>OU342738.1:239689389-240901889 GCA_910589765.1 Avena atlantica
GGCCCTCTCGGTGGAATGTCATGCCAATTAGCTTGCAAGCATGTGACTGGCTCACAAGGGATCACATATCACGGGAACGAGAAAAAGAGTACTTATCAGTACGAGGTTGAACTAGGTATGCAGAGATACCGAGATGCATAACTCGATAAGTAACATATCGTGAGACAAAGGGAAATTGGTATCGTATGTAAGTGGTTCATTCGATCGCAAAGTAATCATAGAAAGTATGTGGGAGCCATATGAATTTCCAGATTCCTCTATTGGTTATTGTTCGGAGAAGTGTCCTCGAATCATGTCCGCATAATTCACGAATCGTAGGGAGACACACTTAAGGATTCGACATTGTTTGAGTATTATGGTATTATGAGAAAGAGACCGAATGTTGTTCGAGTCTCGGATGGGATCCGGGATATCACGAAGTGATCCGGAATGGTCCGAGAATAGGATTCATATAAGGAAAGTCCCGTTTGTGAGTTCGGGAATGATTCCGGTGTTTTCATCGGGAATGTCTAGAAGGTTCCGGATTGTCCGGCACTCCCCGGGGGGGGGGGGAGGGGTACATGAATGTGTCATTACATATTGGAATGATTGCATCATGTACTAAGTGTTCTTGCTGTCCCAAATAAAGGATTAAATTGATCCTAAAACAGAAAAGTCAAAATGTCCAGTTTGAAATCAAACGGCTAAAACAAGAAACTGTGGGAAACAAGCAGAGGAGGCCAAAACCGAGTTGGGGAGGGATACCCTCCTCCAACCGGCGGCGCCTCCACCAGGCCGAGTTGGGGAGGGACTCCCCTCCCTCCCCTAGCGCGGCAGCCCCCTCCCACCTATAAAAGGAGGGACAGGGCCTCCTCCTCTAAACACACAAGTTCCTATCCTCTAATCTCCGGTTTAGAGCCGTTTTGGTTTAGAGCTTCTAATTGCCCTAGCCTTCCGTTTAGAGCCTTATATAATTGGTGTGTCTAAACCTAGACCACTAATAGTACTCTCTCATTCTCCCACCATACTCGCTCCGGCTTAAGGCGAAGCCCTGCGGGATCTCCCCTCTACTTCCGGTACCACGCCGTTGTGCTGCCGGAATCGCGAGGAGAGTGCTACAACCTCCGCTGCCTGCTGGAACAAGGGAGAGGAAGGTCTTCGTCGAGTACCGAACGTGTGACCGACTGCGGGAGCGCTGCCGGAACGCAGCGCCGGAAGGATCGTCTACGCGATCTTGAGATCGGAAAGAGAACGACTACATCACCCACGAGAATCCGCTCTCGTTAAACACTTTGGAATCTTCGAGGGTAAGTTATTCCATCGACTCGTTGCTACAATCTAGTAGATAGATCTTGGCTTGTTTGTTTGTATGCGATAGAAAATTTTTGTTTTCCATGCTACGAACCCCTACAGTGGTATCAGAGCCGTGTCTATATGTAGATCTGTTGCACGAGTAGAACACAATGGTCATTGTGGGCGTTGATGCTTTTATTGTCGATTGCTTCTTGTGTACTTTGAATCTTGCGGTATGTTGGGATGAAGCGGCCCGGGCTAACCTTACATGACATCGTTCATGAGACTTGCTCCACGCTTGACATGCAACTTGTATTGCATAAGTGGCTTTGCGGGTGCCTGTTTCTCCTAGCATAGTTAAGATCCAATTTACAACGGGTGATTAACAATACTAGTATCAATGTTGTGGTTCTTGTTCGTAAGTTAGAACGACACTTATTGAAATCCCCAAACCACGTAAAATATGCAAAGAAAGTAGAGGCGTCTAACTTTGTTTTGCAGGGGTGTGCGGTGATGTGATATGGCCATGATTGTGATTATATTTGATGTATGCAATGTTCCTTATTGTAAGTTGGCAACCGGCAGGAGCCATATGGTTGTCTTTAATTTATGTTAAGACCCACGTGTCTATTCAAAGTAGTTGTAATAGTTGAAGCCGGTGGACGACAACCATGGAGAGGCGTCATTGACCTTGATGCAATGCCGGTGATGATGGAGATCATGTTCGTGCTTGAAGATGGAGATCGGAAGCACAAAGAAGAAAGGCCATATCATATCACATATATATTGAATTGCATGTGATGTTAATCCTTTATGCATCTTGTATTGCTTAGTAGACGACGGTAGCATTATAAGATGATCCCTCATGCACATGAATTTCAAGTCATAAAGTGTTCACCCTTAGTTAGCACCGTTGCTAAAGCTTGTTGTTTCGAAGCACCATGTGATGATCGGGTGTGTTAGATTCCGCAAGTGTATACAACGTGAGCAAGCCAGATTTGATCATGCGGAAACTAAGGTTTGATCTTGACGAGCCTAGCATGTACAGACATGGTCTCGGAACACGGATCACCGAAAGGTAAAGCATGAGTCATATAATAGATATGATGAACATGATGATTGTTCGCCATTGAAACTATATCAACTCTCGTGATGATCGGTGTTGATGTAGTGGATTTGGTTCGTGTGATCACTAAAACAATGTGAGGGATATTGTTTTGAGTGGGAGTTCACCTAGATTAACTTTATTATTTAATTTGAACTCAATTTATCATAAACTTAGTCTAAACTATTGCAAATATGTTGTAGATCAATGGCGGCCCCTACCATCAATTTTAATGCGTTCCTAGAGAAAGAAAAGTTGAAAAACAATGGAAGCAACTTCGCGGATTGGTTCCGCAATTTGAGGATTGTCCTCACAGCTGGTAATTTGACCTATGTGCTGGATGCACCGCTGGGTGACCCACCTGCAGCTGATGCTCCCGATGAAGTAAAGAATGTTTACCTCGCTCGGAAGAATCGGTACTCCATAGTTCAGTGTGCTATCATGTATGGTTTGGAATCGGAGCTTCAGAAAAGGTTTGAGGATTCAGACCCATATGATATTGTCGAGGATCTCAAATTGATTTTTGAGACTCATGCGGTAATTGAAAGCTATGAGGCTTCTGAAAAGTTCTTTAACTGCAAGATGGAAGAGGGTAGCTCCGTCAGTGAGCATGTGCTTAAGATGTCTGGGCACGCGAACAAACTTCAAAGCTTGGGTATAGTGATTCCTAATGCTTTGGGGATTTATCGTGTCCTCCAATCACTACCACCAAGTTACAAGAACTTTGTGATGAACTACAACATGCCGAACATGAATAAGACATTGCCAGAACTCTTTGCCATGTTGAAATCTGCAGAAGTGGAGATCAAGAAAGAGCACCAAGTGTTGTTGGTCAATAAGACCACCAAATTCAAGAAAGGCAAGTCTAAGCAAAAGGGACACTTCAAGAAGGGTGGTAAGAAAGTTACCACGCCGGCGAAGAAGACCAAGGCTGGACCTAAGCCTGATACTGAGTGCTTTTACTGCAAGGGAGAAGGTCACTGGAAGCGGAATTGCCCAAAGTACTTGGCGGATTTGAAGAACGGCAACATCAAGAAGAAAGGTATATCTGATATACATGTTATTGATGTGTATCTCACTAGTACTCGTAGTAGTGCCTGGGTATTTGATACTGGTTCGGTTGCTCATATCTGTAACTCGAAACAGGTGCTGCAGAATAAACGGAAGCTAGCGAAGAACGAGGTGACGATGCGCGTGGGAAACGGATCAAAAGTTGATGTGATCGCGGTCGGCACGCTACCCCTTCATCTACCATCGGGATTAGTTTTATACTTAAATAATTTTTATTTGGTGCCTGCGTTGAGCATGAACATTATATCGGGATCTTGTTTATTGCGAGACGGTTACTTGTTTAAGTCCGAGAATAATGGTTGTTCGATTTATATGAGTAATATGTTTTATGCACATGCACCTTTGATAGATGGTCTATTCTTATTGAATCTCGATAGTGGAAATACACATATCAACAACATTGAGGCTAAACGTTTGAAATCAAGCGATAATTCGACCTATATGTGGCACTGTCGTCTTGGTCACATTGGAGTGAAAGGTATGAAGAAACTCCATTCCGATGGACTTCTTGAATCACTAGATTTTGAATCACTTGAAAGATGTGAAGCATGTCTGATGGGTAAAATGACTAAGACTCCATTTTCTGGTATGATGGAGCGAGCTACGGACTTATTGGAAATCATACATACCGATGTGTGTGGTCCAATGAGTTTAGCATCGCGCGGTGGTTATCGTTATGTTCTTACCTTCACGGATGACTTGAGTAGATATGGGTATATCTATTTCATGAAACATAAGTCCGAAACTTTCGAGAAGTTTAAGGAGTTTCAAAGTGAGGTAGAGAATCAACGTAACAAGAAGATTAAATTTCTACGTTCTGATCGTGGAGGTGAATATCTAAGTTACGAGTTTGGCGAGCATTTGAAGAAATGCGGAATACTTTCACAATTGACACCGCCGGGAACACCACAGCGTAATGGTGTGTCCGAACGTCGTAATCGAACTCTCTTAGATATGGTTCGTTCTATGATGTCACTTACAGATTTACCGCTATCATTTTGGGGTTATGCATTAGAAACAGCCGCATTCACTTTAAATAGGGCACCATCTAAATCCGTTGAAACGACACCGTATGAATCATGGTTTGGGAAGAAACCTAAATTGTCGTTCCTTAAAGTTTGGGGATGCGAAGCCTATGTAAAGAAGTTACAGCCGGACAATCTTGAACCCAAAGCGGAAAAATGCGTCTTCATAGGATACCCGAAGGAAACTATTGGGTATACCTTCTATCATAGATCCGAAGGCAAAATCTTCGTTGCCAAGAATGGATCCTTTCTAGAGAAGGAATTTCTCTCGAAAGAAGTGACTGGAAGGAAAGTAGAACTCGACGAGGTTGTCGAACCTTCTCTCGAAATTGCGAGTAGCGCAGCACCGGAAGAAGTTCCTGTGGTGCCTGCACCAATAAGAGAGGAAGCTAGTGATGGTGATCATGAAACTTCGGTTGAAGTTGCTACAGAGCCTCGAAGGTCAACGAGAACTCGTACCACTCCAGATTGGTATGATTCCATTATGAATGTCATGTTGGTGGACAACACCGATGACCCCGAGACATATGAGGAAGCGATGATGAGCCCAGATTCCAATAAATGGCAAGAAGCCATGAAATCCGAGATTGGATCCATGTACGAAAACCAAGTATGGACTTTGGTGGACTTACCGGATGGCCGGAAGGCTGTCGAGAACAAAAGGATTTTCAAGAAGAAAACAGATGCTTATGGTAATGTTACTGTCTATAAAGCTCGACTTGTCGCAAAAGGGTTTCGACAAATTCAAGGAGTTGACTACGATGAGACTTTCTCACCAGTAGCGAAGCTAAAGTCTGTGAGGATTATGTTAGCAATCGATGCATATTATGATTATGAGATATGGCAGATGGATGTCAAAACAGCATTCCTCAATGGAGACATTGATGAAGAGTTGTATATGATGCAACCCAAAGGTTTTGTCGATCCTAAAGATGCTAACAAGGTATGCAAACTTCAACGGTCCATCTATGGATTGAAACAAGCATCCCGAAGTTGGAATCAACGTTTTGATAAGGTAATCAAAAGTTTTGGTTTTATACAAACTTATGGAGAAGCTTGTATTTACAAGAAAGTGAGTGGGAGCTCTGTAGCATTCTTAATACTATATGTGGATGACATATTGTTGATTGGGAATGATGTAGACCTTCTTAATAGTGTCAAGGAATATTTGAATAATAGTTTTTCAATGAAGGATCTTGGCGAAGCAGCTTACATATTAGGCATAAAGATTTATAGAGATAGATCGAAACGCCAAATATCATTGTCACAAAGTACATATTTGGACAAAGTTCTAAAGAGGTTTGGAATGGAAGAAAGCAAGAAAGGGTTCTTGCCCATGTTGCCCAATACGACCTTGAGTAAAACTCAAAGTCCGACATCGGAAGAAGATAGAGAAAGGACGAGTAAGACTCCCTATGCCTCAGCCATAGGATCTCTAATGTATGCCATGCTATGTACTAGACCCGACATTGCATATGCTGTTAGTTTAACTAGCAGATATCAAAGTGATCCAGGAGTGGATCATTGGACAGCGGTCAAAAACATCCTTAAGTACTTGAGAAGAACTAAGGATATGGTTCTTTCTTATGGAGGTGATGAACAGCTCGTTGTTAATGGTTACACCGATGCTAGTTGGAACACCGATCCGGATGATTCTAAATCACAATCCGGATACGTATTTATTTTGAATGGTGCAGCAGTTAGCTGGAGGAGTGCAAAGCAAAGCGTTGTGGCGAGATCTTCAACTGAATCGGAATACATGGCTGCTTCGGAGGCTTCACAAGAAGCGATATGGATGAAAGAGTTCATTACAGAGCTGGGTGTGGTTCCTAGTGTGCTGGACCCAATGTCTATCTACTGTGATAACATGGGCGCCATAGCCAATGCGCAAGAACCAAGTTCACACAAGAAGCTTGTTGGTTGATTAATGATTGTGGTTTCCCTATCATGAACATTGAGATGTTATCAACAACAAGATCATATCGTTAGGAGAATGATATGGTGGACATACTCCTATAGATAAGCGTAGCATAAAGATCAAGTAATTTCAATAGTTCAATTGCTATATGCTTTCTGATACATAGTAACCTAATTCCTTCGACCATGAGATCATGCATATCACCTTTACCAGATGGATGCTTTGATGACATCAAACACCACACCGTAACTGGGTGGTTATAAAGGTGGCATTGAGTGTTCGGAAAGTATTGGTTGAAACACATGGATCAAGAGTGGAATTTGTCCATCCATGTGACGGATAGATATACTCTGGGCCCTCTCGGTGGAATGTCATCCAATTAGCTTGCAAGCATGTGACTGGCTCACAAGGGATCACATATCACGGGAACGAGAAAAGAGTACTTATCAGTAACGAGGTTGAACTAGGTATGCAAAGATACCGACGATCATAACCTCGGATAAGTAACATATCGTGAGACAAAGGGAAATTGGTATCGTATGTAAGTGGTTCATTCGATCGCAAAGTAATCGTAGAAGTATGTGGGAGCCATATGAATTTCCAGATTCCTCTATTGGTTATTGTTCGGAGAAGTGTCTCGATCATGTCCGCATAATTCACGAACCGTAGGGAGGCACACTTAAGGATTCGACGTTGTTTGAGTAGTTATGGTATTATGAGAAAGAGACCGAATGTTGTTCGGAGTCTCGGATGGGATCCGGGATATCACGAGGTGATCCGGAATGGTCCGGAGAATAAGATTCATATAAGGAAAGTCCTGTTTCGGAGTTCGGGAATGTTCTAGAAGGTTCCGGATTGTCCGGCACTCCGGGGGGGGGGGGGGGGAGGGGTACATGAATGTGTCATTACATATTGGAATGATTGCATCATGTACTAAGTGTTCTTGCTGTCCCAAATAAAGGATTAAATTGAATCCTAAAACAGAAAAGTCAAATGTCCAGTTTGAAAGTCAAACGGCTAAAACAAGAAACTGTGGGAAACAAGCAAGAGGAGGCCAAAACCGAGTTAGGGAGGGAGACCCTCCTCCAACCGGCGGCGCCTCCACTAGGCCGAGTTGGGGAGGGACTCCCCTCCCTCCCCTGGCGCGCCAGCCCCCTCCCACCTATAAAAGGAGGGGCAGGGCCTCCTCCTCTAAACACACAAGTTCCTATCCTCTAATCTCCGGTTTAGAGCCGTTTTGGTTTAGAGCTTCTAATTGCCCTAGCCTTCGGTTTAGAGCCTTCTAATTGGTGTGTCTAAACCCTAGACCACTAATAGTACTCTCTCATACTCCACCATACTCGCTCCGGCTTAAGGCGAAGCCCTGCGGGATCTCCCCTCTACTTCCGGTACCACGCCGTTGTGCTGCCGGAATCACGAGGAGAGTGCTACAACCTCCGCTGCCTGCTGGAACAAGGGAGAGGAAGGTCTTCTTCGAGTACCGAATGTGTGACCGACTGCGGGAGTGCTGCCGGAACACAGCGCCGGAAGGATCGTCTACGCGATCTTGAGATCGGAAAGAGAACGACTACATCACCCACGAGAATCCGCTCTCGTTAAACACTTTGGAATCTTCGAGGGTAAGTTATTCCATCGACTCGTTGCTACAATCTAGTAGATAGATCTTGGCTTGTTTGTTTGTATGCGATAGAAAATTTTTGTTTTCCATGCTACGAACCCCTACAGATCTCCCCTCTACTTACGGTACCACGCCGTTGTGCTGCCGGAATCACGAGGAGAGTGCTACAACCTCCGCTGCCTGCTGTAATAAGGGAGAGGAAGGTCTTCGTCGAGTACCGAACGTGTGACCGACTGCGGGAGCGCTGCCGGAACGCAGCGCCGGAAGGATCGTCTATGCGATCTTGAGATCGGGAAGAGTATGACTACATCACCCACGAGAATCCGCTCTCGTTAAACACTTTGGAATCTTCGAGGGTAAGTTATTCCATTGACTCGTTGCTACAATCTAGTAGATAGATCTTGGCTTGTTTGTTTGTATGCGATAGAATTTTTTTGTTTTCCATGCTACGAAACCCTACACTTCTTTGATCTTGTCCAACAAAGTGGGTTGAACATCCAAAGACATGAGATGTCCTTCAGGCACAATCTCCAATCTGAGTTTTCTAAATTGGGTACACAGATCATCTGGCAATTCTCCTTTGGTAAGGCCATTCACAAAAACCTTACGACTTACAGCATCTGCTACGACATTTGCTTTACCGGGGTGGTATTGCAAACTTAAGTCATAGTCCTTGATAAGTTCTAGCCATCTTCTTTGTCTCATATTAATTTACTTCTGGGTGAAGATATACTTCAACTTTTGTGATCCGTGAACACTTCACAACGCTTTCCCAAAAGATAGTGTCTCCATGTTTTGAGTGCATGGACCATAGAGGCTAACTCTAAATCATGAGTAGGATAGTTCACTTCATGAGTTTTGATTTGTCTCGAGGCATACACCACAACTTTTCCTTCTTGCATAAGTACTGCACCCAAACCCTGATGAGACGCATCACAATATACTTGGAAATGTTTTTCCAAATCTGGCAGACACAAGACTGGTGCTGTCACAAGTCTCTTCTTCAATTCCTGAAAGCTGAGTTCACAACCTTCAGACCAAGCAAACTTCTTGTCTTTCTTTAGCAATTCAGTCATAGGCTTAGCTACCTTGGAGAAATTTTCAATGAACCTTCTGTAGTAACCTGCTAAACCAAGGAAACTACGAACTTCCTTCACTGACTTGGGAGATTCCCATTCAGTCACAGCTGAAACTTTAGCAGGATCAACTGCTACACCATCCTTTGTCATAACATGTCCAAGAAATCCAACTTCGTTCAACCAGAATTCACACTTGCTGAATTTGGCATAAAGTTTATGCTCTCTTAACTTCTCAAGTATCAAATGCAAATGTCCTTCATGCTCTTCTTTGCTCTTGGAGTAGACTAGAATGTCATCGATGAAGACGACAAGAAACTTGTCAAGGAATTCCATGAACACCTTGTTCATCATATTCATGAAGTATGCTGGAGCATTGGTCAAACCAAATGGCATTATGGTATACTCATACAATCCATACCTTGTAGTGAAAGCTGTTTTAGGTACATCTTGTTCCCTTATCTTGAGTTGAAAATAACCTGACCGGAGATCAATCTTTGAGAACACACATGCTCCTTCTAGCTGATCAAACAAGTCATTGATTCTAGGCAAAGGGTATTTGTTCTTGATAGTCACCTCGTTGAGTGAACGGTAATCTATGCATAACCTTTGACTTCTATCTTTCTTCTCCACGAATAAAACTGGGGATCCCCAAGATGAAGAACTTGGTTGAATAAATCCTTTCTGCAACTGTTCTCCAAGTTGTTTCTTGAGTTCTTTCAGTTCATCCACTGACATTTTATAAGGTCTCTTTGCTATTGGTCCAGATCCTGGTACCAAATCTATAAGAAACTCCACATCTCTATCTGGTGGCATTCCCGGTAATTCTTCCGGAAACACATCCGGATATTCACTCACAATTGGCACACTGTCTATGCTAACCCCCTTAAGATAATTTAGCATACTCCTTTTTGCTTCAAAGTTGGTCTTGAATCTGATCCTTTTATTTTCTGGAGTTGTGAGTGAGACAGTATGGTTGGCACAATCTATCACTCCCTTGTGCTTAGTCATCCAGTACATTCCCAAAATGACATCCAATCCTTGGGATTTTAGAATTATCAAGTTAACGGGAAACTTATATTTCCCAAATTCTATGACTAGATCATGACATCCTGAATTCACTATCATGTCTCCACCAGGAGAACTTACTTTTATAGGACACCCAATAGTTTCTACCGGCAGTTCATTTCTTTCAACAAATGCTCTTGATATGAATGAATGAGATGCACCAGTATCAAAGAGAACAAATGCTGGAACAAAGTTGAGTTTGAACTTACCAGCCACAGCATCAGGCTCCTCATAGATTTCCTCCACATTGATGTGGTTCACTTGTCCCTTCTGAAAAGGGTTGGGCTTGTTGGGTCCTTCAACTTTATTTTCCGGGCATTCATTTGCATAATGCCCCATATTCTTGCACTTGAAGCATTCAACCTGACTTATGCCTTTCTTGACAGGCTAGCTTCCACTTCCACTTCCATTACCACTGTGGTGGCTCTTGTATCCACCCTTGTGATTCTTGTACTTGTCATTGTCATGACTACGATGATGCTTGTTGTCATGACGGTTGTGGTTGTGGTGCTTGTTGAATTTCCCATGCTTGTGGGATCCTAAGCTTCCACTGTCATCATAATGGGAACGTTTGTGAGACGATCCCGAGCTGTGCTTGTCTGAGTGCTTTCTCTTCCTGCTTTCAACTTGTTTCATTTTGTTCTCCAAAATAGCAGCCTTGTCACAGAGAGACTGATAAGTGGGAACATAGGCCACAGCCAACTGCAGGTTCAGCTCATCATTCAAGCCTTCAAGAAATTTTTCCTTTCTCTTAGCATCGGTGTCAACTTCATCCGGTGCATAACGCGCCAGATTGTTGAACTCCTCAATATATTCAGCCACGCTGCGGTGGCGCTGCTTCAGGTTATGGAACTCCTTCTTTTTTAGACTCATCACTCCAGATGAGATATGAGCAGTCCGAAAGCCATCCTCAAAGATAGCCCATGGCACATCTCCGATGGGAGTGGTAATCTGGAAGTTATCCCACCAAGTGGCGGCTGGTCCCTCTAGCAAATGTGCTGCAAATCTGACTTTTTCAGCATCAGTACAACCCATGGTTACCAAGTCCTTGTTCACAGAACGTAGCCTATCATTTGCCACCATGGGATCAGTCGTCCCTGAGAACTTTGCTGGCCTCAATCTCAAGAACCTGGTAAGCATATCAAAACCCGGTGGGTTGTTGTTGTTGTTATTGTTGTTGTTTTGGTTCTGGATGAACGTCGGCATCATCTGCATCATCTGAGTTTGAGCGGTCATCATTTGCTGCATTTCTGGAGTGATGTTGTTGTTGTTGGGGTTGGGGTTTGCACGGCGGGGAGGCATCTGTGGTTTGTTCAATAGAGATAAGAATGAGATACCCATAGATGCTTTCATACACATTACATCACATAAGCAAACACAAAGCATGCAACACAATGATAAAGGTTCAACAACAAAATAATAAGTTTGCAAAGTAAAACACACACAAATAACAAGCCATCCACATGTCGGATGGTCATTAACAAGTTCTCAAGCAACAAGTATGATAATAAAAGATAAATGAGTAGTCAAATCTACTCCTCAGCATCAATCTCCTCCTCGACAAAGGTAAGACCTGTGTTCTCCATCGCGGTCTTGTATTCCTCGACACTAGTGGTCAAGGTCTCTATCTTGGCCTTGAGAGCCCTCTTCTGGGAGCGAAGCCTCTCAATCACCGTCTGATGTTGCTCGAGCTCGAAGTCCTTGGACTGGAGTTCTTCAGTCATGTCCCGGATCTTCTTGTTCCTATCCTGGACACGCTTCTCCTGACTCTTGAACTTCCTGTCTTGGCTCTCGAACTTCGCCTCCATTTCCTTGACTATCTCGTCTTGCTCCGTAAAGAGCTTGTCCTTCTCGCGAAGCTGCACCTGGAGCTCGTCATTGTTGAGCATGACGTTGGTCCTGTCAGTGTCCACGTGCCTAATGAGAGACTCTAAGTCCTGGAGGTACAGGCGAATCGGCTCTGCTGCGTCCCTCGAATCGTCCTTGAAGTCGATGGACTCTCCATCCTCATCACGTCTTCTGAAGACGTGGAAGTGGGTACCTCTAACCTGTCGAGAGTGTCTCCCTAGCAGACGTCCTATTAGATCCTGCATGACTACCTCAAGGCCTCTCTCCTTGTCATCGTGCATGAGCTTGAAGACAATGGCCTCCGTGGTAGGCTCTGTCTGGCGTCCGGGCTGGTTGACCTTGAAGCCCCAGAGGTCCTTCCTCTCAAACTTGGTGAGGGGAAGCACCATGATGGTAGGAAGAGGAAGATTGAGCAAAGTAGTAAGCTCAACGATACGAGGACCAAAGCGGGTAACCTGGAACTCCTCAACAGTGCTGATGGTAACAGTAGGCATCTATTTATAAGATAGGAAAGTTAGAACAACACAATTCAAGATAAAACAAAAGACAAAACATCACATACATATCCTTGGAAAGCAAAACACACAAGTCATGCATACATGAAACCATTACAACAACCAAGGTTCAACTTATTTTAAAGCAACATTTGGAAAATAAGGTGATAGGTGGTGGTCCAACTAACGAAGTACGTTTACAATCCTATCTCACTGGATCTGTTGGCTAACACAATGTTTCTAGAAGCAATCAGCCTATCTTGCTCACATGACTCCATCACTAAGTCTATAATGTCTCCTCTTAAGGTTTGGTTGGTAGCTTCCAACTCTTGGGTATGTTCCTTTTCTTTCCTTAGATCATTTTGGAGGTTGAGCATTCTACACTTGACTCTATCACCAAGTTCTTTGATGGTTTTCCAAGCTGCATCCTTTGCTGATTCAAAGAATGTAGTGTGCACCACTGAATTGGTGAACATGCAGAATCCTTTTTCCTGGTGGTTGTCTTCCTTGTTTTTATACAAGTGAAGTTGCACCCACCAGTATTCCACTCATTCATCCATCACAGGAAAACCCTTATACACAGCTGCACCTTGTATCTCTAATGCAACCATGAGGTTCTTGAGAGCCTTGGGGAATTCTGTCTCACACTCCAAAGTCATTGTCATGAGTGGTCCTTTCCATACGGCTTCGTTGATGGAGTTCATCTACAAATAGAGATGAGAAAGAAGATTAGAAAAGTTTACGAGAAGAATAGACAAGTGTAGAAGTAGTTGAAAAAATTTCCTTAGTGGTTTCCAATCCTAGGGTCATAATCCTACAGGCAACACAGTGCTCTGATACCATCTGTAAGATCCCTCCTTTATAAAGGAAAAAGGATCCCTGTGATTGCAATGCTAGTCCCTGGATCATTGCTAGCATCCACAGTTTAAGATGAAGTACACAGATACAAAGGTCATTTATTACAGCCATTCCAGAGATAAACATAGTCTTTACAACTCCAAGGCCACAGGCCTAATACAAGAGTTTGAATAAGTAAATAAATAAAAGTCTTCATCTTCATGTGCCACAGGAAAACATGTTGAGTGTAGACTCATGACACCTAATCCTCATCAGAGTAACCTGCAACATCACAAGTTACAGCCACAGTGGGTCAATACTTTGGAATAGTATTGGCAAGTGATACCTTAGTAAAATTTTAAGTGGACTAGATACTATATGCAATTTGGCTAGGTTTAGCTTGGCTTGCTTTGCTCAAAATAGATTTTGTTCCTATTAGTTGAAATCACTAAGTTTTTCTTTGTCAAAAGCTTTTCCCAAGGAACCACCAATAGACATTGAGGTCCTTCACCCTTGTTCACCCACAAGTTTTTACTTAGAAATTGGGATGAGGAGATTCTTGATAGCTTCCATGCCTTGATGCTCAAGTTGTCCATTGCCATGGACTTGGCTAAGTACTTAGATTTTTCCATCTGCAGAGGTTGTGCACTTTCCCCACCAGACTTGGTTTCACCAAGACAGGACCTTTCAGAAGCCTTCCCTTAGACCAAATGGACGCGTTCCAACCTATCATCCCACTACCACCAACTGTCCAAATGGCTAAGTTCTAGCAACTTATGTGATCCAGGCAGAGCCCATATTGCCAAGTGGCTGCACTAGAAGCTTCTTAACACTTGGCCTCTAAAATCTCTTTGTTCCTGGGTGGCTTACCACAAGTGAGATACACAAGGTAAACCATAGAAATGGGCCTTGTGTAACCACTCAACATAAACCTTTCCTTCCATTCCACCCAGATGTTTCATTAACTTAGTTGTTTTATTAGGCAAAACATAAGTCCAAAGGACTTAGAAATATTTTCATCATAGCATGTATATATTTCACCAACCCTTGGTTGCTAATAGCTAGGCTAAGCATGGCATATATAGTAACTTAACTTAGAAATTCCCTAGCATTTCTACAACTACTAGGATTTCCCAACATGGCATATAAGCAAAATAATAGCATGCAAGTCTAACAAAATATTTCTAATGCTTAGTAGAAAACATAGGATAAAAATATTCATGAGTACCACTTGCCTTGGTAGTTGGGAGAGTAGCACTCCTCACAATCACAATCACTAGCACCAAAATCTACACAAAAATTGGTAGCAACAAATTACACACAAAACATATACAATCAAAAATATATGCATGCATGCAAGATGATATGTGATGATTTTTAAAACTCAACAAGGCATGTATTCAGTACTGATTCATATACAGGTCAAAAACTTGCCAAACAACAATTATTTAAACCCTAAATCATTTCCAAAACATTTCATAAACTCTAATTAGTCCTACACAAGTTTCTGCAAATAAAACCTTTTTAACAAAAACTAAACATTAAACACATTGCATATTTAGAAATAGCTTGCTCTCCTGATTCCAACGGTATAAAATTTGTCAAATTCTAACGTGGGGATCAAAAGTTATAGCCCAATCAAATTTGAATAACAATCAGATTCAAATTCTGTTTTTAAACTCTAATAGCTGCCACGCGGCGCTATCCTATTGGCGCGTACCGGTTCGCACGGATCACGCTTCCGCACTGTCGGATCAAGTTAGATCCAACGCGCCAGATCTAAAGAAAACGGTTCGCTCCAGATCTAATCTAGACCCTACAATATAGATCTAACGGCGGGTGCTGCTCTGACCAAAGGGTGGCGGCGCGAATGGTCACTGGCGGCGGCGACGCTTCTGCCGGCGATGCACCGGTGATTCCAGAGGGAGATAAGGGTCAAGCGGTGGCTTACCAGACTCGCTGAAGCACGACGAAGCTCAAGGTGTTGCTGGCGTGGGCGGGGGCGTGCTGCAGAGGCTGCTGGGGCTCGTCGGAGTTTGAGGCAGCGTCGGGTTTGCTCGGACGGTGACGAAGGCGACGTTACTGGCCACCCTAGAACAAACCGAGGGTATCAGCATGTGCACAACGCTCAGGCGAACCTGATAGGGTCAAGTAGAAGGCATGGGGCGGTCGGATTTTACCTCAATCTCTCGCCGCAGTTGGAGACGGCGTCGGATGCTCACGGTGCTCGTCGAAGTCGAAGCTCTGGATCACAAACAGACGAACAAAGGGGATCAGGAGATGCGCAAGGAGGTTGCGAAGCTGTTCGCATGAACCAGAGAGGAAGGGGCGCACGGGGTTTACCAGGATTGGTCGCCGGAGTAGGTTCTGTCTGTGGTGGTGCAATGGCGAATACTGGCAGCCTGGTGGCGCTTCTGTCTGGATTTGTTGGGAGAAATGGCCGCGAGGGGGAGAGGTTTATGTAGCCGGAGCTGGGCGTGGAGTTACTCGCGGAATCAATGGGAATCAACGCGGCAGTGACTGCGGCGAGTAACGGCGGCGTGAGCATCGCAGGCGCGCGTGATTGACGAAGACGACGATGTGGTCACGGGTCCACTTGTCAGCGAATAAAACAGAGAGGGGGTGGGGTCCTGGCGTCAGCGACTCTTGAAGGGTTTCGCGGCATAGTAAATCAAAATTTTCTACGGAGCGAACAGAGGGAAAGCCAAGATCTAATCTAGGAGATGCAAACAACAAGAGAGATTGGATTAGATCTTCATACCCTTGAAGATTCGCACAGCGGAATGTTCGTCGGAACGTGGGTGATGTAGTCGTACTCGCTTCTCCTCCTCGCGATCCGATCCGATCTAGCACCACAAGTGGCGGTGCCTCCGTGAGATGCACACGTGCAGCACCTCGACGTCTCCTCCTTCCTCGGACCAGCGAGTATGGTGGAGAGATAGATTGGATCTACAACACGACGGTGTGGTGTATATGGTGGAGAATTTCTGCTGCAGGGCTTCGCCTACAAACAGTCGGGAGGGAGAGAGGAAGGTAGCAAGGCTGCTAGGGCTTGGAGGAAGGTGTGTGTGGGGGGAGGGGGCGCACCACCCCTCTATATATAGAGGGGGGGCGGCCAGCCCTTGCCCCTCCTCCAAGCCTATCTCTATTTTAAACAATTTAAACTCTCCCTTATCTAGAAATCCTATCTCTAGTTTAAACGATTTAAACTCTCCCTTATCTAGAAATTATATCCCGCGATTTAAACGAGTCAAATCTCTCTAGAATCGGTTGGGCCCAATGCGGCCAGGACACTCCCTCATAGGCCCATGCCCCCTCCCGGAAGGTGGGGCCACGTTGGTCCCCTTCCGGAAGGTTCTAGAAGCTTCCGGTACAATACTGATTAACCCGGAACAATTCCGAACTCCAAAAACTGCACTGCCTTATATGAATCTTATTCTCCGGACCATTCCGGAACCTCTCGTGATATCCCAGATCCCATCCAAGACTCCGAACAAAAATTCATAAACCAATTATCCAATCTATCCTAGCGTCGAGATACGTTAAGTGTGTGACCCTGCGGGTTCGAGAATATGCAGACATAATCTTCTATCAATAATCAACAGCGGGATCTGGGCACCCATATTGACTCCCACACATTCATCGATGATCATATCGGATGAACCACGATGCCAGGATTCAATCAATCCCATATATATATTCCCTTCATCTCGCGATATTTTACTTGCCCGAGATTCGATCGTCGGTACCGTCATACCTAGTTCAATCTCGTTCACAGCAAGTACTTTACTCGTTCCGTAATCCGATATCACTTTGTGATTAACTCCTTAACCACATGCTTGCAAGCGGTGTTGATATCGATTACCGAGTGGGCCCGAAGTATATCTCTCCGACTTGGGAGGGACAAATTCCATCTCGATACATACAACCCAACAGATACTTTCCGATCACCTGAGAGACACCTTTATGATCACCCTCTCATAGGATGACGTTTGATGACCTCAAAGCTTTCTTCCGATACCAGGGAGTTGCATTATCTCATGGTCTAAGGAATACAATATTTGACATAGGAAAAGCTTCGCAAAGACGAACACGATGACACGATCTAATTGCTCTGCTTTGTTTGGGTCTATCCACCATATCATTCTCCCAATGATATGATCTCATTATCAATTGACAACTCATGTCTATGGTTAGGAAACCTTAACCATCATTGATCAATGAGCTAGTCCATAGAGGCGTACTAGGGACACAGTGTTGTTTACAAACCACACAAGTATTAAAGTTTCCGCTTAATACAATTCTAGCATGGAACATAAACTTTATCATGAACAAGAATTATAATAATAACATCTTTATTATTGCCTCTAGGGCATAATTCCAACAACTCTGTGGGCGCGTCTGCGAGTGAAAGAGAGAGAGAGGGGACCCGGGTGGGCTAAATGGGCTGGTTTCTCTATTGGGCTAGAATAGTAGCGCCGACCCTTTTCCTTTTCTTTATTCCTTTTCTATTTCTGTTTTGATTTTCTGGAATGAATTTCAAATGGTTTCAAAAGCTTTTGAATTCAAACTTTTTTCCCAGGATTTTGTAGGGTGCAACATTCACACTTCTGGGCATAAAATCAAGTGGTCACTTTGTATTAGCTTGGTCCCTTTGTTCAAACAAAATAAGCAGTGCTATAGCACATAATTTGAATAAGTTTTGGAAATAGTTTCTGAATCATATTTGTTTTGTAAAATTTCACCAAACTTCAACAATCAAACACAATAACAAGAGAGCAAGCAAGGCTTGGTTAAAAACAAATAACTCTTCAGTTGAGAGTGGCATTAGACTAATAGCTGTTCACATAAAATCATGAGCTCATATGCTCCTGTTTTTGAAGTGTTTTGTTTGAAATGAAAAACATATGATCATGGATGCATGGATGATATGCATAAGTTTGAAACATGATTTTAGGGATGTTACATATGAGAACAAAGGGTTGTTCAAATAATTACCGTATTCCATATAATAAGGATGATTTACAAATCTAGTTGGAGAAATCACATCCATAAAGCCTAATGCTAAAATGTCGCAAGACAAATGATTGAAAGATCACTTACGAAGTGACATCGCCATTTAAATTATATTGGAAAGAAAACATGAAGAAACACCATATGCATGGATTTTTGGAGTCTTTGATTTGATCAAGTGATGCTTGTGAGACTTTCCTCGGGATAATTAAAACTTCGTTCAAAGGCCAAAGAAGAACGAACGACTAAATTATTGGAATTTATACATATCGATGTATGTAGTCCATTATGTGTAGTCGTAAGCGATGGGTTTCAACTTCATATGCTTTCTTCGGAAATTTGAGTGAATATTCACTTAATGAGAAAGAAGTATGAAATATTTGAAAAATGTTTCAAAGACTTTCAAGGTGAAGTGGAAAATCATTGTAACAAGAAAATAAATGGTTTATGATTTTATAATAAGGGATTTGTTTGAGTTACAAGTGTAACAAGAAAATAAATGAATTATGATTTTATCATAAAGGGATTTATTTGAGTTGCAAGTTTAGCAAAACACCTAGATTTACATATCCTGAAACACCATAGGAATATGGAGTGTTTGAGATTTGTAATGAAACCTTGTTTGACATGGTTGGATCAAAGGTGTTATTTATAAAACTGCCATTATGTTTTAAAAGATTAAAACTTTAGAGACTTCCGCTTTTACACTGAAAAGAGCTCCATCTTGATCCGTTGAAATGACACCATATGAGTTATGGTTTGGGGTAAAACCCAAGTTGCCATTTCTTAAATTTTGGTATGCTAAACATAAGTAAGATGTTTACAACCGAAGTCGGATGAGCATGTCTTTGTAGGTTATTTCGAATAACAATTGGTTATTCCTCCATAACACCAAGGACAAAAGGGTTTGTCGCTTGAAACATGAAGTTTCTTGAAGAAGGAATTTTTCATAAATGTTAAGTGGGAGGACAATAGAACTTTGATAAGGTTAACGAACCTTAGCTAAATGTGTTGAGTTGCGCAGCGCCGGAAATGGTTCTGGAGGCTGCCATAATGCTCATAGCTTATGTGCCTCGAAAGTTATGGTCACGGAGATCTAAGTTCTAATTGAACCAAGTCGGTAGGATAAACAAATCAAATGCTGAGATTTGAGAGTAAATCATTATTGTTTGACAATGATGAACTGACTATATACAAAGAAGCGATGATGGGCCCTTACTCCGTCAAATGGCTTGAAGCCATAAAATCCGTGATAGTTCCATACACGAGAAATCAAGTTTTGAACTTGGAAGACCCTCCGGAAAGGTGTAAAAACCTATCGGTCGTATTTGGATCTATAAAGAAACAGACATGGATGTTTCACATCTATGAAATAGTCGACATGTCGTAAAGTATTTTATGACAATGTTCAAAGAGTTGACTATGACAAGATTTGATCTTTCATAGCGATATTTAGTCTGGACGGATTAAAGTAGCAACCACTACATATAATTTGGTATATGGTAGATGAATAAACAAAACAAAGTTCTTCTAATAGAATGGTTACATGACACGGTCCAAAGGGTTTTGTTAAGTTCAAAGGATGCTAAAAGGGCATGCAAACTTCAATGGTTGAAGTAAGCATCGCGGAGTTGGAATCTTCACCGTGATGAAAAGGGGTTTTCATCAGGAGACGATGAAGATGCTTGCATTTGCAAGAAATTAAGTGGGAGCGCTGAGACATATTTCTAATACATTATGTGGAGGAAATCTTGTTTATTAGAAATGATGTATATTTTATTGAAAATGGTTAAGAATTTCATTTCGATGAAAGACTTAGGCAAAACTCGAATATTTAGCATGAATGTCTATAGTGGATAGACTGTGACGCTAATATGGTTGTGCCAAACGTACATATATGAGATATTGAAGGAGTTCAATATAGAAACAACAAGAAACGGTTCTTGTCACATGGAAAAGGAATTTAATCAAGATTCAAGTGTATCGACACTTGATAAGTGAAACAAGATTCAAGTGCTTTGACACTTGATGAGTGAAATCACGAGAATGTTTTGATCAATCATACCATGATATGTACACATCCAGATATGTCCTATGCTCTAAGTGTTATGAGCATATACTAGAATGAATCATAAAATGATCATTGGACGATAGTGAGGATATTCCTATGATATTGTTGAAAGAACTAAGAATATATTTGTGTAGAGGTGACAAACAATTACAAATAGTTCATTGTAAAGCGTTACATTGACACTAGGTTTGTCACAAGATACAAATTAAGTTTATCTCAATTTAAACTATGGGTGGCACAATGTAATGGAAAGGAGATTCCATGATGGATTTGGATGAAATCCATAGTTAAGACATTGTGACGAATACTACAACAAAAGGGCTAAGTATATGACTGCTATAGTAGCAGCAAAGGAGGGAATTTGTGTCAAGTAGTTTGAAATCAAACTAAGGTGTGGTTCGCAACGGGTTAAAACTAAATATATATTGTATGACAATAGTATCGACATGGTTTAACCCCAAAGAACTAAAGGTCTCACCGAAAGACCAAATTTATACAATGCCATCTCATTAGAGAATGAGTGATGCGTGAAGACGCAAAGACATGCAAATACACACGGACCTGAAAGTGTCAGATCCGTAGATTATGTTAACCACTTGAAATTGCGTATATGGAACACCGGAAAGCCATAAGTGTTCAATACGCAAAGTTTTCAAACTAGATTATTGTCTCTAGTGCAAGTGGGAGACTGAAGGGAATACGCCCGAGAGGCAATAATAAAGTGGTTATTATCGTATTCCTTATTTATGATAAATGTTTATTTTAAATGCTATAATTGTATTAATACGGAAACGTTAATACATGTGTGTTTAATAAAAAAAAGGAAGTTCCTAGTTATTCCTCTCTTATAAACTAGCTCGTTGATTAACAAGATGATCAAAGGTTTCCTGATCATGGACATTGGATGTTTTTAATAACGAGGTCACAACATTAGTGTAATGGTGTGATGAACATTCATCCGAAGTATAGAATTACGATCAAAGTCATTGAGTTTATATTGAAGTGATCCTAATACTTAGACCATGAGATCATGTCAATCACTAACACCGGAAGAGTTTCTTGATAACATCAAACGTCACACCGTAACAGGGTGATTATAAAGATGGATTCAGAACTAATAAAGTGTTATGTTGAGGCCCATGGATCGAGAGTGGAATTTGTTCATCCCGATGACAGATAGATATACTCTGGGCCCTCTCGGTGATATCACATTGGTTAGCTTGCAAGCAAGTGATTTGATCACTAGAATGTTATATCACGGGAACGAGAAAAGAGTGCATGTCAGTAACGAGATCAAACTAGGTATGGAGATACCGATGATCGAATCTCGGACATGTAATATATCGTGAAACAAAGGGATTAAGATACTAGCGTAAAAGGTTCCGACGATCACAAGAAAGTCATCGTTGAATGTGTGGGAGTCAATATGGGTCTCCAGATCCCGCTTCTGATTATTGATCCGAGAGGGGTCTCGATCATGTCCGCATTATTCACGAACCGTAGGGTGACACACTTAAGAGACACCGACATCCAATTGGAGCAAAAGTTTCATGCCGAAAGAATGAACAAGTGCAGGAATTTATTTCACTAGATACCGAAACAGGTTTTCGGGTGAAATTGCATAAAGTGGTTATGCATGTGAAATAGAATTCTAGCAAGGGGTTATTTGTGAATGTTTGTCATTAAAGTAATTGACAAAATTCTGAATAAAATAAAAGAGTTTTATTTAATGAGAGTTTGCATTAAATGTGGTGGAAATTTAATGGGAATTTGAGTGGGTTTTTGAGTGGAGAAAATTGAAGGGCCATTTTGTGAGTGGAGTGTCCACCCACATGAATGAGGGAGAGGTGGGGGAACCCTCCATGGCCGGTGGCCATGCCCCCTTGGGCTGCCCCCTCCCCTATATAAGGAGCCCCTCCTCTCACTTCTCACTCACACCTCCTCGTGAAGGATCTCTCTCCCCCTCTAGTATTTATCACCCATGGTCTCGGACTAGCGAGATACATGTTCCCGGTGGCTATTCGGCAAGAAAGAGTTGTGCTTCCGCTGCATCTCTGGAGCGAGGAGGCGGAGGTTGCTCGGTGCCTCGAACGCGTGTGCGAGCACGGATGCGCTGCTGTTTTGCGGCGCTAGGACTTTCTCTCGATCTTGAGATCGGCAAGAGATCGTCTACATCAACCACGAGTTTGGACTCGTTAAGCTTTGTCGGTCTTCAAGGGTATGTTCTCATGGATGTACATCCGCCCGTTGTTTGTATCTAGTAGATAGATCTTGGTACATAGTTGTTCTCATCGTAGGAATTTTTTTGTTTCTATGCTGCAAATCCTACAAGGGCCACTGTAGCTGGAGAAGGGTCGCCATCGTCGGAAAAGAAGAAGAAAGGGGAGGCAACGACACGGAAACGAGCGTGGGGCTGGCTCAGGTTGATAAGCTGTGGGTCCGAAACTCACGTGGATAAGCTATGGGTCCCATGTTGATATGGATAAGTGGAGAGAGATGTCCACTACGGTAACCAACTTAACACGGTCCCACTTATCAGCATGTAACGTCAAGGGTCCACTACGGGACCCGACAGACCGTAGTCCCACTTGTCAGCATGTAACGGCAAGGGTCCACTACAGGACCCGACTAAATGCGGCCCCACTTGTCAGCATGTAACGGCAAGGCTGACAGACAGCGATTTTCAAACCGTGTGAGAGTTTCATAGTAGGAGATGGGCAAAAGTAAGGAAAAGTTAAGCGGCTAGGAAAAACTAAGTATAACTAACGAACCAAGGGCACGAAAATAGAAATCCCTAAACTAAGTGGGAGCGTAAAGGCATATTTCCAATGCTTTATGCTGATTGGAAATGATGAATCTTTAATTTTACGTGAATTAGGAATTTCATTGAAATTGGATTTTTTATGAAAGACTTCGGAGAAACCAGAATATTAGACATCAAAGTCTATACAGATATATTGAAATTCTAATATGGTTATGTTGAAGTACATATATGAAACATTGAATTAGTTTAATATGGTTACATGTTTGAGTGGGAGCCGTGTGAGTCTCCTAGTCAATATATGACTAGAAAAGTTCTTGCCACATGGTAGCAAGATCAATTGTGTTGACAATTGGTAAGTGAAACCTTGTGAATGATTGATTAATCATGAATTCCATGATATGTACATATCTAGATAAGTCCTATGATCTAATAAGTGTTAGGAGCATACACCAGACTGATTCATAAGATGGCCATTGGACAATAATAGTGATGATATTCTTGTGTACTTTGGAAAAACCAAGAATATGCAATGTATGCAGAAGTGACAACATAGTTCAATGCAATGTGTTACATTGATGTGAGTTTTTGTCACATATACAAATGAAGTTTATCTCAATTAGGCTATGTTTTAAGAAATAAGGTGGCTCCATGCAATGAAAAAAAAGTTCCATGATGGATTTGGACTAGTTCCAAAGTTATAACATTGTGACGGATTACAACGATGGATGAGTGTATGACTACTTTAGAAGATGCATGTAGAGGGTCTTTTGTAAATAGTTTTATTATCAAAACTAGGTGTAGATCCAACTAGGCTACACTATGAAGATCTATTGTACGACAATAGTGACAACATAGTTCTAGCTTAAGGAATTGAAGTCTCACTAGAAGACTTAATTTATACAATGTTATCTCATTCGATAATGAGTAGTGATGCATGGACATGCAAATACACACAGAGCTGGAAGTATCAGTTCTGGAGATTGGATTTACCATATGCAATACATGTGGATAACACCGGAATGTCATAGGTGTTAAATGCGCGAAGCAATAACTAGATTATTGGTTCTAGTGCAAATGGGTGACTGAAGGAGATATTCTACAGAGGCCAATAATAAAGATTATTTTATTGACTTATCTCATAGGTTCGTAATAGTTTTGTATCATGCTATAACTGTATTAAGTGGAAATATTAATACATGTGTGATATATAAACAAACCAGGTCCCTAGTATCCTCTAGACTAATTCGATGGCCAGCTGATGATCGAGGTTTCCTCATCATGGACTTAAGCACGTCAAATGACAACAATGTCACTTCATTAGATGAATGATGTGATGGGCAACACCCAACCCTAATATTGCAATGTGATCCAGTCACAAAGTTCAACATTGCGATATCTAGTAAAGCATAGTGATTCAGTCCTTCGACCGTGAGATAATATTAATCAGTATCTTCCGAGGCTGATTTGATCACATCAACCTTCATGTCCGTAACTAGGTGACCATAAAGGTGTGTATTGGGTATTCTAGAGAAACTTTTGATGCCTATGTATCTAGACCGGTATTTCCTCATCCGAGTGACAGATAGATACTCTCGTCCCACGGTGAGATTACATCTACAAGTTTGCAAACATGTGACTAGGTCACGAGGATGTAATACCACGAGAACGAGTAAATGTGTTTGTTGGTAACAAGGTCGAACTAGGTATGTCGATACCTAAGATTAGATCTTGGACAAACCAAGTATCATAGAGCAAAGAGAATGAGACTCGACGTTCAAGGTTCAAGCGATCAAGTTATTCATGGAATACATGAGGGTCATCATGTGTTTCTAGATACCTCTGTTGGTCATTGATCGGAGAGGTATCTCGATTATGTCTATATATTCTCGAGCCATAGGGTGATACCAGTATGGTTTCGAGGATATCCGATGATGATCTAAGGGTTCCGAAAGGTGTTTCAGAGTGTAGGTATTAAATAATATATATAATATTAATTAAATGAATTACTATTAAAAATATTATTTAAAATGGATTTTTTGGGGCAGTCCGCCTAATTGGGCCTCACCGGAGGAGGCCCCAGAGGGGGCCGCGCCCTAGGAATGGCCATGGGAGGCCGCCGAACACCATGTGGGGCCCATGTGGGAATGGTTGCTGCTTCCTCCTCCACCTCCTCGCTTGATTAGTCCCACCCCGAGACTTTGAGGGAGGTGGTGCCTTCCCTCTAGCTATATAAAGAGGGGCAACCCTCTCCCCAAATTCATCCCATCAATTTTCCTTTGCCTATTTCTATCTCTCTCTCTCATGTGTGGTTCCCAGAGATTGGAATCATATATGGGGATAGGGATTTCTCCATCATGTGCACGCTGTCGTGTTGCTGGACTCGGTCCGGACCAATCTTCTTTCGCTGCTTTGTTGGACCGGGGTTCGGGAGACATCTCTATACCGTATGTGTGTAAGACCACGAGGCATCGCCACTTGTGGTGCTTTTTGCTTGGAGCTTGGACGTCGACATGACCATGAGGTCAGCTACATCGTACAAGGACTAGGGTGACTTGCGAGGAGCTTCACGACCTTAAGGTCGGGTGAGTACGACTACATTATCCATGTTCCTTGCGCTATGTTAACCACTTTTGGTCTTTAAAGGTATGAACATCGAATCCCCTCTCGTTTCCTTACATCTGCATAGATAGATCTTAGCTAGGTGTGTTCACCGTGGGAAAACTATTTTCTGCCACGGAACCCCTTCATCATGGTGAAGTAAAAAGCAACTATTTGTATCAAAGTCAGCCGTTGAAGCTGAATACCAAGACATGTCTCAAGGATTGAGTGATATGCTATGGGTAAGAAACTCTTAAGTGAGTTAAAGGTACTAAGAGATGTGCTTCTGAATGTTTGGTGCGATAACAAGTCGGCCATATGCATTGAAATAATCCAATCCAACATGACATAACTAAACTTGTGGAGACTGAGAGATTCCTTATCAAGGAGAAATTAGATGCTAGAGTTATCAAGATTTATTATGTGAACACCGGACAACATATTGCAGATTGTTTAACAAAAGGACTGGGAGCAAAGAAATACAACTTGGCTTGTGATAAGATGGGGATGATAGATATCTACCACCCATCTCTAAGGGGAGTGTTGAACCGTTAGTAGGCTTTATGTATCTAGCCCATGTGGCCCATCTATTCTCTCATGTCCTGATATATTGTCCCTCACTGTTGTAACCCTAAAGAGAACGGAAGATACATCCACCCTCCCCCACCCTACCCCAGGCCAGCCGCCACCTCTGTACACAATAAATACATACATATCTTTCGATTTGTATGGATGTTCTTTCAGATCGGAGATAAAGATAAAATAGTCTCCATATTAATTTTTTGTTCTGCTTTATTACACATATTTTGGCATTTATGATCGTATATTATATATCACCTAATGTTTATGGCATGTAAATCCAACCGATTAAGGGGGCACAAGACTGGGTCCATTCTCGCACGTGATTGATGATATAATTTCCCCTATGAACGTGATGCATGAGTCGTATGATAACCAAGTCAAAATAAGACTACCCTTTTTCCTCATTAACTACAATGACACCTAAGCAGTTTGTCCATGATATTGTGCTAAGAGCGATCGAGAGGCTTTATTATCGCAATACGTCAACTCTAGAAACTGGCAATGTTGATTACATTTATTAACGTTATCGTTGGCCCGTAGCTCAATCATGTATCATATCTTTGCAATATTGGATGTTTATTGTTGTTATCAAAGTAATTTTGTACATTGACATATACTCTCACCTCAGAAAATCAATTAACATAGTGCGTGTAACAACAATATATATGTATAGATGAATCTATTGGAATAAATGAATAACATTTCTTGGTGAAATATTAGTTATTCCCTCAAAAAGGTATTTGGTATTTTCAGAGACGTAAATATTTCATTCCTTACATGTTAACATAAAAGGTACTCCCTCCGTTTTAAAATATAAGATGTTTTAGCTTTGTGAAGCACAATACATATTGACAAGAACATGATTACCTTTTTATTTTGTATGGATGTACTTTCTGTTGGGTGATAGAGATAAAACAGGCTCTCAATTAATTTTCTCTTTCTGTTCCATGACATATCTTCTCACATTGATGGTGTCCTATAATATATATCTCTTGACATTTATGGAACGTAAATCCAACAGACTAAACCAAATGCATCTCCTGTGGGACAGTGATATAAGTGTTAGAGCGCCAGTGTAGTTGTACACACCCTCTCCTTTGCAAGGCTCTTGTCTTTCTCTGCCTGCCTTCCACCCTCTTTCCAGTTGTGTATGACCCCATCTTTTTCACCACCACCGTCTCCCTCCTTCCTCCCACCCCGTTCCCAATTTCCCACGCCTCCGCCGTCAGAACTTTGAGGCCGTAAGTCATGTCCTTCCTTCCTTGCCATACTCATTTTATCTGTGTGTGGAAAGACCGAAAGAGACGGGAGGGGAGGGTAGACTGAGAGAGATGGGTGTACAAGCAAGAATTCCCCAAATCTAGTCCCTAAATTGCTCTCGTCGAGTACTAGTAGTTGGTAGGACGTACTACATGTAGAAGACGGTGGAGAAACTAGTGGTGGTGGTGGTGGAGAGCCACCGCAATTTTCTATTACCTCCGCCCAGTATTGTAAGGTAGATCAACTGAATTTTGTGTTTTGAGCAGGAAAGGCAAGGTGGTGCAGGCCAAATTGGCCATGCAGGGTGGCGCCGGGTACCCGTACGGGCCGCCGCCCACAGGGACGGTCCCGCTCTCCGCTGCGGCCATGCCTGTCAGCAGCGCCCCGTATCCGCCCCCGTCTCCGATGCTGCCGCAGCCGACGGGGACGAATTTCGAGGAATTAGCAGCCGCTGTGACGACGGGCGGCGGCGCCGCCGTCAACTTCCATGGCGAGGACAACATGACGGTCGACGCCGGCGCTAGCGAGGCGGGAGCGGGAGGGTCCGGCAGCCGGTGGCCCCGTGAGGAGACGCTGGCGCTCATCGGGATCCGGTCGGAGATGGACGCCGCCTTCCGGAACGCCGCCCTCAAGTCGCCCCTCTGGGAGGAGGTCTCCAGGTGAGAACGGAGCAGCGAGTGTGGTACTACTACACTGGTGTACTGGTAAATTTCCCTTTTTTTCCCTGCAGAATGCGGTTAACGGTTTCACGGAATTCGCCGTCAGACTCATCAGACCTGTCCTGCGTGAAATGATGGCCTGTTATCCGGCCATCTTTCCGGCATTTCCCATCTTGTTTTTGGCGTAATGCTCCTCGATTTCTGTGGATTCGGGCAGTAGTAGTAGCAGTAGGAGTATAGGTAGGTAAAAGAAGCTCTGCGCCCTGGAGCCGTATGCTACGGCGTGGGCTGTTCTGTTCAGTCCAGTCCAGGAGCAGGCCACGCAGTAGACGCTGCAGGCTAGCTGCACTGTTTTTTCTATACTCTTCTTTTAGTACTTTTGTCAGCATTGATGCAATCTAGCCTCTGGGAAAGAAGGATGGAAGCTTTTTGCTCCCATCCCGATGCAGATCAGTAGTTGACGCACTTTGATTAGTCTAATTTTAATTTACATCATCTTGACATCATCATCATCGCAGCTCTCTTTCCGATTCCTTCCATGTTCAGTCCCTTTCATCAGGGAAAGAAAGAAAAAGAATGTCATGAGTTTCGAGTCATGCATCTCTGTGATTGCGATGACACTACTCCGTTTTTTAGATTAAAGATACTTCTCAGTATACTGTATATACTGCACTTTCATATCGATCAATCACCAGTTCATGCCTTCTTCATTGATGTGCCGATTTGGCTTGAGACGTGAAAGCAAGAAACAAGCTTCTGACAGGCCCTGCCGCACGACATTTTTGCTTTTGCAGGAAGCTTGCGGAGCTGGGCTACCGCAGGAGCGCCAAGAAGTGCAAGGAGAAGTTCGAGAACGTGGACAAGTACTACAAGCGCACCAAGGAAGGCCGCGCCGGGAGGCAGGACGGCAAGAGCTACCGTTTCTTCTCGGAGCTCGAAGCGCTCCACGCCGCGGCGCCGGCGCCGCAGCAGAACCAGGTGACAGACACTTCGGCAATGGCAACCGCCGCCTGCACTTCTACGGCGGTGACTCAGGATGCTCAGCCGTTGGCAGTGGCGCCTGCGGTGCTAGCCCATCCTGGAGCCGGCGGCCTGCTGCCGGACCTTAGCTTCTCGTCGGATTCGGGGTCGGAGTCTGAGTCTGACGATGAGTCCGACAAGGAGGAAGACCAGGCGGGCGGCGGCCAGGAGGGCTCTGGTGAGCTCACGGCCGGCGGCGGCGAGTTCGACGGAAGGAACAAGACGGTGATGGCGCTCTTCGAGGGGATGGTAAAGAAGATCACGGAGAAGCAAGAGGCGTCCCAGCAACTGTTCTTGGACAAGCTCGAGAAGTGGGAAGCGGACCGCACCGCGCGGGAGGAGGAGTGGCGGCGGCAAGAGCTGGCCCGCACGAACCGCGAGCGGGAGCAGCTCGACCGGGAGCGAGCCGCCTCGGCCGCCCGGGACGCCACGCTGATGACGTTCCTCCAGCGCGTCGGCGGGAACTCACCAATGCCGGTTCAGACAGCGGCGCATCGCCTCGACGCGTCGGCCACCTCGCTGCAGCTGGTGGTCGCGCCGCCACGGAAGGCGGAGGAGGGCGGCCGTGCTGGAAGAGGAGGAGAGAGCAGCGGGGGGCTGTCACGGTGGCCCAAGGAGGAGGTCGAGGCGCTGATCCAGCTGCGGATGGAGAAGGACGAGCACTACCAGGGCATGGGGACGGGGGCCAAGGGGCCGCTGTGGGAGGACATCTCTGCCGGCATGCGGAGGATCGGGTACAACCGGAGCTCCAAGCGGTGCAAGGAGAAGTGGGAGAACATCAACAAGTACTTCAAGAAGGTTAAGGAGAGCAGGAAGAGGCGGCCCGAGGACTCCAAGACCTGCCCTTACTTCCACCAGCTCGACGCTATCTACCGCAAGAAGCAATTCGCCGTGACCGGCGGCGGCGGTGGCACCTCCAGCACTGCCTCCGGGAACTCTACGGCGGCCATCACCGCCTCCCAGCAGGACAACGCCTGGCGCGAGCTCCAGGGTAAGATCAGCAATGACTCTGACAAGAGGTACATCGTGGAAGGGGCCGGGAGCCTGCATGCCCCACCACCCGGCAACGGCGAGCCTTCAGCAGCCACTACGGTGCTTGATGCCATCGCTACAAACAAGGTAATGGCTCAACTCTGAACTCTCCCTGTAAAGTTTTTTCATACTATACTTGGAAATCAGTCGCACCTTTGGACGCAATATAATCAGAGTTTCCATTGCCGTTGCACAGAAGGCTGAAGAGAACATGGCGATGGCGACGGAGGCAAACGTTCAGTCCCGGCAGAAGGAGTTGACGTCGCCCGACGAGACGGACAGCGACGACATCGAAGGCAACTACACTGATGAAGGTGACGACGACGGCGGCAACGAGGATGGCAAAATGAAGTACATGATAGAGTTCCAGAAATCCAAAGAGAGCGGAAGCAGTAACACACCTGCCCCCGCGACAGCTGCGACGGTAGTGCCGAGTTCAGCCCCGACAAGCAGCACATTCCTGGCCGTTCAGTAGACGGCAATGTCGCGCCTGTGCCGGAAGAAAACCAGGCATCGTCGCCTTCTTCGGTTCATGAGCACCAGTTTACCTTTGGCACAGACTATACCATTTGTTGATTTGTTTCCGTAATAACAACCTCCATTATCAAAGACAAGAAAAAGAAACAAGAGGGCCCCTCTGTTATTCCTTAAATAGACTGAAAAAACAGAGGAGGTGCTTGAGCAATAGAACTCATAAAGAACAAGTTCTCTTTAAGGTTTTGGCATTTTAGTACATTGACATAAGCATTCTGAAGTCTCTCTTTACCCTATATCATACAATTTGATCAGGAACATGAAGCACTGATTTGGGATGCATTTCAGCTGCCTTTTCTTTTGCAGCTATGAGTGAACATTTATTTATGTATTAATTAGATACATGCTACTGCAATTTCTAGCTATTTGAGAAACATCACTGCAATTTTTGTCTTCAGAAAAACACCACATCAATTCGGTGTATTTCTAGCTATTTGAGAAACATCACTGCAATTTTCATCTTCAAAAAAACACCACACCAATTCGGTGTACCACTCATCGTTCTCCATCATTCAATTCCTGGTATAGGGTTGTAGGAAACCGTCAGGACGCACGAGAAGGATAGCATAGGCTGGAGAAAGAGAACCTTATTCCTACAACTAAGAAGTCAGAAGCCGCATCTACCAACCAGTAAGAGATTGTACAGAAAGTCGCTAGTGGGTATATTCTTCTATTGCCATGTACATATCAACGGGTAGTGGGATAAGGGTTGGATTATGCATTGGCAGTTACTGAAAAAGGGTCGGTGAGCACCAAGAAAATACACTGCCTCATTGCGCGGACCAGACGGGAGACGAGACACTAAGAACTTGTCAATGCTCAAATACTCCAGAGGTCCTCTGTATCGGGTTTACGCTCGAACCATACTGAAATATATTGGGAATTGTGTTTTATGCGTTACTATCCGCCAAATACATACGAACAGAACACACTCAAATATCGAGTCATGTCCCGACCTACAACAACCATTTCACCTAGACCGGGAAGAGGCATCTATGAATAGATAAAGACTATCATAATAATCTAATAAAAGAAGAAGAAAGGAAATATTGAAGCGCCATGCAGGGGAAGAAATTTTTCCTAGCCCGAGCCGCTTCTGAGGGGCGCAGAGAGGAGCCTAGTAACAATAAGAACTAGTCATATATGTTGCTATTACGATGATACAAAATGCACATATCACCTAGTTGCAGGATAGACACATTTGTCATCAACATCTACATCAACCGACATCTTCCGCACCAACGTCGGTTCGAGATCTAGATATGTTCTTGCTAGTGTCTTCATGGTTAGATCTTGGTTGTTCATGTAGGGAGAACTTTTTGTTTTGCCACCATGAACCCCAACATATGTAATTTGGTATTATCGGTATCATGGACTTGGTTAGATGACTACTCTAGAGACTTGCGCTGAAACTCCGCTTCTAGGAACACCGGAAACTCTGGTCTTTGCACACCGGAGATTTCGGCCTGATACATTACACTAGAGATTCCGGACAAAATCCGGCCTGAGGCAGAACTTCAAACAACGATATCTAGAGTTTGGAAACTTCGATTGACCCGAAACCAATTTTGTTAGAAAGAGGACTACACGAGCTACCCAACAAAATATTGGATACCACCAAGAGGGAATATTTCATGTATTATAAAGTGAGATACCTCCCTTGATGAGAAACCGGAAAACCTTCAAGATAAAAAATAAAATAAGATATAAAAGGGACATCCGTTTTTGATAAACTAGAGCTTGTTATGAATATTACCACAAGCTCTAGAACCTCACATGGATAAGATCCAAATAACAACTAAGAAAGATGATGTTAAGTAAGCAAAGGTTTGAGCTCTCACCGAGGGATATGATCAAGTTACTCACTCGAGAGCCCATCTTGATAGTACAGTTATCTATCCTATAAACCGGTCTCCCAACTAACATCGCAAGACCGGTAAGAAAGAAATCCTATCAAGATCATACCTTTGCATTGCGCATATTCCACTTGATGACAATATTATAGACCTCAATATGGAGCACCTTTCTTGATTGCGCTATCTTGGCGAGGACTTGAAATTTGCTCCCTTATACTCCACTATGGAAGAGCCTCTATTTTAGTAATATCCCCATATATCCATGATCACCATAAGGATGGAAAGCTTCAAGATGGCACATATTGAACTTGCACTACATTTCTTCTTTCTTTATTATGTTGGTGTCTGGAAGGTACACATGAGATATCACCCCATCTTGTTATTCAAGACACACTTGCCATAGGCTCAACTTCTACTTGACCAATCTTCGGATCATTCCTTGAAAACCTTGATCAACACTTGATCTTCCTCACTTTCTTCTTCTTCCAACCTTGAAGCCAACATATGGTTCAGGCATTGCCTATGGACAAATCCTACAAGTAATACTCAATGCAAACATAAGTCCATAAACATTATCATTAATTACCAAAACCACACATGAGGGCACACATGTTATTTCGCATGCGCTCCTCTGCTCTTATGGCGACACACCTCCTCTCCTCCCTACCTCTGCTGCCTCTGTTCATCTCCACCTTCCCTGTGGTCGCACGCCCCTAGCCTGTCGTTGGGGGTCCTCCTGTGGAGGACCGCCACTGTCGCCTCCATCGATGACGAAGATCACAAGGCGGGCGTGGAAAGGGGAGGCCATGCCGGATTCATGGCAAGAGGAGGGCGAGGAAAGTGTGGTATTGCGTGCACCATGCCCCTGCATCTCGCGCTCCTTCCCCACTGGCTACTGGTGCTCCCGCCAACGGAGGTGTCCCCCTTTGTCGTGCTCCTGGTGCTCGCACCGCCGCGCTCCTCCTCATTGCCTCGTCATCGCACCCCCATGCGTGAGATGCTATTGCAAGGGGATGCCTAAGACACTACCGACGGTGGAAGGCTTTGATATTATGGGTGTACGGTGTTGGTACCAACAACAGGTAGATTTTGCTACCATGGGTCTATGTTGTTCTTACCAATGGAAGACGACTTTGCTACCTTGGTCTACGGCGTTTCTACCGACGGCATGTCTCTTCTGCTACCATGGGTGTACGGTGTTGCTACCTTGGGCGAAGCGAGAGGGGGTGACAAATTTTGCTACATATTCGTTTTATGTTGTTCTCCAAATGTTATGATGTTTTTTGTACAAATTTTGGGCTATGAGCTATGGCAGGTGTCACGGCGATGCTATTGTGAAGTTGGTTTTTTGCTACATTGATACAATTTTTTTGCTACAATTGTTCCCCACTTTTTGTAGATTAGCACAACATTTTTGCTACGAAGTATCCGATGAGTCTCCGGCATTGTCTCTGGCAAAATCATTTTTGCTACATTAGTATAATTTTTTTGTACGATGTGTCCATTGAGGTATTCGATGAGGATAGTCCGTTTGTTTTGTTTTTTGATGAACTATTTTTTGCTACAATGTAGCAAAATAGGACATTATGTAGCAAAAATTGTAGGGGTTCATAGCATGGAATACAAAAAAATTCTACCGCATGAACATACACAAGCCAAGATATATCTACTAGATTGTAGCAACGAGTAGAGTACTCACCCTTAAAGATTCCAAAACGGTTAACGAGAGGAGATTCTCGTGGTTGATGTAGTCGTTCACTTGCCGATCTCAAGATCGTGTAGACGATCCTTCCGGCGCCGCATTCCGGCAGCGCTCCCGTAGTAGGTCACACGTTCGGTACTCGATGAAGATCTTCCTCTCCCTTTTTTCAGCAGGCAGCGGAGGTTGTAGTTCTCTCCTCTCAATTCCAGCAGCACGACGGCGTGGTGTCGGAGTTATAGGGAAGATCCCACAGGGCTTCGCCTTAAGCCAGAGCGGGTAGGATGGACTAGAAGGGTTCCCTGACATCTAGGGTTTAGAGGTCGGAGAGGAGGAGGTGGGCCGACGGCGGCGCTGGGCGGCGGCGGCTCGTGGGGCGGGGTTTGTGGTTGTTGTCTTTAGGGCATCCCCTCCCCTCTATTTATGAGAGGGAGGGGCAGCTAGGGGAGGGGAGGCCGTATCCTCCCCCAACTCCCTCTCCTTGGCGCGCGTGGTGGAGGGATATGTAACACCCTCAGAATCGACCCTATGCAAGTATCAGCGATTCCTGCCAAACCCGCATAGAAACGATTCAAAGGTGCCCACCAGGCACTTGCGTGCGGGTGGAAAACGAAGCAATATCAGTACACATTAGTCCACGATGGAACCCACAAAACAGATATATACAACATCGACTCATCGAGTCAAGGATACAATATACAGTACAAAGATCCAAATCACCTTGAAAACGATACAACGTCCGAGTACGGACAAGGTGCAAATTAGGCTAAGATCCCTGAAGAATAACCAATGGCGTCCATAACCCTGCCTAGGCCAAGCTGGAAGGGTAACCCTGCTAACGACGTCGATCTCAAAACCTTCTTAAACAAAAGGGGTGCCGACAAAGGGCAAAGGAAAAAGAGATCGGTTAGTACTGAGGCCAGTACACGGCGAGACTAGAATTCGGCGGTCCTCGCCTACATAGGTATGGTGGACTGAAGCGACAGCGCAGCATGCACTAAACAACCTATAGAGACTCAATACAACTGGCGGCTATCGGATAGAGATAAGAAAGACCTATTCGGATCCAACCTTTAACTATCACCAAGCATACCCATCCTGGGATTTCCCCCTCGAGACCAAACGAGGAAGTCAACCGAGGAACTCACACAGTTGGCAGTTTTATTCATTCCGTTATAGTTGCGGCAATTACTAGTCAGATATAGATAGCATGAGTCATCCTGATATAATAAGCAGTGGGCAGTTTTAGTTAACCATTTCGTTGTAGTTGTAGTACTTACTAGTCAGATACATATAGCATGAGGCATCCCAAAACCCAGCGGTTGTTGGTACTTTTATTTAGCCATTCCGTTGTAGTTGCAATACTTACTAGTCAGATACAATGGTAATAGGTGACAACCCAAACCAGCAATTGTTGGCACTTTTATTTAGCCATTCCATTATAGTGAAGTTGAGTACTAGTCATTATAAAGTCAAATTTATAGCACTACTTTAGTTATAGTTCTCTATGATCGAGATACTGTGCTCCAAGTCGTCCATAACCGCGAACACGGATTTTAGAAAGTTTTACCCTGCAGGGGGCACAAATAGCAACACACGCACGATCAACCTCGAGAAAAACCAAATGAAAACCCAACGAGGCATCACGACAGAACATTCACAAGATTCATATTTGATTTCAGGGGGCCACCCCACCAAGCTACCCGCGACGAAGTTGGCCGGCTCCGAGACGGACCCAGAGGTTTGTGCCAATGGGTGTAAACGACTGGAAACCCGAAAGTGTGACTGGGCTTGTCGATACCGCGGAAACATTCCACTTACCTAAACAGTGCAGGTGCTCCACGCGCAATCGTAAATAAAGCAGTAAAGCATGTCATAAGTACATGATAGTAATAAAGCCCGAAACTACTTGTGGCCCCAAGGAATTAAATATGACTCAAGCTAGGGTTAGGGGGATTCATGGTCCCACATGCGGATAGTGCGAATATTCAAAGAACAGGTATCAAGTACTCGGGGTCCTACCGGACACAAGTGGACGGTTAAAAACCAAATAACATATATTGCCCACCCGTGCCTCTGCATTATTTACCTACTGTCAATTTTAGTTATTAAACAATAATTAAAGCCATGATCATCTCCAACATAAAGCATATGGCAGTCTTCCAACCATTGTGGTACTTGACGACACGCAACAACCCTTGAGCAAGCGACTACGACACACAAGTCCAACTATCTACCAAACAACAGGTAATAGGATGTGTCCAAGGCAATATAAGGCTGCAAGGAATATCACAGGTACGAAAACTAGAGCATCGCAACACAGATAGCAATAGATCAACAAGAGGAAATAAAGACTAGAAAGATAAAATAGGTAGAAAGGGGGAGAATGCTCACCTGAAAACATTGCCGAAGGTTCATTCGAAGATCGGATCGACACTCGCATCAACTCATCGGCCTAATCCGCGAAGAAGTAAATCACTAGCACAAACACTGGATGCACTATTTAATTTTATGACATAAGAACGGGCATGATGCATGTATGATGTATGGCATGGCAAAGATGCGATGCAATTAGGAAAAATTAAGCGGAACCTGGGTCCCGACAATTAATAGATGGTTCATGTTGTTTAGATATCCCGCAATTTAAATGTTGTCTTAACAAGGCAAAACATAGTATCGGTTTGCTACATAAATTTAAATGGGGCCAATATAAGACTAGATTTGCCCGCATATGGACCCCATATTTAATTATGAGGTGAACCGTCATAATGCCCCTAAACCACAAACATGTATGCAACATGAACATTTTATATGCAACAATTATATATTATAAAAATAAAGGTCTCAAGAAAAGGGTCACACATGGGGAACTCGACGAACTTGGTTCCGGGGGGATCGGTCTTCAGGCTCCAGGATCGGGATTCGGTCTTCGGGTGCAGCACCAAGGCGTCGGATCCGTGAAAGGGAACTTGGCGCATCGAAGGTTCGGTTCAGCGAGATCGGTCTTCAGTTACGGGTTCGGGGCTCCGGGATCCATGACGAAGAACTTGGGTCTCCGGCGTCGTTTGTCTATGAAGATCTTGTCGATAGATACCGAATGGAGTACCACATTGCCACACATGAACAAAGGAACCTTTAGCATGGGTGTCGTGCAGATATAGCAACACAGTGTATTACTGTACCTTTATCACATGCATCACACCAAGGCCGGACCATACTAGATGAAAACAGACAGGTGAATCAGCCGGTGCTTGAAAATGCCAAACGTGGCCAGGTGCACGCAGGTCTGGGCGTCGCTGGGCAATGTTGGGCTCGTGCGCAGGCACACTTGGAGACAGGGCGGACGGCAGGAGGTTGAGGCCGGCACGGGAGACGACGCTGCGGCGACGACTAGCGCTGTGCCGACGAGGCAGAGGCGCTCGAGGCAGCGGTACTGCGCCGCTGTGGAAGACGGTCGCCGGCGGCTCATGAGATGGGGGTGACGCGGGGGGGAGGGGGCGCGGTGCAAGCTGGTGACGGGAAGCGGGCGACACGCCACGTCTGGCGGAGGCGGGCCTAGAGCAGAGGGAGAGGAGGCAGTCAACAGAGCGTGCTGGCGGGCCTGCGGGCTCCCATGGCGACAGGGAACACGACGGAGGGGAGTAGGGCGCTGGTGTAGGGGTTCGTAGCATGGAAAACAAAAAATTTCTACCGCATACAAACAAACAAGCAAAGATCTATCTAATAGACTGTAGCAACGAGTCGATAGAAGAACTCACCCTCGAAGATTCCAAAGTGTTTAACGAGAGCAGATTCTCGTGGGTGATGAGATTCTCGTGGGTGATGTAGTCGTACTCTTGCCGATCTCAAGATCATGTAGACGATCCTTCCGGCGCTGTGTTCCAGCGGCGCTTCCACAGTCGGTCACACGTTCGGTACTCGATGAAGACCTTCCTCTCCCTTGTTCCAGCAGGCAGCGGAGGTTGTAGCACTCTCCTCGCGATTCCGGCAGCATGACGGCGTGGTACCGGAAGTAGAGGGGAGATCTCGCAGGGCTTCGCCTTAAGCCGGAGCGAGTATGGTGGACTATGAGAGAGGCCTTGGTGATCTAGGGTTTAGAGGCACCAAGGAGAGAGGGCTAGGCCGGCGGCTAGGGCTTTGGAAGGGCCCCAATTCGGCGGCTAGGGCAAACCCTAGGGCGGCGGCGACGACTTGGTGGCCGGCGGCTAGGGTTAGGGTTTTGGTGGAGAGAGGTGTAGGTATATAGGGGCACCCTTGCCCCTCCTTTTATAGGTGGGAGGGCGCGGCCAAGGGGAAGGGAGTACTCCCCCAAGTCGGCCTCCGTGGCCGGCGGTGGAGGGAGGAGGACTTCTTCCCCAAGTAGGTTTCCTACTCTCCCTCCACCAAGCAAACTTGTCGTTTGACTTTTCAAATTGGCGTTTGACTTTTCAAACTAGGATTTGATTTATCCATTTATTTTGCTCAGCGATGATACCTAGTACATGATGCAACCATTACACATTGTTATGACACATTCATGTACCCTTCCGCTCCGGAGTGTCGGACCTTCCGGAACCTTCTAGAACATTCCCGATGAAAACACTAGAATCATTCCCCAACTCCGAAACAGGACTTTCCTTATATGAATCTTATTCTCTGGATCATTCCGGATCTCCTCGTGATATCCCGGACCTATCCGAGACTCCGAACAACATTCGGTCTCTTACTCATCATTCCATAACTACTCAACAACATCGAATCCTTAAGTGTGTCTCCCTACGGTTCGTGAATTATGCGGACATGATCGAGACACTTCCCCGAACAATAACCAATAGAAGAATCTGGAAATTCATATGGCTCCCACATATTTCAACGATTACTTTGCGATCGAATGAACCACTTACATACGATACCAATTTCCCTTTGTCTCACGATAGTTTACTTATCCGAGGTTTTGATCGTCGGTATCTCTGCATACCTAGTTCAACCTCGTTACTGATAAGTACCCTTTTCTCGTTCCCGTGGTATGTGATCCCTTGTGAGCCAGTCACATGCTTGCAAGCTAATTGGATGACATTCCACCGAGAGGGCCCAGAGTATATCTATCTGTCATATGGATGGACAAATCCCACTCTTGATCCATGTGTCTCAACTCATACTTTACGAACACTCAATGCCACCTTTAGAGCTACCCAGTTATGGTGTGGTGTTTGATGTCATCAAAGCATCCTTCCAGTGATGGTGATAAGCATGATCTCATGGTCGAAGGAATTAGGTTACTATGTATCAGAAAGCTTATAGCAATTGAACTATTAAAATGACTTGATCTTTATGCTACGCTTATCTATAGGAGTATGTCCACCATACCATTCTCCTAATGATATGATCTTGTTGTTAACAACATCTCAATGTTCATGATAGGGAAACCACAATCATTTATTAACCAACAAGCTAGTATTATGAAGAGGCTTTACTGGGGACTCTAATTTAGTTTACAAATCACACAAGTATTAATGTTTCCTGGTTAATACCATTATAGCATGAATGTAAACATTTATCATAAACACAAAGATATAATAATAACTACATTTATTATTGCCTCTAGGGCATATCTCCAACAGTCTCCCACTTGCACTAGAGTCAACTAATCTAGATTACATGGTAATATACCGAACACCCATGGCAGTTTGGTGTTGTTCATGTTTTTCCCTCGGGAGAGGTTTAGTCAACGGATCCGCCACATTCAGATATGTGTGTACTTTGCAAATCTTTATGTCACCACCTTGGACATGTTCTCGAATAGCGTGAAAACGTAGCTTGATGTGCTTCAGCTTCTTGTGTGACCTTGGTTCTTGCGCATTGGCTATGACGCCCATGTTATCACAGTAGATAGACATTGGGTCCAGCACACTTGGAACCACACCGAGCTCTGTTATGAACTCCTTCATCCATATCGCTTCTTGTGAAGCCTCTGAAGCAGCTATGTATTACGATTCAGTTGAAGATCTCGCCACAACGCTTTGCTTTGCACTCCTCCAGCTAACTGCTGCACCATTCAATGTAAATACGTATCCAGATTGAGATTTAGAATCATCTGGATCGGTGTTCCAACTAGCATCAGTGTAACCATTAACAACGAGTTGTTCATCACCTCCATAAGAAAGAACCATATCCTTAGTTCTTCTCAAGTACTTAAGGATGTTTTTGACCGCTGTCCAATGATCCACTCCTGGATCACTTTGATATCTGCTAGTCAAACTAAAAGCATATGCGATGTCGGGTCTAGTACATAGCATGGCATACATTAGAGATCCTATGGCTGAGGCATAGGGAGTCTTACTCATCCTTTCTCTATCTTCTGCCGTTGCTGGACTTTGAGTTTTACTCAAGGTCGTATTGGGCAACATGGGCAAGAACCCTTTCTTGCTATCTTCCATTCCAAACCTCTTTAGAACTTTGTACAAATATGTACTTTGTGACAATGATATTAGGCATCTCAATCTATCTCTATAAATCTTTATGCCTAATATGTAAGCTGCTTCGCCGAGATGTTTCATTGAAAAACTATTATTCAAATATTCCTTGACACTATTAAGAAGGTCTACATCATGCCCAATCAACAATATGTCATCTACATATAGTATTAAGAATGCTACAGAGCTCCCACTCACTTTCTTGTAAATACAAGCTTCTCCATAAGTTTGTACAAAACCAAAACTTTTGATTACCTTATCAAAATGTTGATTCCAACTTCGGGATGCTTGCTTCAACCCATATATGGACCGTTGAAGTTTGCGTACCTTGTTAGCATCTTTAGGATCGACAAAACCTTTGGGTTGCATCATATACAACTCTTCATCAATGTCTCCATTGAGGAACGCCGTTTTGACATCCATCTGCCATATCTCATAATCGTAATATGCAGCGATTGCTAACATAATCCTCACAGACTTTAGCTTAGCTACTGGTGAGAAAGTCTAATCGTAGTCAAATCCTTGAATTTGTCGAAACCCTTTTGCGACAAGTCGAGCTTTATAGACAGTAACATTACCATCGGCATCTGTTTTCTTCTTGAAATTCCATTTGTTCTAGACAGCCTTCCGGCCATCCGGTAAGTCCACCAAAGTCCATACTCGGTTTTCATACATGGATCCAATCTCGGATTTCATGGCATCTTGCCATTTATTGGAATCTGGTCTCATCATCGCTTCCTCATATGTCGCAGGGTCATCGGTGTTGTCCACCAACATGACACTCATAACGGGATCATAGCAATCAGGAGTGGTACGAGTTCTCGTTGACATGCGAGGTTCTGTAGCAACTTCAACCGAAGTTTCATGATCATCATCATTAGCTTCCTCTCTTATTGGTGCAGGCACCACATGAACTTCTTCCGGTGCTGCGCTACTCGCAAGTTCGAGAGAAGGTTCAACAACCTCGTCGAGTTCTACTTTCCTTCTAATCACTTCCTTCGAGAGAAATTCTTTCTCTAGAAAGGATCCATTCTTGGCAACGAAGATTTTGCCCTCGGATCTGTGATAGAAGGTATACCCAATAGTTTCCTTCGGGTATCCTATGAAGACACATTTTCCCGCTTTGGGTTCAAGCTTGTCCGGCTGTAACTTCTTTACATAGGCTTCGCAACCCCAAACTTTAAGGAACGACAATTTAGGTTTCTTCCCAAACCATAATTCATACGGTGTCATTTCAATGGATTTAGATGGTGCCCTATTTAAAGTGAATGCGGCTGTTTCTAATGCATAACCCCAAAATGATAGCGGTAAATCTGTAAGTGACATCATAGAACGAACCATATCTAAGAGATTTCGATTACGACGTTCGGACACACCATTACGCTGTGGTGTTCCCGACGGTGTCAATTGTGAAAGTATTCTGCATTTCTTTAAATGCTCGCCAAACTCGTAACTTAGATATTCACCTCCACGATCAGAATGCAGAAATTTAATCTTCTTGTTACGTTGATTCTCTACCTCACTTTGAAATTCCTTAAACTTCTCGAAAGTTTCGGACTTATGTTTCATGAAATATTTATACCCATATCTACTCAACTCATCAGTGAAGGTAAGAACATAACGATAACCACCGCGCGATGCTACACTCATTGGACCACACACATCGGTATGTATGATTTCCAATAAGTCCGTAGCTTGCTCCATCATACCAGAAAATGGAGTCTTAGTCATTTTACCCATCAGACATGCTTCGCATCTTTCAAGTGATTCAAGAAGTCCATCGGAATGGAGTTTATTCATATGCTTCACTCTGATATGACCAAGACGACAGTGCCACATATAGGTCGAGTTATCGCTCAATTTCAAATGTTTAGCTTCAATGTTATTAATATGTGTATTTCCACTATCGATATTCAATAAGAATAGACCATCTATCAAAGGTGCATGTGCATAAAACATATTACTCATATAAATCGAACAACCATTATTCTCGGACTTAAACAAGTAACCGTCTCGCAACAAACAAGATCCCGATATAATGTTCATGCTTAACGCAGGCACCAAATAACAATTATTTAAGTATAAAACTAATCCCGATGGTAGATGAAGAGGTAGCGTGCCGACCGCGATCACATCAACCTTTGATCCATTTCCAACGCGCATCATCACCTCGTTCTTCGCTAGCTTCCGTTTATTCTGCAGCACCTGTTTCGAGTTAAAAATATGAGCAACCGAACCAGTATCAAATACCCAGGCACTACTACGAGTACTAGTGAGATACACATCAATAACATGTATATCAGATATACCTTTCTTCTTGATGTTGCCGTTCTTCAAATCCGCCAAGTACTTTGGGCAATTCCGCTTCCAGTGACCTTCTCCCTTGAAGTAAAATCACTCAGTATCATGCTTAGGTCCAGCCTTGGTCTTCTTCGCCGGTGCGGAAACTTTCTTACCACCCTTCTTGAAGTTACCCTTTTGCTTAGACTTGCCTTTCTTGAATTTGGTGGTCTTATTGACCATCAACACTTGGTCCTCTTTCTTGATCTCCAATTCTGTAGATTTCAACATGGAGAAAAATTCTGGCAACTGCTTGTTCATGCTTTGCATATTGTAGTTCATCACAAAGTTTTTGTAACTTGGTGGTAGTGATTGGAGGACACGGTAAATCCCCAAAGCATTAGGAATCACTATACCCAAGCTTTGGAGTTTGTTTGCGTGCCCTGACATCTTAAGCACATTCTCACAGACGGAGCTGCCCTCTTCCATCTTGCAGTTAAAGAACTTTTCAGAAGCCTCATAACTCTCAACTGCCGCGTGAGTCTCAAATATCAATTTGAGTTCACGGACAATATCATGTGGGTCATGGTTCTCAAACCTTTTCTGAAGCTCCGATTCCAAACCATACAAGATAGCACACTGAACTGTGGAGTACTGATTCTTCCGAGCGAGGTAAACATTCTTTACTTCATCGGTAGCATCATCTGCAGGCGGGTCACCCAGCGGTGCATCCAGCACATAGGTCAAATTACCAGCATTGAGGACAATCCTCAAATTGCGGAACCAATCCACGAAGTTGCTTCCATTGTTTTTCAACTTTTCTTTCTCTAGGAACGCGTTAAAATTGATGGTAGGGGCCGCCATTGATCTACAACATATTTGCAATAGTTTAGACTAAGTTTATGACAAATTGAGTTCTAATTAATAGTTAAATTAATCTAGGTGAACTCCCACTCAAAACAATATCCCTCACATTGTTTTAGTGATCACACGAACCAAATCCACCACATCAAAACCGATCATCACGAGAGTTGATGTAGCTTCAATGGCAAACAATCAACATGTTCATCATATCTACTATATGACTCATGCTTTACCTTTCGGTGATCCGTGTTCCGAGACCATGTCTGTACATGCTAGGCTCGTCAAGATCAAACCTTAGCTTCCGCATGAGAAAATCTGGCTTGCTCATGTTGTATACACTTGCAGAATCTAACACACCCGATCATCACGTGGTGCTTCGAAACAAAAAGCTTTAGCAACGGTGCTTACTAAGGATGAACACTTTAAAACTTGAAATTTATGTGCATGAGGGATCATCTTATAATGCTACCGTCGTTAACTAAGCAATACAAGATGCATAAAGGATTAACATCACATGCAAATCATAATATGTGATATGATATGGCCTTTCTTCTTGTGCTTCCAATCTCCATCTTCAAGCACGAACATGATCTCCATCATCATCGTCATAGCGTCAAGGTCAATGGCGCTGCTTCATGGTTGTCGTCCACCAGCTCCAACTATTACAGCTACTTTGAATAGACACGCGGGTCTTAACACAATTTAAAGACAACCATATGGCTCCTGCCGGTTGCCAACTTACAATAAGGAACATTGCATACATCAAATATAATCACAATCATGGCCATATCATATCACAGCACACCCCTGCAAAACAAAGTTAGACGTCTCTAATTTTCTTTGCATATTTTACGTGGTTTGGGGCTTTCAATAAGTGTCACTCTAACTTATGAACAAGAACCACAACGTTGATGTTTGAACTATCAAGTGCCCGTTGTAAATTGGATCTATACTATAATGGTAGAGACACTCTCCCTTGTTCCAGCAGGCAGCAGAGGTTGTAGCACTCTCCTCGCGATTCCGGCAGCATGACGGCGTGGTACCGGAAGTAGAGGGGAGATCTCGCAGGGCTTCGCCTTAAGCCGGAGCGAGTATGGTGGACTATGAGAGAGGCCTTGGTGATCTAGGGTTTAGAGGCACCAAGGAGAGAGGCTAGGACGGCGGCTAGGGCTTGGGGATGGCCCCAATTCAGTGGCTAGGGCAAACCCTAGGGCGGCGGCGGCGACTTGGTGGCCGGCGGCTAGGGTTAGGGTTTTAGTGGAGAGAGGTGTAGGTATAGAGGGGCACCCTTGCCCCTCCTTTTATAGGTGGGAGGGCGCGGCCAAGGGGAAGGGAGTCCTCCCCCAAGTCGGCCTCCTTGGTCGGCGGTGGAGGGAGGAGGACTTCCTCCCCAAGTAGGTTTCCTACTCTCCCTCCACCAAGCAAACTTGTTGTTTGACTTTTCAAATTGGCGTTTGACTTTTCAAACTAGGATTTGATTTATCCCTTTATTTTGCTCAGCGATGATACCTAGTACATGATGCAACCATTCCACATTGTTATGACACATTCATGTACCTTCCCCTCCGGAGTGCCGGACCTTCCGGAACCTTCTAGAACATTCCCGATGAAAACACCGGAATCATTCCCCAACTCCGAAACAGGACTTTCCTTATATGAATCTTATTCTCTGGACCATTCCGGATCTCCTCGTGATATCCCGGATCCCATCCGAGACTCTGAACAACATTCGGTCTCTTACTCATCATTCCATAACTACTCAACAACATCGAGTCCTTAAGTGTGTCTCCCTACGGATCGTGAATTATGCGGACATGATCGAGACACTTCTCCGAACAATAACCAATAGAGGAATCTGGAAATTCATATGGCTCCCACATATTTCAACGATTACTTTGCGATCGAATGAACCACTTACATACGATACCAATTTCCCTTTGTCTCACGATAGTTTACTTATCCGAGGTTTTGATCGTCGGTATCTCTGCATACCTAGTTCAACCTCGTTACTGATAAGTACCCTTTTCTCGTTCCCGTGGTATGTGATCCCTTGTGAGCCAGTCGCATGCTTGCAAGCTAATTGGATGGCATTCCACCGAGAGGGCCCAGAGTATATCTATCCGTCATATGGATGGACAAATCCCACTCTTGATCCATGTGTGTCAACTCATACTTTCTGAACACTCAATGCCACCTTTATAGCCACCCAGTTACGGTGTGGTGTTTGATGTCATCAAATCATCCTTCCAGTGATGGTGATAAGCATGATCTCATGGTCGAAGGAATTAGGTTACTATGTATCAGAAAGCTTATAGCAATTGAACTATTAAAATGACTTGATCTTTATGCTACGCTTATCTATAGGAGTATGTCCACCATACCATTCTCCTAATGATATGATCTTGTTGTTAACAACATCTCAATGTTCATGATAGGGAAACCACAATCATTTATTAACCAACAAGCTAGTATTATGAAGAGGCTTTACTAGGGACTCTAATTTAGTTTACAAATCACACAAGTATTAATGTTTCCCGGTTAATACCATTATAGCATGAATGTAAACATTTATCATAAACACAAATATATAATAATAACTACATTTATTATTGCCTCTAGGGCATATCTCCAACAGCTGGCAGTTGATGAAGACCAGTAGGCACCGTCGCTCGAGCATCACGTGCGGCGCAAGGGGAGGGCGGACGAGCAGCGGCGCTGCGTGGGCCGGAGAGGAGGCGACAGAGCTCGGACGGCGACGGAGGCGAAGGAGTCCGGGATGGCGATGCTCGGGATGCGGCCAGTGGAGGCGGCGTCAGCTTGCAGGGGTGGTCACGAGAGGAGGGGCGCCGAGGCGGTGGCGCCATGGCCGGGGCAAGCTCGAGAGGGAGGGTCCCTGGCGGCGGCGATGGAAGCGCCTGGCGAGCGACAGGAGAGAGGGGGCGGAGGTGGTTGCAAAGATAGATCGAGGGGAGTGGGCGCATCGGCAGGGTGTGGTGGGACCAGGGGCATGCCTGAGAGAGAGGTGGGGCTGGGATCGGGGAGAGGGAGAGCGTGGGTTCGATCGGGAGGTAGTTGGCGGCGGCAGGGTGGGGGTGTGGGATTAGGGTTAGATGGGGTAGTTTTAGGGTTTGGTGGCTGTGGGATGGGTGGCCTCCGGTTGGGCCTTCGGTCCTGGCCGTTGGCTGCCTGGCCCTCATAAAAATAGTTTGGGTTTTAATTATTTTGTTATAAAAGATTTTGTAAATAGTTTAAGAAAAATACAAGATCCGAACAGACCGGAAGATTTGATTTGAAAATGGAGGGCTAATTTAGAAAATAACATAGGCTTTTGAAAAATAGGTTTGGACAAACATATGCATGATGATGTCATGATCATGCACATAATAAAAACAACAGGGGTTTTCTAGTAGTGGTTTTACCAAGGGTGTTACAGGAGAGGAGGTTTCCTCTCCTCCCTCCACTAGGAACCATTGTCCTAGTTTTACTATTCAAACTTACCTGTTGACTTTTAATTTCCTTCTTTTAAACTCACATCCGAGTGACGTAGGACATGATGCAATCATTGCACTTAGTCATGACACATTTATGTACCTTTCCCCTTCCGATTCGGTGAACCTTCTATACCCTTCTAGATCATTCCGGTGAAAACACCACAATCATTCCCGAACTCCGGAATTGAACTTTCCTTATATGAATCTTATTATACGGACCATTCCGGATCTCCTCGTGATATCCCGGATCGCATCCGAGACTCCGAACAACATTCAGTCTTCTTACTCACATTTTATATCTACTAAACAACATCGAATCCTTAAGTGTCTCTCCCTACGATTCGTGAATTATGTAGACATGACAGAGACTCTTCTCCGATCAATAACCAATAGAGGAATCTTTAAATTCATATGGTCCCCACATATTTATACGATTACTTTGCGATCGAATGAACCATTTATATACGGTACCAATTTCCCTTTGTCTCGCGATATTTTACTTACCTGAGGTCTGATCGTCGGTATCTCTGCATACCTAGTTTAACCTCGTTACTGATAAGTACTCTTTACTCGTTCCTGTGATATGTGATTGATACGTCGCTAACATATCTATAATTTTTGATGATCCATGCTTGTTTTTTATTAACTCTCTCATGTTTTGTCTACACTTTGAGGTATTTTTATACATTTTCTGGAACTAACCTATTAACAAGATGTCGCAGTACCAGGTGCCTGTTTTTTGTTGTTTTTGGTTTCAGAAAAGCTAGTAAGGAAATATTCTCGGAATTGGATGGGACAAAATCCAAAGTCAATATTTACCAGAAGGAACACAGAGTCCGGAGGGCAGCCGAAGTGGGGCCACGAGGTGGCCACACCCTATGGTGGCGCGGGCAAGGGGGCACGCCAGCCCTAGGTGTGGGCCCATCGGGTGCCCACCGACCTTGCCCCTTCGCCTATAAAAGCACCCCGATGCAGAAACCCTAAGTACCCGATCAGATCTCCATGAAACAGTCCATAGCCGCTGCCACCATCATCCCTAGATCGGGGAGATCCGAAGCTCTTCCCGGCACCCTGACAGAGGGGAGAGATCATCCCGGAGGCCTTCTTTATCACCATGCCAACCTCGGTATGATGCGTGAGTAGTTCACCCTTGGACTATGGGTCCATACAATAGCTAGATGGTTGTTTCTCCTCCTTTGTGCTATCATGTTTAGATCTTGTGAGCTCCGTTCATGGTCAAGATCATCTATTTGTAATCATACATGTTGTGTTTGCAGGGATCCGATGGATATTGAGATACTATGTCAGATTGATTATTTGATTCTATCATGTCAGATGGATATTGAGATACTATGTCAGATTGCTAGTAGCTATCTTGGGCAAGTAGATGCTTGTAACTTCAAGAGGGAGTATATATGCTCGATAGTAGGTTCATGCCTCTAGTAATCTGGGGAAGTGACAGAAATCTCTAAGGTTGTAGATGTGCTGTTGCTACTAGGGAGAAAACAACAATCCTTTGTTCATGGGGCAATTGTATTGTTTACTTTACACACTTTGCTTAATGCAATTATACGTTGCTTGCAAATTAATACTGGAAGGGGTTCAGATGATAACCTGAAGATGGATTATTAGTCCTAGATGAAGTTGGATTACGGTCTATGTATTATGTTGTAATGCCCAATCAAATATCATAGGAGTCAAGATGTCTAGTATTTGCATTGTTATGCTTTCTCAATCTTTCAATTGCCTCGCTGTAATTTGTTCACCTAACGTGCTATCTATCTTATGGAGAACACCTCTAGTGAACTGTGGATCCCGGTCCATTCTTTATCATTGATATACCATCCACTGTTTACTGTTACCAGTTACTTTCTACAAGCAACTATTATCTTCCACACTATATGTTTAATCTTTTGTTTTCAGCAAACCGGTGAGATTGACAACCTCACTGTAAGTTGGGGCAAAATATTGTGGGTTGTGTTGTGCAGGTTCCAAGTTGCTAGCAACACCTTGGATTTATTTCCTAACTCCTATTGGTTCGATAATCTTTGTTTCATAATTGAGGGAAAACTTGGTGCTATGCCCATCATACCTTCCTCTTGGGGTTCCCAACGAGTTCTACATATTTGAGCCATCAAGCACTTTTTCTGGCGCCGTTGTCGGGGAGATAAGGACAGCTCAATCTCTTCCTCCTCGTCAATCACCTTTCAGGGAGAAAGAAGAGTCTCACAAGGGGAGTCTCTGACAACCAATCTCTTTAATTTGTTTTTGTTTTGCTTTATTTTTCTTGTTTCTTTTTATTAAAAATACAAAAAATAGTTGTACTGGTTTGTTTCTCTTTATCAAAAACACAAAAAATAGTTCCTACTTTAGTTACTGTTGGCTTGCTTTACTCCTGCAAAAATGAACACTCCTGAAAACACCAAGTTGTGTGACTTCACTAGCATAAACAATAATGATTTCATGTGCACACCTATTGCTCCACCTGTTCCTGAAGCCACTTTCTTTAAAATTAAACCTTCTTTGCCGAATTTTATTATGAAAAGGAAATTTTCTGGTGCTAGTTTTGATGATGCTGCTACTCACCTTAATAATTTTGTTGAACTTTGTGAGATGCACAAATACAAGGATGTAGATGGAGATATTATTATGATTAAATTGTTTCCTTTCTCTTTGAGAGGAAAAGCTAAATAATGTTTGCTATACTTGCCTAGAAATAGTATTGATTCTTGGATTAAGTGCAAAGATGCTTTTATTGGAAAATATTATCCTCCTGCTAAGATTATATCTATCAGAAGTGAAATAATGAAATTTAAAAAAATTGATAATGAACATGTTGCTCAAGCTTGGGAAAGAATGAAACCTTTGGTAAAGAACTGTCCCACTTATGGACTGACTGCTTGGATGATTATCCAAACTTTTTATGCAGAACTAATTTTTCTTCAAGGAATCTGTTGGATTCTGCTGCTGGAGGTGCCTTTATGACCATTACTTTGGGTGCTGCAAAAAATCTCATTGATATTATGATGGTTAACTATTCTGAATGGCACATTGAGAGAGCTCCACAAGGTAAGAAGATAATTTCTGTTGAAGAAACCTCCTCCTTGAGTGATAAAATTGATGTTATTATGTCTATGCTTGTTAGTGGAAAAGTTCATATTGATCCAAATAATGTTCCTTTAGCCTCTTTAGTTGATCAAGAGCAAGTTAATGTGAACTTCATTAGAAATAATAATTTTTGGCAACAATGCTGTAGCACCCCGGATAAAAACCATTATTAGAAAATGTCTGTTATTTTATTTTTGCATCATCGTGACTCCATCATGCATCTTTTAAACTAAAAACTATTTCTCCAAAAACCTATTTGTTTTCTATTTACCTCCCTCTTTATTTCAACTGCAAAACCCGGTCTGTCCAAATATTTTGTTTTGTCTAAAAATTAATTACAAAAGTATATTTACAACTAAATATATAATAAAAACTATTTTTGCGGGGAGGCAGCCCAGTCGGCCAGGCCCAAAGGCCCAGCCAACAGGCCACCTACAACCCACTAGACCAAACCCTAATTCCCCAAAACCAAACCCTAATCCCATCAACCCCTCACCCCGCCGCCACACTCCCTCTCTCCACCCAGACCCAGCACTCATCTGGTGAAAACCACCACCCACCTCTCTGTGCTCTCTCACATCCCACCCCTTCCCTTGGGCCCACTCCCACACGCGTAGACCACCCCGCACCCTCCTGCATGTTGCAAGCCCCGCCACGTAACCGTGGTACACGGGCACGCCAGCGTGTCCCCGTTCCGCACGCACCCCACCAGGGTTTCCTCCGCCCGCGTCCCTGCCACTGTCCCTGCAGGAACCTCCCCTTTGCCTCGCTTCCTCGGCCTCGCCATGCTCCGCGCCAGCCCGTCGTCTCTGTACCACCTCCCCATGCGCCTCCTCCGCGCCTCTGCAAGCCGGCGTCGACCACGCGGACAGGACCTCGTCGGCGCCCTCACAGGCCCTCTGGTGCCTCCACCCTGTCCCGGACGCGCACTCCTCGCTGCCTCTCTCGTCCGCCTCCCCTGCAACCTCCGGCCGCCTCCCCGTGTCGGCTCCTCCCTCCTCGCCGCGTCGGCCACGACCCCACCTGCCTCTCTGTCTGTTGGGAACAACCAGCAACCTCCAAGGCATGGCCTTTTCCTTCTACAAATTACATGCGTCCCTGGTTATGTCTAAAGGCATCTATAGCACTGTGGCTTGTACCTGTTAAATTCCTGTATGAGATCCTAAGATCAATTCGTAGGCTATGCAAATTTAATTCTTACCTTTTATCTTGTTTTGGTTCAGATCCCACGCTCTTGTATGCGCCAAGTGAGTGAGCGAGCCTCCAGAGCATCATCAGTACAGTAGCTCGGTCTCCAGACCCCAAGACCACCAAGACCCTCGGATCCCACGCCTTGATAGCCGGACCCGAAGCCCCGATCACGAAGACCGATCCCGTTGAGACCCGAACCCCATCAAACCCCCAAGATCTTCGATCCGACATGTGTGAACCCTATCCAAGACCCATATTTTTATATTATGTTATTATGACTTGTTGCATATAAATTGTTCATGATCGCATACATATTTATTTGTATGGGGATATTTTGTCGACTCATCTAATAATTAAATATGGAGGCCATGTGCGGGCGAATCTAGTCTAATATTGGTCCCATTTAAATTTGTGTAGCGAACCGGTGCTATCTTTTGCCATGTTAATGCAACATTTAAATTTGGGGTATCTAAACAACATGAACTTAATAATTAATTGTCGGGACCTCGGTTCCGTTTAATATTGACCAATCGCATCGCATCTTTGCCATGTCATACATCATACATGCATCATGCCCGATCTTCTTCCGTAGTATTAAATAGTGCATCGTTGTTTCTCCTAGTGCTTTGCTTCTTCACGGATTAGGCCGATGAGTTGATGCGAGTGTCGACCCGATCTTCGGATGAACCTTCGACAATGTTTTCATGCGAGCATTCTCCCCTTTCTACCTATTTTACACTTCTAGTCTTTATTTCCTCCTGTTGATCTATTGCTATCTGTGTTGCGATGCTCTAGTTTTTCGTACCGTGATATCCCTTGCAGCCTTATATTGCCTTGGACATATCCTATTACCTGTTGTTTGGTAGATAGTTGGACTTGTGTGTCGTAGTCGCTTGCTCAAGTGCGGTTGCATGTCATCAAACACCACAGTTGTTGGAGTAATGCCGCATGTTTAATATTGGAGATGATCATTGTTTTAATTATTGTTTAATAACTAAAATTGACAGTAGGTAAATAATGCAGAGGCACAGGTGGGCAATAGATGTTATTTGGTTTTTAACCGTCCACTTGTGTCCCGTAGGACCCCGAGTACTTGATATCTGTTCTTTGAATATTCGCACTATCCGCATGTGGGACCATGAATCCCCCTAGCCAGAGCTTGAGTCATATATTATTTCTTGGGGCCACAAACTAGTTTGGGGCTTTATTACTATCCTGTACTTATGCCATGCTTTACTGCTTTATTTATGATTGCGCGTGGAGCGCCTGCACTGTTTAGGTAAGCGGAGTGTTTTCGCGATATCGACAAGCCCAGTCACACTTTCGGGTTCCCAGTCGTTTACAGCCATTGACGCAAACCTCTGGGTCCGTTCCGGAGCCAGCCAACTTCGTCGCGGGTATCTTAGTGGGGGTGGCACCCTGAAATTTATATGAATCTTGCTATTGCTCTGTCGTGATGCCTTGTTGGGTTTTCATTTGGTTTTTTCCGAGGTTGATCGTGCGTGTGTTGCTATTTGTGCCCCCTTGGAGGGTAAAACTTTCTGAAAGCCGTGTCTGCGGTTATGGACGACTTGGAGCACAATATCTCGATCATAGACAACTATAACTAAAGTAGTACTATAAATTTGAATTTATAATGACTAGTAATCAGCTTCACTATAATGGAATGTCTAACTAAAAGTGCTAACAATTGCTGGTTTGGGTTGTCACCTGTTACCATTGTATCTGACTAGTAAGTATTGCAACTACAACGGAATGGCTAAATAAAAGTACCAACAACTGATGGGTTTTGGGATGCCTCATGCTATATGTATCTGACTAGTAAGTACTACAACTACAACAGAATGGTTAACTAAAACTTCCCACTGCTTATTATATCAGGATGACTCATGCTATCTATATCTGACTAGTAATTGCCGTAACTATAACGGAATGAATAAAACTGCCAACTGTGTGAGTTCCTCGGTTGACTTCCTCGTTTGGTCTCGAGGGGGAAATACCAGGATGGGTATGCTTGGCGATAGTTTCAGGTTGGATCCAAATAGGTGTTCTTATCCCTATCTGATAGCCGCCAGTTGTATTGAGTCTCTATAGGTTGTTTAGTGCATGCTGCGCTGTCGCTTCAGTCCACCATACCTATGCAGGCGAGGACCGCCGAATTCTAGTCTTGTCGTGTACTGGCCTCAGTACCGACCGCTCTCTTTTTCCTTTGCCCTTTGTCGGCACCCCTTTTGTTTAAGCAGGTTTTGAGATTGACGTCGTTAGCAGGGTTACCCCTCCGGCTTGGCCTGGGCAGGGTTATGGACGCCATTGGTTATTCTTCAGGGCTCTTAACTCAATTTGCATCTTGTCCATACTCGGACGCTGTATCGTTTTAAAGGTGATTTGGATCTTTGTATTGTATATCTGTATTCTTGACTCTTTGAGTCATTCTTGTATATATTTGTTTTATGGGTTCCATCGTGGACTATTGTGTAATGGTATTACTTCGTTTTCCACCCACACGAAAGTGCCTGGTGGGCACCTTTGAATCGTTTCTATGCGGGTTTGGCGGGGATCGCTAAGACTTGTATAGGGACGATTCCTAGGTTGTTACAAATGCTTATGGTAATTATAGGCCATATCCTCCCAATAATGGTAATGCTTATGGAAATTCCTACAATAACAATAGAAGTGCACCCTCTGAACTTGAGTCATGCTTAAGGATTTTATTAGTAAACAAACTGCCTTCAATAAAACTTTTGAGGGAAAGCTTTTGAATGCTGAAAAAATATATCATCTTTGTCTGAAGCACAATCTTCTTTGATTAATAAAATGGCTGCTAAACCTGAAACTTTGGAAAATCCCTTTGCTGCTAATAATGGCATACAAGTTAGAATTGATGAAAGTGTTAGACTATTAGTTGAATTGCATGCTAAGTGGAAAAGAGAAGATGAAATTGCTAGAAATAGTATTTGTACTATTACCACTACTAGTAATGTTGGTATAGCAAACCACCGAAAGTCCCCATTCCTTCTCCTAATAAAAATGCTGAAATTCTTCAAAATATGGGAAACAATAATTCTACTACCTTGGATGATAATGTTGATTTTGATCTTGATGGTTGCAATATTTCTGAAGTGTTTATGTTCCTACAAAAGCTTGCTAGGATTCCCAATGCTAGTGCTATGAATATGGCTTTCACAAAACACATTACAGATGCTCTCATGAGAATTAAGGAAGAAAAATTGAAACATAAAGCCTCTATTCATAGGAAATTAGAAGATGGTTGGGAAACAATCATTAATATGAAAGTGAATGATTTTGATCTCAAAGTTTTATATGACCTTGGTTCTAGTGTCTCTATTATGCCTAGAAAAATTATGAAATGCTTGATTTGTCATCATTGAAAGATTGTTATTTGGATGTCCATCTTGATGATAATGCTAAAAAGAAACTTATGGGGAGTATTAATGATGTTATTATAATGGTTAAAAATGCCTTTGTCCTCGTTGATTTCTATGTTTTGAATGTTGAATACAATGCTTCTTGTCCTATTACTTTGGGAAGACATTTTCTTAGAACTATTGGTGTCATTATTGATATGAAGGAAGGCATCATTAAATATCAATTACCATTCAAGAAAGGTATAGAACACTTCCCCGGAAAGAGAGAAAATATACCTTTTGCTTCTCCTATTAAAACAAAAGTTGATCTTAATGCTTCTTCATTCGAAAATACTTTATTCTTGCTTCATGTGCCTAACTTAAAGGCGTTAAAGAAAAGTACTATTGGGAGATAACCCAAATTTATTTTAGTAAGTTTTTATTTTATTGATTCTTGGAAGTTATTTCTTCTGTAATAACCTCTCCTTATCCTTTTTGTGTGGTTTTTGTGCCAAGAATAACCTCTAATGAGAGAGAAGTAAGATTTGGGGAAGTTGCTGTCAAAAAACAGATTTTTGTGCTTCACTGTAAAAATTCGTGAAAAATCACAGTATGTCGGATTGAGCTGCAATTTTCTGAGCTTATGACCCAGGTTATTATATATCTTTCGTTAGTAGAACACTTTTCGATTTGAGCAACATAAGGTCTTCTAAAAAATCGGTTTTTACCTTCTGGTCTGTTTTGATAGATTTCTGCCATTATTTGCATTTGCCTCTTAATCGGTTTCTTTTTAGTTCTCTTTGATCACCTGAGCTTTTAAAAGAATTTGCTACAGTAGATCGTGTTTTAATGGAAGTTTTACTTGTGTTGAAACTAAACCCAAAGGCTTATTATCTTGAATACACTAATGTTGCTAATGAAGATTGTGTGAAGTTTTGTATGAAGGAAATTTTCAAGTGTAGAGGAAGAATGATGTGATAAGATGAAGAATGGAAAAAATCTCAAGCTTGGGGATGCCACTTCGTGTCACCCCAATAAATATTCAAGAGGTATAATCGTCAAAGCTTGGGGATGCCCAAGGCAGGACATCCCCTTCTTCATCAATAAAAAACTCAGGTTTTCTTTCAAAACACTTTATTTTTATTGCTTCATGCACTGTTGTGTTGTTCTTGGAGCATCTTAGTTTTATTTTATTTGGTTTGCTGCAATAAATTAGTTGGACCCACGCATTCTCATGTTATTTCAAATAAGTTGATTGGTGTTGGAAAAGAGTAGAAAGTTTCATGCTATTAGTGGTACAAAAGGAAGCTTGTTTTGACTGTGGCTTAGACTTTATCATGCCATGTTAGATGTTGCTTTGACCTTATCCTTAGTGATTATTGCTATAGCATGACTTGTTCCAAACAATTGGGATTGCTTAATGTGCCTTGAAAGAATCATGCGCTATTTTAACATACAAAAGCATAATATGATGGTATTCTCCTTTGATGCTTTATTTGGGTTGACTTGGCACATGCTCACACCATGTTATGACTATGAACTAGTCACCCTAGCCTCTATGATCATTTATTTTTTTGACTTGTGGTATAAATTTATGTTTTGATTAATAATGTTTTGTCGCTTTGCATGATTATGGACATTATTGCTCTCTTAGTTGGTCGCTCCCAATCGTTTGCTAGCCTCCACTTGTACTGAGTATGAGCTCTACTCGTGCATCCATATCCCAAGAAACCAAGTTATTCCAAAGAGTCCACTATAAATTCCTATGCATGGTGTGTTACACCATTCCAAGTATATTCATGTTTTTATCTATCATCCAAATTAAACTCTTGTTATGTGAAACTTGATGACACACTTTATTTCTTGCAAACTTGATGGCACACTTTATTTCTTACACTTAATAAACTTGAATCATTGTGCCCATCTATGTTTCCTATATGCTTGCAATTTATAAGTTGTGAATTATCAGAACTATGTTTTCATGGGGAACGCTTTCAACATTGCACTTATTCTATTCAGTTGATATCATGTTCTTTTGTTTAGGGATCCCGACGGTGTGAAATAAAAGGGGAGATTGTAAGGTCATGAAGTTTTTTATGTGTTAGAGAAATACCTGAGCGGCTAGCCTAAGCCATGCCTAATCATGGTGAAAACTTACAGCATAACCATAATGAGCATTCTGTGAAGCATCCTCAATAAAAACCTATGCAAATAGCAAATAAAAAAGACCGCTGAGATGCTCATTGTCTGTTGCCTTGTCATTTTGATATGGGATAGCTCATGTGTCATGGGGCAAGGGGTACCCAGTTGGCAGTTCTCTATGATACACATATACTTACAATGACAAGAACTTACTTGTGATCAAAGTTGAGTAGCATGAGGTTCGATACTCGTAAGCAAGGGGCACGAGATTTTGAACTTATAACTTGTCAAGCATATACTCATATGTGTGTCACTTTAACCTTAATCACTTAAAGATGCCAATGATAGAAGCAATGAGAGATGAAAGCTAACAAGTACCATAATTTTTGGAAGCTCTTTATGAAACTTGAAATCCCTGCTTCCCTCTGTAAAGGGCCTTTCTTTTTAATTTTATGTTGAGTATCCACCTTCTACCTTTAGGCACCAATTAATAGAGCATAGTTGTCATTCTTAGTTTAATGTGCATTGTCCCAAACCTTATTGATTGATTCATAATGTTGGTATTGCTTGTTCTTAAGTTATTTGTATCTAGTCACCCTTATGAACTTTGAAGGTGTCCTATGCATTTATGTTTTGATACTCCATGAAGGACAAGCTGAATAGAACTCTTGCTATGTTTTCTATATGTGAAATAAACAAACGTCTTTCAATGCATTGTTATTCATGTTCTTTTGTTTGTACCTTTTCATGTTGCAACATAGTTGCTTTGTCTTATTGTTAGAACTACATATTTCATGCTCATATTTAGAGTACTTTGATCCCAGTTACCAATGCTTTACAAATAGTTTGATCAAGATTGTGATGGTGCATGTCACCTAAAAAATTATTCTTTTTATCACTTACCTACTCGAGGACGAGGAGGAGTTAAGCTTGGGGATGCTTGATACGTCGCAAACGTATCTATATTTTTCGATGATCCATGCTTTTTTTGTATTAACTCTCTTATGTTTTGTCTACACTTTGAGGTATTTTTATACATTTTTTGGAACTAACCTATTAACAAGATACCGCGGTGCCAGTTGCCTGTTTTCTGCTGTTTTTGGTTTCATAAAAGCTAGTAAGGAAAAATTATCAGAATTGGACAGGACAAAAGCCAAAGTCAAAATTTTACCAGAAGGAACATGGAGTCTGGAGGGCAGCCGAAGTGGGGCTACGAGGTGGCCACACCCTGTGGCAGCGCGGCCAGGGGCGCGCCAGCCCAAGGTGTGGGCCCATCGGGTGCCCACCGACCTTGCCCCTTCGCCTATAAAAGCACCCCGATGCAGAAACCCTAAGTACCCGATCAGATCTCCATGAAACAGTCCATAGCCGCTGCCACCATCATCCCTAGATCGGGGAGATCCGAAGCTCTTCCCGGCACCCTGACAGAGGGGAGAGATCATCCCGGAGGCCTTCTTCATCACCATGCCAGCCTCCGGTATGATGCGTGAGTAGTTCACCCTTGGACTATGGGTCCATACAGTAGCTAGATGGTTGTTTCTCCTCCTTTGTGCTATCATGTTTAGATCTTTTGAGCTCCGTTCATGATCAAGATCATCTATTTGTAATAATACATGTTTGTGTTTGCGGAGATCCGATGGATATTAAGATACTATGTCAGACTGATTATTGATTCTATCATGTCTGTGTTATTTGTGATCGTGCATGCTCTCCGTTGCTAGTAGCTATCTTGGGCAAGTAGATGCTTATAACTCCAAGAGGGAGTATTTATGCTCGATAGTAGGTTCATGCCTCTAGTAATCTGGGGAAGTGATAGAAATCTCTAAGGTTGTAGATGTGCTGTTGCTACTAGGGAGAAAACAACAATCCTTTGTCCATGGGGCAATTGTATTGTTTACTTTACACACTTTCCTTAATGTAATTATCCGTTGCCTGCAACTTAATACTGGAAGGGGTTCGGATGATAACCTGAAGGTGGATTATTAGTCATAGAGGCAGTTGGATTACGGTCTATGTATTATGTTGTAATGCCCAATCAAATCTCATAGGAGTCAAGATGTCTAGTATTTGCATTGTTATGCTTTCTCAATCTGTCAATTGCCCCGTTGTAATTTGTTCACCCAACGTGCTATCTATCTTATGGAGAACACCTTTAGTGAACCGTGGACCCCGGTCCATTCTTTATCATTGATATACTATCCACTGTTTACTGTTACCGGTTACTTTCTACAAGCAACTATTATCTTCCATACTATATGTTTAATCTTTTGTTTTTAACAAACCGGTGAGATTGAAAATCTCACTGTAAGTTGGGGCAAAGTATTGTGGGTTGTGTTGTGCAGGTTCCAAGTTGCTAGCAACACCTTGGAGTTGTTTCCTTACTCGTACTGATTTGATAACCTTGGTTTCATAACTGAGGGAAAACTTGCTGATGTGTTCATCATACCTTCCTTTTGGGGTTCCCAACGAGTTCTAAATATTTGAGTCATCGGTGATCCCTTATGATCCAGTCACATGCTTGCAAGATAATTGGATGACATTCCACCGAGAGGGGCCAGAGCATATCTAACCATCATATGGATGGACAAATCCCATTCTTGATCCATGTGCCTCAACACATACTTTCCGAACACTCAATGCCACCTTTATAAGCACTCAGTTATGAAGTGGTGTTTGATGTCATCAAAGCATTCATCCGGTGATGGTGATTAGCATGATCTCAGGTCGAAGGAATTATGTTACTATGTATCTGAAAGCTTATAGCAAACGAACTATTGAAATGACTTGATATTTATGCTACGTTTATCTATAGGAGTATGTCCATCACACCATTATTCTAATGATATAATCTTGTTGTTAATAATATCTCAATGTTCATGATCAGGAAAGGAGACAACGGAGACGCTGGAAAGGAGCAACCTCGGTGAGTTCCTGCACCATGCTTGAACTCCCTGACGACGTGCACAAGGATGGGGGCCAGACTGGGCTACCGCACCACCGCGTCTAGATCTCTGATCCCGCTCCTGACCGCCGGTCCACAACTCTCTCTCTCTCTCTCTCTCTCTCTCTCTCTCTCTCTCTGTCTCTTTCTCTCTCTCTCTCTCCGGCGCCCGTCCATGACTCTCTCCGACGGCGCCCAGTGCTCCGCCCCAAACCCCCAGCGCCTCCACTGTTGCATGTGTGGCGGTGAGATGGTCGGCAACTGCTACCGACACGCCCTGTGTTGCGCGTAGGAAGGACTCATCCACCCGCTAAACTCTGGTAACCGTGAGGATCTCTCCTATAACTGGCACATGGGCCACCAAAAACTTAGCCAGGCAAGGTCAGCTTGATTTCGTAAGAGACCAAACTGCGCAGATTTTGGCGATTCAATATTCTCGCTGTGGATTTCAAGTTGCCTTTCAGTGAAGCATATGTGGGTGGCGAACTAGTGACGATGAAGAAGTTGTGGGCTACGATGCGTTGGATCTAGACTACCATGTACGATAGGCACATGAGAGCGTGGGTCAGGGCGCGCAGCAGCAGAGCACTCAGGTGATGTGCAGAGCACGGTGAGAATATAAGAAACTGCCATGATGCGTTTAGGTTGTGTCGAAGAAACTTCCCAGTCGAACTTAGGGTGTGTTCGCTTCGGGAACGAAGTGGAACAGAATGGAATGGTTCCGTTCTACTATTAGGTCGGTTCTATTCTTGTGTTTAGTTAGGAAAAAAAGGTGGAATGGAATGGTTCCAGTGTTTGGTTTGGACAAAATAAGTGTAACGGAATGGCATAATTTTGATTCAGCTCACATCTTTCACGTGCACGGTGAGATTACCTCCGCATATGCAAAATGTGTTGTTCACAATTAAAATTTTGGCAACATTCCATTTATATTTTAAACAATATACAATATCAAATATTCAATCACAATCATAGCAAAATGACAGCAAGCATAACTCAGTTTTAAATCCATAGATCTATAGAACCATATGGTCACCAAACAGTCGCAATACATTACAGTCCAGTGACGTACATCTAATGGCATACAAGACATCCAAAAGAACATAGGTCAAGTGTGTTTACAGACTCAGGGGCGGAGCCAGGCCCAGGGCAACCTGGGCCATGGCCTAGGGCGCAGCGCAAAATCCTTGTTACCATCAGCAAAAAAAAATTTTGGCCCAGAGCGCAGCCCAAGCCTGGCCCATGTGCCCTTCCTCCTTGCTCGCTCGACAGACCCTGACGACCAGGCAGTCACGTTGCATGACCTCACTGATCCTGGCTCATGTGTCTCATTCGTTCGGCGCCCCCAGCAGCCAACTAGGGTAGCCGGGCAGGAGCCACGCTGGCGGCGACCCCCACTCGTCGGACTGTCTCCCCGGCCCCGAGTGTCCCCGCTAGGCGCATCCCGTCTCCAGCCCCTGCCCGCCTCCCCGGACCTCGGCTCCCCTGCGAGGCTGCGATGCAACTCTAGGTCGTAGACAGGGGTGAGTTGCGTCTCCTGTCCCACTTCTGGTCCTCCCCTTGTCCGCCCCTAGCCACTGCGGCGTGGCGCCGCCAATCCTAGCTCCAGCTGCTTGCCTGAGTGCCTGGTTGTCTGTTCTTCTAGGCTAGGTAATTTTAGTATAGCTCCAATTTGGAATTTGGAATTCATCTAGCTAATTGAATTTGGTACAGCTAATTGAATTTGACATATTTGGATAGTTGGATTTGTTTGTAGTAATTCATTTAATGTTGCAGGAACCACGGATCAACCCCAAGATGAAGAGATTTTATCCATCCATCTCGAAACCGAACCAAACAACAAATGTGAATCCTCAAAACGAAGAAACTTCTCAAGCGGAAGAAGCTACTGAAAATGAATCAACTCCCCAAAATACATGACCTTCATCATCATCGGTCTCAAGTGAAGCAAGTGATAATCTTTTGTATCGTGTTGCCAATGCTAATACTCGGGTGGGACTTGGTATGGATATTATTGTTTCAGATCTCGGTCTTAGGACACTTATTGAGAACTTGGATCCAAACATTCAAGATGTTGCTAGAAGGGAGTATATTAATTTAGGTCCACGCCAACCTTTTGGTCACAAATATAAGAGGTCGTCTTTTGGAAAATCAGGTAGACTTAGAAGTTTTCATGATAGTTTGTCCAAAAATCATGTCGATTGGTTGGAGTATAGTGTTGGTAAATGTGGCATCCCGCAAAAACCACTACTAGAAAATCGCGTTATTTTTGTGTGCATTGCATCATCATGACCGCATGCTCATGTCATCATGCCACATTGCATTTGAGCATCGTCATCATCTTGCATTTGCTTGCATAAAACTATTTGCGGAAAACCTGTTTTTGTTTTCTAAACGCCCCGTCTATGTTCCAAACGCAAAACCTGGGTCACCGGATTATTTTGTTTTGTTTGCTATCGGTTTGCAAAAGTCTATTTGAAATAAATAAATTATTTAATTATTTTAGTAGGGGCAGTCGAACGGGCCGATTCGACCCAGTCGACCACCCCCGGAATAAAATCGGTCCACCTAAACCAGCCTACCCGAATCCTAAAACTACCCAAACCTATCCTACCCACCTATCCCAGCTCGCCACCTCACCCCTCCCCCAATTCTCTACCCACCTTGCCACCTCACCAATCCCAGACTTTTTCCCCCTCCCTCCCTCTCTCACACCCAGCTCCCACCTACCCCCACTCCCTTACAACCGGCCCCCACCCTCTCTGACCCACCTGTTCCTCACTCAAACCCTCCCCCCAAACCGACCCATCCCTGGCGGGTCCCACCCGACCCCGCCTGGCCACTCCCCACCTCACCCCCACCACAGCCCCACGCCCCGGCCCCACCATTCCCTCCTCTCTCCCCGACCCCACCGGCCCCGCCTACCTCTCTTCCTCCCCCACGCGTCTTCTCCTCTCTCCTCCCTCCCCCGCTCGCACCTGCCTCTACCTTCCTCGCCGGCCTGCCTCGCCTCTGCCGGCGCCGCCCGACCCCGACCGCGAGCTCCCCGCCTGCCCCGCCTCCGCCCGGGCTCCCCTCCCCGCCCTCTCTCCCTCGCCGTCGTGGCCCCCTCGAGCTCGCCCCTCTCCACCGGCCCGCGTCCGCCGCCTCTCCTCCTCCTCCGGCCGCCCTCCCCGCTCACCGGAGGCCGCCTCCCCGACGCCGGCCCTGCCTCGTCCTCCCGCGCGTCGCCGTCGGCCCTCCTCCGTTCGCCGCCCTCGCGCCAGCGAGCCCGCGGCCTGCGTCCGTCTTCGCTGGCTCCGGCCCTCCTCGCCTGCAGCCCCGCTGCCCGGAGCTCCGCGGGAGCACCACCAGCACCGCAGCAGAGGGTCGCCGCGAGCCGCCCTTGCCTGTGGTCACGCTCACCACCGCCAGCCGCGTCCATCCTGCGTGCCCTCAACCGCATCTCTTCGGCCCTCCTCCACCAACGAGCAGTGCCGCCGTGCCCTCCCTCTTGAGCGCCTTGTGCCGCCGCAGTCGCAGGGCCGCACCCTAGCACCCCCTCTCGAGCTTGCCTCTGTCCCCTGGTGTGCTTGCGAAGGCGCGTGCCCTCTACAGTTTATTTGTTTTGTCTATGTTGTGCTAAACAATGATCTCACACACTCTTTGTGCTCTGTCTTGTTTGTATCTGTAATCCTCCATGTCGCTACAGTTGTTTTCCATTAGACTAAGAACCAGAAGATCTTCGCTGATGCTGATGTTGCCGTGCCCATGTACTCGTGGCCTAAAGCCAAGTTTCGCTAAGACCGTCTCCTCCACCGCACAATCTCCTCGGGGTCGACGCCTCGGTGTCGTACTCGAAGACCATACCAACCCGTTGAACCATCGGCGTCGAACCCAAGTCTGGTACTAACGCCAAGTCCTTCATCACGAATGCGACAAGATCTCCCTCATGGAAGGGAAGACCCCGACGCCCGATTCGAAGACCGATCCTGGCGCCCATATGCGGGCAAATCTAGTCTAATGTTGGCCTCATTTAAATTTTTGTAGCGAACCGGTGCTATCTTTTGTCTTGATAATGCAACATTTAAATTGCGGGGCTTCTAAACAACACAAGTCACCTAATTAATTGCCGGGACCCCGGTTCCGCTTAATATGATCTAATTGCATCGCACCTTGCCATGCCATGCATCATACATGCATCATGCCCGATCTTTTGCCGTAGTATTAAATCGTGCATCCGGTGTTTATTCTAGTGTTTTGGTTCTTCACAGATAAGGCCGTTGAGTTGATGCGAGTGTCGACCCGATCTTCGGTTGAACCTTCGGCAATGTTTTCAGGCAGGCATCTCCCCCTTTCTACCTATCTTACTTTTATAGTATTTATTCCCTCCTGTTGATCTATTGCTATCTGTGTTGTGATGCTCTAGTTCTCGTACCCGTGAAATCCCTTGCAGCCTTATATTGCCTTGGACACCTCCTATTACCTGTTGTTTGGTAGATAGTTGGACTTGCCGCGTCGTAGTTGCTTGCTCAAGTGTTGTTGCGTGTCGCCAAGTACCACAGTTGTTGGAGTATCGCCGCACGTTGAAAGTGGGAGATGATCATGGCTTTAATTATTGTTCACTTTAATTACTGTTTAACAAGTAAAATTGAAGTAAGTAAGCAGAGGCACAGGTGGGCAATAGATGTTATTTGGTTGTTAACCGTCCACTTGTGTCCCGTAGGACCCCGAGTACTTGATACCTGTTCCTTGAATATTCACGCTATCCACATCCGGGAGGATTATGGGACCCCCCTGAGCCAGAGCTTGATTCATTCTTATTTCTTGGGTCCACAAACTAGTTTGAGGTTTTATTTATGATCCTGTACTTATGCCATGCTACTGCTTTATTTACGATTGTGCGAGGAGCACACTGTACTGTTTAGGATCGTGGCACGATTCCGCGGTATCGACAAGCCCAGTTTTGGGTTCCCAGTCGTTTACAGCCGTCCCCACAACCTTGAGTCCGTCTCGGAGCCGGCCGGCTTCGTTGCGGGTCTACTTTAAGGGGTGGCCCCCTGAAATATTTCTGAATCCTGTGATTGCTTTGTCGTGAAGGCCTCGTTGGGTTTTGATTTGGTTTTTCCGAGGTTGATCGAGTGTGTGTTGATATTGGTGCACCCCGGCCGGGTAAAACTTTCTGAAAGCCGTGTCCGCAGTTATGGACGACTTGGAGCACAGTATCTCGATCATAGACAACTATAACTAAAGTAGTGCCATGAATTTTACTTTATAATGACTAGTAATCAGCTTCACTATAATGGAATGGTTAAATAAAACTGCCAACAATTGCTTGTTTGAGTTGTCGCTTGCGACCATTGTACCTGACTAGTAAGTATTGCAACTATAACGGAATGGCTAAATAAAAGTACCAACAACTGATGGGTTTTGGGTTATCTCATGCTAATTGAATCTGATTAGTAAGTGTCGCAACTACAATGGAATGGTTAACTAAAAGTGCCCACTGCTTATTTTATCAGGACGATCATCTACACCTGACTAGTAATTGCTACAACGATAACTGAATAAATAAAACTGCCAACTGTGTGAGTTCCTCGGTGGACTTCCTCGTTTGGTCTCGAGGGGGAAACACCAGGATGGGTTTGTTTGATGGTAGCATCAGTTGGTTCCGAATAGGTCTTTCTTATCCCTCTCTGATAGCCGCAAGTGGAATCGAGTCTCTATAGGTTGTTTAGTGCATGCTGCCGCTTCAGTCCACCATACCTATGTAGGCGAGGACCGCCGAATTCTAGCCTCGCTGTGTACTGGCCTCAGTACTGACGCTCCTCTTTTTCCTTTGCCCTTTGTCGGCACCCCTTTTGTTTAAGCAGGTTTTGAGATCGACGTCGTTAGCAGGGTTACCCTTCCGGCTTGGCCTGGGCAGGGTTATGGACGCCCTTGGTTATTCTTCAGGGCTCTTAGCCCCATTTGCATCTTGTCCGTAGTCGGACGCTCTATCATTTTCAAGGTGATTTGGATCTTTGTATATTATATCTGTATTCTTGACTCATTGAGTCGCTGTTGTATACATATATGTTCTGTGGGTCCCATCGAGGACTGTTGTGTACTGTTATTAATTCGTTTTCCACCCGCACGAAAGTGCCTGGTGGGAACCTTTGAATCGTTTCTATGCGGGTTTGGCGGGAAGCGCTGAAACTTGCATAGGGTCGATTCTGAGGGTGTTACACTAAAGATGCTGCATTTTGTTTATATTGCTTTATTTTTAAGCAATCTAAAGCACATAACTTTGGCATTGAATCTTTCACAAAGAAGAGTTTTAATAATTGGAAAGACGAACTAGTGTTCTTCATGTACATGTTGGTGGACCTGATAGTGCTCACAACAAATCTAGACAATGTTACGTGGCTTACAAGAATCAAAGGCAATCCGTGACACATGTTATGGAGCGTGGCACCATAAAGGACCAACAATACAAAGCTCTTCTTATCATTATTTTAGGTATTATCAGATTTCTTTTGTTTCAAGCACTTGCTTTTCGTGGTCATGATGAGACTTTGAGCTCAAAGAATAAGGGGAACTTTTTGGAGATGATGAGTTGGTATAAGAAAAAAATCCAAATGCTAGGGATTTGCTTGATAGTGCCGGTGGGAACCATTTGATTATCTCTCATGGGATACAATTGGACTTGTGCAACGCTTGTGCAGAAGAGACCACCAAATCCATTATCGCCGATATTGGAGATAGGAAATTTTCTTTACTTGTTGATGAGTCTAGAGATTTGTCTATAAAGGAGAAAATGACTATGGTTTTGAGGTTAGTAGCTTCTTTATTGTTTTATTATTTACAATTTGACATGTTACTTACTTGTTTATTTACTTATGATTCTTTGTCTTATGTAGGTATGTTGACAAACGAGGGTATGTGATTGACAGATTTATTGGGATTAAGCATGTTCCTGACACGAGAGCAACTTCGCTAAAGCAAGCTATTGATGGTATGTTTCTTGACCATGGCCTATCTATGTCTAGGCTCAGAGGATAAGGGTATGATGGAGCTTCTAATATGAGAGGGCAATTTCGTGGCTTCCAAAGTTTAATATGTTGGAATTATGCCCTAGAGGCAATAATAAAGATGTTATTATTATAATTCTTGTTCATGATAAAGTTTATATTCCATGCTAGAATTGTATTAAGCGAAAACTTTAATACTTGTGTGGTTTGTGAACAACACCGTGTCCCTAGTACGCCTCTATGGACTAGCTCATTGATCAATGATGGTTAAGGTTTCCTAACCATAGACATGAGTTGTCAATTGATAATGAGATCATAACATTGGAGAATGATATGATGGACAGACCCAAACTAAGCAAAGCAATTAGATTGTTTCATCGTGTTCATCTTTGCGAAGCTTTTCCTATGTCAAATATTGTATTCCTTAGACCATGAGATAATACAACTCCCTGGTATCGGAAGAAAGCTTTGAGGTCATCAAACGTCATCCTATGAGAGGGTGATCATAAAGGTGTCTCTCAGGTGATCGGAAAGTATCTGTTGGGTTGTATGTATCGAGATGGGATTTGTCCCTCCCAAGTCGGAGAGATATACTTCGGGCCCACTCGGTAATCGATATCAACACCGCTTGCAAGCATGTGGTTAAGGAGTTAATCACAAAGTGATATCGGATTATGGAACGAGTAAAGTACTTGCTGTGAACGAGATTGTACTAGGTATGACGGTACCAACGATCGAATCTCGGGCAAGTAAAATATCGCGAGACGAAGGGAATATATATGGGATTGTTTGAATCCTGACATCGTGGTTCATCCGATATGATCATCGATGAATGTGTGGGAGTCAATATGGGTGCCCAGACCCCGCTGTTGATTATTGATAGAAGATCATGCCTGCATATTCTCGAACCCGCAGGGTCACACACTTAACGTATCTCGACGTTAGGATAGATTGGATAATTGGTTTATGAATTTTTTTGTTCGGAGTCTCGGATGGGATCCGGGATATCACGAGAGGTTCCGGAATGGTCCGGAGAATAAGATTCATATAAGGCAATGCAGTTTTTGGAGTTCGGAATTGTTCCGGGTTAATCGGTATTGTACCGGAAGCTTCTAGAACCTTCCGGAAGGGGACCAACGTGGCCCCACCTTCCGGGAGGGGGCATGGTCCTATGAGGGAGTGTCCTGGCCGCATTGGGCCAGGGGCACAAGGCCCCATAGGGCCTAGCCTATCCTATAGGGTTTAAATCGTTTAAACTAGAGATAGGGTTTCTAGAAGAGGGGAGAGTCCTTGCCCCCCACTCCTCCCTCCCTTGGCCGCCGGCCCAAGGCTTGGAGGAGGTGCAAGGGCTGGCCGCCCCCCCTCTATAAATAGAGGGCTGGTGCGCCCCCTCACCCCTACACCTTGCCTCCAACCCTAGTTGCCTTGCTACCTTCCTCTCTCCCTCCCGACTGTTTGTAGGCGAAGCCCTGCTGCAGAAATTCTCCACCATATACACCACGCCGTCGTATTGTAGATCCAATCCATCTCTCCACCATACTTGCTGGTCCGAGGAAGGAGGAGACGTCGAGGTGCTGCACGTGTGCATCTCACGGAGGCACCGCCACTTGTGGTGCTAGATCGGATCGGATCGCGAGGAGGAGAAGCGAGTACGACTACATCACCCACGTTCCGACGAATGTTCCGCTGTGCGAATCTTCAAGGGTATGAAGATCTAATCCAATCTCTCTCGTTGATTGCATCTCCTAGATTAGATCTTGGCTTTCCCTCTGTTCGCATCCGTAGAAAATTTTGATTTACTATGCCGCGAAACCCTTCAGTGGTATCAGAGCTAGATCTATGCGTAGATGTGTTTCACGAGTAGAACGCAACATGGTTGTTGCGGGCGTTGATGTTTTCTGTTGCAAGCCTCTTGTTTGTGTTCTTCTTATGACGCGGGATAGTGAGATTGAAGCGGTCCAGGCCAACCTTACGCGACGTCGTTCGCGAGACCGGCTCCGCACTTGACGTGTGGCTTGTTCCACACATGCGGCTGGTGGATGTCAGTTTCTCTCACTATAGTTGTCATGGGATTAACACCGGAGTTTGGCAACCATAATATCACCGTTGTGGCTTTCCGTAGGTAAGAATCGTTCTTAGCATCTACTTCCATAAGCCATGTAAAACATACAACAACAAAGTAGAGGCGTCTAACTTGTTTTTGCAGGGAGTGTTTTCTGTGATATGGTATGGCCCAAGATGTGATGTGTATATTGTATGCGATGATCATGTTTTGTAATGTTTCACGACTTGCATGTCGATGAGTACACAACTGGCAGGAGCCATATGGTTGTCTTTATAATTGTGTATGACCTGCGAGTCAACTTCTTATACGCCATGTAATAGCTTTACTTTATCGCTAAGTAGTTAGCAATAGTTGTAGTTGCTATTCGTGGTGGAGGCAATCATGGTGGAGTGATGGAGATCATGCCAGAACGCACAAGATGGATATCATTGCGCGAAGATTGGCTATACCATGTCACATAAAGTTATATGCATGTGATGTTTATCCTTTTATGTATCTTATTATGCTTAGATCGCGACGGTAGCATTATAAGATGATTCCTCACTTAAAGATCAAGATAAAAACTGTGTTCTCCCCAAGTATGCACCGTTGCGAAAGTTCGTTGTGTCCAAGCATCACGTGATGATCGGGTGCTATAGACTCTACGCTCACATACAAAGGGTGCAAGCCAGTTTTGCACACGCGGAAATACTTGGGTCTAGCTTGACGAGCCTAGCATGTACAGACATGGCCTCGGAACACAAGAACCGAAAGGTTAAGCATGAGTCATATGAATGATATGATCGACACTTTGTTGTCCACCATTGAAACCACATCTCTTCTCGTGATGATCGGATTAGGTGTGGTTAATTTGGATCGTGTTCACTAAACAACTTGAGGGATGTTGAATTTAGTCGGAGTTCATCTAGTAATTTGATTAAGTTGAACTATTTATCATGAACATAGTCTAAATTGTACTTGCAAATACTGTAGATCACATGGCCAAGTCCAACTTCAACTTCAACGTTTTTGCTGAGAAGGAAAATCTTAGAAACAATGGGTCTAATTTCACCAATTGGTTTCGCAATATAAGAATCATTCTGTCTGGCGGACAAAAGGACTATGTCCTTGGGAAAGCTTTAGGTGACCCCCCTGCTACAACTGAGCCGGCTGATGAGAAAGCTCTCTATCAGTCGCGCAAAGATGATTATGGTGTGATTAAGAGCACCATGTTGTTTGCTATGGAACCGGAACTTCAAAATCGTTTTGAAACCTATCCCGGGCCCTTTAAGATTCTCGAGGAGCTAAAAACCATGTTTCAGACTCAAGCCCGTTCTGAGAGATATGAGATCTCTGAGAAGTTCTTTAACTGCAAGATGGAGGAAGGGAGTTCCGTTAGTGAGCACGCCATAAAGATGTTGGGCTACACTCAACGCCTTGAGCAACTGGAATGCACGATTCCAGAGGAGCTCAAGATTGACAGGGTTCTGCAATCACTCCCTCCCAGCTACAAAAGTTTTGTAGTGACTCATAATCAGATTGGCTCCACTGATACGATCACCGAGCTCTTCGCAAAGCTGAAGGCTGCGGAGGTGGACATCAAGAAGGATAATCATGTGTTGATGGTCAACAAACCCTCCTTTAAGAAAGGTAAGGGAGAAAAGAAGACCTTCAAGAAGGGTGGCGGCAAGCGCAATGCTCCTGCTGAGAAGAAGCTCAAGTCTGGTCCTAAGCCGGACACTGAGTGCTTCTATTGCAAGGACAAGGGTCACTGGAAGCGCAATTGTCCGAAGTACTTAGCGGACAAGAAGGCTGGCACCATCAAAGGTATATTTGATATACATGTTATTGATGTTTTCCTTACTAGCCCTCGTTGTAGTGCCTGGGTATTTGATACCGGTTCAGTTGCTAATATTTGTAACTCGAAACAGGAGCTACGGAATAGACGGCGGCTTGCGAGGGATGAGGTGACGATGCGCGTTGGCAACGGATCAAGAGTTGATGTGATGGCCGTCGGCACGCTCTCCTTAGTTTTACCTTCGGGATTAGTTTTAAACCTTAATAAGTGTTATTATGTGCCTGCGATGAGCATGAACATTATTTCTGGATCGTGTTTATTGCAAGACGGTTATTCATTTAAATCGGAGAATAATGGTTGTTCTATTTATATGAGTAACATCTTTTATGGTCATGCACCTCTTGTAAATGGTTTATTTCTTCTAAATCTCGAAAGGGATGAAACACACATCCATAACATTGAGGCTAAGAGATGCAAAGTAGATAGTGATAATACTACTTATTTGTGGCACTGTCGTCTAGGTCATATTGGTGTAAAGCGCATGAAGAAACTCCATTCTGATGGACTTTTGGAGTCTCTTGATTTTGAATCATTTGACACATGTGAACCATGCCTCATGGGCAAGATGATCAAAACCCCGTTCTCCAGAATGATGGAGCGAGCAACGGACTTGTTGGAAATCATACATACCGATGTATGCGGACCGATGAGTATTTCGACGCGCGGTGGATATCGCTATTTCCTCACTTTTACCGATGACTTAAGTAGATATGGGTATATCTATTTAATGAAACATAAATCTTAAACATTTGAAAAGTTCAAGGAATTTCAGAATGAAGTGGAGAATCATCGTAACAAAAAGATTAAGTTTCTACGATCCGATCGTGGAGGTGAATATTTGAGTTATGATTTTCTCACGCATCTTAAAGCAAGTGGAATCGTTTCACAACTCACGCCACCCGGAACACCACAGCACAATGGTGTGTCTGAACGCCGGAATCGAACCCTATTAGATATGGTCTGATCAATGATGTCTCTTACTGATTTGCCGTTATCATTTTGGGGTTATGCATTAGAAACCGCTGCATTCACTTTAAATAGGGCTCCATCTAAATCTGTTGAGACGACACCGTATGAACTGTGGTTTGGTGCTAAACCTAAGTTGTCGTTTCTTAAAGTTTGGGGATGCGAAGCTTACGTCAAGAAGTTGATGCCGGACAAGCTCGAACCCAAAGCGGAGAAATGCGTCTTCATAGGATACCCTAAGGAAACTATTGGGTATACCTTCTATCACAGAACCGAAGGCAAAGTGTTTGTCGCAAAGAACGGTTCCTTTCTTGAGAAGGAGTTTCTCTCGAAAGAAGTGAGTGGGAGGAAAGTAGAGCTAGACGAGGTTATTGAACCTTCTCTTGAATTGGAGAGTAGCGCAGCACCTGAAATTGTTCCAGTGCCGCCTGCACCAACAATAGAGGAAGCTAATGACAAGGATCATGAAGCTTCGGACGATGCTGCTACTGAACGTCGCAGGTCGACAAGGTCGCGTGCCCCTCCTGAGTGGTACGGCAACCCTGTCTTGACTGTCTTGTTAGTAGAAGACAGTGAACCTACGAACTATGAGGAAGCGATGATGAGCCCAGACTCTGAGAAATGGCTAGAAGCCATGAAATCCGAATTGGGATCCATGAGCGAAAACCAAGTATGGACTTTGGTGGACCCTCCTAGCGACCGAAAGGCCGTTGAGTGCAAATGGATCTTCAAGAAGAAAACGGACGCGGATGGTAATGTTACCGTCTATAAAGCACGATTGTCGCGAAAGGTTTTCGACAAGTTCAAGGTGTTGACTACGATGAGACTTTCTCTCCCGTAGCGATGTTTAAGTCCATTCGGATTTTATTAGCAATTGTTGCGTTTCATGATTATGAAATATGGCAGATGGATGTCAAGACTGCGTTCCTCAATGGCAACATTGATGAAGAGTTGTATATGATGCAACCCGAAGGTTTTGTCGATCTTAAGGATGCTAGTAAAGTATGCAAACTTCAGCGTTCCATTTATGGACTGAAGCAAGCATCTCGGAGTTGGAACCTTCGTTTTGATCAAGTGATCAAGAGCTTTGGATTTGTTCCAAATTGCTACGAAGCTTGTATCTACAAGAAAGTGAGTGGGAGCTCGGTGACGTTTCTGGTACTGTATGTGGATGACATATTGATTATCGGAAATGACATCAACATGCTTAACGATGTGAAGAGTTATTTGAACAAGTGTTTTTCAATGAAAGACCTAGGTGAAGCTGCTTATATATTGGGCATCAAAATCTATAGAGATAGACAAAGACGCCTGATAGCTTTAAGCCAGAGTACATACCTAGACAAAGTTCTGAAAAGGTTCAGAATGGATAAGGCAAAGAAAGGTTCAGTGCCTATGTTGTCAAGTAAGATATTGAGCAAGGCTCAGTGTCCATCTACAATAAATGATAGGGAAGCTATGAGCAAAGTGCCTTATGCCTCGGCCATAGGTTCTATCATGTATGCCATGCTATGTACTAGACCGGATATGTCCAATGCTCTTAGTTTGACGAGCAGATATCAAAGTGATCCAGGAGTGGAACACTGGACAGCCGTGAAGAACATCCTAAAGTACCTAAATAGGACTAAACAAATGTTCTTAGTCTATGGGGGTGATGAACAGCTTGTCGTAAAAGGTTACGTCGACGCTAGTTTTGACACCGACAAGGATGATTCCAAATCTCAGACAGGATACGTTTATATTTTGAATGGAGGAGCTGTGAGCTGGAGAAGCTGCAAGCAAAGCGTGATCGCGGGATCTATAGTGGAAGCGGAATACATGGCTGCTGCAGAAGCGTCAAGTGAAGGAGTTTGGATCAGAAACTTCATCACTGAGCTTGGCGTGGTTCCAAGTGCATTGGACCCACTGGAGATATTGTGTGACAACACTGGCGCCATAGCACTTTCTAAGGAACCAAGATATCATCCAAAGACCAAGCATATCAACCGCAAGTTTCATATAATCCGAGATTATATTGCAGATGGAGATCTGAAGATTAGCAAAGTACATACAAATCTGAATGTCGCAGATCCATTGACTAAACCTCTTCCACGTGTAAAACATGATCAGCACCTCAGTGCCATGGGTGTGAGATTGTTGCCAAATGTAAACTAGATTATTGACTCTAGTGCAAGTGGGAGACTGTTGGAATTATGCCCTAGAGGCAATAATAAAGATGTTATTATTATAATTCTTGTTCATGATAAAGTTTATATTCCATGCTAGAATTGTATTAAGCGGAAACTTTAATACTTGTGTGGTTTGTGAACAACACCGTGTCCCTAGTACGCCTCTATGGACTAGCTCATTGATCAATGATGGTTAAGGTTTCCTAACCATAGAAATGAGTTGTCAATTGATAATGAGATCATAACATTGGAGAATGATATGATGGACAGACCCAAATTAAGCAAAGCAATTAGATAGTTTCATCGTGTTCATCTTTGCGAAGCTTTTCCTATGTCAAATATTGTATTCCTTAGACCATGAGATAATACAACTCCCTGGTATCGGAAGAAAGCTTTGAGGTCATCAAACGTCATCCTATGAGAGGGTGATCATAAAGGTGTCGCTCAGGTGATCGGAAAGTATCTGTTGGGTTGTATGTATCGAGATGGGATTTGTCCCTCCCAAGTCAGAGAGATATACTTCGGGCCCACTCGGTAATCGATATCAACACCGCTTGCAAGCATGTGGTTAAGGAGTTAATCACAAAGTGATATCGGATTACGGAACGAGTAAAGTACTTGCTGTGAACGAGATTGAACTAGGTATGACGGTACCAACGATCGAATCTCGGGCAAGTAAAATATCGCGAGACGAAGGGAATATATATGGGATTGTTTGAATCCTGACATCGTGGTTCATCTGATATGATCATCGATGAATATGTGGGAGTCAATATGGGTGCCCAGACCCCGCTGTTGATTATTGATAGAAGATCATGTCTGCATATTCTCGAACCCGCAGGGTCACACACTTAACATATCTCGACGCTAGGATAGATTGGATAATTGGTTTATGAATTTTTTTTGTTCGGAGTCTCGGATGGGATCCGGGATATCACGAGAGGTTCCGGAGAATAAGATTCATATAAGGCAATGCAGTTTTTGGAGTTCGGAATTGTTCCGGGTTAATCGGTATTGTACCGAAAGCTTCTAGAACCTTCTGGAAGGGGACCAACGTGGCCCCACCTTCCGGGAGGGGGCATGGGCCTATGGGGAGTGTTCTGGCCGCATTGGGCCAGGGGCACAAGGCCCCATAGGTCCCAGCCGATCCTATAGGGTTTAAATCGTTTAAACTAGAGATAGGGTTTCTAGAAGAGGGGAGAGTCCTTGCCCCCCCACTCCTCCCTCCCTTGGCCGCCGGCCCAAGGCTTGGAGGAGGGGCAAGGGCTGGCCGCCCCCCCCTCTATAAATAGAGGGCTGGTGCGCCCCCTCCCCCCTACACCTTGCCTCCAACCCTAGTTGCCTTGCTACCTTCCTCTCTCCCTCCTGACTGTTTGTAGGCGAAGCCCTGCTGCAGAAATTCTCCACCATATACACCACGCCGTCGTGTTGTAGATCCAATCCATCTCTCCACCATACTTGCTGGTCCGAGGAAGGAGGAGACGTCGAGGTGCTGCACGTGTGCATCTCATGGAGGCACCGCCACTTGTGGTGCTAGATCGGATCGGATCGCGAGGAGGAGAAGTGAGTACGACTACATCACCCACGTTCCGACGAACGTTCCGCTGTGCGAATCTTCAAGGGTATGAAGATCTAATCCAATCTCTCTCATTGATTGCATCTCCTAGATTAGATCTTGGCTTTCCCTCTGTTCGCATCCGTAGAAAATTTTGATTTACTATGCCGCGAAACCCTTCATAATATTGGATGAAAATCCATGTGCATTTTACATCCATTGCTTTGCCCATCAGTTGCAGTTAGTGGTTGTTGCTGTTTCCTAGTGTTGTTCCTCCATATTGGATTTCTTTAACACTGTCACTTTGATTGTCAATACTGTTAATGCTTCTTGTAAAAGAAACAATGAAGTAGCACAACATCAACATGATACTATGGTTAGCCAATTGGAGTCTGGGGAAATTTTTTCAGGAAGAGGAAAAAACCAAGCAACAAATCTTGTAAACCTGGGGATACAAGGTGGGGCACACACCACAAAACTTTGTGTAGATTCATTATGATGTGGAAATCTATTCTGCATGTATTAGAGAATGTTCATGATGATGGAGAAAATCTTACACAAAGAACCATAGCAGGTGGCTTGATTTCTCAAATGGAGAGCTTTCAATTTGTTCTCTTATTGCATCTTATGATCGGACTATTGGGCAAAGCTAATGAGTTGTCACATTGTTTGCAAAGTATAAGTCAAAATATTTTATGTGCTATGAGTTTGATTGGCGTAACACTAGACAAGCTTCAAGGTATCAGAGATAATGGTTGGGATGAACTCATGAAAGAGACAAATGACTTATGTATCAAATATAACATTCTGGTGCCAAACATGGATGATACAATGCCCGCTCAAGGCATCTCAAGGGGTCGTGGATGTACAATGGTAACTTACTATCACCGTTTTAGATATGAAATATTCAATGTTATGTGTAGGGTTCGTAGCATAGAAAACAAAAAAATTCCTACGATGGGAACAACTATGTACCAAGATATATCTATTAGATACAATCAACGGGCGGATATACATCCGTAGAGAACATACCCTTGAAGACCGACAAAACTTAACGAGGTTGAACTCGTGGTTGATGTAGACGATCTCTTGCCGATCTCAAGATCGAGAGGAAGTCGTAGCGCCGCAAATTAGCGGCGCATCCGTGCTCGCACACACGTCCGAGACACCGAGCAACCTCCGCCTCCTCGCTCCAGCGATGCAGTGGAAGCACAACTCTTTCTTGCCGAATAGCCACCGGGAACATGTATCTCTCTAGTCCGAGACCATGGGGAATAAATACTAGAGGGGGAGAGAGATCATTCACGAGGGGGTGTGAGTGAGAAGTGAGGAGGGGGCTCCTTTTATAGGAGGAGGGGGGCACCCAAGGGGGTGGCCGCCGTCCATGGGGGCTGCCTCTCCCCTCCTTCATTCATGTGGGTGGACACTGCACTCACACAAATGTCTTTCAATTTCCTCCACTCAAAAACCCACTCAAATTCCCATTAAATTTCCACCAAATTTAATGCAAACTCTCATTAAATAAAACTCCTTTTATTTATTCAGAATTTTGTCAATTACTTTAATGACAAACATTCACATATAACCCCTTGCAAGTATTTCATTTCACATGCAGAAACACTTTCTGCAATTTCACCCGAAAACCCGTTTCGATGTCTAGTGAAATAAATTCCTGCGCTTGTTATTCTTTTCGGCATGAAACTTTTGCTCCAAATGGATGCCGGTGTCTCTTACGTGTGTCACCCTATGGTTCGCGAATAATGCAGACATGATCGAGACCCCTCTCAGATCAATAATCAGAAGCGGGACCTGGAGATCCATACTGACTCTCACACATTCAGCGATGACTTTCTTGTGATCGTGAGAACCTTTTACGCTAGTATCTTAATCCTTTTTTTCACGATATATTACATGTCCGAGTTTCGATCATCGGTATCTCCATACCTAGTTTGATCTTGTTACTGACATGCACTCTTTTCTCGTTCCCGTGATATAACATTCTAGTGATCAAATCACTTGCTTGCAAGCTAACCAATGTGATATCACCGAGAGGGCCCAAAGCATATCTATCCGTCATCGGGATGAACAAATTCCACTCTCGATCCATGGGCCTCAACATAACACTTTAGTAGTACTGAACCCATCTTTATAATCACCTTGTTACAGTGTGACGTTTGATGTTATCAAGATACTCTTCCGGTGTTAGTGATTGACATGATCTCATGGTCTAAGGATTAGGATCACTTCGTATGATGTTATAGCAATATAAACTCAATGACTTTGATCGTAATGCTATACTTCGGATGAATGTTTATCACACCATTACACTAATGTTGTGACCTCGTTATTAACAACATCCAATGTCCATGATCAGGAAACCTTGATCATCTTGTTAATCAACGAGCTAGTTTATGAGAGATGCATAACTAGGAACTTTCTATTTGTTTATTAAACACATATGTATTAACGTTTCTGTATTAATCCAATTATAGCATGCAAAATAAACATCTATCATATACTTGGAATATACATAATAACCACTTTATTATTACCTCTCAGGGCATATTCCCTTCATTGTGCATGACCAAGTGCTTGTTGACTTGAATAACCGCTTTGCTGAAAAATCAACTCAATTATTGCGGTGCATTGCTTGTCTTGATCCAAAGAATTCATTTGCTAATTTTGATGAAGACAAACTTGTTGAACTCGCTGAGATGTATGCTGATGACTTCTCCATGTATGAGATTTCTTTTGTCCTTAGAAACCAACTTGATACATTCATTGCTGATGTGAGAGGTGATTCAGATTTTGTGAGTTGTCATGACCTTGGTAATCTTGTTGTGAAGATGGTTCAGACTGATAGACACTTGGTTTTTCCTTTCTATTATCGCCTCATTGAGTTGGCATTGATTTTACCGGTTGCAACAACATCAGTGAAGAGAGCTTTCTCAGATATGAACATTATCAAGACCGAGTTAAGGAATAAAATGGGTGATGATTGGATGAATTATAGCATGATTTTCTATATTGAGCGAGATGTATTCCACTCTATTAGTGATGATGATATTGTATATCGTTTTCAAGCATATTGTTCACGTAGAGGAGTTTTACCTCTTCGTTTTGGTACATTCTCATATTCATATCAATGAATGACCATTTCATTTCATATTTATAACTTTTCTTAAGAAATATTTTTGTTTTTTGAAGGTACTGGTTCTTCTACTACTGATGAGGTTATGGGAGGCTCAGATGAACCAATCCAGTGATTTGGTACTCTTTTGTATTTCATACTACTATTTCTAGTTTGTACTCATCTCATCGTATGGTGGATTTAAAAATATATGCTATATTTGCTATGGTACCAAATTTTCTATGTTATTACAAGGAAAAAAATTAGTAGTTTTTTGTATGCTTAGTTTTTGGTCCGGGGCTTGCTCCATTTCTGGCTCCACCACTCTACATACTTACAATCCATTAACCATGTCAAGTTCATAACATAGCAGCCATGTCAAGTTCATCCAATCAATTCAGATTGTAGAGCACTCTGAAGGTCTTCTCCACATACCTAACAACCCAAACCAACTTGTTGGCAAGGCTAAGCGTCATGAATGCTTTTGCTATCTTCGGATTGTCAACCAGATGAGCATAGTAGTGAGCAATATGAGCCTCGTCGAATCCCTGAATTGCAACCAAAGCATCCCACAAGCCATCCGGCACATCATCATCATCTCCACCAGACTTCACAAGATCTTCATCCATCATTTTGAATCCATCTTTGAGAGTGGTCAATAGTGGATCATCTTCAATTTTCATAACCTTAGCCTTATTTTTGGGTGGTACTTTGGAGGAAGACTCGCCCACATTTGGTGACAAGTTCACCTCACTTTCCTCTTCTTCTTGATCAACAGATAGTACGTCATTCCCTGACTTGGCATATTTTCCTGTTGTCGTAGTTGATCCAAATATTGTCTCCATAGCACGATAATGTTAAATGGAGGTATTCAGGTAGGGAGCATCAGCTTTGAAAGCCTACCAAAAATGTCCAAGTGAGTAGCATAAATTAGACACAAGTAGTGCAAGTGGTTATCATAAATTGGATATAAAATTTGCAAGAGGTCATGTAACAACCTTACATTGCAATGGCTCGCATAGTGTTCATCGCTGAGCCTAATGGTGCATGTATCCTCATCCCATAGAGCCCCACTTATATTCTTCAAGTGGACATATTTGTCAATATGTCACATAGACGAAATAAACGTTCTCTTTCAAACCTTAACATATTTCTACAACTCACATCACATTGCCAAATTTTATTGTTTAGATAGTCAATTCTCTGTCTATCTCTTTCATGCATGGGGCCATAAGTTATGCGGTTATGCGTGGTCTTATCTTCCTTACAATAGATCAAACAAGTACAACCACCGCGGCAAGATCGACATGTAGGGTTTCGTAGCATGGAAAACAAAAAATTTCTACCGCATACAAACAAACAAGCCAAGATCTATCTACTAGATTGTAGCAACGAGTCGATGGAATAACTCACCCTTGAAGATTCCAAAGTGTTTAACGAGAGCGGATTCTCGTGGGTGATGTAGTCGTACTCTTTTCGATCTCAAGATTGCGTAGACGATCCTTCCGGCGCTACGTTCCGGCAGCGCTCCCGCAGTCGGTCACACGTTCGGTACTCGACGAAGACCTTCCTCTCCCTTGTTCCAGCAGGCAGCGGAGGTTGTAGCACTCTCCTCGCGATTTCGGCAGCACAACGGCGTGGTACCGGAAGTAGAGGGGAGATCTCGCAGGGCTTCGCCTTAAGCCGGAGCGAGTATGGTGGAGTATGAGAGAGTCCCTCGACGATCTAGGGTTTAAACACGCCGAGGAGGAAGCTTGGCCGGCGGCTAGGGTTGCTAGGCGGCGGCGGCTTGACCTAGGTCGGCGGCGGCGGCAGTGGAGGTGGCGGCGCCGGCGGCTAGGGTTTGGAGGAGAGGATCTTGTGTGTCTCTAGGAGGGATCCCTGCCCCTCCTTATATAGGTGTAGGGGCCGGCGGGCCAAGGGGAGGGAGAGGAGTCCCTCCCCAACTCGGCTTGGAGGTGGGCCGGCGGTTGGAGGAGGGAACTCCGCCCCAACTCGGTTTCCCACTCCTCTTTCCAAAAAAAACTGCCGTTTGACTTTTCAAACTAGGATTTGAATAAACCCTCTATTTTTGTTCAGCGATGACACCGAGTACATGATGCAATCATACCAACTTGATATAACACATTCATGTACCCTTCCCCCCCGGAGTGTCGGACATTCCGGAACCTTCTAGAACATTCCCGATGAAAACACCGGAACCATTCTCCAACTCCGAAACGGGACTTTCCTTATATGAATCTTATTCTCCGGACCATTCTAGATCTCCTCGTGATATCCCGAATCCCATTCGAGACTTTGAACATCATTCGGACTCTTTCTCATCATTCCATAACTACTCAAACAACGTTGAATCCTTAAGTGTGTCTCCCTACGGTTCGTGAATTATGCGGACATGATCGAGACACTTCTCCGAACAATAACCAATAGAGGAATCTGGAAATTCATATGGCTCCCACATATTTCTACGATTACTTTGTGATCGAATGAACCACTTACATACGATATCAATTTCCCTTTGTCTCACGATAGTTTACTTATCGGAGGTTATGATCGTCGGTATCTCTGCATACCTAGTTCAACATGTTACCGATAAGTACTCTTTTCTCGTTCCCGTGACATGTGATCCCTTGTGAGCCAGTCACATGCTTGCAAGCTAATTGGATGACATGTCACCGACAGGGCCCGGAGTATATCTAACCGTCATATGGATGGACAAATCCCACTCTTGATCCATGTGTTTCAACCAATACTTTCCGAACACTCAATGCCACCTTTATAGCCACCCAGTTACGGTGTGGTGTTTAATGTCATCAAAGCATCCATCCGGTAAAGGTGATATGCATGATCTCATGGTCGAAGGAATTATATTATTATGTATCAGAAAGCATATAGCAATTGAACTATTAAAATGACTTGATCTTTATGCTACGCTTATCTATAGGAGTATGTCCACCATATCATTCTCCTAACGATATGATCTTGTTTGTTAATAACATCTCAATGTTCATGATAGGGAAACCACAATCATCTATTAACCAACAAGCTAGTATTATATAGAGGCTTTACTAGGGACTTCAAATTAAGTTTACAAATCACACAAGTATTAATGTTTCCTTGTTAATACTATTATAGCATGAATGTAAACATTTATCATAAACACAAAGATATAATAATAACTACATTTATTATTGCCTCTAGGGCATATCTCCAACATTCTCCCACTTGCACTAGAGTCATCTAATCTAGATTACATGGTAATATACCGAACACCCATGGCAGTTTGGTGCTGGTCATGTTTTGCCCTCGGGAGAGGTTTAGTCAACGGATCCGCCACATTCAGATATGTGTGTACTTTGCAAATATTTATATCCCCATCTTGGATATGTTCTCGAATAGCGTGAAAACGTAGCTTGATGTGCTTCAGCTTCTTGTGTGACCTTGGTTCTTGTGCATTGGCTATGGAGCCCATGTTATCACAGTAGATAGACATTGGGTCCAGCGCACTAGGAACCACACCCAGCTCTGTAATGAACTCTTTCATCCATATCGCTTCTTGTGAAGCCTCCGAAGCAGCCATGTATTCCGATTCAGTTGAAGATCTCGCCACAACGCTTTGCTTTGCACTCCTCCAGCTAACTGCTGCACCATTCAAAATAAATATGTATCCAGATTGTGATTTAGAATCATCCAGATCGGTGTTCCAACTAGCATCGGTGTAACCATTAACAACGAGCTGTTCATCACCTCCATAAGAAAGAACCATATCCTTAGTTCTTCTCAAGTACTTAAGGATGTTTTTGACCGCTGTCCAATGATCCACTCCTGGATCACTTTGATATCTGCTAGTTAAACTAACAGCATATGCAATGTCGGGTATAGTACATAGCATGGCATACATTAGAGATCATATGGCTGAGGCATAGGGAGTCTTACTCATCCTTTCTCTATCTTCTGCCGATGTCGGACTTTGAGTTTTACTCAAGGTCGTATTGGGCAACATGGGCAAGAACCCTTTCTTGCTATCTTCCATTCCAAACCTCTTTAGAACTTTGTCCAAATATGTACTTTGAGACAATGATATTTGGCGTTTCGATCTATCTCTATAAATCTTTATGCCTAATATGTAAGATGCTTCGCCAAGATCCTTCATTGAAAAACTATTATTCAAATATTCCTTCACACTATTAAGAAGGTCTTCATCATTCCCAATCAACAATATGTCATCTACATATAGTATTAAGAATGCTACAGAGCTCCCACTCACTTTCTTGTAAATACAAGCTTCTCCATAAGTTTGTATAAAACCAAAACTTTTGATTACCTTATCAAAACGTCGATTCCAACTTCGGGATGCTTGCTTCAATCCATAGATGGACCGTTGAAGTTTGCATACCTTGTTATCATCTTTAGGATCGACAAAACCTTTGGGTTGCATCATATACAACTCTTCATCAATGTCTCCATTGAGGAATGCTGTTTTGACATCCATCTGCCATATCTCATAATCATAATATGCAGCGATTGATAACATAATCCTCACAGACTTTAGCTTCGCTACTGGTGAGAAAGTCTCATCGTAGTCAACTCCTTGAATTTGTCGAAACCCTTTTGCGAAAAGTCGAGCTTTATAGACAATAACATTACCATCAGCATATGTTTTCTTCTTGAAGATCCATTTATTCTCGACAGCCTTCCGGCCATCCGGTAAGTCCACCAAAGTCCATACTTGGTTTTCGTACATGGATCCAATCTCGGATTTCATGGCTTCTTGCCATTTATTGGAATCTGGGCTCATCATCGCTTCCTCATATGTCTCAGGGTCATCGGTGTTGTCCACGAACATGACACTCATAACGGGATCATACCAATCTGGAGTGGTACGAGTTCTCGTTGACCTCCGAGGCTCTGTAGCAAATTCAACCGAAGTTTCATGATCATCATCATTAGCTTCCTCTCTAATTGGTGCTGGCACCACATGAACTTCTTCCGGTGCTGCGCTACTCGCAATTTCGAGAGAAGGTTCGACAACCTCGTCGAGTTCTACTTTCCTTCCAGTCACTTCTTTCGAGAGAAATTCCTTCTCTAGAAAGGATCCATTCTTGGCAACGAAGATTTTGCCTTTGGATCTATGATAGAAGGTATACCCAATAGTTTCCTTTGGGTATCCAATGAAGACGCATTTTTCCGCTTTGGGTTCAAGCTTGTCCGGCTGTAACTTCTTTACATAGGCTTCGCATCCCCAAACTTTAAGGAACGACAATCTAGGTTTCTTCCCAAACCATAATTCATACGGTGTCGTTTCAACGGATTTAGATGGTGCCCTATTTAAAGTGAATGCGGTTGTTTCTAATGCATAACCCCAAAATGATAGCGGTAAATCTGTAAGTGACATCATAGAACGAACAATATCTAAGAGAGTTCGATTACGATGTTCGGACACACCATTACGTTGTGGTGTTCCCGGCGGTGTCAATTGTGAAAGTATTCCGCATTTCTTCAAATGTTCGCCAAACTCGTAACTTAGATATTCACCTCCACGATCAGAACGTAGAAATTTAATCTTCTTGTTATGTTGATTCTCTACCTCACTTTGAAATTCCTTAAACTTCTCAAAAGTTTCGGACTTATGTTTCATGAAATAGATATACCCATATCTACTCAAGTCATCCGTGAAGGTAAGAACATAACGATAACCACCGCGCGATGCTATACTCATTGGACCACACTCATCGGTATGTATGATTTCCAACAAGTCCGTAGCTCGCTCCATCATACCAGAGAATGGTGTCTTAGTCATTTTACCCATCAGACATGCTTCGCATCTTTCAAGTGATTCAAAATCAAGTGATTCAAGAAGTCCATCGGAATGGAGTTTCTTCATACGCTTCACTCCAATGTGACCAAGACGACAGTGCCACATATAGGTCGAGTTATCGCTCGATTTCAAACGTTTAGCCTCAATGTTATTAATATGTGTATTTCCACTATCGAGATTCAACAAGAATAGACCATCTATCAAAGGTGCATGTGCATAAAACATATTACTCATATAAATCGAACAACCATTATTCTCGGACTTAAACAAGTAACCGTCTCGCAATAAACAAGATCCCGATATAATGTTCATGCTTAATGCAGGCACCAAATAACAATTATTTAAGTATAAAACTAATCCCGATGGTAGATGAAGGGGTAGCGTGCCGACCGCGATCACATCAACCTTTGATCCGTTTCCCACGCGCATCGTCACCTCGTTCTTCGCTAGCTTCCGTTTATTCTGCAGCACCTGTTTTGAGTTACAAATATGAGCAACCGAACCAGTATCAAATACCCAGGCACTACTACGAGTACTAGTGAGATACACATCAATAACATGTATATCAGATATACCTTTCTTCTTGATGTTGTCGTTCTTCAAATCCGCCAAGTACTTTGGGCAATTCCGCTTCTAGTGACCTTCTCCCTTGCTGTAAAAGCACTCAATATCAGGCTTAGGTTCAGCCTTGGTCTTCTTCGTCGGCGTGGTAACTTTCTTACCACCCTTCTTGAAGTGCCCCTTCTGTTTAGACTTGTCTTTCTTGAATTTGGTGGTCTTATTGACCAACAACACTTGGTGCTCTTTCTTGATCTCCACTTCTGCAGATTTCAACATGGCAAAGAGTCCTGGCAACGTCTTGTTCATGTTTTGCATGTTGTAGTTCATCACAAAGTTCTTGTAACTTGGTGGTAGTGATTGGAGGACACGGTTAATCCCCAAAGCATTAAGAATTACAATACCCAAGCTTTGAAGTTTGTTTGCGTGCCCAGACATCTTAAGCACATGCTCACTGACGGAGATGCCCTCTTCCATCTTGCAGTTAAAGAACTTTTCAGAAGCCTCATAGCTTTCAATTGCCGCATGAGTCTCAAAGATCAATTTGAGATCCTCGACAATATCATATGGGTCTGAATTCTCAAACCTTTTCTGAAGCTCCGATTCTAAACCATACAATATAGCACACTGAACTGTGGAGTACTGAGTCTTCCGAGTGAGGTAAACGTTCTTTACTTCATCGGCAACATCAGCTGCAGGTGGGTCACCCAGCGGTGCATCCAGCACATAGGTCAAATTACCAGCTGTGAGGACAATCCTCAAATTGCGGAACCAATCCGCGAAGTTGCTTCCATTGTTTTTCAACTTTTCTTTCTCTAGGAATGCATTAAAATTGATGGTAGGGGCTTCCATTGATCTACAACATATTTGCAATAATTTAGACTAAGTTTATGACAAATTGAGTTCAAATTAATAATAAAATTAATCTAGGTGAACTCCCACTCAAAACAATATCCCTCACATTGTTTTAGTGATCACACGAACCAAATCCACCACATCAACACCGATCATCACGAGAGTTGATATAGTTTCAATGGCGATCAATCGACATGTTCATCATATCTACTATATAATTCATGCTTTACCTTTCGGTGATCCGTGTTCCGAGACCATGTATGTACATGCTAGGCTCGTCAAGATCAAACCTTAGTTTCCGCATGAGCAAATCTGGCTTGCTCACGTTGTATACACTTGCGGAATCTAACACACCCGATCATCACGTGGTGCTTCGAAACAACAAGCTTTAGCAACGGTGCTAACTAAGGGTGAACACTTTATGATTTGAAATTCATGTGCATGAGGGATCATCTTATAATGCTACCGTCGTCTACTAAGCAATACAAGATGCATAAAGGATTAACATCACATGCAATTCAAAATATGTGATATGATATGGCCTTTCTTCTTTGTGCTTCCGATCTCCATCTTCTAGCACGAACATGATCTCCATCATCACTGGCATTGCATCAAGGTCAATGACGCTTCTCCATGGTTGTCGTCCACCGGCTTCAACTATTACAACTACTTTGAATAGACACGCGGGTCGTAACAGAAATTAAAGACAACCATATGGCTCCTGTCGGTTGCCAACTTACAATAAGGAACATTGCATACATCAAATATAATCACAATCATGGCCATATCACATCACAGCACACCCCTGCAAAACAAAGTTAGACGCCTCTACTTTCTTTGCATATTTTACGTGGTTTGGGGCTTTCAATAAGTGTCGTTCGAACTTACGAACATGAACCACAACATTGATACTAGTATTGTTAATCACCCATTGTAAATTGGATCTTAACTATGCTAGGAGAAACAGGCACCCGCAAAGCCACTTATGCAATACAAGTTACATGTCAAGCGTGGAGCAAGTCTCATGAACGATGTCATGTAAGGTTAGCCCGGGCCGCTTCATCGCAACATACCGCAAGATGCAAAGTACACAAGAAGCAATCGACAATAAAAGCATCAACGCCCACAATGACCATTGTGTTCTACTCGTGCAACAGATCTACATATAGACACGGCTCTGATACCACTATAGGGTTTCGTAGCATGGAAAACAAAAAATTTCTACCGCATACAAACAAACAAGCCAAGATCTATCTACTAGATTGTAGCAACGAGTCGATGGAATAACTCACCCTCGAAGAATCCAAAGTGTTTAACGAGAGCGGATTCTCGTGGGTGATGTAGTCGTACTCTTTCCGATCTAAAGATTGCGTAGACGATCCTTCCGGCGCTGCGTTCCGGCAGCGCTCCCGCAGTCGGTCACACGTTCGGTACTCGACGAAGACCTTCCTCACCCTTGTTCCAGCAGGCAGCGGAGGTTGTAGCACTCTCCTCACAATTCCGGCAGCACAACGGCGTGGTACCGGAAGTAGAGGGGAGATCTCGCAGGGCTTCGCCTTAAGCCGGAGCGAGTATGGTGGAGTATGAGAGAGTCCCTCGACGATCTAGGGTTTAGACACGCCGAGGAGGAAGCTTGGCCGGCGGCTAGGGTTGCTAGGCGGCGGCGGCTTGACCTAGGTCGGCGGCGGCGGCAGTGGAGGTGGCGGCGGCTAGGGTTTGGAGGAGAGGATCTTGTGTGTCTCTAGGAGGGAGCCCTGCCCCTACTTATATAGGTGGAGGGGCCGGCCGACCAAGGGGAGGGAGAGGAGTCCCTCCCCAACTCGGCTTGGAGGTGGGCCGGCGGTTGGAGGAGGGAACTCCGCCCCAACTCGGTTTCCCACTCCTCCTCCTCTTTCCAAAAAAACTGCCGTTTGACTTTCAAACTAGCCGTTTGACTTTTCAAACTAGGATTTGAATAAACCCTCTATTTTTGTTCAGCGATGACACCGAGTACATGATGCAATCATACCAACTTGATATAACACAATCATGTACCCTTCCCCCCGGAGTGCCGGACATTCTGGAACCTTCTAGAACATTCCCGATGAAAACACCGGAACCATTCTCCAACTCCGAAACGGGAATTTCCTTATATGAATCTTATTCTCCGGACCATTCCGGATCTCCTCGTGATATACCGAATCCCATTCGAGACTTCGAACATCATTCGGACTCTTTCTCATCATTCCATAACTACTCAAACAACGTCGAATCCTTAAGTGTGTCTCCCTACGGTTCGTGAATTATGCGGACATGATCGAGACACTTCTCCGAACAATAACCAATAGAGGAATCTGGAAATTCATATGGCTCCCACATATTTCTACGATTACTTTGCGATCGAATGAACCACTTACATACGATACCAATTTACCTTTGTCTCACGATAGTTTACTTATCCGAGGTTATGATCGTCGGTATCTCTGCATACCTAGTTCAACCTCGTTACCGATAAGTACTCTTTTCTCGTTCCCGTGATATGTGATCCCTTGTGAGCCAGTCACATGCTTGCAAGCTAATTGGATGACATTCCACCGAGAGGGCCTAGAGTATATCTATCCGTCATATGGATGGACAAATCCCACTCTTGATCCATGTGTCTCAACCAATACTTTCCGAACACTCTATGCCACCTTTATAGCCACCCAGTTACGGTGTGGTGTTTGATGTCATCAAAGCATCCATCCGGCAAAGGTGATATGCATGATCTCATGGTCGAAGGAATTAGGTTACTATGTATCAGAAAGCATATAGCAATTGAACTATTAAAATGACTTGATCTTTATGCTACGCTTATCTATAGGAGTATGTCCACCATATAATTCTCCTAACGATATGATCTTGTTTGTTAATAACATCTCAATGTTCATGATAGGGAAACCACAATCATCTATTAACCAACAAGCTAGTATTATATAGAGGCTTTACTAGGGACTTCAAATTAAGTTTACAAATTACACAAGTATCAATGTTTCCTTGTTAATACTATTATAGCATGAATGTAAACATTTATCATAAACACAAAGATATAATAATAACTACATTTATTATTGCCTCTGGAGCATATCTCCAACAGTCTCCCACTTGCACTAGAGTCATCTAATCTAGATTACATGGTAATATACCGAACACCCATGGCAGTTTGGTGCTGGTCATGTTTTGCCCTCGGGAGAGGTTTAGTCAACGGATCCGCCACATTCAGATCTGTGTGTACTTTGCAAATCTTTATATCCCCATATTGGATATGTTCTCGAATAGCGTGAAAACGTAGCTTGATGTGCTTCAGCTTCTTGTGTGACCTTGGTTCTTGCGCATTGGCTATGGCGCCCATGTTATCACAGTAGATAGACATTGGGTCCAGCGCACTAGGAACCACACCCAGCTCTGTAATGAACTCTTTCATCCACATCGCTTCTTGTGAAGCCTCCGAAGCAGCCATGTATTCCGATTCAGTTCAAAATCTCGCCACAACGCTTTGCTTTGCACTCCTCCAGCTAACTGCTGCACCATTCAAAATAAATACGTATCCAGATTGTGATTTAGAATCATCCGGATCGGTGTTCCAACTAGCATCGGTGTAACCATTAACAACGAGTTGTTCATCACCTCCATAAGAAAGAACCATATCCTTAGTTCTTCTCAAGTACTTAAGGATGTTTTTGACCGCTGTCCAATGATCCACTCCCGGATCACTTTGATATCTGCTAGTCAAACTAACATCATATGCAATGTCGGGTCTAGTACATAGCATGGCATACATTAGAGATCCTATGGCTGAGGCATAGGGAGTCTTACTCACCTTTCTCTATCTTCTACCGATGTCGGACTTTGAGTTTTACTCAAGGTCGTATTGGGCAACATGGGCAAGAACCCTTTCTTGCTATCTTCCATTCCAAATCTCTTTAGAACTTTGTCCAAATATGTACTCTGTGACAATGATATTTGGCGTTTCGATCTATCTCTATAAATCTTTATGCCTAATATGTAAGCTGCTTCGCCAAGATCCTTCATTGAAAAACTATTATTCAAATATTCCTTGACACTATTAAGAAGGTCTACATCATTCCCAATCAACAATATGTCATCTACATATAGTATTAAGAATGCTACAGAGCTCCCACTCACTTTCTTGTAAATACAAGCTTCTCCATAAGTTTGTATAAAACCAAAACTTTTGATCACCTTATCAAAACGTTGATTCCAACTTCGGGACGCTTGCTTCAATCCATAGATGGACCGTTGAAGTTTGCATACCTTGTTAGCATCTTTAGGATCGACAAAACCTTTGGGTTGCATCATATACAACTCTTCATCAATGTCTCCATTGAGGAATGCTGTTTTGACATCCATCTGCCATATCTCATAATCATAATATGCAGCGATTGCTAACATAATCCTCACAGACTTTAGCTTCGCTACTGGTGAGAAAGTCTCATCGTAGTCAACCCCTTGAATTTGTCGAAACCCTTTTGCGACAAGTCGAGCTTTATAGACGGTAACATTACCATCGGCATTTGTTTTCTTCTTGAAAATCCATTTGTTCTCGACAGCCTTCCGGCCATCCGGTAAGTCCACCAAAGTCCATACTTGGTTTTCGTACATGGATCCAATCTCGGATTTCATGGCTTCTTGCCATTTATTGGAATCTGGGCTCATCATCGCTTCCTCATATGTCTCGGGGTCATCGGTGTTATCCACCAACATGACACTCATAACGGGATCATACCAATATGGAGTGGTACAAGTTCCCGTTGACCTCCGAGGCTATGTAGCAACTTCAACCGAAGTTTCATGATCATCATCATTAGATTCCTCTCTAATTGGTGCAGGCACCACAGAACTTCTTCCGGTGCTGCGCTACTCGCAATTTCGAGAGAAGGTTCGACAACCTCGTCGAGTTCTACTTTCCTTCCAATCACTTCTTTCGAGAGAAATTCCTTCTCTAGAAAGGATCCATTCTTGGCAACGAAGATTTTGCCTTCGGATCTATGATAGAAGGTATACCCAATAGTTTCCTTTGGGTATCCTATGAAGACGCATTTTTCCGCTTTGGGTTCAAGCTTGTCCAGCTGTAACTTCTTTACATAGGCTTCGCACCCCAAAACTTTAAGGAACGACAATTTAGGTTTCTTCCCAAACCATAATTCATACGGTGTCGTTTCAACGGATTTAGACGGTGCCCTATTTAAAGTGAATGCGGCTGTTTCTAATGCATAACCCCAAAATGATAGCGGTAAATCTGTAAGTGACATCATAGAACGAACCATATCTAAGAGAGTTCGATTACGACGTTCGGACACACCATTACGCTGTGGTGTTCCCGGCGGTGTCAACTGTGAAAGTATTCCGCATTTCTTCAAATGCTCGCCAAACTCGTAACTTAGATATTCACCTCCACGATCAGAACGTAGAAATTTAATCTTCTTGTTACGTTGATTCTCTACCTCACTTTGAAATTCCTTAAACTTCTCGAAAGTTTCGGACTTATGTTTCATGAAATAGATATACCCATATCTACTCAAGTCATCCGTGAAGGTAAGAACATAACGATAACCACCGCGCGATGCTACACTCATTGGACCACACACATCGGTATGTATGATTTCCAATAAGTCCGTAGCTCGCTCCATCATACCAGAAAATGGAGTCTTAGTCATTTTTTCCATCAGACATGCTTCGCATCTTTCAAGTGATTCAAGAAGTCCATCGGAATGGAGTTTCTTCATACGCTTCACTCCAATGTGACCAAGACAACAGTGCCACATATAGGTCGAATTATCGCTTGATTTCAAACGTTTAGCCTCAATGTTGTTGATATGTGTGTTTCCACTATCGAGATTCAATAATAATAGACCATCTATCAAAGGTGCATGTGCATAAAACATATTACTCATATAAATCGAACAACCATTATTCTCGGATTTAAACAAGTAACCGTCTCGCAATAAACAAGATCCCGATATAATGTTCATGCTCAACGCAGGCACCAAATAACAATTATTTAAGTATAAACCTAATCTCGATGGTAGATGAAGGGGTAGCGTGCCGACCGCGATTACATCAACCTTTGATCCGTTTCCCACGCGCATAGTCACCTCGTTCTTCGCTAGCTTCCATTTATTCTGCAGCACCTGTTTCGAGTTACAAATATGAGCAACCGAACCAGTATCAAATACACAGGCACTACTACGAGTACTAGTGAGATACACATCAATAACATGTATACCAGATATACCTTTCTTCTTGATGTTGCCGTTCTTCAAATCTGCCAAGTACTTTGGGCAATTCCGCTTCCAGTGACCTTCTCCCTTGCAGTAAAAGCACTCAGTTTCAGGCTTAGGTCCAGCCTTGGTCTTCTTCGCCGGCGCGGTAACTTTCTTACCACCCTTCTTGAAGTGTCCCTTCTGCTTAGACTTGCCTTTCTTGAATTTGGTGGTCTTATTGACCAAAAACACTTGGTGCTCTTTCTTGATCTCCACTTCTGTAGACTTTAACATAGCAAACAGTTCTGGCAACTGCTTGTTCATGTTCTGCATGTTGTAGTTCATCACAAAGTTCTTGTAACTTGGTGGTAGTGATTGGAGGACACGGTAAATCCCCAAAGCATTAGGAATCACTATACCCAAGCTTTGAAGTTTGTTTGTGTGCCCAGACATCTTAAGCACATGCTCACTGACGGAGCTGCCCTCTTCCATCTTGCAGTTAAAGAACTTTTCAGAAGCCTCATAACTTTCAATTGCCGCATGAGTCTCAAAGATCAATTTGAGATCCTCGACAATATCATATGGGTCTGAATTCTCAAACCTTTTCTGAAGCTCCGATTCCAAACCATACAAGATAGCACACTGAACTATGGAGTACTGATTCTTCCGAGCGAGGTAAACATTCTTTACTTCATCGGAAGCATCAGCTGCAGGTGGGTCACCCAGCGGTGCATCCAGCACATAGGTCAAATTACCAGCTGTGAAGACAATCCTCAAATTGCGGAACCAATCCGCGAAGTTGCTTCCATTGTTTTTCAACTTTTCTTTCTCTAGGAACGCATTAAAATTGATGGTAGGGGCTGCCATTGATCTACAACATATTTACAATAGTTTAGACTAAGTTTATGACAAATTGAGTTCAAATTAATAATAAAGTTTAATCTAGGTGAACTCCCACTCAAAACAACATCCCTCACATTGTTTTAGTGATCACACGAACCAAATCCACTACATCAACACTGATCATCACGAGAGTTGATATAGTTTCAATGGCGAACAATCGTCATGTTCATCATATCTACTATATGATTCATGCTTTACCTTTCGGTGATCCGTGTTCCGAGACCATGTTTGTACATGCTAGGCTCGTCAAGATCAAACCTTAGTTTCCACATGAGCAAATCTGGCTTGCTCACATTGTATACACTTGCAGAATCTAACACACCCGATCATCATGTGGTGCTTCGAAACAACAAGCTTTAGCAACGGTGCTAACTAAGGGTGAACACTTTATGACTTGAAATTCATGTGCATGAGGGATCATCTTATAATGCTACCGTCGTCTACTAAGAAATACAAGATGCATAAAGGATTAACATCACATGCAATTCATAATATGTGATATGATATGGCCTTTCTTCTTTGTGCTTCCGATCTCCATCTTCAAGCACGAACATGATCTCCATCATCACCGGCATTGCATCAAGGTCAATGACACCTCTCCATGGTTGTCGTCCACCGGCTTCAACTATTACAACTACTTTGAATAGACACGCGGGTCTTAACATAAATTAAAGACAACCATATGGCTCCTGCCGGTTGCCAACTTACAATAAGGAACATTGCATACATCAAATATAATCACAATCATGGCCATATCACATCACTGCACACCCCTGCAAAACAAAGTTAGACGCCTCTACTTTCTTTGCATGTTTTACGTGGTTTGGGGCTTTCAATAAGTGTCGTTCTAACTTACGAACATGAACCACAACATTGATACTATTATTGTTAATCACCCATTGTAAATTGGATCTTAACTATGCTAGGAGAAACAGGCACCCGCAAAGCCACTTATGCAATACAAGTTGCATGTCAAGCGTGGAGCAAGTCTCATGAACGATGTCATGTAAGGTTAGCCCGGGCCGCTTCATCCCAACATACCGCAAGATGCAAAGTACACAAGAAGCAATCGACAATAAAAGCATCAACGCCCACAATGACCATTGTGTTCTACTCGTGCAACAGATCTACATATAGACACGACTCTGATACCACTGTAGGGTTTCGTAGCATGGAAAACAAAAATTTTCTATCGCATACAAACAAACAAGCCAAGATCTATCTACTAGATTGTAGCAACGAGTCGATGGAATAACTTACCCTCGAAGATTCCAAAGTGTTTAACGAGAGCGGATTCTCGTGGGTGATGTAGTCGTACTCTTCCCGATCTCAAGATCGCGTAGACGATCCTTCCGGCGCTGCGTTCCGGCAGCGCTACCGCAGTCGGTCACACGTTCGGTACTCGACGAAGACCTTCCTCTCCCTTGTTACAGCAGGCAGCGGAGGTTGTAGCACTCTCCTCGCGATTCCGGCAGCACAACGGCGTGGTACCGGAAGTAGAGGGGAGATCTCGCAGGGCTTCGCCTTAAGCCGGAGCGAGTATGGTGGAGTATGAGAGAGCTCCTTGGCGATCTAGGTTTTAGACACACCAAGGAGGAGGTGCTAGAGCCGGCGGCTAGGGTTCCGGGGACCCCCAAGTCGGCGGCTAGGGCAAAACCCTAGGGGGTGGCGGCGGCTACGGTGGTAGGCGCCAAGCTAGGGTTTGAGGAGAGGGACTTGTATGTGCTAGGAGGGAGCCCTGCCCCTCCTTATATAAGTGGAGGGGCCGGCGGCCAAGGGGAGGGAGGGGAGTCCCTCCCCAACTCGGCTTGGGTGGTGCGCCGGCTTGGGGAGGAGGACTCCCTCCCCAACTCGGTTTCACCTCCTCCTCCTCTTTTCCACTTTCCAAATTTAGCCGTTTGACTTTTCAATTTAGCTATTTGACTTTTCAAACTAGGATTCGATTAATCCTTTATTTGGAACAGCGATGAAACTTAGTACATGATGCGATCATACCAACTTGATACAACACATTCATGTACCCTTCCCCTCCGGAGTGCCGGACATTCCGGAACCTTCTAGAACATTCCCGATGAAAACACCGGAATCATTTCCCAACTCCGAAACGGGAATTTCCTTATATGAATCTTATTCTACGGACCATTCCGGATCTCCACGTGATATCTCGGATCCCATCTGAGACTCCGAACAACATTAGGTCTCTTTCTCATAATACCATAACTACTCAAACAACGTCGAATCCTTAAGTGTGTCTCCCTACGGTTCGTGAATTATGCGGACATGATCGAGACACTTCTCCGAACAATAACCAATAGAGGAATCTGGAAATTCATATGGCTCCCACATATTTCTACGATTACTTTGCGATCGAATGAACCACTTACATACGATACCAATTTCCCTTTGTCTCACGATAGTTTACTTATCCGAGGTTATGATCGTCGGTATCTCTGCATACCTAGTTCAACCTCGTTACCGATAAGTACTCTTTTCTCGTTCCCGTGAGATGTGATCCCTTGTGAGCCTGTCACATGCTTGCAAGCTAATTGGATGACATTCCACCGAGAGGGCCCAGAGTATATCTATCCGTCATATGGATGGACAAATCCCACTCTTGATCCATGTGTCTCAACCAATACTTTCCGAACACTCAATGCCACCTTTATAGCCACCCAGTTACGGTGTGGTGTTTGATGTCATCAAAGCATCCATCCGGCAAAGGTGATATGCATGATCTCATGGTCGAAGGAATTAGGTTACTATGTATCAGAAAGCATATAGCAATTGAACTATTGAAATGACTTGATCTTTATGCTACGCTTATCTATAGGAGTATGTCCACCATATCATTCTCCTAACGATATGATCTTGTTGTTGATAACATCTCAATGTTCATGATAGGGAAACCACAATCATTTATCAACCAACAAGCTAGTGATGTATAGAGGCTATACTAGGGACTTCAAATTAAGTTTACAAATCACACAAGTATCAATGTTTCCTTGTTAATACTATTATAGCATGAATGTAAACATTTATCATAAACACAAAGATATAATAATAACTATATTTACTATTGCCTCTAGAGCATATCTCCAACACCGACTACCACCACTCGCTAGTTTTTTCTCGAAGAACATGATGGCCAGAACAGAAACCAGAAACTCGAAGAGCATCTCTAGTAGACACCCGGGAAATCGCAAACCGAAAAACGCGTTCCCATGTCGTGTTCAAGCTAGTTTTTGCTTGAAGAACATGATGGCCAGAAAAGAAACCAGAAATTCGAACCGGAAACACGAGATTTTTGAACATTCGCGGGAGAATTCAAAAAGCGAGCATAGTTCATACATAGTACTGACACGATCATATGTACAAAACGTGAATTAAACCTAAATACTATGGGCGGATCTATCGTTGTCGCCACTAAACCCTAGCATGAACACAAAATCGGGCTCATCGGAGCCTAGGGAGCGACGGCGATGCTTCCGGTGGCGGGCTTCACTCCTCATCGAAGAAGTCGAAGTCCGACAGCCCGAAGCTGCTTTCGGAGACGAGGTCGATGACCTCCACCTCTTGCGTCGCGCGCTCAAGCTCGCCCTGGACCTGCTTCTCGCGGGAATCGCGGTCGCCGGCGAGCCCCTACTCATGGAAGATGTCGTCGATGAGCTCGTCGCACTGAGCTCGACTGACCTCCGCCTCCGCCTCGGCGATGCTTCGCTGCTCGATGACCTCGACCCAGCGGTCGAAGAAGGCGTCGTCGAGGGCGTAGTCGACCTCCGTGACGACGCGGCCCTCCAGGAGCTTCTCCTTCTTCTTCACCGGCGGCGGCGGAGTACTCGATGCGCGCGAGGAAATCCACTGCCTCTGGCGGGCGCGGATGCAGGCGTCGAACTCCTTCGTCTCGCGGCGGAGGAGCGTGGCCTACACCGGCGAGCGGAACTTCTTGTAGTGGAGGGCGGCGCGCTTGCGCGCCCCGTCCGAGCGCACACACCGGCGGCACTCCTCCTCCTCCGCGGGCGTCAGGAGACGGAAGCGCGCTGTGGAAGCTCCCCGCCGGTCCATCGCATACTGGATCGGCCGGATCTGCTACGGCCGGCGAGAAATTGCTCGCCGGTGCTCGGCAATTTGAGCGATGGTGCGCGGCGGAGGCGTGGAGGGGGAGGTGGCGGAGAAATGGATCGTGACCTGGGAAACGAGCTCAGAACCGGTAATTTATGGGTCGAGGGGTCGATTTCGAGGCGCCCGAATTTTTTTCCAGATCTGGCCGTGTTTTGGTGTCTGTTCGGACCAGATTTCATAACCCGGTCCAAAAAACCGCCGAAATTTTCTGGATGCGGTGTTTTTTCGGTGTATGCTAGAGACACTCTTAATGGTCTGGGTCGTTGTGGTGCAGGTCCGTAAGTAAGATGTTGGTACTATACACGGTCTGGTAGGAATCAGCAGGCAACGATTATTTCTGCACATGGCCTGGTCACTGTTCAAAAACAGATATACAAAGGGAATACTTGGCTGAATATGTTCGACAAATGTAGAAACACATTACACCTGATTGGACCGGAAATACTATGGAGCATCTAGACCCAAGAGCTGAGAAACTACCTCCCGACCCCTCCTCCTCCCGCGCCCGGCACCTCCCGACCCTTCCTCCTCCCGCACCCACGCGGCGGCGCCGCGCCGCGCCGGGCGGCCTCCCCTCCCCGCCGAGCCCTTTCTTCTTTGGTCTCTCCTCCCTACCGTCGTCGTCCGGATCGTCGACAGGCAAAGACCTGGGGACGTGGCGGCGGCGTCCCTGATCGCGATCTGGCAGGAAGGCCGCAGCGTCCGTCCCGACTGGTTTGGCGGTGGTGTTGCGGCGAGCGACGGTCGGTGATCCTCGGCGCAGATGGCGGCAGGCGGCGGTGGGGATCTAGGCCTAGCCGCGATCTGTCCCGTATGTTGGCCTCGACGCCCGCGTCCAGGCAACCCAGGCCTTGTCCGTGACACTAGGGCGGTTGGGGCATCTGCCCCTGGCATGGTGGTGGTGGCGTCCTTCTCCGTCGGAATGGTCGGCCGGGTGGTCTTGCCGTCTTGCGGCGGATCTTGCTAGTTTCCGGCGGGTGGCGTGGGGCTGCTGGCTCGGTTTCAATAAAGGAGGTGGTCCTAGATCCCTCTCAAACCAAGACGATAATCTGCCAGATGTTGGTCTCCATTGATCTGGTTTCAGTGTCGTGTTTCGGAAGGCTCCACCGGCGAACTCTATAAGTGTTATCATGCCGTGAGTTTGCTGAAAGGATTGAATTCGGTCGTACGTACACATGTTTTACCCTAGCCGTTTGGTTTCAGAGGGTGTGATTCGAAGCTTTGTTGTCTGTTATTGTCATGGGGCATGTTCTCATTTCATGGGGCTGACGAAGAAAGTCATGGAGACCGAGATCTGAGGACAGAAAATGGTGGTTCAAGTCTGGATGGTGATGAGGAATTGGCTAGGTGACTTGTGAATTGGAACAGTGGCATGCAAGTAGGGGCGACTGCACATGAGAGGTTCATGGTCCTACCTCTCATGATGAAAACCCAGCGTCTGGCCTTAATTGATCGTGTCTCGAAGCCGATATTGTTTTGAGAGTACGAACATTCTTCAGGATGAAAACCTAGATCTTTGATGGGACAATGACGGTGTTTGTGCAATGTTCTCTTCTTGGAGGCGTCGTTTTTGGTGAAGCTGGACTTCTGGTGTTGTCTTGGTGGCGGTAGTACTGCTGTTTCAATGAATAAGTCACTGTAGCGGGACGTTTCTTTTTTGTAATTCTTCTTTCCTTTTTTGGCTGTGTCATCCGTGTGGGCGTTAGAATGTTGTTGCAGAGTCTGAGTGTAATTGGTATCTTCTGATATTAATATATGTTTCTTTCCAAAAAAAAAAGACCCAAAAGCTTAAACGAATTTCCGTTGTAATAAGCTTTATTAGTTGATAATATAGATAAACAAATTCACGTTTATGCTCTTCCACAGATCGTCATGTAACAATTCCAGGCTTGGAAAATTATGCACTACATTTAAGATTAGAGATTATTAGTTGGATGCTTGTTTTGTATTCATACGAAATCGAATTATATTCCCCAATAATTTGATTATAAATTTTGTATCATGTAAATCGCCGCTCAACGTCACCAATCGCCTTTCTAGAATATTGGATTTGCATTGCCTTCAGTTGCTCATGTCCAACTGATCCTTGCTTGAGATATAGTAGATTAAATTAAAACAAAATAACAATCAAAACTATAAATAATTAAAGATTGAGAGGGAGAGGGCAAACTTAGGTCAGATTACAAGTACAACAACTTTGTGGCAAAATTTGAGTCATCTTGACATTTTTTAATCAAAAGTTATTATACTTTAGTGCAACGCACGGGAGCATTTGTGCTAGTTTTGGCGAAAAGCCTAATTTGACTATCACAAACCACATTGGCCTAATGTGACATTGCGTTGCCAGACCTATGTGGACCCCATATGTCAGATAAGGAAATAAAATTAATATAGTGATTACAAAGCACGTTACAAAGCACATTCTGTTTTACATTGTACTTAAATCTATCTATCTATCTACTAATTTTTTTTGAGATAGGTCAGTCAAATACATTTCTATTCGTCAAAAATACGTTTTTAACCCTTTCCGTCTAATATTATTTTTCCGGATTTGCCCCTGCCTGTTTGACCGAATTGAACGATTCGTTTACAAAGTCTTCGCCGCCGCCGGTAACCGCCTCCTCCTCCTTCGTCGAGGTAACATCCGTTGCTCTCCTCCTACGTTTCCCCGCCCTGCCCGAGGGATCGAGGAAGCCCGCCCCCACTGTTCCCTGCTCGCTACCTCCGGCCACAACTCTTGGACGCTGCAATACAGTGGTCGGACACGCACCTCCTGGACGCGTGCGTGCTACTGCCGTGCTCCAATGACCCCGACGGCCTACCCGTGTCCTTCCTCTTGTTCGCCGTCGGTCCAATATCGACAAGATGAGGCGCTGCAGGCGATAGGCTAGGAGATTTTGTTCGTTAGTGGAGTCGTAGGATCCTGTCGACGTAGAGCTGGCGGCGAAGGTAGAGCACGAGCGCCAGGGAGGAAGACCGCCGCAAGGAGACATGGCCAGTGGCAACTTGTAGTTTGGCAGGCGAAGCCGACGTGGTCGAGACGGTGGCGCTGAGAACAAGGACGGGGCTAGACTTGCTGCTCAGGGAAGTGAGCTGAGAGAGAGAGAGCAGCGGGCCATGAGACGTAGGCGATGGCAGCGCACGGTGAGGTCGCGGGCGAGCGCCGGAGTTGAGGCAGCGGCCACGCGGAGGTCGAAGAGGAGGCCCAGTGACGAACATGGGCACGGGGAACAGCGGAAGAACCGGAGAGGAGGGCGACAGGCTCGGGAAGGACGCGAGCGAGCACCCGGCGACGCTGGCGGCGGCGGTTTATGGCAAGAGAGAGAGGGCAAGGCCTGCTGCGTGGAGGACGGGACCATGGCGGCGACGCTGATCGAGAGAAGGAAGGAGGCGACACGGGGTCATGTGAGAAAGGAGATGCGGTCCGAGAGCGGGTTGCGTGCATGCGTGCATTGTGGTGGTGCATGCAGCGTTCGTGGTGTGGGCCGTAACCGTGTTGGTGCGTTGAGTCATTGAGCGTGTGTTTGGTTCATGACCACAAGAGGGATGGGATGGACTCATCCCTGTTTCCATGCTGTTTGGTTATATTCTTAGAGGATGGTTCCATCCACCGACGAGATTATTCCCTAGAAACGGTGTATCGGTCGATCCGGCAAAATCGGCCGGACCACTCGTCCACCTTTTACTAATTTCGTGGATCGCAGCCTAATCCTCCCGCGCGTGGCTTCTCCGTCAACATGCCGCCGCCCCAACCCAGCGACCGTCCGCTCCTCACGTAGCTCTCGTCGCCGCTTGCACGGCCATGGCGTTCAGCTCGATCATCGACGGCGCGGCGACCTCGGCACGTCCAAGGCCTCCACTGTACGTCGTCCTTGTCCCCGAACGTCTGGCGAGCTCCGTCCCGGAGTCTCGATCCGGCGGCCGCGCGTGGTGGTGGGCATGCTGCCGGCCTTGCCCGCAGGCGTGCTGGCACGAGCGACTGCTAGCCGCGCTGCCGGTGCTAGCTGCGCGTGGTGCTGGCCTGCTGGGAGTGCTGCCGGCCTTAACTTGCTGGCACGAGCGACTGCTAGCCGTGCTGCCGGTGCTAGCTGCGCGTGACAGTTCCCCGATTTAATTAAGCTAATTGCAGAATAACATCTGTTTACCAATTGCTATTATATACTTATAGCCTAATCAGGTTTCATCCGATTCCACTAATCCTTAGAACCAAACAAAAACTAGAATCACTATAATATGAATCATCCCATCCCCACAAACTCGTCCATCCCATTCCATCCATAACAATCCATCAACCAAACACACGCCGAGTGTACGGTAGTGTGCGTGTTTTATAGTGCGTGCACGTGTTGTGTGCCGTCGGGATTGGACTGGGTCGTGGTGTAAGTGTGTGCGTACTGACATGGATGAGTGGCGGCGGGGTGAAGTTCTATATGCGTGTGGTTAAGGTACAATTAGGGTTTGGTTTAGCTGAGTCGTGGACTGTGGGGATAGTAGGCCGCCTTACTCGTCCTTTGGTATGGTTGGCCGTCTTCCTTAAAAACAAAATCTAAAAGTATTTTAAAAATATTTTTTTAATTAAACAAAATAACTAGAAATTTTATTTGAAATAGAAAAGAGGAATAATTATAAAATAAAATGGGATTTTAACGAAAATATTTTGAGTGGCAAAAATATGCATGAGGAGGTTATATGATGTGGAAAAAAATAACAAGCAATTTTTTATTAGAATATTTTTCGGCGTTACATTGGACACATCTGGTACACGCACTCTAGCCTGATATCTTGCAGTCGAGGTTCATGACTGGGAAAGAGCAGCAGGGGCATCGACGTCCACGTCGTCCCCTGGTGGGTACCTGTTTGTGGGCAGATTTCCGGAGGTGCGACTGCATGATACGACGGCGGTGGCCAGAAGCACATATGCGGTGTTCGACCCCTCGAGAATCACCGCAACACCCGCATCCGCCTTGTTCTGGCTGTGGCGTTGCCCGCAATGTCGTCGGGCTTGCTTCTTTGCCTTGCGTCGGCGCCAACAACCGAGAAGTCCCGACGTGGTGTTGATCCTCGTGGAAAATAACATCATGTTGTCCTCTGCCGTGGTATATGGCTGGCGGGCACGGCTCCCGGCGAATTAAAAAAATCCTTCAGATGATATGATTATAACTACATCAACTTCTAAACTTTTTTAACTAGCTAACTTGCAGCGGTTTTATGTAAGAAGTGTTAGTAGGTATGCTAAAATATAAAAACAATGCGAAAGACGAAAGAGGTTGGAGAAAGAATTGGTATTTTTCTATGTATCACTATAGACCATATGTCGTTTAACATTTGTTCGAAATTAAAAAATTGTATTTTTTTATATAATTTTTTCGCCAACCTATAGCAATGCATGGGCTTTCAGCTAGTTAACTACAGATTTTCCTCACGATGTCCTTTGTCCATGCCATTGTAACACCTTTGAGTTTTTTTTACAGATATACCCCTCTACAATTCGACCAAAAATATCCCCAAGCGCAGCAAACGCTACAAATGCCCTGACGGGAGGCTGAAAAGGTGACACGTGGCACCTCCTGCCACGGCCGGTGGTGGTCCAACCCTCCTGCCATAGGGCAAGGCGGAATGTTCCTCCCGCCAGTGGCAGGGGCGGGATGTTGTGGGCCCCATGGACGGGCCGGCGGGACGTTGTTCTTGCCGCTAGCGAGATGTCGACGGGTTCTTACCGCCTAGGCGCATGGAAAGATGGTTGTTATCGCCTGGGCGCATGGCGGGATGAGTTGTCCCGGTACAGCCGATAGGTACGCGACCCGTTGCATAGTGATTAAACCACTGAAAGCCACTTGGGAATTGTTTGTTGAAATTTGTAGATGTTTTGCTTTCTCACGAATTGTTTGTTGTCTTGCTGATAGATGTTGCGGCTCCAGTCCTTTTAAGTACAGTGGTAGCTACTCATTCCATTTTCTTTCAGAGAAAACTTCTCTCGGTCTATTTACTCACACATTCTGCAATATTTGCTCTCTCTAATCGTCTGAGGCTAAAAGAATACTGCACCATTATTCAGAGGCTAGAAAAAGACAGTCATCGATCAAGATAAGTTGTTTCAGTTGATTGTTTTTTAAGCTATGCATATTGTATATTAGTCAGGTAATTATACCGTAATTTGCTATGCAACGCAGAACTACCAATTAGCTTTGCAACTTAGTTAGCTCATGTAGAAATATTTGAGTTCATGTAGTAACATTTGAGCTAAGCAACTGCATTAGGTCGTGTAGAAATTGTTGAGATCTTATAGTAATAATTTAGATAAGAAACCTAATTAGGTCGTGTAAAATTATTTGAGGTATTATAGTAATATTTTATCTATGCAACCTAATTATATCTTGTAGAAATATTTTAGTTCATGTAGTAATATTTTATCTAAGCAACGTAATTAGGTCGTGTAGAAATATTTGTGCTCTTGTAGTAATATTATAGTTACGCAACTTAATTGGAATGTATAGAAATATTTGAACTCATCTAGTAATAGTTTAGCTATGCAACGTAATTAGGTCATGTAGAAATATTTTAGGTGGTGTAGTAATATTTTAGCTATGCAAATTAGGTTGTGTAGAAATATTTGGGCTCTTGTAGCTATATTTAGGTATACAACTTAATTAGGTCGTGTACAAATATTTGAACTCTTGTAATAATATTTCTTGCACGTACGGTTATACAATTATATGTAGGTAGTAATGTATTTTGTTAATATAAATAATTATATTAATGAACTATGGTTATGGTTATATATATGTGTGATGCACTTAGGTACACATTGTATGTTTTTTATGGTAAGAAAATCACCCGCGATGGGCGATCGGTGCTTGATCCGTCGTGTTGTGTGAAAAAAGAAAGTCATAGTGGAAGAATTGGTGAAGGCGCATCCGCTCAGAGTTTGGGCTAGAGATGGCACAAAAAAAAGACCGTTGAAACGGTCATTTGTAAGAGAGTGGGAGAAGATTACCGCTAGGCACTTTGCCAGGTTAAAGGAGAAAATTTGTGGGCTTCATATATGAAATTTGCAAGCATACCTGGTGCAGCCATGTATGAGCAACATATGGTGTATGTGCAGTTTGTTGATGCCAGCGACGAACCTGGTAGCAGCACCGAAGACGGTGAGCTCCAATTATCCATCGTCGTAATGGCTATAGATTCAAAGACAATGAAAATGAGGCATGTGGAAGATGCCTTTGTTCCCAGCCAGAACAATGAACCTTATTCCATGGCAATTGTCAATCTCAATGAACGGATTGAGGGATAGTCAAATGAGCTTTATTCTAGTGACGATGATCGTGAATCGTCAGATGATCATGAAGACGAAGGAGGCGGTTCGAGTCAAGTGAGAGTAGTGGCGCCAGCAATGGAATCTGGGGACATAGAGGCTCTTGTCATCGGTCATGATGATACATTTGTCTGTGGAGTCAAGTACCATCAACAATAGGTTGAGGACCATTTTAAAAAAATGCTTTACATACCGTTATTAACTGGAGTTATGGCCAAGAGGATGATGTTATGCTATGACAATACAACATGCCCGAGTCTTTCTCGTCACGACGGATGAAGCGAGACAAAGCCAGGGGCATTCAGCATGTAGCACCTCTATGCGTGAGAATGTATGTATTTCTATACTTAAGACTTGGTTTCAGAAACATTTGTGCCTGTCCTGATAGACTAGGACACGCCAAGACGCCACTCTTATGCGTACATCATCGAGGATTAACGGTGGAACCCTTTAGACCTGAATCTTTAAGACAACCGCCACGCGCGAGTCCAATAATTTTAGATCCACATCTACTGCGCTAATTGAATTCTAACATGCAGACCTATTTTTAGATTGACCTCGGTTCAACGCATCAACCAGCACCTAGAGGAATATTCTCGGAAACTGCTAGAGAATTATTTCAAGAGACACTATACGACTTTCTATAATCACATTAACTTATTATATATTTTAACTATTCTAATATCTAAATTTTTTGTACATACCACTCCTCACAATGCATGAGATAATGATGATGATGCTGGATTTAATTCCAACATGTCACCTTCTCACCCATCTATAGGCCATGACAGTTATTACACATATGATCAGCCATACTATAAACCTCAATCTTTATACAACCCTAGACCATAGCAAACAACATATGATCCAATGATGGACTTCTTATATGCTAATATTGGTATGAGCAAAATTCCTGACAATCAACAAGATACAGAAATTAGGGATCATTTTATACCATCCCCGCTAAATCTCCGCATGAATCCTAGGCCAACGGACCCATGGAGTTATCATTCAGATCACATATATAGAGGACACACAAGGAAACAACCGAGACAATGGAAGCGATTATTGTAACTCCGGCGACGTAGTCGGATTCTATTTGAACATTAATGTATCATTCTGTATCTGTGAGAGACATATTACTATTATTTTGAATTTTTGTTCAAGAAACAATTTCAAATAAAAATTTATATATAATTAAGATACGACTTAAATGAAAATACTTCAGAAATTAGGATACATTCAAATGTAGAATTTAAAATGCGAGTACTTCAATTAAGATATAACGGGAGGCATGGATTCAGATACTAGAACAAAAGTATAGTGGTCTTGGATTCAATGTGTCCATTTTCCTGTCTTATCACCGTGTTCTTCGGCTGCCTTTGCCTCAACATCCCTTTCTCTTAGTCTCTGCCCGTTCGCCTCCCTAGCATGTTGTTCTTTCTCCTCCCTGAGGCGTCATCGTTCCTCTTTCTGCCTCCATAGCTCCTCTGACTGACATCGTTTCTCCTCTTGCACCGCTCTATGCTCTTCCGCATCTTTCTCACGGCGCTCATCTTCGTAAAAGCTTTCCCACGCATGGTGACTCCTTTCTTCTATCTCACAAAGCGCCCACTCCGGCTGCTCTATGTCAATCCAACGATACCACATGCACAAGGGTGGAGGAGACTACATCACAAATAAGAACATAATAAATATTCTATAGCACAAACAATATATCATTTCGTTATGGATGAAACACACCGGAGGCCTGTTGTAACTCTAGGGAGGTGGATCATACTGATAATTGGGACACATAAAAAATTTTATGCCCATTTTATCAGAAAAATCGGTGGACTCCTACACCTTGCAAAGTTGCCCGCACAACATCGAAGATGTTCCACACCCAGAGGCAAACTCGCATCCTTCATATTTCTCAGCCTATAGTCTTGGTCCGAGCAAGGCAAACTCATAACCACCAAATAAAGTAGGAAACAAAGGAAGGAATAGAGAAGGATGCTTTAGTGAAGAGCCGGATACTACTCCTTTTATAAGCCAGCCTTCGCTATTAGCGGGACGAATCTGCATGCGAGCGCGCTGCAACTTTCGGTATCAATTTGTTGTACTGGTGCTCCTTTCGATGGTTTATTTCCTATAGAGAAGCAGCAATCAGTGCGACAATAAAAAAAATTCCGAGGCATAGAGCAGCACCAATCGGCGAGGTCATCAAACAATTCGGGTCACGTCATGTCATTGTCGGCGGGGCAGCCTTCCCAGCTACATCCCGCCACGCGCCCAGGCGGAAATGTCCTTCTCGCCACAGCCCACAGCGGCATGAACCCGTCATCATCCCACCGACCCGCCCGTAGGACCCACGTCATCCTGCCCCTGCCACTGGCGGGAGGAACATTCTGCCTCGCCCTATGGATGGGAGAGCTGGACCGCCACCGACCGTGGCGGAAGGAGACACGTGTCGCCTTTCCAACCTCCCGCCAGGGCATTTCTGGCGTTTGCTACGCTTGCGTGTCATTTTTGGCGATGTCGTATTGTACAGGGGTATATTTGTAAAAAAGTCAAATTTGGAGGAGAATAATAATGATATTTTCTTGGGGCTGCTGAGGATCGAACATAGGTGCTCAGATGCTAAGAACAAGACTTTGCAGTTTATGAATACACTTTGATTTTTACGCACTGTGTTATAGATTTTTCGGGAGCCTGTTCATGTCATGGAGGCACTGAGAAAGCTGCTCTGCTACAATTGCCCGACCCTTCCGAGCATGTTGCACTGCTTGCCCAATGACAAAGGTTGAACCACCCACAAGATCACGCGCCGGAGAGGGGATTGGGAAAGGGGGTGGACGCTGGAGCCAGGGTGGTCACCGGCGAGGGGGGGGGGTAGTAGGGAGCTCTAAACTCATGTTGAAATTGTGTAGTTAAATACAAGGGTGGCATGGGTTTTCAATTATTTTTGCATATTTTTGGCTTTGACTACACAACTTAGTTAGACGGTATGTTGCCACTACTCCGGCCAAAGGATAAGAGCATCTCCACTCGCCTACCCAGGACGCCGATTCGGACGCCGAAATTCAGTCCGGACGGCGAAAATCGGCCCAGTCGCGTATCCAGGGACCTGTTTTCGTCCGGATTTCGACATGTTTTGGTCCGGCCTACCCCAGGCTGAACCCAAGTTCCCGGGTACGCCCTGGGGACTCCGGACGTCGCAAAAAAGGGCGTGGGCCAGCTCTGTCGGCGAGACAGTCTCATTCTCCCCCCCCCACTCCACTCGCCCAGACTGCCGCGAAGAGCTATGTCGCCATGACTTCGCCGGCGGAGCTCCCCCGCGCCGAGGCATGCCCACGCCTCTAGCTACGCTCGCCGTAGTCCTCCCACCTCCACACCTTCTCCGCCGCCGCTTTTGCCGACCTAGCCTCGCCGTAGCTCTGCTTCGCTTCGTGCTCCCACCACCACGCCCGCCAAGTGTTCGACATTTGGCCGGATTCGGCCATGGACTCCGACGGCGAAGAGATACTATCCACTGACTCTGACGAGGACGAGATACTCGCCATGGATTCCGACAACGAGGAGTTGCTCGCCGTACTCCTAGAGAAGGAGAGCGCCGAGGTCGCCGAAGGTGAAGAGCAGATCCTCTCATCGCTCGCCCAGCTGTACATGCAGATGGCGAAACCGAAGCGTGGTGGTTCGGCGCCAGGTCGCATGAAATGCAAGGCGAGACAGAGGATAGAGGGCAATTGTATGTTATACGCCGACTACTTCGCCGACCAGCCACTCCATGGAGAGGACGTGTTTCGCCGTCGTTTCAGGATGAGCCGGAAGCTCTTCCTCAAGATCGTGCATGCCATTCGGGAGTTCGATCCATATTTCCTTTGCAAGAAGGACTGCACCGGCTTGGTTGGGTTTTCCTCGCTTCAGAAGTGCACCGTGGCAATGAGGTTGCTTGCATATGGTGCGTCGGCTGATGCTGCCGATGACTATCTCCGCATCGCCGAGTCCATCACCCTTGATTGCTTGTACAGGTTCTACAGGGCGGTGATTGCAGTGTTCGGGGAAGAGTACTTGAGATCACCCACTGCTGAAGACACTGCTCGGATCCACGCAGTCAATGAAAGTAGATGATTTTCTGGTATGCTTGGAAGCATAGATTGCATGCATTGGGAGTGGAAGAACTGTCCATTTGAATGGCAATGAATGTACAAAGGCCACAAAGGAGGATGCACTATGATACTTGAGGCAGTTTCTACACATGATCTTGGATCTGACACTCCTTATTTGGCATGGCAGGATCGAACAACGACATCAACATCCTCAACTCCTCAACTGTCTTTTCCAAGCTTGTTGAGGGTCATGCTCCCGCTGTGAAATTTGAGATCAGTGGAAACTACTACAACAAGGGATACTATTTAGCAGATGGCATCTATCCAAGATGGCCAACATTTTTGAAGACTATCTCAAGTCCAATGCTCCCCAAGCATTCTTACTTTGCCAAGGAACAGGAAGCTTGCAGGAAGGACGTGGAGCGGGCATTTGGTGTGCTCTAGCAGAGGTTTGCAGTTGTCTGGTTTCCTGCTATGACCTGGTCGAAAGATCAGATGTGAGAAGTGATGAACTGTTGTGTGACCTTGCACAACATGATCATTGAGGATGAGAGGAAGAATCCAATGAGTTTGCTCGGGGAGGACGAGCCATACTACAGACAGGCTCCTCTTGCCGAGCCTAATCATCATGTGCCTCCAACATGGGTTGTATTCATCGCAATGCGTCAGGAGATCCGAGATCCGGCGATGCATCAACAACTGCAGGATGATCTTGTCGAGCACCTATGGATACGCAGGGGCAACACGACGTAGATGCTGAGCATGAACTGGCCGAAATATGTTGAACTTTTATTGCAGGCCGAACTATGTTTACATTTACGCCGAACTCTGTTTAAAATTTTGCCAAACTTTGGTCTTAAAGTGTTCTGTATTCATCGTATGCCGAACTATGCCGAAATTTGGACGAATGTGAGCCGAATTTGAGCGGAAACGGACGACCCAGAAACTTGGCCTGGATACGCGAGTGGAAAACTGGACGTATCCAGGCCGAAAACTTGCGCCGACTGGCCAAAGTTTGATCCGGATTTCGGCATGGGTTCGACCAACGAGTGAAGATGCTCTAAGCCGCGGGCGGTAGGCTACCTCGCGAAGGGCTACGTGTAGTAAATTTACTAACGGGGCGTCAACGAGAAACCTGGTCTTTAGGTGTAACATGCGATCGCTCTCGAGCGAAACAGTATGGAATAATAAACGACGCAGTTTGAAGCAAGAACTATCCGCTGGTCTGGCTAGCATTACGTTAAGCAAAGCATGTTTTGCAGAAAGAAGCCCAGATCACATCTTAGGCCTTTCACAATGGGTGTATCTTAGCTCTTTATCCTAGGCAATTTGCTTATGTGGCACCATAGTTAATGAAGAAAGAGAGTGGTGTTGTATCTTAGCTAAGCTACACCTCATGCACGTAACCATAGGCAAAAAAAACTTGGCTAGTCCAATCACACACATGCATGAGCACAAAATCATTAAATACAACATCTCTAAGGCTGGTCCTAGTGCTAGTATCATAAGGTGTATCATGCATGCCAACTTGGCAAAAATCTGATGTGGCGCCATAATTAATGAAGAGAGAGGTGGTTAGTGTATCATAGGTAGATACCGTATCATAGCACGTAAAGCTAGAAATCATAATGACAAGTAAATCTTGTACACACATTTTACATAGAGATTCTACAAATCAATAAATATACCACTATTATGATACTACTATATGATACAATGCACTAGAGACATAGTATCATGCACTAGTATCATATGCATGATACTAGTAGTATGATACTACCACTAGGACCAGCCTAAGAAACCCTATCTAAGATACACCCCATTGTGATGGTTATTTCTTAAGTTTTAATATCTCCTATAAAAACGTGCTAAGATACACCCCACTGGAAAATGCCTTATCTATTGGGTTTAGGCCAGTAGCCTCCCTATGTATGAACTGGGTCATTTAACCCCCTAACTATTTAATACCAAGCAAATTAACCCTCCTTTCCAGGGAGATGATGAGCAGTTTTGCTAGTGGTTTAGGACACATGGACACTGGTTTAAGGTACTTCCTCCTTCACGGTTTGCAGGGCGTTTTATAAAAATCTCACGGACCTAGGCGTGAACGTATTGGCTAAAAATTAGGCCTATTAGTGAGGACGCATGCATTGGTGGGAGACTGTTGCATGCATAGGAAGTTAGGAAAAAGGTGCCACATTAATTAACAATTAATTCTTATACGCCTAGAAACATTGTAGTTTTGAAAAAACCCAAATTTAATTAGACGCCCTGCAAACCGTGAAGGAGGTAGTACATAGGCAAGTTTAAATAACCCCCTATCTATTATTTGACTCCATCGTTCCCCTCCACCCGGTCCATGTCCATGACAACGGGCGCTCGGCTCCTCTGTAGTTACAGTAGTTCACAACATCAGCTGTTAAATTCAATCGAATGGGGTTTCTCTCATTCCTTTTTGCACTTACACGTAAGCTTCGCGCCAAATTTCTATCTGCTCATTGCGGGTCTTGCACGGGCAGCACTCGCAGCAGTGCTGACTGCTGTTGATAGAGGACTTCCTAGGCCGGCACCGGCAGCAGCAGGTGCGATGAGTCTGACGTCTTTGGCCTGACGGCCAACCAGCACGGTACTTGTGGTCTGTAAAAGATATACTCTCTCCGTTTTAAAAAAGATGTCACAGGGTTTTTTAAATTTGAATGTATCTATATATTAAAATATGTCTAGATATATTTAAATTTAGACAAATCCGAGACATCCTTTTTAGGACGAATAGAATACTATAGTATCTTTGTGATATTTAAAATCATGTACATTAATTAATTTTGTAGGTACATATTCTCGTTGTGACTTAATTCAATTGAACCACACATGCTTAAGCAGGAATATGATCCCTAGCTGGATGCCTCTCATATTAGGTCGAAATATAGATGTACAGCAGAAGTCTTTGGACTTCTGGACTAGTTAGAGCATGTACAATAAAGCCTAGTCAGCTGACTATAAGACAGTCCACGTTATCAAAATCATAGCTGGAGGTGAGAGAAGAGGGGAGAGAGAAGCGAGCGGGCGCTCCGCATATCGCCCGGCTACATCGCAAAATACGAGGAACTGCCGCCCGTTTGCAGCCGGATGCGAGCGCTAGCGCCGGCGCTCCCGATCCCGTGCGTCTCTTTCACCTCCCGGGCTTCTCCCTTCTCCATCGTGCGCCAAATCCGCCCCAAATCTTCTCTTGCGCGCCAAATCGAAGAAGCCTCCTGCTCCAAATCACCCCCAAATCACCACCTCCCAATCCTAGAACTGCCGCCGGCGCCGCATCAAGGAGATGGGCAAGCAGTCCAAAAGGACGCTTGCGGCGGAGCCTCGGGAGGTCCCTCCGTCGGCGCCTCATCTCGTCCTGCCGGCAACGCCTCACCTTGGGATGCTGCCAGCGCCCTAGCTCGTCCCGCCATGACCCCATCATGTCCCACCGCCGACCTTCCCTTCCACATACGGTTCAGGCACTTTGATTCCCCCACACCACCGCAATCCGTGGCGGCCTCCTCTGCACCACGTTGGGCACTGGCTGGAGGCATCGGTGGCTCTGCATCTTCTTGGTACACGCTCTTTGTATGATCCGCAAGCATGGTATGCGTTCTTAATTGCTTATGCATCTTTGTTTCAGTCAACTCTGAACAATCAAATGGCCCTTCGTGGTGTCTAAATGCAGCAGCAAGTTTGTAGATGCCCAAAATCTAGTATCATTGCTTCAGAATTATACTCGTACTTGATCTGCCAACATGCTTATTTAATCAATCATCCCTGTGACTAGCTAGCTAGCTCTGTAGCAAGTTGTAAGTTTCATTTGTCTGAATATTTACCATCTGGTCTTTTGTTTCCTTTTCACATACCAGCGTCCGAAGGTTAATGATGCAAACGGGTGGCCGCCCCTTCCTACTGAAGTTCCAGCTACGCTTTGTGGCTCTTGTTGTCTAAATGAAAAGCAACGCCTCGTGTGTTAGAGATTTTATTTAAAATTCTGTTTTAATGATTTTTTATGAAGACTGTAAAGTCTAAATATCGATGCCATGGTGCTATGTGCCTCCAGTTTTTTGCTCATCGTCTTCTAAATCAGAACTATCGGCTTGTTTGGTAGAAACCTTATTTGTTATGTTTGGTTAATGATTTTTTATTACGACTAATGAAGAATTATGTAATGTTATTGTGCAATGTTAGGTAATGGGTACATAGATACATCTGGTAGAGAATCACAATAGATCATCTACACATGCAGTCATTAAACTATAAGCTGACTCTAGGTGATGTGGCATGAATATAGATCCGGCAGCCGGCTCTTTTATTGAACTTGCTCTTATGGGAGACATGTTGGTTTTGATGTCAGAAAAATTATGAAACAAGATTAAACTAGATGGGGCAGTCACATCTACAAAATATGTTTGCTCCAGCGAGGGTTATCGAGCAAAGGACAAGAGAGGTCATAAAACATGTTGTCCTCATACAGAAACAAGAACAGATTGCATAGTTCGGACTGACATCACACTCTTAATGATTCACATTCTGGGCTAGCTGAAAATTAATACAACACATATTTGTAAGCCTGACAATGAGCGGTACGGTATCGTTGAACAAATACGGTGCAGGTTGGCCGGACGGCCGGAGACGTTGGCCTCGTCGTGGCTGCTGCCACCGTGCCGGCCTAGGAAGTCCAGCAATCAATAGGTGTGACCGTGCGCATCAACTCCTCCTTCGCCACACTCAGCCAAATCTAGCAACGCCGCCTCCTCCATCTGCTGCCCGTCTTTCGTCGCTGGCTACAGGTACCAGACCCGCTCAATCTCTATGGGTAAACTGAGCGCGAGGTGGTGTGGGAGGAGGAGGCCGCTGGATTTGAGGGGGAAGGAGGAGGAGGCCGCCGGATTTGGGTAGAAGAGGCGACGGGAACAACCAGATTTTAGTGGACATGGAGGAGGGGAGACCGTTCTTTAGTCGAGGAGGTGATGGGAATGAGAACAGGGAGGCCGGATTCGGTGAAGGAGGCGAGAGAGTACGAGGCGAAGATGGGGAGGAGAGGAAGGGTGACGCGGCGGGAACGACGACGGGGTGAAGAGGAACGATGAAGTCAACGAATAGATAAGTTAGACTTCGCTACATGGTTCAAACCTGCGTCCACCGAGTCCTTCTCTTATGCTCGCCACGTTGGATTTTTGCTTAATTAGAGGAGAGAGAAATAAGAGAAAGAGGGTTGTCTTCCCTTAGCTAAGAGATCTCATCTCTTAGCAATAAGAGAAGACTATTTTTCTCCATTGTATCATATATCTTCTCTTAGCAACCAATTTTTTACTAAAAATAGTTAATTCTTATTAATTGCTAGAGATAGCAATAAGAGATAATGCATTGTACAAATTATATATTGTGTCTTCTCTAAATGATGTGGAGAGCTAAGAGAAGGCATGCCTTCTCTAGCATTGTACATGCCCTAAACCGCTTCATCATCTCCTCGGGTAATTTATCCGATATTGGATAATTAGGGGATTAAATGTCCCAGTTCATACATAGGGGCTATCGACCGAAACCGATAGATAGAGAGTGATTTGTACTTCTTTCAAAAACATATCATGGTGGCGCTGCTTTGCGAAAAACAAAAAGCAGGGCCCGTGGAACACTATATTTTAATTTCATCTTTGACATATGGGACCCACATGGGTCAGCCAACTTAAAGTAGTTTGTGCAAGACAAATTAGTAGGGTCTTTTTTGTAAAATAATGTTGCCATGTGTCCGCTTTTGAATCACTTGGACTAGTTTTGCACTCAAAGTGCAAGTTGTGGGGACCGTGGTATCCTGATTTGCGAGAAGTGGGATTAATATGTATGTTTTTTAAATGATAATTACTCTGCATGTTATATCTTTACTCACGTTTCGAGACGCCGAACTCAGGGAGATTTTTTGGCCTGGACGTAGAAAATTGGCCTAGTCACGTTCCTAGGATCTTGTTTTCTTCGGATTTGAGCCAATTTTGGTCCGAACTTTCAAATCCATTCTCAGATCCCGGGAACGCCCTGGAAACGCCAAACGAAGTGAATTTGGCGGAAAAAAAAACAGCCGGCGAGTGGACCCGCCAAGTTAGCCTATATTCCCACATATTCATCCAAAATTCGCCCATATTCGACCATATTCGCCCAAAGTTTATCCATATTCGCTCAAAGTTCGCCGATATTCGCCCAAAACTGCTTATATTCGCCCATATTCACCCGAATTTGCCCAAACCACCTATATTCGTCTAAAGTTTGCAAAATTTGTTAAATTTTAGTTAAACGCGAAAACTTGGCCTAGGAACACGAGTGAAAAACTCGGCGTTTTCGAACCAAAAACTAGTTTTGTCTGAACCAAAATATGTCTGGATTTCAGCCCGAAAACGTCTAACGAGTGCAAATGCTCTTAGAGACAAGTTATGGGACTAGATGTGTATATATATAGCTCCTAATTAATTGTCTCTCGTAACTTGACTTTTCAAATTCTTGACATTTTTTTCTAAAAGTTAGATCAAACTTTCCGTACCTTGGCTTTTCAAATGAAATTTCAAACGAAGAGAGTATAAATAATTTTATCTGCGGATCGCGAAGCACTACTATATATGGATTAGATTTAGGGTAAGAATATATCCAGGTGTTAGTTCGTGTAAGTGGGATTGGTCCAAGGTTGGCCCATGTAGCATGTCGATGAGCAGTTAGGCCTTTCACAATGCACGGTATCATAGCATGTTATCATAGATATAATAAATAATTATGAACCAATTTTTATAATGGGTTGTTTCTTAAGAGTTGTTTCTATATTTAATGAATTTGGTGACATGTAGACATTAGATTGGAGCTAGCTATTAGTTTTGCCTATGATTCTGTGCAAGGGGTATATCTTAGCTAAGATACAACAACCCTCTCTCTTACTTAAATGATATGCCACATCAGCATTTTGCCTAGGATACACCGCTAAGAGACTCCCACTGTCACAAGCCTTATGGCATGCGATCCGTATCAGCTGCTTAATTTCAGGCGTCGATGCAAATCGCCGCGCCACGTGCTTAGAGCATTTCTAACCAATTCCATAAAATCAGTTAGAGGAGTAAAATTGGAAGGTGCAGCATCTAATCGATTTCTAAATCGGCTAGAGGAGTATATTTTTACTTATTGAAGGAGTAAACCGAGCAGCCGACTTCTAAATTTACTTTTTGGCTACCACTTTCGAGAAAAACTCCCGACCTTCATCTCCTGCCCTCCGGTGTTCTTGCCCTCCCGCCTCCCCATCGGTGCCGATGTCGTCGACTATGCCCGCAATCGACGCTTAGCTCTCTGGCCCACCTTCTCCGACCATCCCCGGCGTCTTCGACGCCCCAACGTCGCCACAATCAGAGATCTCCACCATGACCGCAGGTGGGAAAAGGTTGGGGGTCAACAACGTGGTCCGGCCAGCCGACACAGCCGTCAAGGCCCACGGAAAGGCCACCGGCAAGCGCGTGGAGGCTCCCGAGGTGGCGCCGCATGCCCGCATCCTCCCCTTGCTCCTATGGCCAGCCGGCGGTAGAGCAAGACGACTCCCGCAAAGTGGCGCTCACGGAGGCGGCGGCCAAGAAGAAGAGGAAAAAGACCGCGACGACGCTTCCGAAGGCTACACCGGCCCCTTCGACGCGCAAGGCCTCGCCGGCGAACCCTCTCCTAGGCCGGACACCGCGGGCGGCCGTCGTCAACGTTGATGAGCGCGAGGCGGCAAGGTAGAAAATTTCTTTTTCTCCTCGCCTCTCATCGGTTGGCGATTTGTAGACACACGATGATGTTGTTTTTATGATATGTAGTGCGGCGGAGGTGGAGGTGGCCGGTTTCATGACACAATTGGAGGGTAGCCATGCCGCCGGGATCGACGACCTCCACTTCAAATCTATGCATGTTTTATTTCGATGTGTTCAATTCGACGAACTATGCCTATGTATGTTGTTTAAGTGTTGTGCTGCTTGTATTTGAATTGTCTGTATGTTTAAATTGTTTGTATAAACTCTATGTAAGATGTATAAATGCATATGTGGAATGTTAGAGAGAAATGGGGTAAAAAAATTCTCCTTAAATTTAGGGGTTTGGTTATGAACCGTTTACTCATTGTTTACTCCTCTAAAGTTTAGGGGATCGGCTAGAGATGCCCTTAGCTAAGATTTGGCCCGGTCCAAGAAAATCAGATCAGTTTGTTGGATAAACAAGCGCGTAAATCTGGTGATCCTGAGCTATGGGCTGTTCCATGAGACGCTAGGATTAGTTTCCGTCTAATAAGCGCTTAGCATTGAACATTGCCCCTATACACTATTCTTAGAAGCTATGCACACCAAGCTGCCTTAAGGAAGAAGTATGGTAGTCAGTACGCTTATCGCGGCCCGTTAAAACGAGATTGATTTACTTAAAAATCTTAAGTTTTTTTTTGAAAACATATCACATAAAAATCAAGTTACCATTTAATTTATAAAGTAAGTTTAAGATTGCAAAGATAAGAATATTTTCTAGATCCGGTGAATATTTTCTAATCCCCCCCTAAACCTTTTTTCACACATATTTTCAAACCCATAAACATGTTGATCGGATGCGGTAAATATTTTTTAATCCAATGAACATTTTTCTTGACTATCAGCATTTTCTTAAAGACACGGACAATTTTAGTCACACATGGACACGCATACTAAAATACATAAAAATAAAGGAAGCCAAAAAGAAAAATGAGAAAGAAAAAAGTAGGAGGAGGAAACTTATACTATAAGACATAAATAAAAACAGGAAAAAAAAGAAAAAAGAAGAATACCCTCCTAGATGGGCCGGCCCAATAGAAACAATCATTAGGCGAGGCGGTCGACTATTGCCGCAGCGTGAGACAAATAGGAAAAAGGCCGTATAGGCTTGAGTTAGGAGCTGCCTACTGCAAGCCTATGTGGCTAGTATGTTGGACCAGGTGACTACTGAGAGTGTCCCTAAAAAAAAAAAGGTGACTACTCAGAGTTCTTATTCAGCCTTGAGAAAGGCTAGCCCCATGTATTGACTGTGGGTCCCTTCAAAAAATAAATCCCTCAAAAAAAAAAAAACTGTGGGACGACCAGCTGCAACGCATTCAGAATATCACGCGTAAACTCGTCCCAGGGTAGCCAACAGAGGCGTCACGCGGTTCTGTAGCTGTACAGTGTCTGGCCCTCAGCAGGTTAAACGCCACGAGGCACGAGCACTGCGGCGGTAGGCTCCTAGCTAGCCCTTGTGTAGTCATAGATCCGTGGCTTGGGTAGTCAACATCTGAAGCGCGTGCGCGGGCCCGCATGTGCTTGGCGTGGCCGTGTTCATACTACAGTTTTCTGAACTTGCAACAGTTTTCCACACAGTCAAGAGGTTTTCACGATATATACTGTAGTATCTTCTCTCTCGAGGTCCGCGGTAGGCAGTAGAAAACCCGTGCACATCCTAATGGGAGACACTAAACTGATGCTACCAGGATCTGAGGGCTGGTCCGCTTGGAGCGCAGTAAACCATGGGCAGCCATGCCAAAGTGCTGTAAATTAAGGGAGGGACACAGTGTAGTAGGATCTGGGTATAGTGGGAGCACAGTGGCTGCACAACGGTAGCTAATGTTGAAAGCACGTACCTTTTGCAGCGCAGTAACTGAGCACGAGTACATGTTGAAAGGCGAGTTCCCGTTGGCTGTTGCCCTTGTCCGCTCCACAACTCGGACACTTCCTTTCGGGATTTCATTTAGTAACAGCTATAGCACTTGTGTCCTGGGATTCCATGTCGGAAATGTGTTGTTAATCGAGCAGGCCTTTACACGAGGAAAAAGACGTAGAGGAAGAACGAAAGGTCTCCCGCCACTTGGTGCCGGTGGCACGTCACGCTCCGTGCATCCTCCGATCTATGCTAGCCAGTGCGTGCGCGCGTGCCCACTGTTGACAGGCAGAAATACCTGTCGAAATTAAGCTGCCTCTCTCTCTCTCTCTCTCTCTCTCTCTCTCTCTCTCTCAACCGCGAGGGAGGAGCGGAATGTTTTGTTAATTATTATTGCCAAATGCCAAATAAAACATGCTGATCAATGCAGGGGAGGTGTGTGACGGCATCTCGGCTAAGCATCACACATCTCAAAGCATTTCTTTACGCGCAATGATTAGTCGAGCCCCACTCGTGGATGCAGCTGACACCTCGCGTGTAGTACTAGTATAACAATGGCGGACCGCCACTAGCCATTGTTTGATCCGGCCCCTCTTGCACACGCAGGCAGGCATCTCTTAAGCGCGGCCAGAGAGAAAAAGACGTCTAGCGAGAAAGAAAAGGCAGCGAGCCTTTTCGATCTGTCTATCTTTCTATCTCCATCAACGACTCCACGCCCCGGCGCCCGCGCGCGCGCGCGTGTGACTTCTTCCACAACCACCGACCGGGCGGGCACGCACGGGCGGCGGGCGCAATGCTGGACGCGTGCGGTCTGCTGGACTGCCTCCGCGGCGGCGAGCGCGACAAGCATGAGGACGGCGCCCGAGCGGACTCCTCCTCGCGCGTCTCCGACGAGCCGAGCGGCGCGTCGTCGGCGGGCGGCAAGAGCGGCGGTGGGCAGGCGAGGCGGCTCGGCTGGGCCGAGATCGAGTCCGTCACCTGCGGCTTCTCGTCCCGCGTGATCGGCCAGGGCGGCTTCAGCACCGTCTACCTCGCCTCGCTCTCCTCCTCCCGCCTCGGCGCCGTCAAGGTGCAGCGCAGCAGCGAGCGCCTCCACCGCGTCTTCCGCCAGGAGCTCGACGTGCTCATGGCCGTGCGCCATCCCCACATCGTCCGCCTGCTAGGCTACTGCGACGAACGAGGTAGTGCCCATGATGTTCTGCATCCATAGACTGGTCAACTCTAACGAACGATGAGCTGTTGTAGCTGACCTTGATCCTTTATGCGTGCGTCCCCGCAGAGGAAGGCGTCCTGGTGTTCGAGTACGCCTCCAACGGCGACCTGCACGAGCGGCTCCACCTCCACCGGAGCGGCGCGATCGCGATCGCGAAGCAGCGGGAGGCGCTCCCGTGGGCGCGGCGCATGGCCATCGCGTTCCAGGTAGCCATGGCGCTGGAGTACCTCCACGAGAGCAGGGACCCGGCGGTCATCCACGGCGACATCAAGGCCTCCAACGTGCTGCTCGACGCCAGCCTCGACGCCAAGCTCTGCGACTTCGGCTTCGCCCACGTCGGCTTCTCCTCCGCGGTCCGCCCCAACGCCGCCACCACCACCATCAGGGCCTCCGCCGCGGCGCGCCACGTCATGGGCTCCCCGGGCTACCTGGACCCGCACTTCCTCCGCTCCGGCGTGGCCACCAAGAAGAGCGACGTGTACAGCTTCGGCGTGCTCATGCTCGAGCTCGTGACCGGACAAGAGGCGATGTGCGCCGACACGGGGTGCCGTCTCACGGCCGCCGTCGGTCCCACGGTCAGTGAAGGCAGAGTGGCTGACGTGGTGGACCGGAGGCTGGGAGACGTGTACGACAGGGAGGAGGCCGCGACCGTGGGGGCGCTCGCGCTGGAGTGTACCAATGCCAGCCCGGGCCTCCGGCCATCCATGGCGGACGTGGTGCGCGTCCTCCAGGAGAAGACGTCGGCGCTGTTCTCGGCCGTCGGACCTAAGCCGGCCGCCCGCAAGATGGATTCCTGAACGTTGCAGTACGTACTTCATCGGTGTAAATGCTTAGGTAGGGGCGGCAGAAAACCTTTTGTCAGTTTCTTATTGTCGTAGTACTACGTGGATAACTAGTTAAACCTGTTGGTACCGTACAGACGTGTGATGTCATGGATGTGGTTGCAGGCATCATGTAGTGGCTCATTAATCAAACCGAGTTGTAGTAGATCTTACGAATTTGTTTTTTGTTTTTTTGGATACTCTACTTGCGTAGTATGTGATCATCTAATAATGCAAACACGCATGTGATCATGTGGGTGCTTCGATCGGGACGAGATTCAACGATTAACAAGTCAAAATCGACCGTCAGCAATGATCTGATCACGCATTTCTCTACGATTCCAACAAAACAATGGTTAGAAATGTCTTTTACTCAGCTTGGATGCATCTCGCCGTTTGCCGCCATGCATGTCGCTTTATTCGTCGTGGCAGAAGAACCATTCTTCATCCAGGCTCCCGTTTGTCCCTGCCCCATCTCCTAATAAACTGAATTTATCCGCTTTCACACCAAGTGGAGATTTGGTGCACATGGTAATAGTGATCCTGGTTTTAAATTAAAATTAAAAATCATATTTTTTGAGTTCAAAAAATTCTGGAAAAAAGCCGGGATGTAAGCAATGATTTTTCCTACAAATGTGTAAAATACTAATTTAAAATATTTTGTACTAGCTACACAAAAATAAGAAAAGTGTGACCGACTATACATAGTTTTACATCTCTAAATTTTATCAGATTTTGTTATTTTGTTTATCCCACAATATAAAGAATTTTGGATTGTAATTTTTCATACTTATAGAATACCATATTGACTATGCTCATAATTTATTTCTTAGATTTTTTAATTTTTTTGGCACACCTGAGTAACAGTGATCCTGATTTTAAAATAAAATTAAAAATCATATTTTTGAGTTCAAAAAAATTCTAGAAAAACCTAGGATGTAGCCAATGATTTTCCTACAAACATGTAAACAACTAAATTAAAATACTATGTATTATGAGCTTCACAAAAAATGAGAAAAATGTCGAGTATCAGATTTTGTTATTTTTGTGTAGCCCATAGTATAAAGAATTTTTGGATTTGCGACTTTTCGTTCTTATAGGATACAAAATTTCTCAGAATTTATTCTTAGATTTTTTTTAAGATTTATAAATATAATTTTTATTTTTTAAAACGAAGCTAGGGAGCACTTTAGCTCGAAATAGACTTTCGCCCCATAGCTAGGGAGCACTTTAGCTTGGGAGCCAAAGACACTTTCCGCTTTCACTCCCCTATATTCACTTGTTCTTAGATCAACCACATTGAGATTTCCAACTCTCCTTTTTTTGTCTTACATGTTTTGGGGCACTAGATCGGTGCAGACCACATGTGTGGAGCAGGAGCAGGGGTGCGCGCGCGGCTCTCGTGGCGATGGACGGATGGATTAGAAAAAGGTTGGCAGCACCGAGGCACGGGAAGGAGTAGCTAGTCACACGAAAATGCCGTGGATCGGATCAGTTGAAGCTGTTGACACCCTAACCAACAGCCTAAGATCGAACGACTTAACTAACATGTGTTTATCCACGACTCAAGTCTTCCAGAACACTAGTATAACCAATAAATGTGCCGTGCGTAACCGTTAACAAACTCGCCCTGGTGGCCAGGTAACGCACTAGAGACGTTAGAGTTAGGTCGCATTCATGCTTAAGTTTGCTGGTTGTAGCACAATGATGGAATGCACGGCATTAACTTTGCAGTGCAATGTGAGGATCCGTGCAACTAACCTTTAGCTAATTCTCTGCGACATGGAAGTCGATGTTGCTGTTTGCTTCCCTCTGTTTTTTTTAATGGTTTATTAAATTTATTAACTTTTTTTTTTCGAAATAGAGATAATATCCCGGCCCCAGCATCAAAACGAAGCACACAACCTTTTTACTAATTATTTAGCATAACCTTACAAAAAATAATAAAGATCAATCCGAACCATCGCACTAGCGACAACAGTCGCAATACCTACAACTTTGATGAAGGGGTGGCCATGTCGGAACCATTGCACTAACCTCGCACCTACATCCATCGTCATAAAACCGGAGGCCTCACCCAGTCGCCCAATGTCGAGCCGGGAGCATAAACCAGTCCGGCAGACCCTCAACATGCACCAACGCAAACGCTTCAAAAATCACCAGCGCCATCTTCCGCCTACCCACCTCGGAACAGGGATCAAGGCATTAACCTCGCCAGATAGCACAACCGACATGCGCTTGTCGCGTCCACCATCACTCGTCCGACGCCGAGAACCCGCCGCGCCATGCCGTCGAAACTTGTTGTCGTTGATGCGATAGGAGCAATACTGTCCAACCTCCAAACCACTGCCGTCAGATAGTGCTCCAAAGATGATGCTCCCAGTAGGTATAACGACACCATAGTGTTGCCAATGTCCGATACGGGAGATCCGGATCTAGGGTTTTCCCCAGAACACTAGAGCAAGAGAATGAGGGTTGCAAAAAGATGCCTTCAACAAAGAAAATGACGCTAGAGGCGCCGTCATCATCAATCTCGGCTTTCATCGGCAACCATACAAATCCTTACCTGACTGATTTGATCTTGATACAGCCATAGACACCGTTATCGTCGAAGCGACTAATGATCTCGCAGACCACACGGTTTTACACCTCCTTGCCGCCCGGAGGTCAGGGTCGAAGTCGCTGCCCCTTCATAGCGCAAATCACCATTCTGATCTGTCGCTCGGTAGCTGCTCCAGATGCGCCGAAGGAGCCACCACGCCATCTGGCATTACCACGCCCTGCCTTGGAGAAGACGCTCGCATTGATCCTTCGCGCATGGGGTCATGGAGGCCTCCCCTGCCGCTGGCGACGACAAGGCTTTGCTTGGCTGCGCACTGTGGCGGCGAGGGGAGAGGTGGAGAGGGGCGGCAGTTGGCGTCTAGGGTTTCCCGCTCACGTCGCCTCACGAGGGCGAGGGGAGGGGCTCATGGTGAAATTTATTAGTAACTGTATTTACCTGATAAATTAGACAGAATAAGGTTGCAATAGCATTTTATAGCTCCAACCAAATCTCCTAGAAGGACATCTCAACTAATTAGTTGAGCCATTTTCTTTCCGGCATGTCGAAGCCGAAAGAGTCCTGAACAATACAGCGCGGCGGTTGGGTATACTGCGACACGGACATGACGTCTAGTACATCACTTAGTACCGCGTCCACATCCCCCGCATTCTGCGAGGCCAGCCAGACAAGAACTACTAGTACAGTACAGCTGGGTTTCTGAACGGCAAAGCTGGTGAAATTTTAGCATTTTCCTGGATCACAATCACATGCAGACCGGATCCGCCTGCCGCACAAAAGTCTCCCTTCTCGCTGTTCTTCAGTGCTGAATTTAGCGCGCAAACAAATACTCGCAACGTGACTTAGGAGGAGGCATTATGCTTTGGCAGTAGCGTTTAGATTAGCTGTTCTTTGCTTTTGTGGTCTGAAACCCTCATTTCTATACGGTTCGCGCCCTGTTTTTGTCACATGGGTATGAAACCCTCATTTCTATACGGTTGCCCCCCTACTCCCTTGTGCTGTTAGTTAGTCTCATAGTATTTGGTTAGTTTAACGAACTACTGGTAGCATGCTGCATTATTGCTCATTCTCTAGTGTTGAAAAAGAACTATGGAAATGCCGTGGAATGTTGAAATGGCCATGCCTCGATTTTATACGAACTTGTTTATTTACGCCCACAACAAACAAACAATTTTGGTTAGTTGAACATGGAGTAGGATGCATTCGTAAGGCCGTCGAATGTTTTTTCCACACAGCCTTTTATTAACCCCATATCTATTTTCAGGGCTAAAGTGACAGATAAGCGATACCTACCTATTATCCCAATATGGAGTTAGCTACAACTCCGATCGTTGGATTGTGCCCTCCTCGGAATGTCCCACTGGTGAGCTAGAGCAGGAGGAGTCTAGCATCAACCAATGGAGGAGGGATGACATCATGGAAGCCCTAGATCGCCTAGGAGTTACGGGAGATAGAGAAGCCACCCATGGCCGAGGCTATGTAAGGTCATCCCAACGGTGGGAAAAAAGGGATAGAAGTTGTCCGTTTTCGCAGAAAGCAAGAACCGAAAATCAGGCCCCGCCACAAACAGTTCATAGACTTCGGATCGGCAGGCTATGGATCGGCGCATTCGCCGTCCAAATCAGGGCCGCATTTGCGGTCATGCTGACGGACGACCGCAAATGCGGCCGACGAACCGATGGTTCGGTGTCCTCACCAGTCCACTCTAGGGCCACATGTCATTGAGAAAGGTTGTTTGCATTAAAATTAAAATAGTTCATACATATGGTGCCACCAAGTCCCCTACTTAAAATGAAGACTGGAGTATGAGTAAACACAGGAGGTGAACAAAATATTGGCTGTTGTGCACACCGGTTCTATTTCTCTGGATTTGGGTCGTCAGTCATTGTCTAATTTAAACCATACGCTCTTTCTTCCGCCTCACAAAAATCCGACGTGGAAAAAAACGTTTCGTCCCGGTCGTCCCCCGCGGGCCACAGCGGGGCGACACCCAACCCTAACCCTAGTCCAATCCTCCCCTCCTCCCCCGCCGCCGCCGCCGGTGCGGGTCGCCGGGCAAAGCCCGCGCGGTTCCAGCGGCGGCGGACCTTCCACTACCCGCGCGCGAGGAGGGAGGCGCGGGGTCTCCCAGCCGGCAGCGGTGCACATAGGATCTGCCTCGACTTGGGTGGTGGTTGACGGCACAGCGGACTAATGGCTTGGTCGGAGGGGTGGCGCGGCGGGGCGGCAAGCGTCGGTGGCATGGCGGCAGGCGGCGGTGGCGTCGTGGTTCTCCGGCGGCGAAGGCCTGCAACCAAGCAGCGGACTTGACGGCGGGAGCCTGCAGGGTCGGCCCTCTTCCTTAGCCTCGCGATCTCCAGGTCGAGATCCTGTGGGTTGATCCCGGCCTTGTGCAGGGACGGATCTGGGCCTCTTAGGGCCCAAGATGGGCCCTTCGGGCCTAGTCTGGGTTTGTACGGACCTTACCTAGAGCTCGAGCTAGTGGGCACCTGTCGGAGGGAGACTGGCCAAACGCTGCGGCACGACAGTAGGGGCTAGTTGGGCCTGCAGGGCCTGACAGGCCCTAACTGTTGTGTCCGGTCGGCGACCGCCTTTGGCGGTGGAGGATGGACCTCCTCCTAATGGTTGTGTTACCCTCATCCTATGCCGGCCTATCTTGTCTAATCCGTTGGTCCGGTGGTACGCAGTTGATTGCCCCTATTCTCGAGTCTGTGGACGCCGGGGTGACGGCCCCGGAAGGTGGACTGCGCGGGTGTCTCTACGGCGGGCGACGTGGCGGCGGTGATGGTCCTGCCCCTTGGTCACGTGGGTGGCAGGGAGCGGACATCGGGAGTTCCTGGTGGTGGCGGCGCTTCGGCAATGACATCTCCCAGATCATGTTGCGAAGGCAAGGCGTGGTGGCATGGGACAGTCCGACGTGGGTGTGCGTGCAGGTTTTTCCGGGAAAAATCTCCGCGTTTTGACGCCAACGGCGGCGACGCCTGCAGGCGTCGTTACTCTCTTGGGGCCGCCGTTGTGGGTACCTGTTCCGCGTTAGGGCTCCGGATGAAAATCCTTGACCTTAGGTCTCGTCGACGGCGGCGTGGCGCGTCGTTACCCTCTTGGGGGCATCGTCGTGGAGCTCTACTCTCCTAGGTCTCGGTCTTGTGTCGCTGGTGGCAAAGTCGTGCCTTTTCTTGTACCTTTTTGCTCATCTTTGATCTGTTTGTACAAGAGGTTCTTCTCTTCACCTTGTATCGGTTTGGCCGTATGTGGCTTTATGTATAAAGCAGAGCGAAAGCCTATTTCGAGAGAATTTAAACCATACGTGCAACTTATGGGCAGGCAACAGTTTCGATTTCAGTTTGGAATAAGCCACTCTCAGATATAAATCACAGTTGGTATCCCAAATATAAATCAGCATATATAACCCTAGAACTACAGTACAGGTACCTATCTGAACTATTGCCTGGATTCAGACACATCACACATGCGCAGACAAATGAACATGGATTAGAGCATCTCTAAGACATCCTCTTTCCTTTAGAGCATCTGCAAGAGCCTTCCTATATTTGCCTCCAATTGCTATTTTAGCAATCCAGCTAAAAAACATTGCTCCAACAGTATTGCTAAAAGTGGTCCCCTACCAAATAAATATAGCAAGCTGAGTATATTTGTCACACCACTTGGTATATTTGCAAAGTCTCTAGCCCACTTCCTAAAATTATAGCAATCCAGATTTAGTGGTCCCCTTCATTTTCTATCCCATTGACATGTGGGTCCGGTGTGTCTATGTGGCTATGTATGTGTCTTGTCCCCACGTGTCATTGTAAGTGCTGGGAAATATAGCAATCCAGTTTTAGGAATGCTGCCAAAGCAAAGTGGATTGTGAATTGCTATACCTTCTCTCTCTACTTGGTATAACTAGTTTTTAGCAATCCATTATAGGAAGGCTTTTGGAGATGCTCTTAGAGGAGAAAAGGGATTCAAAAAACTTAGAGAAGTATATTTGCTCCTCTAAACTTCGGCAGCCGGATTCGGTCCCAAAAAACTTAGAGTAGTAAAAAAAATTCATCACAATTTTTAAATCTCCACACCACTTGTCAAGTATACATATTACAAACATGCATAAATATTATCCAAAATACATTAAATCGATCATGTTAGATCCAAAAGTGAGGCCTTCACCATCTCGTCCACCTCAAAGAGCACATTGGCCACCATCACCACCGTCACCATCACCACCATCACCACCACCACCACCTAGCTCTCGGGCCAAGATCCTCGCACAAGAAATCTCCCAATATGCCCTAGCCTTGTGATCCAATGTGTTTGGGTTCATGAACATGATATTGCGGTCGGCATCCTCCCTCTCCTTGGCCAACTTATCTCCCTCAAGTACTAGCCTCTCCTCCTCTAGCTTATTCTCCTTTGTCATCCTCTCTTCTTCGAGTGCAATCCTTCGCCCCTCCACCGCCAACTTGGACCGCCACTTCTCCTCCTCTAAAACTTTGAGCTCATTCCACCTAGCCTCCTTGTCCTCCTTGCGTTCGGCCGCCAATGCTTTCTTTGTATCGATGATGGCATTGAACTCTTCCTTGTAGGCACCGACAACTCCCCTATTCTTCTTCTCTTTGGATATCTTGACACCATCCGACCTCTTGTTGAGGTCTTCCTCTTCATCATCAGCCTCCTCCTTTTGCCTTAGCCTAGCCCTCCTCGGTGTGGTCTCGTAATTCCTTCTAATCCACTTCTCATTGCCTTGGAGCTCCTAGTAGCAACGGTGCAAAGCAAAGGCTTTGTTTCCATCTCTTTTGTTGTGGTGTGTGTACACATCTTGTTGGAGAGGACCCCACTCATTGATTGGCACCCACTCGATGGTGCATTGGTGACATAATCCACAACGCCGTCCCAACGGTTGCAACACTCATGAATTATGCCCCAACGATGACAAGTGATCCTTGGGTATGGTAGGATGGCACGGTGACCACCTTGTGGTAGTAATCCTCAATTCTTCCCCAAATCTTCTCCTTTGATTGATCGGCGCCAACCGAAGCATTGAGCGAGATATTAATCCAAGTGTGGTGATACGTCGTAAACCTATCTATAATTTTTGATGCTCCATGCTTGTTTTATATCTTTTGTCTTATGTTTTGTCTACACTTTGAGGTATTTTTATACACTTTCTGGAACTAACCTATTGAAAAGATGCCACAGTGACAGTTGCCTATTTTCTGCTGTTTTTGTTTTTAGAAAAGCTAAAAAATGAATATTCTCGCACTTCCTCCCTGAGTTCGATAAACCTTGGGTAATACACTTAAGGTAAACTTGTTGCTGTTCTACAAACCTCTGTACTTGGAGGTCCAACAACTGTCTACAAGAATAGAAGTGCGTAGACATCACGTGGCACAAAGAAACATCTTCTTCCTCGCTATAGTTAGCGGATCGCCCGGGGCCTTCGGGTGTTCTTGCCCTTCTTCTTATTTCCCACCTCAGTCAACCCTTCGTTGGCCTCCTTGGTGGCCTCCTCTTCTTCGGCCTCCTCGGTGGCTTCCTCTTCTTCGGCCTCCTCATCGTTGCCGCTAAAGTTGAGGTCGAGGTTGTTGAGGCCTTGCTGGTGAGAATGGTCAAGTTGGGACATGAACTCGGTGATGCTCAACTCGGTGGCACTCGGAGTCGGCCCGGGTATTTCATCAATCACCTCGCGGGCTCCTCGTTGAGGCGCGACGGTGGCCTGCGAGGAGGATGTCGGCTTGGGCTTGCCCTTCATCACCGGCTTGGGTGTGGAGGCCGCTGCGGCCTTCCTCTTCTTCTTCTCCTCTTCCGCTTGCGAATGGGGGCTATCATGGCCTCTGTCGGCTTCCGCGCCCACGGCCCGCGGCCCGCTCAGCACCAGTGCAAGGGTCGGCCGGCCGAGCTTCCCCGCTGTCTCTGTGACCTTGGAGGTCGTCTTGGCGGCCTCTACCGTCGACTGCGTCATGCCAGTGGCGCCCAACCATTTCTGCGGCATCGGAGCCGTCGCAGGGGTCGATTCCGGCGGCGTCGCGTCGGCAGGGAAGTCCGGCGGGGCCGCGGAACCGAGTTCCGATGACATTCCGGTCAGGGGAGGGGAGAATCATGGCGCTGGCGACGAGTTCCGGTGATTTTGGGCGGGAGGGGTCGGCGGCGAGGCGGGAGGAGAAAATTTAGGAGTCGAGTTAACGGCCGAGTAAATTTGGTAAAGTGGGGGAGAATTATAGGAGCCTGTATCCTATATTTGCTCCTCTAACCATTTTTGCGGCTTCGGTTAGAGCTGTTTTCAATGGTTAGAAGGGCAAATAAAGAGACACGGGCCGTGGAAAAAGGATGCATGAGTTAGCGATGCTCTTAGGCTGCATTCGTGAGGCGGTCGAATGTGGAGTAGTTCCGTTTGCACCACACGTATTTCACATTTCGGGTAACCCACTTTTACACTCCAACTATATATTCATCCGCCACTAGATTATTAAACAAGTTCAATGCATCACGTTTTAGCAACCGCGAACTGAAGTTTAGTCTCGAAGATCTTCTCATTGTTACCGACGAACACCCACGGTTTGTTCTCCTGAGTAGTTTTTTTTTTCTTTTGATAAAAGGGATTCCTCCCCGATTTAAAAGAAACCATATTTTACAGTGTTTGTTCTCCTGAATAGTAGTAGTAGTAAATTGCCCAAACTTTGACGGATCACGGTACTGTGAGAAATAGATTACACGACACAAATTTGCAGTTGATTCGGGTAGTACGTATACAACACTTGTATATTTGCAGTCCAGATGCTCTGCTGGGTTTGTGGTCTTGTTCTCCTGGTTGTTTTCTCAAGCTGCTGGTCATCATCTCCTCAGGCCGATGAGGCCGAGGAGCAGAAGCACGTAGTTGGTGTTGAAGACGTGCCTCAGCATCCCGATCTTGCCGTTATCCCACGGCGGGTACCTGAACATGAACTCGATGAGGAAGCTTCTCTTGAACACCGCCTTCTTGTTGCTGAACAGCTCGAAGCTGTACTTGCCATGGTACTGCCCTGATCCGCTCTGCCCGACGCCCCCGAACGGTAGACCTTCCACGACGTACTACAGCAACAGGATAGGTCAGGGGGGGAAGGATGATTCAGAAATGCAACATTCGTGTATACCTGCACCACAGCGTCGTTGAACGTGACGCTCCCAGACGACGTTTCGTTGATGATCCGGCTCTTGAGCTTCTCGTTCCTGGTGAAAGCGTAGATGGCGAGCGGTTTCGGCTTCGATCTGACGAACTTCATGCTATCCTCGATCTTCTTTACCTGAAATAGAGCCCACACATGCATAGAACATGAGTTCACAGGTGTAGAATCCTTTTGACCAAGAGAGATTGCGGATGGATGCTTTTCAATGGCGCGCGAACCGTGATGATCGGCAGGATCGGACCGAATATCTCCTCCGTCATGACGTCGGAATCGAGCGGAGGGTTTAGCAGTATGGTGGGTTCAATCGTCCTGTACCAATGCACAATCGGCGTATATAAATTCAGTGCGCAGCCACAAGGAAGAATGTACATCATCAGCCTGAAGTGAACATTTTTTTTTTTCAGAACTTACAGAGTTTTGGGGTTCACTGAACCACCGTGCACCACAGAGGCTGCCACCTTGCGATCCTTCAGGTAGCTGCTTAGCCTCTTGAAGTGCTTTTCGTTCAGGATCCGGGCCATGCACTCCGGCGTAGCGGTGAACCTCTTGACCGTTGATTTCAGTACCTCAATCTGTAGGTAGAGGGAAAAAAGAACCATGTAATGTCAAAAAACAAAGTGGTAAAAATATATGCAATGTCAATGTCATGTGATCCACAGTTATGTAGATGTCACTATGTAAGAGTGAACCTAACCAGAGCAGGCGCAAATTTCTCCTCGACCAGGACGTAATCGATGGCAAGGCAGGCTTGGCCGGCACAGAGGGACCATTTCCCTCCAGCTATGCGATTCACTGCAATCTGTGTGACCAACACATGGGATACATTCAGATTCAGCCTGTCCTGCAACCTGAAGACTGCTGCAGAAGTGTAAATTGTTGAAGACCATAAGAGGATTACCTGCGTATCCCTCTTACTCTCTAGCCGATCAACAATGCACGGACATTTCGAGCCAAGTTCAAGCGCCACTGGCGTCAAGTGCTTCGCTGCTTTCGCCAGGATAATGCGCCCTATACGGGCGCTACCTGAACAGCACCAAGAAAAGGCCATCAGATGAACTTTGTGCAGAGTTGAGGTGATTTTAAGGGGAGGCTTGTAGTTACCGGTGAAAAGGACTTTGTCCCATCTGTGCTCCATGAGTTGCTCTCCAACTTCTGGTCCACCCAAGACAACCTTGACAGCCCTGGGATCCAGGTATTTCGGAATGTTGGTAGCGAGGAATGCGGCGGTCGATGGCGCTAGCTCCGACGGCTTCACAACCACGGCATTGCCGGCCGCTAGGGCGCCCGAGAGTGGCTCCAGAGCCAAACCTGCATAAAAACACATGGTCAACTCAATAAGGTTTTCTTTTCTGAAATGTGAGACAAAGTTAAAACTCGTTGTGCAACAGGTACGTATGCAAGAGCGCTGACAATACAGACGATAACTTTGGAAGTTACTCTCTCCGGTCCATATTTATCGTCGTGGTTATAGTTCCATGAATTATGGCGGGGAAGGATATCATTTAAACTGTGTACACACTTAGATTGTCGATGAAGAGAACACCAATGGGCAAGAGTATAGTTATAAGCCTAATTTTGTAAGAGTGCGTCAATATGGAGGACGGGCTCCATGGAGCCTGTTTCTGAACTTTTATGAAATTCATATTTTGTGGTTTCAAAAGAATTTGAAGAAAGTTCATGTTAGAAAATGGTGGCTTCTACCTGCGTGCAAAAAAACAATGCAAAATATTCAGTATTTCTAGGCAGTGCAAAAATGACAAATTTCTAGATCAGAGGCAGTGAACAGTGTAAAATTCGAAAACTTTTAGATTTGTCAATTTTTGTGTAAGCTGGGATACAAACTATTTCGCTTTGAGATTTTACGGGGATATAGAATACATCATTGTCAGCACCTAGGATTCCTTTTTGGATTTTTTGAAACTTCAAAATATCAATATAAAAAAATATTCCATGGAGCCCGTCCTCCAAAGCGATTTTCTGGAGTTTGTGAATGTTGTGGTTGTAGCCTTTACTATAAAAAAACTAGACTTCAACCTTTGCCGCCAGAATTGCACAAATTATATCCTTCAAACCATTGCAATCCGGTTACTGGAATCTGATCAACAAGTACATGAATTTTTTAATATTTATATTTTTAATGCTTCATTGTTGAAAAACATACGAGTACATTTTATAAACAAAATATATTCCTAAAGGTATAATTTTGACCTTTATTTTATATATGATTATGCTGGTAATGAATAAAAAGTTACTTCATGTTTAAGTACAATTACAAAGATCTAACCGATGCTTAGATATGATTATGCAAATCTATCGACTGCGATATACTAATAAGAGGTTCCGATGATCTACTAGATTAATTACCACATGTGTCTATCTGATGAATTCTAGCATATCACTTTTCAAGCTAAAGGCTCGTATGAGCCCAACAAAGCCAAAACCCACCAAGTGAACATTACAAGAAAAATGTTGAGATTGCCAGCTTCTCAAAACAACCATAAAAAAACAAAAAAAAGACCACAAAAAGAGAGAAACAAGCAAATCTAAATGAAGCACTAAACTATTGAAGATTACTTGATCCAGTTGAAGTAGTCTACTCTTATGTTGCACGATACCAGTGCCATAAGTGTCCAAACCAACAAACATCCTCCGTATCAATGACGACGCCCCCTCCCATAGGGACTTGGCTATGTGCATATAACCTTTTAGGACACATAAATCTAAAGGAAGGGGGGGGGGGGTGTCATACGATGCCTCCAAGGAGGAGCACGATGCTCATGGGTCGTCGTCATTATAGACCCAGGGACCTACAAAGCTTTCGCCAATTCCTAGTCCTCCATCCTTTGATCTCAGCCATGTCCTAGACCAACATCACACATCAACCACTAGCATTGGGAAAAATCACCGGCAACTCCAATGGCTATACGTCGAACTGGAAGTCTAGCCTAGGTCCCGGGATGGCCACACTCCCATAAGAAAACTGTGTATAAGCAAGTAGGCTAACATCACTAGGGAACTATAACCGCAGAGAGGTCGCAGGGTGATCCAAAAGTCTCTACGAGAGAAGCTCACACCGTATTGAGACACCAAGGAGAGTAGGTTGAAGCGGGGTGTTGTCGCTTCAAGGCGACGCCTTCACGAAGGGGAACGACACCTAGAGATGTTGTCGCTACCCGCATTGTCCACTGCCATGCAAGTTTTTCACCGAAGCCCCACCTATAGAACTAGAAGACGGACGCCACCATGAGGACGCAGAGTAGCACATCCTTTTACTCTACGCCGTGTATGGTTGTTTTAGTATATACTTTCTCCTTGTCATAATATATTGCATATAAGTTTTTTAAAAAGTCAAACTTCGTCAACTTTGACCAATTTAGTTGAGAAAACTATCAATATCTACAATACCAAATGTATACTACACGGAAATATGTATCATGACAAATCTAATGGTATTGATTCTGTTTTCTTGATGTTGATAGTTTTTTATACATACTTGGTCAAACTTTATACAGTATCGTTTGACATTGTTAAAATCTTATTATATGCACTATATTTTGGCAAGGAGGGAATAAAATATATACTAGCCAGGTGTACCTATAACTCAGACAAAAATAAGTACCCCCTCGGTTTCTAAATATAGAACATTCTGAGAGTTTAATCAGTACTTTTAAAACGTTTTATACTATTTATTAGGTGAAGAGGTAGTAGTGTTCATCCCCAGTTAGAGAAAAGTCCGTGCGTGTAGTTGGATGTCATGCAGCAAAAATTGAATTTCACAACCAACATCCACAGGACGCAGTAGGTCCTGGGTCGCAATCCGTAGAATATAAATCAACATTTATAGTGGTAGATCGAAGATGTTAGATTCACCTAGTGGCAAATTCCAGCAGGAGAAGACGAGCACGACGCCGAGCGGCTCGGGCACCACCAGCGCGGTCGCCGGGAAAGAAACCAACGGCGCTTGTGCCTGCAATCACCAAAAAGAACAGGCATGCTCTCCCATGTGAAAAAGGCAGCAGTTTATTTAAGTAATTTTTTGACAGAAACTGTGGCGAGAGATCGAGCTTGCCTTCTCGGGTGCCGCCCATCTGCCCAGGTTACGCAGCGTGTGATTGACGGACTTGACGAGAGCCCCGATCTGAAGACGACCAAAAAAACACACAGCTTCATCAGAAGACAGAAACAGTTTCAGACAGAAAGACTCGAACTGAAAACAAGCATGCCGAGGACAGTATAATAACGCGCGTACCTCGTCTCTGTAAGATTCAGCACGGTGCTTGCCGAGGTCATCGCGGAGCACGTCGAACATCTCCTCCTCCTTCTCGGTGAGGAGCCTGAGGAGCCCCTTGAGCTGCGACCGCCGCCACGCCAGCTCCTTGGTGACGCCGCTCTCGCACACCTCCTGCAGGCCGCTCACCAGGCTGCCGAAGCCATGGCGGGGCTTCTCTGGCATGCTTCCCATGGATGGATGGATGGAGAATTTGGAGACGGAGGAGGAGGTTGCTCACGATTATGTGCGCACGCGCTGAGTTGATGGCCGCGGCGTGGAGATCGGCTTCTTGCGGCATGATCCGCACGCGGAAGTGTGTTAAATAGCGGGCAGGACGGACGGACGGGCGCCGTGTGCCCATGTCCGTGTGGTTGAAATGCAGCGCGTGGTTCATAAATGGGGTGGTTCATTGTCACGTTGGAACAGTTGGGTTTGCCATGCGAGTACTGCTCCTGTCTACTGGGTCTAGGTGGCGCTTAGCTTCACTCTCCAGATTGATTTCGAAACGGTCTTTGGTCCCGTTTTATGAATAAAAAATAATCATCTACTCCCTCCATTTAGAAATATAAGATGTTTTATGTTTGTAAATAAGATGTACTATCTAGACACCTTTTCATTTGAACCTATACATTAAAACATGTCTAGATACATCTTCTTCACAAACCTAAAACATCTTATATTTCTAAACGGAGGAAGTATATACAAGATCTACAACACCAGCAAAAAGAAAAACAAAAAAGTATGTGACGGGACAACAGTTTTTTTGGTTGGGCATTGTGTGATGTTGCCCCTGTCCAGATTGATAATAACAGATTGTTGTACTCCCTCTGACCCATATTACTTGACTTGGATTTGTCAAAATTTGGATGAACCTATATCATAAATAATGTCTAGATTCATCTAAATCTAGCAAATTTGAGTCAACTAATATGGATCGGAGGGAGTAGGATTTTTTTTTTGAGGAAAGCAGATTTTTGTGATCATGGATTATCTACTGACGTCGAGGTAATTAATGAGGTTTATGGATCCATGACCTGTGCTATTCTAGCGTGTGATTAGTAGACACTCCCGTACGAGTGATGCGCACCTATAGGGGTTTGCTCGTCTTCCCGATAATCGCAAAATGATGAAAGAGTGTCTAGTGACACTACTTATAGTATATAGGAGAGGTGAGATTTAAACTTACACTGTCTAGCACAACACCTCATATGCTAGCTAGAAGAGTCCTAAATCTTTCTCAAAAGATTAAAGAGTGTCAAGGAAGAACTAGACACTACTCATATGTAAGAGAAGGTGAGATTTAAACTTAGGCTCTCTAACACACCACCTCATGTGCTAGCCAAAAGGCCCCAAGTCTTTCTCTAATCGCAAAAGAAAAAGATGTTTCAGGTGTGTGTAACACAACTCTAATTTGCATGCTTTAAGCTCACTCGCCAGGCTAATAACAAAAACTGAAAATGAGGGGCGCACCTGCGTGGTTCAAGCTCCGCATCCTTAGAACCGTGTGACAGTGAGAGCCAAAAGTGAGTTATACTGACAAAGAGGCTACACCTACTTTTGAGAATGCATTACTGCATGTATAAAGACGTATGCCAAGCCAGCTACTCAAAAGTAGAATTACATCATTCGTACTTTTAATTCTTCTTCATAGAATTATTAATTTATGTATATGGAGCAATAAGGAAAGACCCTAAAACTGAATCTTCGCACTCTTCGTTTAGATAGAAAAATGAAAAAATCACACAGAAGTTGGAGGTTTGAAATTATACACCGTTCACTATACTTAGATCCACATCTTAGTCATTTTTTGTAAAATATTTTGTATAGAGATTTTGCCAACTTATAGTATCACTGACTAAATACAAGCTTTTCTTCAGGAATTTTGTAAAACTTTAAAATATATATTTTTATATTAAAAAAATCTAAATGGAGCTCGAGCTCTATTTCGAGTTCATGTCCCGCCTCACGATTTAAGGAAGGTACTTTCTCTGTTTAGGATTATAGGTCCGACACGTATATCTACGTCGTTAATTTGACTAATAAAATACAAATTATATAGCATAAAAATTATACCATTAGAAAATATAGCATCTAAAGTTTCTAATATTATAATTTTTGTGTTATTTTATTTATATTTTATTGATCAAATTGACAACCTGATTAACCGTGCGTGACCTATAATCCCGAACAGAGGAAGTATTCTAGTTTTTCATAAACATAATTGGAGTCCCTCTTTTGGTCCCAACTCTTTGCATGTCATATTAAACATGTCATAATGGGGTACATATGTGGTAACATTTAACCCATATTGTTGAAAAATATGACGTGGTAATGAAGTAGAGGCATTCATATTAATATACTAGATGATGCCCCGCACGTTGTTGCGGGAATTTTTAAGATAAGTGAATGAGAACTGATGTGTCATAGAAGAGTATTTGTGGTTACACACGATACATCGTGAATCAAATGGTATAGCAAGATGAACTAAAGAGGAAATGAAGACCCAACTAAGCAATGGGTAGAGGGTTCCCAAAATATTATAATGGGACCAATAATTTTTTTGAAATCTGAGACTAACGGGCTATATTTCTGGGCACGTATTGTGCACTGTAAGAAATTCCCATGATAGAACTGAACTCAAGAAATACTGGGAGTTAACTACTTTTCGCTAGATGGAGCTGAAAGGAAACAACCAAAACAACTGAATGTCAATAAATGAACGTAGCTACTATACCAGAGGATATGTTGTAGTATTTTTTTGCATTTTGCTATGAATATTTAGCTATTATGAAGAACCACGTATTTTACATGTGCCCAAAATTTGTGCAAAGAGATCTACTGAATGTGCAGACCAAACAAGAACCTTTCAAATACAGCATATGCACCAGTTGTTGATCGCACCTTCCTCTGTATCATTAGATGGAATCAAACAACAATTTCGTAGTGAAAAAGAATCTGCAGCTTAGTACTACGGAGTACATTTTTTTCAATCCGGTCATATAAAGGCAAATGATTTGACGTCGTTTTGCTTTGAAGAAAAAGTCGTTCCCATTGGAGGGAATGTACTTCTTGAACCAAACTCCTGTTTAACAAATTTAGAATACTGGAGTAAAACATGGAAGGAAAGAACTTGGAATTACCTTTGAACTGAGAGAGAGTGATGTTTACGTCTAATCTCTGGCATGCTTTGTTGTGTATATAATAAACAAACATTGACCGGAAAGTAGTCTTATGTAGGCCTCTCTTTTCTTGTGAAGCTGTATTCTTATGCATGGCAGATTATGACAATCTTAGAATAATGGAGTAAAACATGTTAGGAAAGAACTTGGAGTTACCTCTGCTTTAGAGTTCTTTAGCTCACTAATACACACCCATGATGGTAAATTAGTAATACAATCAGATATGATGCCGAGCAAGAATCCTTGTTGATAGCCTGATAGTCATACAGAATCAGATATGGTACCGAGCAAGAATTGTACCACACTAACGTGGCCCAGTGTGCCACTCCAAGAGCGTTGTATAGGAGGCGATTATGCATGACGGAAGGACTGAACGGCGTGTTGTCGAAAGGGACACCGCGGCGAGAAGAGGGTTGAGCGGAGAGGTGTGGAGAGATGCATGATCAGGCGCTTGACTCCTTGAAATTGAGAAGCCGGAGTACCAGTCTGATGGCGGCTCTGTGAGACCTAGGGCAGGGAGAAGCGAGGAAAGGTGGAGTGAGGACGATGGGACACAACAGAGAATAAAAAGGCAGCAGGCGCCGCTCGCTTGCCTCACCGGTTACATCGTCAGCCGATCCGTTTTCACCATTACTGCGGCGTGCGTGTGGCTGGAGTCAATAGGTGTTGCACAGATCGTAGGAAGAAGAACCGAGCGTCTTATCTCCCTTCAATATTAATTTTTTGGTTGCTACTTGTACGAAGACCAGTAGCACTGGGCCTAGCTAAAAAGAAGTACCGGGCCAATATATGTGGGCTATAGTTGTGTGGACAAAACAAACTGACGCTGTTGGCTATTGTTGTGTGGGAATAAGAGAATGATCGTGGCAGGAACATTGCATGATATTACAATTAATCAGAAACTGATGCCAACTAATCAAAAACTGATGGAAGTGATGTGGCATGCTTGCATGTTGAGAGAAATCATGTAGTGGGGGACTCCTATTTAGATATAGAAGATTATGCTACAATAACATAGCATACATTTAGATATTTCTAGTGTAAACATCATGAATACTTTCAAGTTAAAAATGTTACTACCAGTACCATTGTGTCAAATTTCATCTAGTTTCAAAGTTTGATCATTTCGAATGGGCTCTAGTGGTAGTGTATGGGGTGGCTCAAAATACTAGGAAACCTGTGTTTCTAGCAGAGCTGGTTCACATATGTGAATCGAAACCACTACCATTGTTAGTAGGAGGGGCTTAATATTATAAGTCATCATGAAGAAAAAACAATGATAACTTCAATGCAACATGACCTTTCATTTTCATTGCTATCATCAAAAGCTTAGACACGGGAGTTTTAGTTATTCAGGATGAAAGTTTACATGGTCCAATTATAGAGAAACTCCTACTTATGAGAAATTAGATCAAATTCTAGCAACTATTAAGTGGGAACAAAAATCTCCTTTAGTCAATGTTTGAGTTCTAACTCGCGGGTCAGACCACAAACTTTTGCTTCTTGACTCCGGTTAACAAGATCACTTGGATAATAAAACTCATATTTCCTCCAAACGATTGTGATTGGTCCAATAAGGGTTTTATGAAATGGGTGCCAAGGAGTGGGTTTTAGTCTCATTTGTAGAGAACCCAATGGAGACATGGCATAATAAGATCCACCACTGATGCATCTTAAATGTATCCATGAACTTTGTAGTTTGTTGTGTTATATTCTAACATATTTGCGTCCTATCTATGGTTATCTCCATATTTTACATTGATTTTGGGGATTTTCTAAATGACCCCCTTTATTTGAGTTATAACTATGTAGGACATGACACCCTATTTTGTGTGTTTTAAACTTTTGTGGACCTTCACGGACTCAAATGATCAAGGATTTTTCTATGGAATTTTTCACTGATTACAAGACCTAGAGCACTGGGACCTGAAGAGGGGCCGCTCAAGAGCCGAAAGAGGGTCAATGGCAGGGACAAAAAGGCATGTCGTGCCATGGGGTCCATATCCCCCTTGAGCGTCCGATGCCATCCATCTTAGCCTCAATTGTAGGGTTTCGTAGCATGGAAAACAAAAAAATTCTATCGCATACAAACAAACAAGCCAAGATCTATCTACTAGATTGAAGCAACGAGTCAATAGAATAACTCACCCTCGAAGATTCCAAAGTGTTTAACGAGAGCGGATTCTCGTGGGTGATGTAGTCGTACTCTTCCGATCTCAAGATCGCGTAGACGATCCTTCCGGCGCTGCGTTTCGGCAGCGCTCCCGCAGTCGGTCACACGTTCGGTACCCGACGAAGACCTTCCTCTCCCTTGTTCCAGCGGGCAGCGGAGGTTGTAGCACTCTCCTCGCGATTCCGGAAGCACAGCGGCGTGGTACCGGAAGTAGAGGGGAGATCTCGCTGGGCTTCGCCTTAAGCCGGAGCGAGTATGGTGGAGTATGAGAGAGTCCCTCGACGATCTAGGGTTTAGACACGCCGAGGAGGAAGCTTGGCCAGCGGCTAGGGTTGCTAGGCGGCGGCTTGACCTAGGTCGTCGGCGGCGGCAGTGGAGGTGGCGGCGCCGGCAGCTAGGGTTTAGAGGAGAGGATCTTGTGTGTCTCTAGGAGGGAGCCCTGCCCCTCCTTATATAGGTGGAGGGGCCGGCCGGCCAAGGGGAGGGAGAGGAGTCCCTCCCCAACTCGGCTTGGAGGTGGGCCGGCGGTTGGAGGAGGGAACTCCTCCCCAACTCGGTTTCCCACTCCTCCTCTTTCCAAAAACTGCCGTTTGACTTTCAAACTAGCAGTTTGACTTTTCAAACTAGGATTTGAATAAACCCTCTATTTTTGTTCAGGGATGACACCGAGTACATGATGCAACCATACCAACTTGATATAACACATTCATGTACCCTTCCCCCCCGGAGTGCCGGACATTCCGGAACCTTCTAGAACATTCCCGATGAAAACACCGGAACCATTCTCCAACTCCGAAACGAGACTTTCCTTATATGAATCTTATTATCCGGACCATTACGGATCTCCTCGTGATATCCCGAATCCCATTCGAGACTCTGAACAACATTCGGACTCTTTCTCATCATTCCATAACTACTTAAACAACGTCGAATCCTTAAGTGTGTCTCCCTACGATTCGTGAATTATGCGGACATGATCGAGACACTTCTCCGAACAATAACCAACAGAGGAATCTGGAAATTCATATGGCTCCCACATATTTCTACGATTACTTTGCGATCGAATGAACCACTTACATACGATACCAATTTCCCTTTGTCTCACGATAGTTTACTTATCCGAGGTTATGATCGTCGATATCTCTGCATACCTAGTTCAACCTCGTTACCGATAAGTACTCTTTTCTCGTTCCCGTGATATGTGATCCCTTGTGAGCCAGTCACATGCTTGCAAGCTAATTGGATGACATTTCACCGAGAGGGCCCAGAATATATCTATCCGTCATATGGATGGACAAATCCCACTCTTGATCCATGTGTTTCAACCAATACTTTCCGAACACTTAATGCCACCTTTATAGCCACCCAGTTACGGTGTGGTGTTTGATGTCATCAAAGCATCCATCCGGTAAAGGTGATATGCATGATCTCATGGTCGAAGGAATTAGATTACTATGTATCAGAAAGCATATAGCAATTGAACTATTAAAATGACTTGATCTTTATGCTACGCTTATATATAGGAGTATGTCCACCATATCATTCTCCTAACGATATGATCTTGTTGTTAATAACATCTCAATGTTCATGATAGGGAAACCAAAATCATCTATTAACCAACAAGCTAGTATTATATAGAGGCTTTACTAGGGACTACAAATTAAGTTTACAAATCACACAAGTATTAATGTTTCCTTGTTAATACTATTATAGCATGAATGTAAACATTTATCATAAACACAAAGATATAATAATAACTATATTTATTATTGCCTCTAGGGAATATCTCCAACAGTCTCCCACTTGCACTAGAGTCATCTAATCTAGATTACATGGTAATATACCGAACACCCATGGCAGTTTGGTACTTGTCATGTTTTGCCCTCAGGAGAGGTTTAGTCAACGGATCCGCCACATTCAGATCTGTGTGTACTTTGCAAATCTTTATATACCCATCTTGGATATGTTCTCGAATAGCGTGAAAACGTAGCTTGATATGGTTCAGCTTCTTGTGTGACCTTGGTTCTTGCGCATTGGATATGGCGCCCATGTTATCACAGTAGAGAGACATTGGGTCCAGCGCACTAGGAACCACATCCAGCTCTGTAATGAACTCTTTCATCCATATCGCTTCTTGTGAAGCCTCCGAAGCAGCCATGTATTCTGATTCAGTTGAAGATCTCGCCATAACTCTTTGCTTTGCACTCCTCCAGCTAACTGCTGCACCATTCAAAATAAATACGTATCCAGATTGTGACTTAGAATCATCCGGATCGGTGTAACCATTAACAACGAGCTGTTCATCACCTCCATAAGAAAGAACCATATCCTTAGTTCTTCTCAAGTACTTAAGGATGTTTTTGACCGTTGTCCAATGATCCACTCCTGGATCACTTTGATATCTGCTAGTTAAACTAACAGCATATGCAATGTCGGGTCTAGTACATAGCATGGCATACATTAGAGATCCTATGGCTGAGGCATAGGGAGTCTTACTCATCCTTTCTCTATCTTCTGCCGATGTCGGACTTTGAGTTTTACTCAAGGTCGTATTGGGCAACATGGGCATGAACCCTTTCTTGCTATCTTCCATTCCAAACCTCTTTAGAACTTTGTCCAAATATGTACCTTGTGACAATGATATTTGGCGTTTTGATCTATATCTATAAATCTTTATGCCTAATATATAAGCTGCTTCGCCAAGATCCTTTATTGAAAAACTATTATTCAAATATTCCTTGACACTATTAAGAAGGTCCACATCATTCCCAATCAACAATATGTCATCTACATATAGTATTAAGAATGCTACAGAGCTCCCACTCACTTTCTTGTAAATACAAGCTTCTCCATAAGTTTGTATAAAACCAAAACTTTTGATCACCTTATCAAAACGTTGATTCCAACTTCGGGATGCTTGCTTCAATCCATAGATGGACCGTTGAAGTTTGCATACCTTGTTAGCATCTTTAGGATCGACAAAACCTTTGGGTTGCATCATATACAACTCTTCATCAATGTCTCCATTGAGGAATGCTGTTTTGACATCCATCTGCCATATCTCATAATCATAATATGCAGCGATTGCTAACATAATCCTCACAGACTTTAGCTTCGCTACTGGTGAGAAAGTCTCATCGTCGTCAACTCCTTGAATTTGTCGAAACCCTTTTGCGACAAGTCGAGCTTTATAGACAGTAACATTACCATCAGCATCTGTTTTCTTCTTGAAGATCCATTTGTTCTCGACAGCCTTCCGGCCATCCGGTAAGTCCACCAAAGTCCATACTTGGTTTTCGTACATGGATCCAATCTCGGATTTCATGGCTTCTTGCCATTTATTGGAATCTGGGCTCATCATTGCTTCCTCATATGTCTCGGGGTCATCGGTGTTGTCCACCAACATGACACTCATAACGGGATCATACCAATCTGGAGTGGTACGTGTTCTCGTTGACCTTCGAGGCTCTGTAGCAACTTCAACCGAAGTTTCATGATCATCATCATTAGCTTCCTCTCTAACTGGTGCAGGCACCACAGGAACTTCTTACGGTGCTGCGCTACTCGCAATTTCGAGAGAAGGTTCGACAACCTCGTCGAGTTCTACTTTCCTTCCAGTCACTTCTTTCGAGAGAAATTCCTTCTCTAGAAAGGATCCATTCTTGGCAACAAAGATTTTGCCTTCGGATCTATGATAGAAGGTATACCCAATAGTTTCCTTCGGGTATCCTATGAAGACGCATTTTTTCGCTTTGGGTTCAAGCTTGTCCGGCTGTAACTTCTTTACATAGGCTTCGCATCCCCAAACTTTAAGGAACGACAATCTAGGTTTCTTCTCAAACCATAATTCATATGATGTCGTTTCAACGGATTTAGATGGTGCCCTATTTAAAGTGAATGCGGTTGTTTCTAATGCATAACCCCAAAATGATAGCGGTAAATCTGTAAGTGACATCATAGAACGAACCATATCTAAGAGAGTTCGATTACGACGTTCGGACACACCATTACGCTGTGGTGTTCCCGGCGGTGTCAACTGTGAAAGTATTCCGCATTTCTTCAAATGCTCGCCAAACTCGTAACTTAGATATTCACCTCCACGATCAGAACGTAGAAATTTAATCTTCTTGTTACGTCGATTCTCAACCTCACTTTGAAATTCCTTAAACTTCTCAAAAGTTTCGGACTTATGTTTCATGAAATAGATATACCCATATCTACTCAAGTCATCCGTGAAGGTAAGAACATAACGATAACCACCGCGTGATGCTACACTCATTGGACCACACACATCGGCATGTATGATTTCCAATAAGTCCGTAGCTCGCTCCATCATACCAGAAAATGGAGTCTTAGTCATTTTACCCATTAGACATCCTTCGCATCTTTCAAGTGATTCGAAATCAAGTGATTCAAGAAGTCCATCGGAATGGAGTTTCTTCATACGCTTCACTCCAATGTGACCAAGACGACAGTGCCACATATAGGTCGAGTTATCGCTCGATTTCAAACGTTTAGCCTCAATGTTATTAATATGTGTATTTCCACTATCGAGATTCAACAAGAATATACCATCTATCAAAGGTGCATGTGCATTAAACATATTACTCATATAAATCGAACAACCATTATTCTTGGACTTAAACAAGTAACCGTCTCGCAATAAACAAGATCCCGATATAATGTTCATGCTCAACGCAGGCACCAAATAACAATTATTTAAGTATAAAACTAATCCCGATGGTAGATGAAGGGGTAGCGTGCCGACCGCGATCACATCAACCTTTGATCCGTTTCCCACGCGCATTGTCACCTCATTCTTCGCTAGCTTCCGTTTATTCTGCAGTACCTGTTTCGAGTTACAAATATGAGCAACCGAAGCAGTATCAAATACCCAGGCACTACTACGAGTACTAGTGAGATACACATCAATAACATGTATATCAGATATACCTTTCTTCTTGATGTTGCCGTTCTTCAAATCCGCCAAGTACTTTGGGCAATTCCGCTTCCAGTGACCTTCTCCCTTGTAGTAAAAGCACTTAGTATCAGGCTTAGGTCCAGCCTTGGTCTTCTTCGTCGGCGTGGTAACTTTCTTACCACCCTTCTTGAAGTGTCCCTTCTGCTTAGACTTGCCTTTCTTGAATTTGGTGGTCTTATTGACCAACAACACTTGGTGCTCTTTCTTGATCTCCACTTGTGCAGATTTCAACATGGCAAAGAGTTCTGGCAATGTCTTGTTCATGTTCTGCATGTTGTAGTTCATCACAAAGTTCTTGTAACTAGGTGGTAGTGATTGGAGGACACGGTAAATCCCCAAAGCATTAGGAATCACTATACCCAAGCTTTGAAGTTTGTTTGCGTGCCCAGACATCTTAAGCACATGCTCACTGACGGAGCTGCCCTCTTCCATCTTGCAGTTAAAGAACTTTTCAGAAGCCTCATAGCTTTCAATTGCCCCATGAGTCTCAAAGATCAATTTGAGATCCTCGACAATATCATATGGGTCTGAATTCTCAAACCTTTCCTGAAGCTCCGATTCTAAACCATACAAGATAGCACACTGAACTGTGGAGTACTGAGTCTTCCGAGTGAGGTAAACATTTTTTACTTCATCGGCAGCATCAGCTGCAGGTGGGTCACCCAGCGGTGCATCCAGCACATAGGTCAAATTACCAGCTGTGAGGACAATCCTCAAATTGCGGAACCAATCCGCGAAGTTGCTTCCATTGTTTTTCAACTTTTCTTTCTCTAGGAACGCATTAAAATTGATGGTAGGGGCTGCCATTGATCTACAACATATTTGCAATAGTTTAGACTAAGTTTATGACAAATTGAGTTCAAATTAATAATAAAATTAATCTAGGTGAACTCCCACTGAAAACAATATCCCTCACATTGTTTTAGTGATCACACGAACCAAATCCACCACATCAACACCGATCATCACGAGAGTTGATATAGTTTCAATGGCGAACAATCGACATGTTCATCATATCTACTATATGATTCATGCTTTACCTTTCGGTGATCCGTGTTCCGAGACCATGTCTGTACATGCTAGGCTCGTCAAGATCAAACCTTAGTTTCCGCATGAGCAAATCTGGCTTGCTCACGTTGTATACACTTGCGGAATCTAACACACCCGATCATCACGTGGTGCTTTGAAACAACAAGCTTTAGCAACGGTGCTAACTAAGCGTGAACACTTTATGACTTGAAATTCATGTGCATGAGGGATCATCTTATAATGCTACCGTCGTCTACTAAGCAATACAAGATGCATAAAGGATTAACATCACATGAAATTCATAATATGTGATATGATATGGCCTTTCTTCTTTGTGCTTCCGATCTCCATCTTCTAGCACGAACATGATATCCATCATTACCGGCATTGCATCAAGGTCAATGACGCTTATCCATGGTTGTCGTCCACCGGCTTCAACTATTACAACTACTTTGAATAGACATGCGGGTCTTAACATAAATTAAAGACAACCATATGGCTCCTGCCGGTTGCCAACTTACAATAAGGAACATTGCATACATCAAATATAATCACAATCATGGCCATATCACATCACAGCACACCCCTGCAAAACAAAGTTAGACGCCTCTACTTTCTTTGCATGTTTTACGTGGTTTGGGGCTTTCAATAAGTGTCGTTCTAACTTACGAACATGAACCACAACATTGATACTAGTATTGTTAATCACCTGTTGTAAATTGGATCTTAACTATGCTAGGAGAAACTGGCACCCGCAAAGCCACTTATGCAATACAAGTTGCATGTCAAGCGTGGAGCAAGTCTCATGAACGATGTCATGTAAGGTTAGCCCGGGCCGCTTCATCCCAACATACCGCAAGATGCAAAGTACACAAGAAGCAATCGACAATAAAAGCATCAACACCCACAATGACCATTGTGTTCTACTCGTCCAACAGATCTACATATAGACACGGCTCTGATACCACTCTAGGGTTTCGTAGCATGGAAAACAAAAAATTTCTATCGCATACAAACAAACAAGCCAAGATCTATCTACTAGATTGAAGCAACGAGTCGATAGAATAACTCACCCTCGAAGATTCCAAAGTGTTTAACGAGAGCGGATTCTCGTGGGTGATGTAGTCGTACTCTTCCGATCTCAAGATCGCGTAGACGATCCTTCCGGCGCTGCGTTCCGGCAGCGCTCCCGCAGTCGGTCACACATTCGGTACCCGACGAATACCTTCCTCTCCCTTGTTCCAGCAGGCAGCGGAGGTTGTAGCACTCTCCTCGCGATTCCGGCAGCACAACGACGTGGTACCGGAAGTAGAGGGGAGATCTCGCAGGGCTTCGCCTTAAGCCGGAGCGAGTATGGTGGAGTATGAGAGAGTCCCTCGACGATCTAGGGTTTATACACGCCGAGGAGGAAGCTTGGCCGGCGGCTAGGGTTGCTAGGCGGCGGCGGCTTTACCTAGGTCGGCGGCGACGGCAGTAGAGGTGGCGGCGCCGGCGGCTAGGGTTTAGAGGAGAGGATCTTGTGTGTCTATAGGAGGGAGCCGTGCCCCTCCTTATATAGGTGGAGGGGCCGGCCGGCCAAGGGGAGGGAGAGGAGTCCCTCCCCAACTCGGCTTGGAGGTGGGCCGGCGGTTGGAGGAGGGAACTCCTCCCCAACTCGGTTTCCCACTCCTCCTCCTCTTTCCAAAAACTGCCGTTTGACTTTCAAACTAGCCGTTTGACTTTTCAAACTAGGATTTGAATAAACCCTCTATTTTTGTTCAGCGATGACACCGAGTACATGATGCAATCATACCAACTTGATATAACACATTCATGTACCCTTCCCCCCCGGAGTGCCGGACATTCCGGAACCTTCTAGAACATTCCCGATGAAAACACTGGAACCATTCTCCAACTCCGAAACGAGACTTTCCTTATATGAATCTTATTCTCCGGATCTCCTCGTGATATCCCGAATCCCATTCGAGACTCCGAACAACATTCGGACTCTTTCTCATCATTCCATAACTACTCAAACAACGTCGAATCCTTAAGTGTGTCTCCCTACGGTTCGTGAATTATGCGGACATGATCGAGACACTTCTCCGATCAATAACCAATAGAGGAATCTGGAAATTCATATGGCTCCCACATATTTCTACCATTACTTTGCGATCGAATGAACCACTTACATACGATATCAATTTCCCTTTGTCTCACGATAGTTTACTTATCCGAAGTTATGATCGTCGGTATCTCTGCATACCTAGTTCATCCTCGTTACCGATAAGTACTCTTTTCTCGTTCCCGTGATATGTGATCCCTTGTGAGCCAGTCACATGCTTGCAAGCTAATTGGATGACATTTCACCGAGAGGGCCCAGAGTATATCTATCCGTCATATGGATGGACAAATCCCACTCTTGATCCATGTGTTTCAACCAATACTTTCCGAACACTCAATGCCACCTTTATAGCCACCCAGTTACGGTGTGGTGTTTGATGTCATCAAAGCATCCATCCGGTAAAGGTGATATGCATGATCTCATGGTCGAAGGAATTAGATTACTATGTATCAGAAAGCATATAGCAATTGAACTATTAAAATGACTTGATCTTTATGCTACGCTTATCTATAGGAGTATGTCCACCATATCATTCTCCTAACGATATGATCTTGTTGTTAATAACATCTCAATGTTCATGATAGGGAAACCACAATCATCTATTAACCAACAAGCTAGTATTATATAGAGGCTTTACTAGGGACTACAAATTAAGTTTACAAATCACACAAGTATTAATGTTTCCTTGTTAATACTATTATAGCATGAATGTAAACATTTATCATAAACACAAAGATATAATAATAACTATATTTATTATTGCCTCTAGGGCATATCTCCAACATCAATCTCTTCATCTTAACCTAAAACCGACTATATATATGCCCCCTTTGTGATCTCGCGGTGAGGCAGAGCATGGAGAAAAAGCACAGCACCGGAAACAGTCAGAGACCTTCGAGTATTGGAGGGGAAAATGATGTCGAAGTCATCCCTGGTTGCATCTCCACCCCTCCAACATCATCACCATTGTATCCATGATGAAGAGAGAGTAGTACACCCCGAGATTATGAGTTTTTGGAAGTATGTTGATGTGGTGACCCAGCATACCACTGCATGATATAGTATACTATAGTCGTTGGCATAACACAAATGAAACACCGTTCACTAGTATTACATCCCTCAGAGTGGTACAACAGAAACACAGCAGGTCCAAGACATGACTATAGGTACAACTCGACTCTTTACAAAAGATCCGAAGAACACTCTAGGTTAAAGAGAAAGAAAAAACTTCTTACAAAGAACTAGAAATAATCAACTCATAAATATCATACTAATAGACTAGTATTTAAACTATGGGGCTTGCATCGCTGCTATTGCAATACTCTACAAAAGTAGGTTCTATGGCTAGAGGTTATACTTCTATCTAATCAACAACTTTGTCTTCACTTCTGTAGATGTATATGTTGACTCCCTTGACTTCATTGAAGAGCTTGAGATTTTGATGATGATTCCTTGAGCATAAGTTGATGTAGATGTTGCTTGTATTGTCTTCAGAATCTATCAAGGGTTAAGAAGATACGTTGAGTACGGTACTCAGCAAACTCACTAAAAAGGAGTGTATGATGCACTAACTATAACCATAGGTCATATGCAATGCAGGTTTTCGTAAAAATTTCTTCAAAGGTTGCTTTTATTCTGAAAAGCTATGTTTATCAGACTTCACAGGTTTACTAGAACTTTCTCCTTTCCTGTCGCGTTCGTAGCTCCTTTCCGGAATAGGGAGTAGCATGTTACAGTTCTGACACTCTATAGAGGTGCGTTACTTTACCCATGAAAGACCTTAGCTTTGTTGCACAACCAAGTCATGAGCTTGTCCACACTTCCTTGGTATGGGGCCCAGTCTAAGATCCAAGCCAGTCACTTCCCTTCTCCATAACTCCACATGTCTCCTTGGTATACGCCATGCCCACATATGGAATTACGACAATGGTTAGTACAGACCGTTTAGATGCCAGAACTACCGTGGGACATTGAGGGTCCCACCCATATGATGCATATCCTCTACGAATTACCAATTAATGCACGCTCCAAGGATAACAGCCACGGCATGAGCATCCGGCTACATGCGAAAGGAAGAAGATCCATCTGACTTCTCTATCCCATTCCAAATCTCATGGTTAACGCGTAATATATGGCGCAAGAATCACTGGAGGCATTGGTTGTTAAGTCCTAGGTATTATGTTCCTTTACCACCGGAACTTTCATAGTAGGTTATTACCTCTTGGTAAATAACCTATAATCATATTATTATGAAAATAGTGTTTTCTGACACTTTTGATATGCAGGTGATGACAACACTTGATTTGCAAATATTTGATAGAAAATAACCAAAGGACATGAGCAAGTGTGAACTTGACTTTTGTGATTGCAATATTATGCACTCACGGTCTTCGAGACAATAGAAGATCCAATATCTGAAATCAGCATTATTGGTCCAGTAAAGACTAATGTTTAAAGAAGCAAGATGCCATTATGCATAAGCAATGTAAAATACAATTTGATAAACTCGAATCCCTAGAATAAGCGTTGATGATCTAGGGTTTGGGAACTGGAAATGGTTTCTTTAGAATGTGTTTCCCTTTTAGATTAAGTTTCACACTTGTGCATCTTGTTAAAGCTTGTGAGTGTGTGTGAAGCAACATGTAAGTATAATAAGTAGAATACAATAATTAAGCACTCAAGTGTGGAATGGTATCTAAATACTTTTTATATGAGGGTTGTTACTTAAGTAGATTTCTTTTGGAATGCTTAAGAATTACTTATAATGTATCTTAAAAGAATAAGTTTTGAAGAAAAGTTTACTTAACTAAATAAAAGCATTTAAACTTTAAGTTAACATTCTTAGGTTTCTTACTAACTATAGTTCTCAAGGAATAAAGAATTACTCCATTTGAATAATGATCATACTAGTAATTGAGACTTATCTATCTTGGTAATTAGATGGTGTCATAATTTAATCACTTCATAATGCTTCTTTAAGGTTAATTAAGAGTGGTAGTACTTCTATTTGAGTACTAGTTTATTAACAATTCATTATGATTGAATGGAATCATTTATACTCTTACAAATGGATGGTTATAATTTATAAACATGAAATTAATATTACTTAACTACTTACGAATTATCTTTGGAGTTTTAGTATGTTTATAAACTCGTGGTTGAAGTATTGGTAAAAGGTTTTATTTGGTCAAAATATTATTCTTGCGTGTTTTATATTTGATAAGAATTCATTTGGGAAATAATATACACTTATTTGTGAATGGAAGTTCAACAAGATTGTATTTAAAATGTTTTGAACTATTTTCACTACATATTATCAATACCTTAAAACTAATACTTTTTTTTGTCTTTTAATGAATAATATTAGAGGTTACTTTTATGAATTACCAACTAAAGAAATAGGTTTGAATTCCACCTATTAGGTTATCGAATTTTTACATACTTCAAAAGTGGAATGTTATATTTTTAACATGTAAATATTATTTTTTGATCATTTTGGTATTTTATAAATATGTTTTTGTGATTTATAAATAATAAGATATGATTTTATAAGCTTTATTACTTTATAAATACTTAATAAATAATAAATATTTAGTTAAGTGATATAATATTTTATGTTTATAGTTTTACATTGTAGTTCTTATTTTTCTAAGAATTTTAATATATTATTTATATTTTTCTCATTTATCAATATTAAAATATGATTTTCCAAGTTTTACTAATTATAAAATCTTTATTAAATAACATTTATTTAAATAGTTAACACAAGAATATATTAATAAATTTAAATTGTAGATTTTATTTTTCTAAACATTTTCATATATTAAACATATTTTTCTGAATTGTAAAACAAAAGATATTGAATTTATAAGATTTAATCATTTTCTAATTAAATTCTAAATAGGTAAACACTTTTTACACTGAGACTAACTCTACCCTAGGTCACTGACCCATGGGGTCAGGGACAAGTCGTATGCCACATGTGCAGTGGACCAAGTGAAATGTCACTGACGTGGCTGGGGTGACACAAGCACAACATCATGTTGACGTCAGCATAGGCATGATCTTCAGATCGATATCGAATCCGTCGATTTGGTGCACGCTCATGGATATGGTTAGGCTCGTTGGAAAGAGGACGACACGAGGAACCTAGTAGTGGTGGCGTCGCTCGGAAATGGTCGCTGGAGACGGCGATACAACGACGGATAGCGGCGGCGGCGTCGAGTGCACGACGACAGCGCAATTTAGGAAGCAATCGGGGAAAGGGAAAACACTAGGAGGATTAGGAGCTCACCATAGTTGCGATGGAGTGCTCGGGGATGCAAGGCATGGTCAGACGACGATAAATCGATGGCGGTAGAGCTCGGGCAACCGGCGATGCCAGGCTCGATTCCGAGCCGGGAGACGCTTCCCGATTTGCGTGCTTCAACAAGGAGGATGAGGACGAGGAGGCGAGTCCAATAGTGCACTCAGGGAGGCGAGGGAATCTCGGGAACGATGGCTCCAGCGAGACCTAGGGATAGGGTTTCGGGACAGAGGAGGAAATTCGAGCGGAAGAGGAGAGGCATGGGGATAAGGATGAGGAAGGAGAGGCGCGATGACGTTCTTATCCCCCGGGGGCAACGACGACGTGCATAACGGCGATCGAAGCTGCTGACGCCGGCGAATGGCATCGAACACAGACACGCAGGTGTCTATGTGTGAGGATGACGACGTTGTCGCTTTTGTAGAAAACCCCCTAAGCTTCCTGAGAATTAACCCACGGTCCGCTTTGTTGTCCCACCTGTCAGCTAGAGAGAGAGGTGATCCGGGTTGACTTTGTTGGGCCCATGTGTGGGCTTCTGCTAGGTGCACTTGGCGGTAGATAGGAAAGGAGAAGATTTGGGCTGGCCCAGGAGGTTTGATGGCCCTATTTTTTTCTTCTTTGTTCCTTTTTTCTGTTTTGTTTCCAGATTTGTAATTTTCACATTTAATTTGAATTTTTCTTCATAGAATTTATTTGCTAAGTAGTTGCAACTGTAATGAAGTGTATTTAGAGTCCTTTTATGAGTTTTTATTATAATGTTATAATTTCTTCATTTTATTTTTATAGGTACTTAACCTTTTAATATCTTGTAGGAACCTTTGTTATAAATTTTCTTTACATAATATACAATTAACTTATTTCTACTATTTATTCATAAAACTTAGTCCTCATTACTTATAGCTTTAAGGAAACTTTTTAATGGTGATCCTATATTATTATTTGATACATAAAATTCTAAGGAATTAATATGATTAACATTATTCACAAGAGCCTAGATGATATCATGATATATGTTTTATTACCACTAGCCTAGAAGTTAAAGTTTGGAATTACAAACATTTGCCTTGAGTTTTAGAGGATTTAATAAACTTATTTATTTTATAGATATTAATAAACATTATGGGTGAAGACATATTGCCCTCATGTTTGTGACCATGAATGATATCACCCTCTAAAATAGTGAGGTTAATCTTTAGAATGACTTATGAGAATGAGATGATAAATATGGTTTGTAAGCACATATAATTTTAGTGTTTTGAAGTGACAAAGATGTGTTTAAGTGATTTGCTATATGAAAATATTCTTATAGGCCATTGTGGGTATAGGATGATTAATCAAACATATGAGATATATATTAAGTTTAGTTATAGAATTAAGGTTGAGTGCTTACCAAGAATTCCTATCTTCCATACTTCATAAGTATTGGCTTTATCTATACACCTTTCTGCAATGATACTAAATAGGAGCAAATCTATTTGATCTATTCAAACAACTAAAGATTACCTTTTATTCTAAATAGTTTCATCCTTAATTAGTGTGGTTGACTCCTAGTGACAAGTTATCATATAATGGTTGATAATGAACATTACTTATATAATAAAGGTAATTCATTTATCATGTGGCAATTGTGTAGGTTTTAAAATGGTGATATAGCTAATTATCTTGATATGTATTAATTTAGTCTTGGTTAATAGCTTCTCAGGAATTCTTTTCCTAGATATACAACTGTTTCCCATCTATCATCATGTATTGATATGATGAGCTTTACTACCTATACTCTTACCAATAACTTCTCCTACTAAATCTCTTTGTAAATCCAAGGAGCTTGACACTAAAGCTCTACATAATCTCTTCATATCTACTCTTGGTTATATCAAACTACTCTACTAATGATAACCTCCAATCCAACAAGTAGTTACTGTTGGAATTATGCCCTAGAGGCAATAATAAAGATGTTATTATTATAATTCTTGTTCAGGATAATGTTTATATTCCATGCTAGAATTGTATTAAGCGGAAACTTTAATACTTGTGTGGTTTGTGAACAACACCGTGTCCCTAGTACGCCTCTATGGACTACCTCATTGATTAATGATGGTTAAGGTTTCCTAACCATGGACATGAGTTGTCGATTAATAATGAGATCATATCATTGAGAGAATGATATGATGGACAGACCCAAACTAAGCGAAGCAATTAGATCGTGTCATCGTGTTCATCTTTGCGAAGCTTTTCTTATATCAAATACTGTATTCCTTAAACCATGAGATAATACAACTCCCTGGTATCGGAAGAAAACTTTGAGGTCATCAAACGTCATCCTATGAGAGGGTGATCATAAAGGTGTCTCTCAGGTGATCAGAAAGTATCTGTTGGGTTGTATGTATCGAGATGGGATTTGTCCCTCCCAAGTCGGAGAGATATACTTTGGGCCCACTCGGTAATAGATATCAATAACGCTTGCAAGCATGTGGTTAAGGAGTTAATCACAAAGTGATATCGGATTACGGAACGAGTAAAGTACTTGCTGTGAACGAGATTGAACTAGGTATGACGGTACCGACGATCAAATCTTGGGCAAGTAAAATATCGCGAGACGAAGGGAATATATATATGGGATTGATTGAATCCTGGCATCATGGTTCATCCGATATGATCATCGATGAATGTGTGGGAGTCAATATGGGTTTCCAGACCTCGCTGTTGATTATTGATAGAAGATCATGTCTGCATATTCTCGAACCCGAAGGGTCACACACTTAACGTGTCTCGACGCTAGGATAGATTGGATAATTGGTTTATGAGTTTTTGTTCGGAGTCTCGGATGGGATCCGGGACATCACGAGAGGTTCCAGAATGGTCCGGAGAATGAGATTCATATAAGGCAGTGCAGTTTTTGGAGTTCGGAATTGTTCCGGGTTAATCGGTATTGTACCGGAAGCTTCTAGAACCTTCCGGAGGGGGACCAACGTGGTCCCACCTGTCGGGAGGGGGCATGGGCCTATGAGGGAGTGCCCTGGCCGCATTGGGCCAGGGGCACAAGGCCCCATAGGGCCCAGCCGGCCAAACAAGGGGAAACCCTAGTTTGGTGCTTCTAGAAGGGGGGGTTTCCTTGCCCCCCACTCCTCCCTCCTTTGGCCGCCGGCCTAGGCTTGGGGGAGGGGTTAGGGCTGGCGCCCACCCCTCTATATATAGAGGGCTGGGGCACACCACCCCCCACACCTTCCCCTCAAGCCTAGTCGCCCTGCTGCCCTCCTCTCTCTCTCCCTCCCGACTGCGTGTAGGCGAAGCCCTGCTGCAGAAACTCTCCACCACTTGCACCGCGCCGTCGCGTTGTAGATCCAATCCATCTCTCCACCATACTTGCTGGACCGAGGGAGGAGGAGACGTCGAGGTGCTACACGTGTGCAACTCACGGAGGCATCGCCACTTGCGGTGCTAGATCGGATCAGATCGCGAGGAGGAGAAGTGAGTACGACTACATCACCCACGTTCCGACGAACGTTCCGCTGTGCGAATCTTCAAGGGTATAAAGATCTAATCCAATATCTCTCATTGTTTGCATCTCCTAGATTAGATCTTGGCTTCCCTCTGTTCGCATCCGTAGAAAATTTTGATTTACTATGCCGCGAAACCCTTCAGTGGTATCAGAGCTAGATCTATGCGTAGATGTGTTTCACGAGTAGAACGCAACATGGTTGTTGCGGGCGTTGATGTTTTCTGTTTCAAGCCTCTTGTTTGTGTTCTTCTTATGACGCGGGATAGTGAGATTGAAGCGGTCCAGGCCAACCTTACGCGACGTCGTTCGCGAGACCGGCTCCGCACTTGACGTGTGGCTTGTTCCACACATGCGGCTGGTGGATGCCAGTTTCTCTCACTATAGTTGTCATGGGATTTACACCGGAGTTTGGCAACCATAATATCACCGTTGTGGCTTTCCGTAGGTAAGAATCGTTATTAGCATGCTACTCCCATAAGCCACGTAAAACATGCAACAACAAAGTAGAGGCGTCTAACTTGTTTTTGCAGGGAGTGTTTTCTGTGATATGGTATGGCCCAAGATGTGATGTGTATAATGTATGTGATGATCCTGTTTTGTAATGTTTCACGACTTGCATGTCGATGTGTACACAACCGGCAGGAGCCATATGGTTGTCTTTATAATTGTGTATGACCTGGGTGTCAACTTCTTATACGCCATGTAATAGTTTCAATTTATCGCTAAGTAGTTAGCAATAGTTGTAGTTGCTATTCGTGGTGGAGGCAATCATGGTGGAGTGATGGAGATCATGCCGGCACGCAAAAGATGGAGATCATTGCGCGAAGATTGGCTATACCATGTCACATAAAGTTATATGCATGTGATGTTTATCCTTTTATGTATCTTATTATGCTTAGATCGCGACGGTAGCATTATAAGATGATTCCTCACTTAAAGATCAAGATAAAACTGTGTTCTCCCCATGTATGCACCGTTGTGAAAGTTCGTCGTGTCCAAGCATCACGTGATGATCGTGTGCTATAGACTCTACGTTCACATACAACGGGTGCAAGCCAGTTTTGCACACGCGGAAATACTTGGGTCTAACTTGACGAGCCTAGCATGTACAGACATGGCCTCGGAACACATGAACCGAAAGGTTAAACATGAGTCATATGAATGATATGATCGACACTTCGTTGTCCACCATTGACACCACATCTCTTCTCGTGAAGATCGAATTAGGTGTGGTGAATTTGGATCATGTTCACTAAACAACTTGAGGGATGTTGAATTTAGTGGGAGTTCATCTAGTAATTTGATTAAAAGTTGAACTAGTTACCATGAACATAGTCTAATTTGTACTTGCAAATATTGTAGATCAAATGGCTAAGTCCAACTTCAACTTCAACGTTTTTGCTGAGAAGGAAAAGCTTAAAAACAATGGGTCTAACTTCACCAACTGGTTCCGCAATCTAAGAATCATTCTCTCTGGCGGTCAAAAGGACTATGTCCTTGAGAATGCGTTAGGTGACGCCCCTGCTGCTACTGCGCTGGCTGATGAGAAAGTTGTCTATCAGTCGCGCAAAGATGATTATGGTGTGATTAAGAGCACCATGTTGTTTGCTATGGAATCGGACCTTCAAAATCGTTTTGAAGACTATCCCGGGCCCTTGAGATTCTCGAGGAGCTGAAAACCATGTTTCAGACTCAGGCCCGTTCTGAGAGATATGAGATCTTTGAGAAGTTCTTTAACTTCAAGATGGAGGAAGGGAGTTCCGTTAGTGAGCACGCCATCAAGATGTCGGGCTACACTCAACGCCTTGAGCAACTGGACTGCAAGATTCCAGAGGAGCACAAGATTGACAGGGTTCTGCAATCACTCCCTCCCAGCTACAAAAGTTTTGTAGTGACTCACAATCAGATTGGTTCCACTGATACGATCACCGAGCTCTTCGCAAAGTTGAAGGCTGCGGAGGTGGACATCAAAAAGTATAATCATGTGTTGATGGTCAACAAGCCCCCGACCTTCAAGAAAGGTAAGGGTGCAAAGAAGCCCTTCAAGAAAGGCGGCGGCAAGCGCGTTGCCCCTGCTGAGAAGAAGCTCAGGTCTGGTCCCAAGCTGAACAGTGAGTGCTTCTATTGCAAGGACAAGGGTCACTGGAAGCGCAATTGTCCGAAGTACTTAGCAAACAAGAAGGCTGGCACCATCAAAGGTATATTTGATATACATGTTATTGATGCTTTCCTTACTAGCCCTTGTTTTAGTGCCTGGGTATTTGATACTGGTTCAGTTGCTAATATTTGTAACTCGAAACAGGAGCTACGGAATAGACGGCGGCTTGCGAGGGATGAGGTAAAGATGCGCGTTGGCAACGGATCAAGAGTTGATGTGATGGCCGTCGGCACGCTCTCCTTAGTTTTACCTTCGGGATTAGTTTTAAACCTCAATAAATGTTATTATGTGCCTGCGTTGAGCATGAACATTATTTCTGGATCTTGTTTATTGCAAGACGGTTATTCATTTAAATCGGATAATAATGGTTGTTCTATTTATATGAGTAACATCTTTTATGGTCACGCACCTATTGTGAATGGTTTATATCTTCTAAATCTCGAAAGGGATGAAACACACATCCATAACATTGAGGCTAAGATATGCAAAGTAGATAGTGATAATACTACTTATTTGTGGCACTTTCGTCTAGGTCATATTGGTGTAAAGCGCATGAAGAAACTCCATTCTGATGGACTTTTGGAGTCTCTTGATTTTGAATCATTTGACACATGCGAACCATGCCTCATGGGCAAGATGATCAAAACCCCGTTCTCCGGTATGATGGAGCAAGCAACGGACTTGTTGGAAATCATACATACTGATGTATGCGGACCGATGAGTATTTCGACGCGCGGTGGATATCGCTATTTTCTCACTTTTACCGATGACTTAAGTAGATATGGGTATATCTATTTAATGAAACATAAATCTGAAACATTTGAAAAGTTCAAAGAATTTCAGAATGAAGTGGAGAACCATCGTAACAGAAAGATTAAGTTTCTACGATCCGATCGTGGAGGTGAATATTTGAGTTATGATTTTCTCACGCATCTTAAAGCAAGCGGAATCGTTTCGCAACTCACGCCACCCAGAACACCACAGCGCAATGGTGTGTCTGAACGCCGGAATCGAACCCTATTAGATATGGTCCGATCGATGATGTCTCTTACTGATTTGCCGTTATCATTTTGGGGTTATGCATTAGAAACCGCTACATTCACTTTAAATAGGGCTCCATCTAAATCCGATGAGACGACACCGTATGAACTGTGGTTTGGTGCTAAACCTAAGTTGTCGTTTCTTAAAGTTTGGGGATGCGAAGCTTACGTCAAGAAGTTGATGCCGGACAAGCTCGAACCCAAAGCGGAGAAATGCGTCTTCATAGGATACCCTAAGGAAACTATTGGGTATACCTTCTATCACAGAACCGGAGGCAAAGTGTTTGTCGCAAAGAACGGTTCCTTTCTTGAGAAGGAGTTTCTCTCGAAAGAAGTGAGTGGGAGGAAAGTAGAGTTGGACGAGGTTATTAAACCTTCTCTTGAATTGGAGAGTAGCGCAACACCTAAAATTGTTCCAGTGCCACCTGCACCAACGATAGAGGAAGCTAATGACAAGGATCATGAAGCTTCAGACGATGCTGCTACTGAACATCGCAGGTCGACAAGGTCGCGTGCCCCTCCTGAGTGGTACGGCAACCTTGTCTTGACTGTCTTGTTGGTAGAAGACAGTGAACCTACGAACTATGAGGAAGCGATGATGAGCCCAGACTCTAAGAAATGGCTAGAAGCCATGAAATCCGAATTGGGATCCATGAGCGAAAATCAAGTATGGACTTTGGTGGACCCTCCTAGCGACCGAAAGGCCGTTGAGTGCAAATGGATCTTCAAGAAGAGAACGGACGCGGATGGTAATGTTACCGTCTATAAAGCACGACTTGTGGCGAAAGGTTTTCGACAAGTTCAAGGTGTTGACTACGATGAGACTTTCTCTCCCGTAGCGATGTTTAAGTCCATTCGGATTTTATTAGCAATTGCTCCGTTTCATGATTATGAAATATGGCATATGGATGTCAAGACTGTGTTCCTCAATGTCAACATTGATGAAGAGTTGTATATGATGCAACCCGAAGGTTTTGTCGATCCTAAGGATGCTGATAAAGTATGCAAACTTCAGCGTTCCATTTATGGACTGAAGCAAGCATCTCGGAGTTGGAACCTTCGTTTTGATCAAGTGATCAAGAGCTTTGGATTTGTTCCAAATTGCTACGAAGCTTGTATCTACAAGAAAGTGAGTGGGAGCTCGGTGACATTTCTGGTACTATATGTGGATGACATATTGATTATTGGAAATGACATTAACATGCTTAACGATGTGAAGAGTTATTTGAACAAGTGTTTTTCAATGAAAGACCTAGGTAAAGCTTCTTATATATTGGGCATCAAAATCTATAGAGATAGACAAAGATGCCTTATAGCTTTAAGCCAGAGTACATACCTAGACAAAGTTCTGAAAAGGTTCAGAATGGATAAGGCAAAGAAAGGTTCAGTGCCTATGTTGTCAGGTAAGATATTGAGCAAGGCTCAGTGTCCAGCTACGGTAAATGATAGGGAAGCTATGAGCAAAGTGCCTTATGCCTCGGCCATAGGTTCTATCATGTATGCCATGCTGTGTACTAGACCGGATGTGTCCAATGCTCTTAGTTTGACGAGCAGATATCAAAGTGATCCAGGAGTGGAACACTGGACAGCCGTGAAGAACATCCTAAAGTACCTAAATAGGACTAAAGAAATGTTCTTAGTCTATGGGGGTGATGAACAGCTCGTCGTAAAAGGTTACGTCGATGCTAGTTTCGACACCGACAAGGATGATTCTAAATCTCAGACATGATACGTTTATATTTTGAATGGAGGAGCTATGAGCTGGAGAAGCTGCAAGCAAAGCGTGATCGCGGGATCTACAGTAGAAGCGGAATACATGGCTGCTGCAGAAGCGTCAAGTGAAGGAGTTTGGATCAGGAACTTCATCACTGAGCTTGGTGTGGTTCCAAGTGCATTGGACCCACTGGAGATATTGTGTGACAACACTGGCGCCATAGCACTCGCTAAGGAACCAAGATATCATCCAAAGACCAAGCATATCAACCGCAAGTTTCATATAATCCGAGATTATATAGCAGATGGAGATCTGAAGATTAGCAAAGTACATACAGATCTGAATATCGCAGATCCATTGACTAAACCTCTTCCACGTGTAAAACATGATCAGCACCTTAGTGCCATGGGTGTGATATTGTTGCCAAATGTAAACTAGATTATTGACTCTAGTGCAAGTGGGAGACTGTTGGAATTATGCCCTAGAGGCAATAATAAAGATGTTATTATTATAATTCTTGTTCATGATAATGTTTATATTCCATGCTAGAATTGTATTAAGCGGAAACTTTAATACTTGTGTGGTTTGTGAACAACACCGTGTCCCTAGTACGCCTCTATGGACTAGCTCATTGATTAATGATGGTTAAGGTTTCCTAACCATGGACATGAGTTGTCGATTAATAATGAGATCATATCATTGGGAGAATGATATGATGGACAGACCCAAACTAAACGAAGCAATTAGATCGTGTCATCGTGTTCATCTTTACGAAGCTTTTCTTATGTCAAATATTGTATTCCTTAGACCATGAGATAATACAACTCCCTGGTATCGGAAGAAAGCTTTGAGGTCATCAAACATCATCCTATGAGAGGGTGATCATAAAGGTGTCTCTCAGGTGATCGGAAAGTATCTGTTGGGTTGTATGTATTGAGATGGGATTTGTCCCTCCCAAGTCGGAGATATATACTTCGGGCCCACTCGGTAATCGATATCAACAATGCTTGCAAGCATGTGGTTAAGGAGTTAATCACAAAGTGATATCGGATTACGGAACGAGTAAAGTACTTGCTGTGAACGAGATTGAACTAGGTATGACGGTACCGACGATCAAATCTTGGGCAAGTAAAATATCGCGAGACGAAGGGAATATATATATGAGATTGATTGAATCCTGGCATCGTGGTTCATCCGATATGATCATCGATGAATGTGTGGGAGTCAATATGGTTTTCCAGACCCCGCTGTTGATTATTGATAGAAGATCATGTCTGCATATTCTCGAACCCGAAGGGTCACACACTTAACGTGTCTCGACGCTAGGATAGATTGGATAATTGGTTTATGAGTTTTTGTTCGGAGTCTCGGATGGGATCCGGGACATCACGAGAGGTTCCAGAATGGTCCGGAGAATGAGATTCATATAAGGCAGTGCAGTTTTTGGAGTTCGGAATTGTTCCGGGTTAATCGGTATTGTACCGGAAGCTTCTAGAACCTTCCGGAGGGGGACCAACGTGGTCCCACCTGTCGGGAGGGGGCATGGGCCTATGAGGGAGTGCCCTGGCCGCATTGGTCCAGGGACACAAGGCCCCATAGGGCCCAGCCGGCCAAACAAGGGGAAACCCTAGTTTGGAGCTTCTAGAAGGGAGGGTTTCCTTGCCCCCCACTCCTCCCTCCTTTGGCCGCCGGCCTAGGCTTGGGGGAGGGGCTAGGGATGGCGCCCACCCCTCTATATATAGAGGGCTGGGGCGCACCACCCCCCCACACCTTTCCCTCAAGCCTAGTCGCCCTGCTGCCCTCCTCTCTCTCTCCCTCCCGACTGCGTGTAGGCGAAGCCCTGCTGCAGAAACTCTCCACCACTTGGATCACGCCGTCGCGTTGTAGATCCAATCCATCTCTCCACCATACTTGCTGGACCGAGGAAGGACGAGACGTCGAGGTGTTGCACGTGTGCATCTCACGGAGGCATTGCCACTTGCGGTGCTAGATCGGATCGGATCGAATCGCGAGGAGGAGAAGCGAGTACGACTACATCACCCACGTTCCGACGAACATTCCGCTGTGCGAATCTTCAAGGGTATGAAGATCTAATCCAATCTCTCTCATTGTTTGCATCTCCTAGATCAGATCTTGGCTTCCCTCTGTTCGCATCCATAGAAAATTTTGATTTACTATGCCGCGAAACCCTTCAGTTACTTCTAACTCCATTCATACTCTTCATTTATCATCCATCACTAATATTACTCCAATAGATGTATATATCAATTACTACTGCACCTCAAGTATTACTATTCTTTTTAAGAGAAATAATACTACTTCTATAACTCAATGATTCTCGAGTATGAGCTTTGTCATACTATCTTATCTTTAGTTACCTCAGTAACTCATACTCCAACTTCACATTATATTATTGTTGCTTGCCATGACTATCCTAGTATAACATATCTATACTAGGGTTTAATCATGTTCTACCCACCAATGTCAGTAATGCAACATATAGTCATTCAATCTTAGTGACTTGAGCATGATCATTATAATCCTTTGATCATTTATGGTTTAGGTTGCCAGTTGGCTAATCAAGGCTTCACCAATACAACATTATAGTTGTATTATAATTATCCTCTTAGAATTTCCATTAGACTAAGAGATAATATTCATTGTCTATGCCTACTTGATCTAATAAGAATACTCCTTGGTAACTATCTCCAAAATTAATCCTTATGATCCTCTTTGTTACCACATATATCTTTATTTCAGATAACTCTTCTATCCATTCAGGAATGATTTAAATCCATCAATTATCATATTGATTTGACTCTCTTCAAACACTCTCATCCTATATATGATATCTAAAACTAGCATTCCTACTTACCTCTTCTTACTTCTTTATCTAAAGGCTTTAAAGTGAATGCTATGACAAGGACAAGAGTTAATAGATCAAGAATTGATAGATCAATGATTGATCACTCCACATTGATGATCAACAAATATTAGAATAAGGTTCAATAGAGATGATAGGAATTGATATGGAAAGAAAGATATGTGGTGAATGGTCTTGACTTGGTTTCCTTCCTACTCCATATAACTAAAGAGTTAGGGTTAAGTATTATCGTAATTCTCATGGTAGAAATGGATAAGAGTGAGATAGCTCAAGATTTACTTACTGAATTCTTATTACTTGCGTTATATTATTAACTTGGTATCCAAGAGTTGTTGTAATGAATACCATAATATGATCTCTAAAGATCTGGTATCAATCATTAAGTAAAGTTTTATGGTTTAATTTTATTACATTTGATCTACCCTTAGATCAAATCATCTGTACCAAAATTAAGGTAGCAAAGGTCATATTGAAACTTATCGCAGTCTGACGAGGTTTGGTCGCGTCAATGCCCATTGTTATGGACTTGGGTTTTGGAGAAGATGGGTATGCTGGAGATCGCGGAACGATTAGCAAAAAAGCAACACGGGACACGAGGTTTACCCAGGTTCAGGCCCCCGGAGGGAAAACCCTACTCCAGCTTGTCTGCTCTTGATTGCGGCGGAATCGGTGATTACAGGGGTGCGCAGATGTAATCTGCCATGAAGGTGTGTATGCGAAAGTATGAGGTCAGAGATCTAGGTCGTGCCCTCCTGGCCTTTATATAGACTTAGGCAGGTCCCAGACACAGATCTAGTCGGTTACAGGTTCTAGGGTTTACCCCTTTGAATTTCCTATCTACTCTAGTCTTGCTCTCCAAGGATCCGAAGGCGTCATGGGCCTTGGCCACCCGAAAGTCTTCATGGGCCGGCGTATATTTGCCGTGGGCCTTCCTTGGGCTAGACCAGGTATGCTGAGGTCGTGTATCCGTGGGGTATAACCATGTCAGTAGCCCCCGAGTGATCAGTCGAATCGTAGATTCGGCTAAGGACTCTTCAATCCTTCGGGTGCAACTCTGTCTTTCAAGAGAATGTGTAGGGATTGTTGATGCGTGTGTCTGACTCTCCCGACAGATCAAGGTCAGTTAACTGTCTTAGGACAAAACAACACGATCTTCTTCTGGTTCGAGTCCCTCGACTCGAACCAGGAACATATGCTGGCGTAATTCAACTCAGGCCGTGGAGGACTTACAGGAGTGGAATTCCAGTGAATTTAATTGATGTACCCAATGCGTCCGTCGTGATTTTTCATCGCGCCTATTGGCACGGGTTTATACTAGCAGAGCGCAGTCATGTGAGTTACCAGGCCATCAGATAATATATGTAGGTCTTATCTTTGCGTCGCAGACACAGCATCCGAATTTTATCACCGCGGAGTTGTTTCGGGTGACCAAGGAGAATGTTACTTACTTAGCGTTAATTGGGGCAGAGTTGCAAAAAGTTTTCGCGTACTGATCCGAAAGATCGCAGTCGAAGATTTATAGGGTGCGCGACCAGCGCTCCCTATGGGAGTAGCCGCCGAGTGTGTTCGAGTCGTAGACTCGAGCGGAGACTTTAATTCAGTAGTTGTTCAGTGTCAGGTCCGTAGGACACAAATTTTTCGGATGCTTAAATCCATCCTCCCTATAGGAGTAGCCCCCGAGTCCGTAGTGGAGTCGTTGACTCAACCTAGGACTCGAAGAAATAGTTCAATGGTGTAGTACTTTGATCGTTTTTCGGGTGCGCGGTCAGCGCTCCTGATAGGAGTAGCCCCCGAGTGTCTAGCGGAGTCGTAGACTCGGACAGAGACTCGAGTCTTATATCATGCAGTTGTAGTCGACAATCTCATGGGCGTAGCGCTGACCCGGAAGTACATCGGGTGCGCGACCAGCGCTCCTGATAGGAGTAGCCCCCGAGTGTCTAGTCGAGTCGCAGACTCGAGAGGAGACTCATGCGAGGAGAGACCACTGATCCGGAAGTGCATCGAGTCAGCGTCTCATGCATAAGGAGCCATGAGTCGATGTAGCAGAGTCGCATGACGTTTAGCCGAAAGGACTCGATGTTGCCAATGAAGTCAATGCAGTTGCTTCTGTCGGGTGAGCGGTCTGTCGCGTCTGTCGGGTGCGTGGCCAGCGTCGCGTCTTCGTAGCATCAAGCGATGCAACCATCCGAGGAGGGACTCGACTCGGGTCTTCGGGTCTTGAGTGTATGGCGTAGCCAGCTGTTTTGTCGACTCCTGTTGGAGGACCCGATATAATAGCTCGACGTAGTCGACATCCTTGTAAGCTGCAGAAAACATAAAAAATTGTGAAGTACTTATATCTTGTAAGAAATATTTGCTTGTCGGCTTGTATAGTAAGATTCTGGTGCCGATCGAGTGGACACTTTTGCACTGTATGCTAGGCCTTTTCGTTAGCCTAATTACTCTTAGTCTTAGTACCTTGCCGAGGCACTCGGAGTTCAAGGATTCGACGATCAGGCAGAATCAGCTACTCGGGCTGTCGCGTTCGAGGTGCTCGAGTGCGTGGAGCCGATGGCACATTAGGTTACTCGAAAAGGGCGCAGCCCCCGAGTGTTTCGAGTGCGAGTTAAAGATAAAATAAATCATCTCTAAGTAGAGGGAAACTTAACTTTATTGGTAGTTGTCGTGGACAAAGCTGATGCGATAGCGGGTCACGCGGCGGACGTAGTCGACACGGCGGACCACGGTCATACAAGCGACGGGTTCCTGGGGTCGATGGCGACAGCGAGCTCCGCATCCGAAGATTGTCGCAATCGAAGACCACACTGGGTAGTCGCATCCGAAGGATGTATCGGGTCACCGCAGCTGAAATCCGCATCAGGGCGCCGATTCCGAGGGAGCCCTCGTGACGCCGGAGTCGAAGACTGTGGTGGGTCGCCAAAGCGGAGGGAGCCCCCGAGCCCCCGAGACGTTGGAGCCAAATATCGCAGCGGGTCGCGTGACGGAGTCGAAGGATCCCCGGGTCGCCGCAGCCGAAGACCAATGCAGGGGGTCGCGCGACAAAGTCGAAGATTCCTGAGTGTATATCAGCACGGTCGACGGAGACGACGTAGCACGAAGTCGATGCAGTAGGTCGCGTGGCGTTTAACCGGATGGAGTTGATTCCGGCTCATAGTATAACACTGGCTCGCTTGTCTTGAAAATCATGCACACGTCGGTGTACAAACACTAATTCCATCTAGCACCATGATCAATGCTTTTCTTTTGTCGGCATGCGATTAGCACTTCCGGCCACGGAATCCATGCAGCCATATGTATCTTAAAGCATGTAACTTCACGTATAGCACTTGATTTGATCTTCATGTGATTAGCACCACTAACTTGAGTTGTCGTATGTGGCATAGTAGTACAATGATCGTTACCCTCCAGGTTGCCTTTTCCTCCTCGGAAACTGGAATCAACACAGAGTCGAGAGTTGGACTGCTGCTGCCTCTTGACTTCTTATTTTTCTGATATCTTCCTTGTCGTGATGCATGCTACTGGCTGATCAGATCAGATCGATCTAGCTGATTAAATAAACTTCATCACTGGGACTTGATCCACTATTAATTTTTGTCTGCGCGTCATCGAGGAACAAATCTAGACGTATCTGATACAACCTGATATCAAGGATTCTTCCGATGCGCCTATACGCTGTGATTGCCGTCCTTGCAGATTTGTTTTCCGAGAATCTGCGAGTCGTAGACATCCAAGGTTGAAGCCGACAAATCATAGATTGCTGGTGATGGGACCGTCACGATCGCATAATCAGCGCCCCCAATTCCCACAGACGGCGCCAATTGACGTGGTTTGATCGCGTCAATGCCCATTGTTATGGACTTGGGTTTTGGAGAAGATGGGGATGCTGGAGATCACGGAACGGTTAGCAAACAAGCAACACGGGACACGAGGTTTACCCAGGTTCAGGCCCCCGGAGGGAAAACCCTACTCCTGCTTGACTGCTCTTGATTGCGGCGGAATCGGTGATTACAGGGGTGCGCAGATATAATCTGGCGTGGAGGTGTGTATGCAAAAGTATGAGGTCAGAGATCTAGGTCGTGCCCTCCTGGCCTTTATATAGACTTAGGCAGGTCCCAGGCACAGATCTAGTCGGTTACAGGTTCTAGGGTTTACCCCTTTGAATTTCCTATCTACTCTAGTCTTGCTCTCCAAGGATCCGAAGGTGTCATGGGCCTTGGCCACCCGAAAGTCTTCATGGGCCAGCGTATATTTTCCGTGGGTCTTCCTTGGGCTGGACAAGGTATGCTGAGGTCGTGTATCCGTGAGGTATAACCATGTCACAGTCAACTGGATGATCTACTTTAGTTTGATCAAGTTGAGAGAAGCTTCGATCACTTTGACAAATTTTGTTCAAAAGCGCGGAAATATTTGGATTTTCTATGCATGAATGCAATGCACACATCTGAGTTCAGCTTATTTCTAAGCTCTAATGCTGGGTTGTTGCAGTTGATCTCTCTCTTGTGCTATGATTGTTTTAGAACCATATGAGCTGCTCTAAATGATTATGGTCACCTATATGTAATTTCCTTGTGGTGGATCTTTGTTTTACAAGATGATTATATGAGGTTGCAAATTTTCAATATGTGGCTTGTGTATTTGCAGATGCATATTATTACCCCGTTCATGTATACATGTTCTCATCAAACTAATATGCTAGGATTCATGTGGGGAAACGTGTGTATTAGATGGAGTAACTAGTAGTAGCAACTTGATAGTGACAACAAAACTGGGACCTACTAAGGTTTTACCTTTTTGTTGTTACCTCCTTAGGGAGAAAGGAATACAAATTTTATGATCGTCAAGTGACAAAAAGACGAGCTCGCTTGTTCAAGCTAGCGATTCAACATCATGTCACATTGCTTAAGGTTATACTATGTTTACATTAAATCTAGTTTACAAAGTTCTCTTACTAGAGGGATATAAGGAAGATGTGTTGCATCATCTTTATTGAAGGATCTGATGCCCATTTAAATGTGAATCAAACACTACATAAAATTTCCATTAAGAATTATGTCATTTGTATGGTTGTTTCTAGTCCACTATGTTTATGAGAGAGCAGAGAAGTGAATCCATGAACCCTGGTCCATTTTAATCACAAGAAAACATCTTTTACTTGCATTTACACACACTTTAATTTTCTGCAATTCTTTAATCCGAAAATACAAAAACACTTTTACTTGTTGCTTTCACAATCCAAAACCAAAAAAACAACACTACAATTGCATTTAGTTTTAACATTTCATATATTAGTTTACTCTTATTTCTTGCACAAATGTTAGGTGTCAACTTCTCTTTGCCGCGCCCCGCCCCCACCCGGGTGCGGCTGTAATGCATGTGTGACGATATATCACATTATATCTACATAAGATATCCCCCACACGACTGTAATGTACGCGTGATGACATATCTCATTACATCTACGTGAGTTATCCCCACGATACGGCTGGTAGGCAAAACATAAGCTCGAGTACACCTTCACTATCAAACTCGTTTTGACATTTGAAGATGCTGTAGCAGAGCTAGGTGGATAGCATCTTCACTTCCAGGCTTATAAACTGGCTCAATGTTCATCAAACTAGCAATGTGGGACTAAACATAGCATGTTCAGCACAAGCATATAACATAGAGCATGAACTACATTTCTTTTTTCGAGGTGGCACACGACGATAAATCAAAGTTTTATTGTGGTATTTGGCATTCATTGACTAGACGTACATAGGTACGTTCAGTGGCATGTGTCTGAACATATAATTATTCAGTCCGTTTGCTCTAAGTAGCCAGCGCGTAATCATATTAGCTCGTAACAGTTGATAGAGTGCGGGGAGATGCAGAGTAAAAACATGCATAAAATGCCGATAGAAATAAAAAGGGCAACGACCTGTACATGACAACTCACAAAGCACATGAGGAAGCCGAGGCGCAGAAAATTCTAAAAGGCAAGAAACACATGTCAGCCTGCTAGAAGTTCGCCTTGAGGAGAATTTAGCGAAGGAAGATTACCACGTTGTGTGCTAAACAATAGAAGGATTTCTTCATTGCTTAGCACCCGTGGTTCTCCATTGGCTGACAAAAAGGGCGTGATATGTCGCCGACCGGCATAGTCAACATAATCAATAGTAGGAAGCTGAAGACCAAGAAGACCCTAAAAGTAGTAAACATGGGTCAGCCTGGGAGAGCGAAAGCACAAAGAGAAATAGCAAGTTGGCTCGAAGAAAAGTTAGCAAAATAAGCTTACCGTATTGCTTGTCGACCTGAAACCCGTCTTCCTCCATCTCCACGACACGGATGCGCAACATAGAAAGATCGAGAGCCAGAGTCGAGGAGGAATCGCCATCTAAGAAGAAACCAAACGTGATGAAAGGAAAGGCAGCAATGAAGAAGCTCGTAAAGTAGGCAACAAAAGCAAAACAACATACCATGGACCATCGAATCGTCGTACGTCCCGTTTTCCATCGTCAGCTCTTGTACTGGCACCTTCTCCAACGGCAGCCGACGTAAGAGCGAGAGTTCTTCGGTCCCCGTGGCTGAGGAAACACACACATCTGAAAAAAGACCATTGTTAGAATGAAAAAAACGAAAGGCACCGAACAGAAAAAAAAGAGAAACATACTTACATACCGTGTTACATGAAGGTCGGGACAGAGAAGTAAATAACATACATACACAAGAAAGATAACTATCATCCCTAAAATCATATGAACAGGAAAGAAAAGAGCATGGGGATCGAACCGCACGTACCGTCAAAAGAGACAGAGAGCCACCTGACTAACCAGCTCACACTGGCGAGCAGGCACACAGATAACTCCAATGCGTTCAACAAAAAGGCAAAGCAGGGCGAAGCATGGAGAAGGTGAGAGAGAAGAAAGATTCACCTTTGCTTCGGTATCCCCCTGAGGGAACGTTGAGGGAAAAACCGGATTTGGGTCCGTTCCAGCCGGGTTCAGGTTAGCGTTGGGCTGATACCGGTCTTTTGTACCACGAGGACATGTGTACACGTATATAGTAGAATACACGTGACGTGGATGAAGAGGTGGGTCGACATAAAATCTTTATCCAGTGTTTCCTCAGATTACCTTAAAGCATCTCTACATATGTTTTCAGCAGGGCATTTTCTGGCTCATTTTTTTCATTCGAATGGTGAAAATTTTGTCTAGTCGTGTTTTCAGGACACCAAAATGCGTCGAATTTGGTCCAACCTTCATCCGACCTTGCCAGGCCGAACCCCAGGCGCTGGAACCGCATGGGAACGCCAGACGCAGCAAAAATGGCGAACCCCCCACCCCACCCGTGGCCCCGCCCTGTGAGCGTGTGAAGCCGAGTCGTCATCATCCCGTCGCCTCGGCTCCCGCGACAGACTGCCGGTCAATGACCGCCAGTCTCGTCGGCCACGCATCGCCGTAATAACGCGCCATCGCCAGCTCGCCTTCCCGCCCATGCCACTACACCCCTCCCACCTTCGCCTCTCTTTCATCTTTCGGCTATAAAATGCCAGCACCCTCGCCGCCTCCCAGAGCACACACGCTCGCCTCCCCTTCCCAAACCACAAGCACCACTTCGGGGATGAGAAGAAGAGATCGATGACAGCCATGGAGGAGAGGTACCCGGGCAACCCTGCGGCGGAGAACTGCTTTGGCAGGCGGTCTCTGCAGCCGTGGGAGGTGTAGATGTTGCATGACCCCGGCAACATGGCGCCGCCGGATTTCCGTTGCCCGCCTACCTACAGGCTCAACGCTGGCGGCGTACTGGTGCCGCCGGTGCCTGAGAGCGCCGACATGGTGGAGGATATCTAGGCCGCTATCGCGGCCATGGAGGACCCGAAGCACACCGAAGACCCAGGCAACTTGCCGTACTAGGAGAATTTCTTCGCCGAGCGCCGAAACCAGCAACTGGCCGCACACGATGGCACCGGCATGCCGCCGAAGCAGCACAACGCCATGGCGTGCCGTCGGTGGTGGAGCGCTCTAGGACGGATGCTCGTGGCCGTCCTCGAGCACATCACCGCCGAAGACCACCCCAAGCTGGGCTACCCTCATCGATCGCCGATGTCGGCCGCCCGACGCTGTTTGGCGGCGAACTGGTTTCCGATCGAGGAGGATGGGAGGCCTCGGCTCCTCGTCCTCGACGTCGCGCTCGTCTGGCTCGGCGCCGACACAGTCACCTCGAGTTGGCACAGTCGCCACGCCTCCGCTCTGGCCGGTGAAGCGGGAGGTGGAGTCATTGGTGCGCTCGCCGCCGAGGACGAGGTCACGCGGCATTGTCATCAACGAAGGCCATGCGCCGACGCCGCAGCGATAGGGCGGCTTCGCTTGCGCATGCCGAAGGCCGAGCCGGCGAACTGGGAGATTCTCGTCGACGAGGATGCCTTCATCCTGAAGATGGTGTTCGGCGCCATCAGGAGGAGGCCGAGCGCCAGGCCGCTCGCTTCGCTTGCCGGGAGCGCGCCTCCTAGGGGAGACGCTCATCGTTCTCGACAACAATGACTAGGCCTGTCCCTCATCTCAGTTGTGGCTCTATGGCGATGCAGCCAGGGCAGCTCGCGTCCCCCACAGCTGCCGAGCGACGACGACGGCGACGACATGCCCTAGGACGCCGACTACACATGCTTCTACCGCAACTTTGGCATGTGAGGGGCGCGCCCAGCGGCATCGGCGTCGGCATCAACATCAGCATTAGCATGGCCCAGTAGTTATTATTATGTTTTTCTTTTACTTTTTCTTTAGCCTAATGCAGTCAAAATTCGGGTATAGGTCTGAAATATGTATGAACTTGCCTATGTTTAAACCAAATTTCCTATATTCGTCGAAATTTCGTCGAGTTTGTATGAAGTTTTGCCAAAACCGGGAAATCGACCTGAGAACGCGGGCGAAAAACTGGGCGCTCCTAGACCGAATGTTACATCCGCCCGACGCTAAATAGCGTCAGAATTGGGTCTGGGAACGCCGAACGAGTGGAAGTGCTCTTAGGAGAACACGGAGGAGGAGGACCGGTCACGGACGACCCAAACCCTAGCAGCCAAACTCACCCAACTAACACTCCACCTCTCACGCGTAACAAATCTTCTTCGATCTACTTCGGCTACACGAGAGGAGGTCACCACTCGTCCTCCTTCCATACATGTCTTAGGGTTCGTCCAGGAGATGGGGTTCAATCGAGATCGGAGGCACGCGATGCAGCGGTATCAGCGACGATCAAGATGCGACCTACTCCCTCCGTCCGCAAATAAGTGTACCTGTAGACTTGTCCTAAGTCAAACTTTATTATGTTTGACTAACTAAAAGCTTGATGTACACTTATTTGCGGACCGAGGGAGTAGATCGGCGTTTGTTTCGGAACCGCACGCCGGACTGGCAAATCCTTTTTTTTTTCTACCCACGATATGTACATAACACCTCCAATACACTCACCGACTAGACCTGTTTCTAATTTAACCGGAATCCACCCTAGAAAAAAAAACCAATAGACAGTTTTCCATCAATGTTTTCCTCAGGGGGGATTACCGAAGCAAGACTCAGAAAGATTAGATCAGTGACTACGGAGGGAAGAAGCCGCGAGACATATTTTATAGCGAACCAGCGGATGCCTACAATCTACATTGCCAGCCAGAAGACACCGCACATTCTCCCCGAGAGAGACCATAGACACGTACAACCTACACTGCCAGGTGGGTTGTCCGCTGCGAGAGCCGGTCTACGTAGCCAGGTCTGCTGACCATTCGCGAGACGACATGAAAATCTGCTGACGCCTAGAGTATATGTTGCCAGCTCGGCCCTCTGCTGCAAGGAACCGCATCCGGATAGGGCCTACGATGCCACATCGGTTGTCTATGGGCCCCTACACCGCGAAGAACTACGACCGGCACACATCCGGATAGTGCCCGCGGACACCTAGGTTCTATGATGCCACTCCGGTTCCGCAAGGGCCCGTGACTGTGAGAAACCATGACTGGCATGGGCTCATGGCGCCACGTCGGCTCTCGGCGGGTCCCGCAACCCGGTGGGTGCAGAGGCGTGTCGCGCCGGGAATGCCTCTCACAGAGCCCGATCCTGCCCGCGTATAATCTAGCGCTATTATTTATTCTGATATACTGTATTGCAGACTAGAAATAAGAAAATAAATCGCTCAATGCTTCTTATAGAAAAGTCATGAGAACTGCAAACGGGAAAATGGCGCAAGCTAGACTATATGAAGTGTCCAAATGGGCTCAAGGTGCTAAAGTCAAAAATAATAAGAGGGGTGCAACAATACTAAGTAATTTTAACTCATTGATAATGTTAAATATAGAATAAAGGAGATCTTTTAGCTAGAACAAGAGGAAGGCACCATTCTAATGAACAAAGTTTATAAATCTAAATATTGTAAAAGTTATCTCGGGGCATTGGCTTCAAAAAAATTAACAATTGAATCTATAACACACGATATCCCACAACTTTATGTTGAAGAGAACACTATTATTAAAGCAAACTTTATATAGAAGGAAATGTATAAAGCAATGCAAAATAGTAGGCTGCCCATGGTCGCCAAAGTGCATGGGCTAACCATCATTTGATCAGATAAAGAGAGCAAACGGTGTTAAGAAAATAAACGGCAGAGCTTATCAGAAACAAACGGACAATGCTTATCCTAGAGCAAAGCACTTGCATAACACATGTGTGCAGCACAGTACCTCTTGCATAACACATGTGTGCAGTACGGTAGCTCGCCGGCCGCGGTTTATATGCGTGCCGCACGCTTTTAAACCCGTGGCCATCAGCAAACTAGTATTAGACATGCATTTGTTGCTTGCGCATGGACATGGAGTCAATTCCCACACATGCATTTTAGTCTCCGGATGTGGTCAAACCCCTTATACAGCCTACTATGCACTGTAAACTCGGTAGAAATCCATCTCCAACTGAATCCACTCACCGGCTGCTACATTCCGGCGACCCTCAAACTCCTTATACTTTCTGCTAGAGTTGTTCAAATATGAACGGAGGCTATGTTGTTATACTAAACTTTTTACTACACACTGTGAGACATGTGAGACCTTTTATTTCTCCGGTTCTACATGTTTATGCACATGCATGGAGTTGCACCATGAATCATGTGTTTACTTGTAAAGCTACAAATAGATGCATGTTAAAGACGGTTAACGGCTAGCTGTTTTTGCATGTACCGTGGACCATGCTTCACTTGTAAAGCTTCCAAGAGATGAATGTTAGACATGGTAAACGGATAGCTTTGCATACTCATAACAATCGATTACTAGCAACTCTTTTATTTATACATCACAGCGTTATCAACATCAATATGTTTTAGGGAGCATGTGCACCACAATCGGACGGTGAGTAGTTTATGTGTCTTAGACACCATGGGCAAGAAATCCGCGTTGATAAAGCAATTATGCAGATGAAAAAGAATAAAGAACTTGGACGATACATCTTAGCCACAATGCGACTTTTAAGATTTTCACAAAAAATGGCACCAATCATATTTATAATATAGCTCATAAGGTTGTAAGACCAAATCAAACGACTTTTATACTTGTATGTCTGCATGAACGATCCATGAATTTCATATGAATAAACAGATGATCTTTTAAATATAGACTTTGAGAAAGCTTATGATAAGGTAAATTACCATTTTTTACAGCAAACATTGTGTATGAAAGGTTAGATCCTAGATGGTTCAATCGGATATATTAACTAAATTTCGGCAAGGAGAGTCATATTTATTCACTTAAGTTTTAGTATATAATTGTTCTCTCAAAGAAACAAAATGTTGTCCAATTTCTACAATATCGTCCAATTTGTCTTTTGAATGTGAGTTTTAAGATTTTCAAGCTATTGTGCTAGTGATGTAGTACGTGATAGCTACCAACGTCCCTTGCAATGGTGGACGATGGCGAGAGAGACCATCGACGCAGGGAGAAATGTGCGTTTGTGTCAGCAAACGGTCAGTGCCGAAACAGGACAACGGTAATTCTTCGGGAATGGGAGACAAGAGACGAACACACGAGAGACAAGGAGAGAATGGATGGGTCACCTCCATGTGGGTACCGCCTGTTGTTGTTGTTGGTTGTTGTTGTTGTTGTTGTCCTAAGTGACGGCACTTATCGAGCATGTCCGACGCTCACACAATGGTCCCTATGAATTAGTACCGGCGTGGGAGTGCCAAACCATTTAATGAGTTGTAACACTATGCCAGTATGCCACACTGCATTACAAGGGCAGCTAGGAGCCTATTTTCTGCATGGTGTCCTAATAGCGAGAGGGTGGTTTAAAAACGTCAGTGAATATGCTCTAAACCATGCATCCTCTATAACAACAATTATAAAATACCATAAGGCGATCGTCCTGGTCTCGTGGAGCACTTATATGGGTGTTTTGACTTGACAAAATATAATTTGAGTTATACCACTACCTACGTTCCATAATGTAAGTTTTTTATAGCTGCAACATGCATATACCTAGGAAGAGCAATAATTCAAGTGTGAGTTCTTTTTAGGAACACAATACAAACACGCTACAACACTCCCAAAAAAGGGGCCAGGTTTTTCCCTTCTCATCCGACAGTCCGAACCCATCTTCCTTTTTTTTGCCAAAATTTCGCATATCTATTAATAATCACCAATGGTAGTATAAAGACTCAAAATAATAACAGATACAGCTAGAATTTTAGATGTAGCGACCACATAGTTTTAAAAACCGGACCGGTTCAATGGTTTAAACAGAAAAATCTAAACCGATAGATTCACTGGTTTTTCAGAGGCACCGGTCCAATAAGTAAAAAAACAACAAAAAGATGTTTACTAGAGGAATCAAACTCGTGAACCTTATACAAGACATAAAATAGCAACACGTAATGCCCAATACCACTTGGACACGCCCTGTTTTTATGATTACATGTTGAAATAAACACTATATATACCTTTTCTGGTCATTTTGTTTCAAAATTTACTTAAATTTTAATAAAAATAGTTTTTTGTCGCCATCGAACCGAATGAATCAGTGGTCCGACCAGCAAACCAGTGAACCAGTCGCCTCACCAGTTTACTGGTCGGTCAGGTTTTTAAAACTATGGCGATGACTATATCACTATTTATATGCTCTTTGGCTTACGGGTTGGAGTCTTGAAACAATTATAATACTAATGTAATTAGAACATAGGAAGTGGTTGCCAGCTGCCACATGCCGAAGAGCACATCATGCTAGTATCCTCTCGTTTGTGACATGCATGACAAAAAATCTTGCACAGAACAATACGAGGAACCTTCTTACCTCATGCATCATCCATGATCGTGGTGTGGTGCCCGGTTGACGCATGGTCGTTTTCTATCCATATCCCTCGCACTAAACCAACCGTTATGATGTTGTACTATATTTAATTTGGATGGTGTGAATAATTGCTAACTGCTCATTCAAAACATTAGATGCAGGTTATTTTCCTTATAAATTGTTAGCAGTAGACAGGTATTTCCTTTTCTTTTTTATTTAGAAGTAGGATGTCGTGGTTTAAGACTTATATTTGTTCCGTTTTCTTTCTACTAGAACCTGGCTCTTATTGGGAGAATAATGTTATTTTTTTTATCTTATTTTTTTGTGGAAAAATGTAGGTTGTTTTGCTTTTGTTTCTTGTTTTTTGTGGGTTGATTTAGACTCAGACACCACTGCACTATCAAGTGCAGATCCATAATGGTAAACCTAGGTGCCAAAAAGCTGAAAGAATTTGCAAGACTGGCATGGCTCACAAAATTTCGTATAAGTAAGAGAATAAAGGGCAGCATTGCATCCTCGATGTAGAAAGTTTGGAATTATCATATGTATTTGAAATTTCTCAGAATCATGACTATATAAATAAGGGTTGATTTTCCTATCAAAATTATAGTAGGAAGACATACGTCTCGAAGTGCTCGTGTGTGCCATGTTAGACCAGGAGAAATCTAGGAAAAGGAGGGAGGGTCATTGATCTTGACCAACGAGCCGGTGGCAAGCTCGAAGGTGATGATGAGATGAGTTCATGGCGAAGACCATCCTTCTACTTAAGGTTACCGATCAAGTAATGACCGTTTGTAGAACTATGTTGAGGTCGTCATGGTGAGGGCCTAACATAATGCCTACGAGTAACATTGATGGTGGAGAGTTGGATATGAACAAGAAGGCTTGAAGGTAGAGTGGGCCTAACAGGTGGAAACACCTCCTCATAGTCAGTTCCTTGACGTTGTACATAGCCCTTTGCAACGAGTCTTGTCTTAGTACTTCACAACAGCACCCTTCATGTCCTTTTTTAACTTATATACCCACTTCAAACCAATAGGCTTATGCTTCGGAGGTCGGGTTACCAAAGTACACGTGTTGTTGTTCTCGATCGCCTTCAACTCCTCATCCATGGCGTGCTTCCAACTTAGATCTTTGCTCGCCTTTACAAAATTCGCCGGCTTCTCAACTCCGAGAAAACATAGTCCAGAGTACTCGAGCGTAAATCGCTTGCCGTTTTTGTAGAATTTCTTGAGGATCTTAGTGCCTTGCGAAGTAGGAGACACAAGTTGTGTCATAGTCCATGCACTTGAGGAATATGGATACTTTCTTGGCAAGCTTGATGACGGGTCGTTGGCATAGTCATCGTGATCATGACCATCATCTTGATTGTCGTCATCACCTTGTGCCTCTTGGTGATCTTCCTCACCGTGTGTCGCGTTCTATACAACATCATTGCCAAGATCATCACCCATATCCTCATTGTCGTCATCGGTGTCCGTATCGTGGTGATCGTAATCACCTCGGTCACCATTGTCGGGCTTGTTCCCGGGTAGCTTCAATGTTACCTTCTTATATTGAAGTATCACCTTGAGGTTTGGTTTCATAACCATCGGTTGATCGAGATCGCAAACTTTGGCCATTAGAAGAGCTGGTTCGTCATATTCCTGCTTCGCCAAATTTGCCTTCATCTCCCTTTTGTTAGGATCTGAACATTTCTTTGCATAGTGATCCATATAGTATTGCATTTGTAGCACTTGAACTTGGACATATCCAAGTTTCGTGGATTCTGTTCTGTCATATTGATCACCTTTGTTGTGCCCTTGTGGCTTGGCTTTTCCTTTGCCCTTTTCATCATGCCCATTGAGTTTCGACTTGCTTGATCCTTCGTCATCACACTTTTATTTGCTGCTTGGTGCTTCCCAGTCAACCCATGAGTAGAGAGATTGATCGATGCCTCCTCCTTGGCCCTTTCGACATCCATGAGAATTTTCTTACCACGTTCGCAGGCGTCTTATCACCTCCGTTATGGTCATGTTCTCAATGTTGCTAAGTTACTCAAGTGTGTCGATGATGTAAGTGAATTTTATCAGTTACCAAGCTGAAGAACTTCTCCAAGACATCGACTTCCTCGAGCTTTGCTCTGAGAGCACAGATCTCTCCCACCAAGGTGGTGAGACGCATGGCGTAGTCATTTACCGAGTCCGTTTCCTCCATCTGCAACTTACGAAGTTGGCGCTTCAGCACTTGTGCCCAAGCCTTCGTGACGCGATCTTCTCCAATCCTCATCTCCTTGAGCGCGCCCCATGCCTCTCTTGCCGTCTCGAACTCCGCCAATGTCATCAGCACTGAATTCGGTATAGACTAGGCTATACCTTGGTCGCACTCGTCATCGACCTTGTCGTTGGTGATTGCCTGCCACACTCGAAGTGTTCGGAGAATAATCTTCATATTCACCACCCAAACACCGCAGTTGGTGTCGGTGAGCTGCGGGCACTGCACGGGAATGTTGCGCTGCACCATGATATTGGTACCGGCCGCCCAGATCGTTGCGGTTGTCATCTTCTTCTTGCCGCCATCCTTGTTCATCTTGGAGCCGCTATTCTTGCAGGACTTCGAGTCATTGACGGAGCTCTCTCCGTCGCTTCCGCCCATCACCACGACAAGAACCTAGGCTCTGATACTATATGTTGATTTTTAGAAACCTGTACACGCTCAACCAGTTAGAATTTAATTCGTACGTAGCTGGCTATACAATCAACTGGATCAATTCTTGACTAGTAAGGACCGCTCGGCTGGGCACGGGAACTTTGCGACGTATACAAAACACAATAGATTGTAAACTGATTTAGATTGCCACAGGCACATCTCGTGTCTGTCTTACTTCTCTCTATATTTTTTTTGGTGATTTTCATTGACATAAGGTGCAGCCCTATAGGCATTTTTATACACGTTTATGCAGGGATTAGAAGATTAGACTAGGACTAAAACTTCTAGTTATACTAAAACTCATACTTGCACCTAATACTACTTCGTATACGTACTGCAACAAGGTTGCTTTTTATAAAACAAACCTTAGTCTTTGCCAGCTTAGGCGGACCAACATTAACATGTAAATCATTGAAGGAGCTGAGATATTTATTAACTTCCAATTTGGCCCTTGAGAGTTGAGTCTACATACTAGCATGATCTTTATTTATATGCACAATATCTATCTGTATCTGTACTATCTAAAAAGTATAAAGCCGTTCCGTTTTCTGCCTCTCCCGCACTACGTCGGGCCTTTTATCGAGTTTGGTCAAACTGGCGTTCTTTTGTCCTTCATCTGACCCGCAAACCACGCCTTGCGAGAAAAAGACGTTATCAAAGCCATTCCCTTAGTCAACCACCCACACCCACACCCACACAACACCCCACCGCCCACTCCCATTGGAACGCCACCAATCTAGCCTCAACCTGCGCCTGATGGCTGTTCTCCTTGTCCCAGAACCCGCGGCCAAGGCAGCCAGACCGCCAGAATCAAGCTCAGCTTCAACGTCTCACGATCCTGTCCACAGCGCCACCCACATGCCGCCTTGCATCGCCTGCTCGAGCTCCCTACGCCGGATCTTCCGAGGGACGTCATGTTGAAGGAGGCTGGGGAAGATGGCGGCTCGTTGGGATCAGGACGAGGACCACCCCACGCCTCTAGATCTCACTCATCCGGCAACCCTCTCGCTCCTCTTCCTCTGCTTGGCAACTCCGACGCTGAGGAGGACGCACGGGCCTGAACACACGAGTCGCTGTTGTCCGAGGTGGTCGGCATGCGGTGGTTGGTATGACACGCCTTTCCTTCTTCCATCTGTTCTCTGCTCTCCTATATCTCTCTCTGATTTTTTGCCTACATGAGATGCAGGTGCAGGACCGGCCGGTGGCCAGGGCCGGATTATTGTCTGCATCTTTCCATTACCCCATCATATTAATCTCATCGACCAAACTAGCCAAAAAACGGTGATGTCAAGGTTCACGCTCCGCATTTCTTTTTAACAGTCAATCGGGTATTCTTATCTGATTTCTACACTGGAAACAATGTAAGGATGGTGCCGCAGTTTGCGTACCAAAAGACATACTGTGGTACTCTATCCTGACACTCCAAGAACATGCCAATGTTACAGGAACTTTTTTCATTTTCTCACCTAAAAGTTGGAGCTAATATGTAGTTCTTGAATTAATATAAGAGTTGATTTCTTGATGTTTACTTTGTGGAGCTGAAATATGAACTTCTATTTGGCGGATAATTTGTTCCTAACTTCTAAATTACCTGTTTTTTATCTATTGAATTTAGTGCTTATCCATGACACTCCAAGAACATGCCAATGTTATAGAAACTTTCTTCATTTTCTCACCTAAAAGTTGGAGCTAATATGTAATTCTTGAATTAATATAAGAGTTGATTTTTTGATGTTTACTTTGTGGAGCTGAAATATGAACTTCTATTTGGGGGATACTTTGTGGAGCTGAACTTTCTTCATTTTTTGATGTTTACGACCTGTGCTAGCAGTACACTAGCAACCATTGTAGAGTTCTGAAAGAGGCGAAGCCGATCGATAGGTAAGAAAGGAGAATGAATGGAAAAAACAATGGCCAATAGAATGATCTGTTGTTTGAGTGGACCAACTTTTATAAAAGAGTCATGTAAAATTTGTACGACCAAAAAAGTTAATAACCCGTGGCAAAGCACGGGTATTTACCTAGTACTATTAAAAAGATTGAGACCGTTTGTCACCTCCAGAAATTTTCCGTCTTCCTTGAAAAAACGGTTTTGCCCTTCATAATTCGAACTTATTACAAAGGCTGCCACCGCAGAGTGAAACTTGACCTCCCGTACAGAACCGCCGCCGCCACACGTCGCATCGCCCCTTTCCTCTTCTCCGGGATCCCGCGAGGGAGCGAGGAGGCCCGCTCCCAGCCTGCCCTGGTCGCCGCCTCCGGCCTCCGTACGTCCCCGAACGCCACTGGCCGCAACTCCCCCGATATCCGCATGTACGCCGAGCTCCAACACCCCTGCTCCATCTCTTCTTCGTCAGGATTAGCCCTTTAATAAAGTGGATCTAATATAATCCTATATTATCCCCTCCCATATCGGGTGGAGCAAGGAGGGAGGCGGTCGCCACGGGGTCGACGAGAAGAGGATGGAGGAGGCTAGAGCGGCGGGAGGACAAGCTGGCCGGCGTCTATGTCCGGCGGTGGAGCAGGTTAAGCGGGAACCGGGTGGAGCATGTGGGACAACTTCACCGGCCTCGAGCTAGAATGGCCGCCCGTGCCTGCGCAGACCTAATCAATCCCATTTCCTCCACCCAAATCGACCTATCAAGAATGCGGGCACCTTCCTGCCGCCGGAACTTCTTTCATGGACGTCGCTGAGGCGTCGGACCTCGAGGCGCAGCTAGCCGTGGCCGTGCACATGCTCAACCAATGCACACACACACCTATGCGCGCCTCGATTCCAAACAGTGTGGCTCCTCGGCCTGCAGCGCTAGCAGCACGCGTGTGAGCTTGTGGCCTTGATGCTCTGCTCCGCGCATCATCAAGCTCCTACTGATGTCCTACTCTCGAGCAACCACCGCCTTTCGACCTGTGCTAGCAGTACACTAGCAACCATTGTAGAGTTCTGGAAGGATTTAGTTTTCCTTGTTCTTCAGTCTTGGAGCAATATAAAGAGAGATGTAGTTGACCTTCTTGTATTGCACATTGTACCTTGTTTTCCATTCCGATGATCAATAACGACAGGTCTTTCTTCAGAGTTCAATATAAAGTTGCAAAGCATGTAGCAACAGGCTTAATTGGGTAATGGTAACCATTTTTTCCCTCGATTAGATAAATAGTGATTCTGAAGTCTGTGGTTTAACACTTTTTAGTACTAACATAATTAATTATAAAAATGGCATGTCTTGAAAATGATAGTACTAGATGTCATCCGAAGCAGTAAACATTTTTAGCTCACGTTGTTTCATGTTATAAGTCATTCTAGGCATATTGATTTTCCACGAGTCTTGCTATACATACGTATCTTTTTCTGTACAAGCGGCCGCTCCATGGTCCGGCATGTATAGAGGTTGTACGTGGAGTGTTGGATGGACAGAGTTTCTGATTTTCCGTTGCTTCAGTCGATGTTCCTGCGGGGAAAGTAAACTTGACATTATATTTCTCATCTGATACCCTTTGCTTTTTTGCAATAGTATGCAAGTACTTTATGGTTTCTCTTGTGTGAAGACACCTACAATAGGCTTTTTTTAGTGTGGAGGGTTAGCCTCTTACAGTTACATCATCTGAAAACTGTAGTTGCAAAACTTGGGCCATTGAAGACCTGCAAAAGAAAACCTCTACTCTGCCTCTTGGGCATCAGGTTTTGAGATCATAGTTGATGATGCAAACCTTAGGTCATTGAAGACCTGCAGAAGAAAACTTCTAGACTCTGTCTCTCGGGCATCAGGTTTTGAGCCGTGTGCGACCCTTCTATACTTATCTAAAGAGCGACTCTTAGCCATAAAAAGTTTCCGTTGGCCTCATTGCCTTTTTCGCATGCTGAAACTAATGGCAAATTGGGTGGCGAGGCTGAAGCCGCCTTCTGAGGCGGTGGCGTTGGGAGGTGAAGAAGCATCAGGGCCATCATTTGAGAAGGATGTTGATGTGGAATACATGGCCAAATCACTGTGTTTAACTTCTAACAAGTAATTGGAACTATACAGAGTGTCAGCTGTTAATGACATTCAGTCGTTACTTCAGTCCTTGGAGTGGTGTTGAAGAGAACGGTGTGTATCAGGCCCAATGCAGTTGTTAATTTCTTATAATATCTTCAAATGATATAACTTATGAGGGGTGTAGTGATGGATTAGGGGAAGCTTGGAATTATTGGGCAACAATTTTCTTACTCATATGTATGAGAACCGTGACAGTTCTGCTGGTCAGCTTGTATAAGGATAGTTACTATGTGAACCTAACAAGTTGATGTTTAGGTTTCACCGGTGCAAGATCTTTTCATGGGATATTAGGAGTTAACAGTTGAATACAACCAGCCAAGGTATCAAGGAATATTAATCAATAATAACAACTAACCCGTTGTAAGCACACGAGCAAATATGCCAGCCTCCAGAATTTCCTGACCGAGAGAGAAACAACTCGGCTCGTGTGGTCTAGGAGAAACCACGACCGAGTGGGGATGTTACATTGGTATTGCTTCGCAACTAATTACCACAAACTATGGTGTTTTGTGAAAAATAGATCATGGGTGTGGTTATGTAAAAACCTTCCTTGTAAACCTGTTCGGCGATATTATTTTTCCTAAGGCGCATGTAAGGCCGGTATTACATGTAATAATTGTTTACTAGATCGTAGCAACGCACGGGCATTCAGCTACTAAATTTAAAATTAGCTGATATCTGAGCAAGCTTATCCGGAAGCTGCTAGTCACCGCTCGACGCGGCGCTGCCCGAAGCCGGCGGCAACTGGGCCGGCCAGTGTAGCGTGGCTCCTTTTTTCCTTTATTTTTTCTTTATATCTTATATTAAACTGTGAATATTTGTATAATTAGGATTACAAGCAGTGATTTTTTTTTGAATATTTCTGAAGGTTTTCAAAAGTTATAAATAGAAATTCGAAATTCATGAACTAAAAATTTAAAAATTATGAACATTTCTCAAAAAATCATGAACCAAATTTCAAGAAAACATAAACAAACTTACAAAAACCATGAACCAATTTTAAAGAACATAAACCAAATTCAAAAATACGAACCAATTTCAAAAAAATATGAACCAAATTCATAAACCATAAACCAATTTTAGAAAACATGATTTTTTCCAAAATATAATAAACATTGTTCGGGGAAAAAGTAAAAAAAGGTAAATTAGAACTAAAAAGAAAACAGAAAAAGGAAAAACAAAACAGAAAAGAGAATGAAAATCCATTTTCACGTGAATGGGCTGGTCCAACAGGAGAGTGCCCCTGTGCCACAGAGGGCCGGCAATTAGCATTTTGCAAGCTATCCATCCCACCTCCGACAGCTGCGCTTCTGTTGCAGGCCCATAACTTTTGCAACACAGGCTCCTTCTTGCGCCCTTGTATCGAGAACTCCAACCACCGGGCTTTGCTGCTCCATGGCTACGCCGCCACGGCATCAGCCACCGCCGGCCACCACCGCATTTTGTCTAAGCCGGCCAGATATGAGTATGTTGTACGGAGTACAAAACACACCGCCACGGCCGGCGTCGCACTCGCACGCCACCGCAATCCGCATGTTTAATTTACAACACCGTCACGGCCAGATATATATGCGTGAACGGCACTCCATCCACCGGCTGATCTAATCATATGGACGAATCATGAAATGCACCCAAGAGACAAAAGGCTGTCATCACCACGCCCATCCAGCGTAAAACGTAGCGAAAGCGGAAAAGGGAGAGGCCCCGGCCCGTCGTGTTTTCCCTTTCATTTCATCCGTCCCTCCTCGTTTTCCGGGAGCATACGGACACGCCGCACAATTTAGTACTCCTCCTCTCCTCCTAGAGTGTAGTGGCACTCCGAGGGTCAACAGCTCACACTCCACTGATCCCACTCACTCAAAGCTAACCAACCTCCACGACTTCCACACCGACCGCAAAGCTAGCTACCTACACACACACACCGCGAGGATCGATCATCGACGCCTTGTGCTGCTAGCAATGCCGCTGCTGCTCTTGCTCCTGGTGCTCCAGCCCGCGGTGGCGGCCGCGCTGTCTGCTCCGGCCACCTTCCCGGGGGACAGGGCCGCGTTGGCGTCCCTGAAGTCCGCCGTGGACAAGGCGACCATCCCGGCCTACTCCTGCCTCGCGTCGTGGGACTTCGCCCACGACCCATGCACCACCTTCCCATGCGGCCTCCACTGCTACACGCCGCCCAACTCCTCCTACCAGCGCGTCGCCGGCGTCTCCCTCGACCCCGCGGGGTACTCCGGCACGCTCCCAGCGCCGGTCTTCGCCTCGCTAACCCTCCTCCAGACCCTCTCCCTCCGCGACAACCGCTTCCACGGCGCACTGCCGGCCGGGACGCCGCTGCCGCCGAGCCTCCGCGTCCTCGGCCTCTCCGGCAATGCCTTTTCCGGCGAGATACCGGCGGCCCTCTTCACCCCGGCATCGTCGCTGCAAGAGCTCGACCTCTCCCGCAACAAGTTCACCGGCCGGATACCGCCTCAGGTCGCGTCCTTGGGCGCCCTGACGCGGATGGAGCTGCAGCACAACGGCCTCGCCGGGAGCCTTCCGTGGATGGGCAGGATGCGCTCGCTCGCCCACCTCGACGTGAGCGGCAACGCGCTCTCCGGATCGCCGCTGGACGCGCTGCCGCGGCAGGTCGTGTCCGTCGTGGCGCGCAACAACAGCCTCTCCGGGCCGCTGCAAGCCGCGGCCGTCCTCGCTCTCCCCGCGATGCAGGTGCTGGACCTCACGGGCAACGCGCTGACCGGCGCGGTCCCCGGCGCCGTGTTCGAGCACCCGGCGCTGGAGCAGCTGCGGCTGGGGTCCAACCAGCTCGGCGCGGTCGAGGAGGCGTCCGACGGCGGCGCGTCGAGCCAGCTCGTCGAGGTGGACCTCAGCGACAACCGGATCGCCGGCCGGCTGCCCGGGTGTCTCGGGGCGATGCCGCGTCTCGCGATGGTGGGGCTCGACCGGAACCGGTTCGTCGGAGGCATACCGGACACGTACGCCGTTCGGGTCTCGGTGGAGGAGGTCACCGATAGGCGGGTGCCGTTCGCGAAGCTGACGCTGCAAGGGAACTATCTCTGCGGAGGCCTGCCCAGGCAGATGAGGCAGATCAAGGAGGGCAGCGCCGTGGTTAGTTTGGCGGACAACTGCTTGCTCAAGTGTCCGCGCAAGTTCTTCTTCTGCCAGGGCACCCCGCAGAAGAACCATGCCACATGTCCCAAGTGCGAGCCATGAGAGCTTGCATACTGTACATAACGCATTCCCATGTATACATACTTTCACGATAATAAGGAAGAAAATTAATGGTCGTAACGAGTACTCAATGACGAGTATGCATGAAACACCGCGGTCGGTGGCACGAACTTGTAAGATCCAAGAGTCAGGGCCTCCATCAAGAGATAGGTCCGGACATCCTATTTTCGCATCTTCACCGGGCTGATTAAAAAAGTCTGTTTATTTCTGTTTGGTTTGGGCTACGATTTTTTAAGTAGTGGTCCAGTTTGTCCGATCGGCGGCGTGACCCGTTTATTCATGCTAACCAGCGGCAAGAATTTTTATCTGTTTACAGATTTAACATGCAAAATACATAGATAAATATATATATATATATATTGACTAGCAAATAAATTAGACTAGGTAATGCTTACATATGATTTGTTCACACTAATATGATTCGATAAAAAACTACCAAACGTTATTTAATTATAGGAAGCACTTAACCGATTTAGTTTTTCACACGAGCCCATATATGCTCAGCCAAATATAGTTGAAGCCGATCATGGGCCTATCGGTGACGCAAATTTTTATGCACTTGTATAAAATCTTCCCAAGACGCTAGACCTAGATCTGGGTCAACCAGCTCTCTGAAAGTCCCAGCCTTGGTCTAAGATGCCATCATCACACTCGTTCTCGACGATCACGTTCTCGACGATCATGTTGTGTATGATCACACAAGCAGTCATCACATCTCACATTCTCTCTATGCTCTAGGTTCTAGCAGGATTTCGAACAATAGCCCACCTTGATTGAAGCACGCCAAATGCTTGCTCCACATCCTTCCTAGCGGCCTTTTGCTCTTTAGCAAACCTCTTGCATTTCTCATCTTCAGCGTTGCGGATTGTCTTCACAAAGGTGGTCCAGGAGGGATAGATATGTCAACTAGATAGTAACTCATATCATATGGATTACCATTGATCTTATAGGATACCTGTGGGGCATTGCCTTCTGCCAGCCTAGAAAACACCAGAGGCCGCTGCAGCACATTGATGTCACTGTTTGATCCAGCCATACCAAAAAAGGAGTATCAAATCTAGAGATCATGTGATGCAACAGCCTCTAGTATGACGGTGCACCCCTATGCATGTCCTTTGAACTTCCCTTGCCAACCAAAGGGACAGTTCCTCCACTGCCAATGCATGATGTCGATGTTGCTAAGCATCTCAGGAAACCCCCTTCTCTCGTTGATGGACAAATGGCGGGCAGTGTCTTCGGTGTTTGGCTCTCCCAGGTAAACTTTGCCAAACACCGCAATAACTGCACTGCAAAACCAGTGCATGGCCTCATGGCATGTGGACTCGCTCATGCTCATGTAGTCGCCGAGAAGATTACCGGGCACTCCATATGCAAGCTGCCGAATGGAAGTGGAACATTTCTAGTAAGAGGAGAAGCCAATCTTATCGGTACAATCGTACTTGGCATCAAAGTAGTTATCGTACTTCCTCATCCCATGGACACCATGTAGCGATGATGTGGCATCCCGCAAAACCACTACTAGAAAATCGCGTTGTTTTTGTGCATTGCATCACCATGACATCATCATGCATCTTTGGCTCTCAGAATATTGTAGCTAAAAACTATTTTGTCTAATACAATACCTCTTCTCTTATTTCAAAACAAGTCTTATAATTATTTGTTAAATTAATTGCCTAAAAATTATTTTGCTAAAAAGAGTTAAAACAAGACAACACCATAAATATTTTACAAACTAATAAAACCCAAACCCTATTCTATTCCTACCCAAACCTAGTCTACCCACCAACCACAGCACGCCACCTCACCGTTCCCTCCACCTCATCCTCAGCACAGCCACCTCACCAATCCCAGACTTTTCCCCCACTCCTTGACCCGCCTGGGCCCCACCCAGCACTACCTGCCGGCCCAGCACGCACTCACACAGCCCCCACCTACCCCTCTCCCTTCCACCCTGGTCCCACCGCGCCTGGCCCACAGCCACTCCCTAACCACGCGCACGCTCGGACCCCCTGGCTCGCCCCGTCCCACTCCCTCCGACCCGGGCCCCACTTGCCAGCGCCCCACCCCGCGGGTCCCACACCGTCCTTCCCCACCTACCCTCTCTCTCCCTCACGCTCCCGCACCGAGCCACCGCCCTCCCCTGGTCCTCTCCCACCTCGCCGCCGCCCCCTCCTCTCCGGGCCGCCCCCTCTCTCCCTGTCCCGCAGCAACCGCCGCCGCTCCTCCCTCCTCTCCGCTCCTCGCATCGCCGCCCGGCCACGGCCTCGTCTGCGCCGTCTCCGGCCACCGCGGGACACCGCCGAGCCGCCTCTCCTCTCCATCGAGCTCCTCCCCGCGGCTCTTCTCCCCGCCGGCCGCCTGCGAGCCTCCCCGCCGGCCTCCTCTCCCTCTGTCCGCCGCCCCTCCACGACCTCGCCTCCGCCCAGCCCTCTCCTCCCTCGCCTCCGACGCGCTCCGCCTCCACCCCGACGCAAGCCGCCGCCTCGCAGTCCCGCGGGCCGCGTCCTCGCCTCCGGCTCGCCGACGACCCCTTCCTGCCGCCGCCACGTCCCCGTCGAGCCCGGCCCAGCGCACTCCGGTCGCGACCTCGCCGCCGAGCTCCTCTGGCCGCCCTCGCTCACCCCTGCCTCCGCCCAGGACCTACGCCACCTCGCGGGTCCCCGCACTCAAGCGCCGGTCGTCGTCGTCGTGGCCGTCACCTCCGTCGTCGCCCGCGTGGTTGCGGGTCCGCGTCCGTGCCGCCTGGGTCCTTCCCTCGTCGCGCATCCCCGTCAAGCACCCCGTCACCCCCAGCTCCACGCCGCGTTCGTCTCGGCCGCTCCGCCCGCGACCACCTGGCCGGATCGCCTCGGCGCCGTCGTCCTCCTGCTCGTCTCCATCTCGCCCTGTTCGCCTTGTCCGCCTCGCCGGCCCTCCAACATCGACCGTGTCCCCGTTCAGCTCCTGCCGATGGCGTGAGCCCCCCCCCCCCGCTGTGTTAATGTGTTGGTGTTGCTCAGTGCCGTGGGAGGTGAAGGTGATGGGTGTGGTGTGGTACGGTGCTAAGAAGATGGTGTTACATATCACCCGGGCTTTGACCTGAACATTTCGGTGGACGAGAACGAAAAGTTGGACAAGGTCATTGGTGTCATCGACAAGATCTTCGATGACCACCGGATTAGATTCAAGTTCTCCATCGACGACAAGATCGCCCTCAAGGATCCGAAGGCCCCAACTCCGAAACCCCGAAGACCGATCCCGGTGTTTGAAGACCGAACCCCAAGATCTGCCTCACGGGACCGAACCCCGGAAACCCCGATGCTTTCGACACGGATGCCATGATCTTCGTCACGGACGCCGAGACCCCCGAACGCCAAGACCGACCCGACACGAGGACACGACAAGATCTTCGCGACGACAAGATCGACACCGACCAGGGGAAGTCCGATGGGCCCCCGACGCCACACCAAGTCATTCTTCCCGGAACGCCAAGCTCTTCATCTTGTATCCGATCCCATCGAACCTGATCCCCGTCGAACCCTGAGACCGAACCCCGAACCCCTCGGAGCCCAAGATCGCCAAACCTCCATGTGTGACCCTTATCCGAGAACCCTATTTTATAAATTGTCAACTATATAAATTGTTGCATACTTAATTGTTCATGCATGCATCTTGTCATGTGGGTTTGGGTGGCGTTATGCCGATTCACCTTATAATTAAATATGGGGCCCATATGCGGGCAAATCTAGTCTTATATTGGCCTCATTTAAATTGGTGTAGTGAACCGGTGCCATCTTTTGCCACGTTAAGACAACATTTAAATTGCGGGGTATCTAAACAACATGAACCTAATAATTAATTGTCGGGACTCCGGTTCCGCTTAACATGACCTAATTGCATCGCAGCTTTGCCATGCCATACACCATACATGCATCATGCCCGATCTTTGGCCGTAGTATTAAATAGTCCATCCGATGTTTCTTCTAGTGTTTTGCTTCTTCGCGGATAAGGCCGTTGAGTTGATGCGAGTGTCGACCCGATCTTCGGTTGAACCTTCGGCAATGTTTTCAGGCGAGCATCTCCCCCTTTCTACCTATCTTACTTTTATAGTATTTATTCCCTCATGTTGATCTATTGCTATCTGTGTTGCGATGCTCTAGTTTTCGTACCCGTGTTATCCCTTGCCGCCTCATATTGCCTTGGACACCTCCTATTACCTGTTGTTTGGTAGATAGTTGGACTTGCGCGTCGTAGTCGCTCGCTCAAGTGCTGTTGCGTGTCGTCCAGTACCACAGTTGTTGGAGTGTTGCCGCATGTTTAAGGTTGGAGATGATCCTGGCTTTAATTATCGTTTACTTTAATTACTGTTTAACAACTAAAATTGAAGTAAGTAAGCAGAGGCACAGGTGGGCAATAGATGTTATTTGGTTGTTAACCGTCCACTTGTGTCCCGTAGGACCCCGAGTACTTGATACCTGTTCCTTGAATATTCGCGCTATCCACATCCGGGAGGATTATGGGTCCCCCCTGAGCCAGAGCTTGATTCATTCTTATTTCTTGGGGCCACAAACTAGTTTGAGGTTTTATTTACTATCCTGTACTTATGCCATGCTTTACTGCTTTATTACGATTGTGCGAGGAGCACCTGTACTGTTTAGGATCGTGACCCGTTTACGCGGTATCGACAAGCCCAGTTTTGGGTTCCCAGTCGCTTACAGCCGACCCCACAAACCTTGAGTCTGTCTCGGAGTCAGTTAGCTTTGTTGCGGGTGTACTCAACGGGGTGGCCCCCGGAAATATTTCTGAATCCTGTGATTGCTTTGTCGTGAAGGCCTCGTTGGGTTTTGATTTGGTTTTTCCGAGGTTGATCGAGTGTGTGTTGCTATTTGTGCACCCCTGCAGGGTAAAACTTTCTGAAAGCCGTGTCCGCGGTTATGGACGACTTGGAGCACAATATCTCGATCATAGACAACTATAACTAAAGTAGTGCTATAAATTTGACTTTATAATGACTAGTAATCAGCTTCACTATAATGGAATGGCTAAATAAAACTGCCAACAATTGCTTGTTTGGGTTGTCGCTTGCTACCATTGTACCTGACTAGTAAATATTGCAACTATAACGGAATGGCTAAATAAAAGTACCAACAGCTGCTGGGTTTTGGGATATCTCTCATGCTAATTGTATCTGACTAGTAAGTGTCGCAACTACAACGGAATGGTTAACTAAAAGTGCCCACTTCTTATTATATCAGGATGACTATCTAAACCTGACTAGTAATTGCTGCAACGATAACTGAATAAATAAAACTGCCAACGGTGTGAGTTCCTCGGTTGACTTCCTCGTTTGGTCTCGAGGGGGAAACACCAGGATGGGTTTGTTTGGTGTTAGAATCAGGTTGGTTCCGGATAGGTCTTTCTTATCCCTTTCTGATAGCCGACAGTTGTATCGAGTCTATATAGGTTGTTTAGTGCATGTCGCGCTGCCGCTCAGTCCACCATACCTATGTAGGCGAGGACCGCCGAATTCTAGCCTCGCCGTGTACTGGCCTCAGTACTGACCGCTCTCTCGTTTTCCTTTGCCCTTTGTCGGCACCCCTTTTGTTTTAGCAGGTTTCGACGTCGTTAGCAGGGTTACCCCTCCGGCTTGGCCTGGGCAGGGTTATGGACGCCATTGGTTATTCTTCAGGGCTCTTGGCCCCATTTGCATCTTGTCCGTAGTCGGACGCTCTATCATTTTCAAGGTGATTTGGATCTTTGTATATTATATCTGTATTCTTGACTCATGGAGTCGTGTTGTATATATATCTGTTCTGTGGGTCCCATCGAGGATTGTTGTGTAATGTTATTACTTTGTTTTCCACCCGCACGAAAGTTCCTGGTGGGCGCCTTCGAATCGTTTCTATGCGGGTTTGGCGGGTTTCGCTAAAACTTGCATAGGGCCGATTCTGAGGGTGTTACAGAGTGGTATCAGAGCTCAGCAGTTGCGATACCCCACAAGTCCAGCCTGTAGGATAACCTAGCTAACGGCCGAAGTAGAGTGTCAAAACTATTTTTGAAAATCGGTTGGATAGTTCTGATTAGGTCTGATTTTACTCCTTACCCTCTGCTGCTCTCCTCTCACCTCTGCGTGTTTTGAATCCGCTCTCTTCTCTCTCTTCGAGTCCAGGATTTCTCGTGGTTGGGTTCCGTCGTACCTTCAGGGTTTCGCTTCCTCCTTTGATAACGGAGTTCTACCATCCGGTGTTCAAGCTGTCTGAGGAATCCGTCTACTGTGGTATCATTCTTTGTTCCTTGTTTGTGCCTTCCGGTGTTTTCCGACACGACGACATCATCTACGCCAGATCCGATGCAGAGTCTGCATCACTCCTTGTTCTGCACCTCGATTGTCGAGATCTTCAGTCTAATTCCGAGAGTTGGTTGCATAATCCGCCTGTTCGTGTGCAGAGTAATGGTTTGGGTGCGCGATGGACTGATCACCATCCGACTACTCTTATCATTCGCTCTTGTACATCGAATCAGGGGATCCAGCAATTTTACTCCGTCCACGGAAGCTAGAGGTGGCTTTATTTGTTGATACCTCTACCTTCGACCTTTTGTTCCCGGAGTGTTTCCCTCAACGGTCACGGACAACGGCCTCTTGTTAGTGGTGTCGCGAGGATCTACACGAAGCGAGAAGACGCAGATCGCCGACCTTCCTTCTGGTACCATGAGGCGGATCTCGAGGGCGAGATCCATTGTTAGTGGTGTCGAATTGTGGCATCCCGCAAAACCACTACTAGAAAATCGCGTTGTTTTTGTGCATTGCATCACCATGACATCATCATGCATCTTTGGCTCTTAGAATATTGTAGCTAAAAACTATTTTGTCTGATACAATACCTCTTCTCTTATTTCAAAACAAGTCTTATAATTATCTGTTAAATTAATTGCCTAAAAGTTATTTTTGCTAAAAAGAGTTAAAACAAGACAACACCATAAATATTTTACAAGCTAATAAAACCCAAACCCTAATCTATTCCTACCCAAACCTAGTCTACCCACCAACCACAGCACGCCACCTCACCGTTCCCTCCACCTCATCCTCAGCACAGCCACCTCACCAATCCCAGACTTTTCCCCCACTCCTTGACCCGCCTGGGCCCCACCCAGCACTACCTGTCGGCCCAGCACGCACTCACACAGCCCCCACCTACCCCTCTCCCTTCCACCCTGGTCCCACCGTGCCTGGCCCACAGCCACTCCCTAACCACGCGCGCGCTCGGACCCCCCCAGGCTCGCCCCGTCCCACTCCCTCTGACCCGGGCCCCACTTGCCAGCGCCCCACCCCGCGGGTCCCACACCGTCCTTCCCCACCTACCCTCTCTCTCCCTCACGCTCCCGCACCGAGCCACCGCCCTCCCCTGGTCCTCTCCCACCTCGCCGCCGCGCCCTCCTCTCCGGGCCGCCCCCTCTCTCCCTATCCCGCAGCAACCGCCGCCGCTCCTCCCTCCTCTCCGCTCCTCGCATCGCCGCCCGGCCACGGCCTCGTCTGCGCCGTCTCCGGCCACCGCGGGACACCGCCAAGCCGCCTCTCCTCTCCACCGAGCTCCTCCCCGCGACTCTTCTCCCCGCCGGCCGCCTGCGAGCCTCCCCGCCGGCCTCCTCTCCCTCTGGCCGCCGCCCCTCCACGACCTCGCCTCCGCCCAGCCCTCTCCTCCCTCGCCTCCGACGCGCTCCGCCTCCACCCCGACGCAAGCCGCCGCCTCGCAGTCCCGCGGGCCGCGTCCTCGCCTCCGGCTCGCCGACGACCCCCTCATGCCGCCGCCGCGTCCCCGTCGAGCCCGGCCCAGCGCGCTCCGTCCGCGACCTCGCCGCCAAGCTCCTCTGGCCGCCCTCGCTCACCTCTGCCTCCGCCCAGGACCTACGCCACCTCGCGGGTCCCCGCACTCAAGCGCCGGTCGTCGCCGTTGTGGCCGTCACCTCCGTCGTCGCCCGTGTGGTTGCGGGTCCGCGTCCGTGCCGCCTGGGTCCTTCCCTCGTCGCGCATCCCCGTCAAGCACCCCGTCAGCCCCAGCTCCACACCGCGTTCGTCTCGGCCGCTTCGCCCGCGACCACCTGGCCGGATCGCCTTGGCGCCGTCGTCCTCCTGCTCGTCTCCATCTCGCCATGTTCGCCTTGTCCGCCTCGCCGGCCCTCCAACGTCGACCGTGTCCCCGTTCAGCTCCTGCCGAAGGCGTGAGCCCCCCCCCCCCCCCCCCCCCCCGCTGTGTTAATGTGTTGGTGTTGCTCAGTGCCGTGGGAGGTGAAGGTGATGGGTGTGGTGTGGTACGGTGCTAAGAAGATGGTGCTACAGATCACCCGGGCTTCGACCTGAACATTCCGGTGGACGAGAACGAAAAGTTGTACAAGGTCATTGGTGTCGTCGACAAGATCTTCGATGACCACCGGATTGGATTTAAGTTCTCCATCGACGACAAGATCGCCCTCAAGGATCCGAAGGACCCAACTCCGAAACCCCGAAGACCGATCCCGGTGTTTGAAGACCGAACCCCAAGATCTGCCTCACGGGACCGAACCCCGGAAACCCCGATGCTTTCGACCCGGATGCCATGATCTTCGTCACGGACGCCGAGACCCCCGAACGCCAAGACCGACCCGACACGAGGACACGACAAGATCTTCGCGACGACAAGATCGACACCGACCAGGGGAAGTCCGATGCGCCCCCGACGCCACACCAAGTCCTTCTTCCCGGAACGCCAAGCTCTTCATCTTGTATCCGATCCCATCGAACCTGATCCCCGTCGAACCCTGAGACCGAACCCCGAACCCCTCGGAGCCCAAGATCGCCAAACCTCCATGTGTGACCCTTATCCGAGAACCCTATTTTATAAATTGTCAACTATATAAATTGTTGCATACTTAATTGTTCATGCATGCATCTTGTCATGTGGGTTTGGGTGGCGTTATGCCGATTCACCTTATAATTAAATATGGGGCCCATATGCGGGCAAATCTAGTCTTATATTGGCCTCATTTAAATTGGTGTAGCGAACCGGTGCCATATTTTGCCACGTTAAGACAACATTTAAATTGCGGGGTATCTAAACAACATGAACCTAATAATTAATTGTCGGGACTCCGGTTCCGCTTAACATGACCTAATTGCATCGCAGCTTTGCCATGCCATACACATACATGCATCATGCCCGATCTTTGGCCGTAGTATTAAATAGTCCATCCGGTGTTTCTTCTAGTGTTTTGCTTCTTCGCGGATAAGGCCGTTGAGTTGATGCGAGTGTCGACCCGATCTTCGGATGAACCTTCGGCAATGTTTTCAGGCGAGCATCTCCCCCTTTCTACCTATCTTACTTTTATAGTATTTATTCCCTCATGTTGATCTATTGCTATCTGTGTTGCGATGCTCTAGTTTTCGTACCCGTGTTATCCCTTGCCGCCTCATATTGCCTTGGACACCTCCTATTACCTGTTGTTTGGTAGATAGTTGGACTTGCGCGTCGTAGTCGCTCGCTCAAGTGATGTTGCGTGTCGTCCAGTACCACAGTTGTTGGAGTTTTGCCGCATGTTTAAGGTTGGAGATGATCCTGGCTTTAATTATCATTTACTTTAGTTACTGTTTAACAACTAAAATTCAAGTAAGTAAGCAGAGGCACAGGTGGGCAATAGATGTTATTTGGTTGTTAACCGTCCACTTGGGTCCCGTAGGACCCCGAGTACTTGATACTTGTTCCTTGAATATTCGCGCTATCCACATCCGGGAGGATTATGGGTCCCCCCTGAGCCAGAGCTTGATTCATTCTTATTTCTTGGGGCCACAAACTAGTTTGAGGTTTTATTTACTATCCTGTACTTATGACATGCTTTACTGCTTTATTACGATTGTGCGAGGAGCACCTGTACTGTTTAGGATCGTGACCCGTTTACGCGGTATCGACAAGCCCAGTTTTGGGTTCCCAGTCGCTTACAGCCGGCCCCACAAACCTTGAGTCCGTCTCGGAGACAGCTAGCTTCGTTGCGGGTGTACTCAACGGGGTGGCCCTCGGAAATATTTCTGAATCCTGTGATTGCTTTGTCGTGAAGGCCTCGTTGGGTTTTGATTTGGTTTTTTCGAGGTTGATCGAGTGTGTGTTGCTATTTGTGCACCCCTGCAGGGTAAAACTTTCTGAAAGCCGTGTCCGCGGTTATGGACGACTTGGAGCACAATATCTCGATCATAGACAACTATAACTAAAGTAGTGCTATAAATTTGACTTTATAATGACTAGTAATCAGCTTCACTATAATGGAATGGCTAAATAAAACTGCCAACAATTGCTTGTTTGGGTTGTCGCTTGCTACCATTGTACCTGACTAGTAAATATTGCAACTATAACGGAATGGCTAAATAAAAGTACCAACAACTGCTGGGTTTTGGGATATCTCTCATGCTAATTGTATCTGACTAGTAAGTGTCGCAACTACAACAGAATGGTTAACTAAAAGTGCCCACTGCTTATTATATCAGGATGACTATCTAAACCTGACTAGTAATTGCTGCAACGATAACTGAATAAATAAAACTTCCAACGGTGTGAGTTCCTCGGTTGACTTCCTCGTTTGGTCTCGAGGGGAAACACCAGGATGGGTTTGTTTGGTGTTAGAATCAGGTTGGTTCCGGATAGGTCTTTCTTATCCCTTTCTGATAGCCGACAGTTGTATCGAGTCTCTATAGGTTGTTTAGTGCATGCCGCGCTGCCGCTCAGTCCAACATACCTATGTAGGCGAGGACCGCCGAATTCTAGCCTCGCCGTGTACTGGCCTCAGTACTGACCTCTCTCTCGTTTTCCTTTGCCCTTTGCCGGCACCCCTTTTGTTTTAGCAGGTTTCGACGTCGTTAGCAGGGTTACCCCTCCGGCTTGGCCTGGGCAGGGTTATGGACGCCATTGGTTATTCTTCAGGGCTCTTGGCCCCATTTGCATCTTGTCCGTAGTCAGACACTCTATCATTTTCAAGGTGATTTGAATCTTTGTATATTATATCTATATTCTTGACTCATGGAGTCGTGTTGTATATATATCTGTTCTGTGGGTCCCATCGAGGACTGTTGTGTAATGTTATTACTTCGTTTTCCACCCGCACGAAAGTGCCTGGTGGGCACCTTTGAATCGTTTCTATGCGGGTTTGGCGGGAATCGCTGAAACTTGCATAGGGTCGATTCTGAGGGTGTTACAGATGACAGAATGCCTTCTCTTTGAAGACCGGATTAGTTGGGTGGAAGTAATCCTTGTAAAGGCGTATGTGACCAGCTTCTCAGTCGTGTTCTGAGTTTGTAAAGGCTGGAGTTTAAGGCAGCTAGATGTAAAGAACGCATTCTTACATGGTGTTGGTTTACATGAGACAACCACCTGGTTTTTAGTCTTTCTCTACTCAAAGCTATGTTTGCAGACTTGACAATTCTATTTATGGATTAAAACAAGCACCTCGAGCATGGTACTATTGTTTGAGTTCCAAACTACAGTCACTTGATTTTACACCTTCCAAGGCTGACACCTCCTTGTTTCTCTTCAACAAGTTAGGTGTTCAAATCATGTTTCTCATATATGTTGATGATATCATTGTTACTAGTTCCTCTGATACAGTTGTTTCAACATTTCTTCAGAATCTAAGTCATGATTTTGCTCTTAAGGACATTGGAGGTCTTCATTATTTTCTAGATCTTAAAGTTCACAAGAAGCCGCATGGTATATTTATGAATCAAGAAAAATATGCTACAGATTTGCTTACACGTATTGGCATGGCTATCCTATCCTACACCCTTGTCCAATACTGATACACTCTCATTGACTGATGGTTCTCCACTTGGTCCTGAGGATAACACTTGTTACAGGAGTATTGTTGGTATTCTACAATATTTAACCTTGACACGATCTGATATTTCCTTTTCTATTAATAAGGTATGTCAGTTTCTCCATGCTCTCACAACCACATACTGGACAACTTTCAAACGGATTTTAAGGTATATTCATGGTACAAGTACAGTTGGACTCACTTTTCAGAAGTCTTCCTCGACACTTCTCAATGCACGTCATGTTAAAGTCTAAGTCACAGTCAATGCAAGATCCTCTTGCACTTCCAAGCAAGAACTTTCTACTCCTTTCCAACACCAATCAACTTATTTGAAACAACACAGCGAGAACGGGGGTCCAAACTACTTTATTCAAGCAAACTCAACGAACTAAGCAAAGCAAACGAAAACTAAGACGCTCCAAGAACAACACAACAGTGCATGAAACAATAAAATGAAGTGTCTAGACAGACCTGAGATTTTTATTGATAAAGAAGGGGATGCCTTGGGCATCCCCAAGCTTTGACGCTTGTACCTTTTGGATATTTCTTGGGGTGACACCGGGGTGGCATCCCCAAGCTTGAGCTTTTGTCCATTCTTCATCTTATTACATTATTCTCTCTCTACACCTGAAATTTTTTCCTTCATACAAAACTTCACAAAATCTTCATTAGCAACATTAGTGTATTCAAAAGATAATATACCTTTAGGCTTAGCTTTGGAACAACAAAACTTTTCACTAAAAACACAAGCTACTGTAGTAACTCCTTCAAAAAGCTCAATTCCCTAAAAGAGAACTCAAAAAAGAATCAATAAGAAGCAAATGCAAATAATGGCAGAAATCTGTCAAAACATACAAGCAGGTAGAAACCATTTTTTTTAATCTTCTGTTGCTCAAATAAAAAAGTGTTGAACTAACGAAAGTTATCTAACATACTGGGGGATTTATTCGTAAATTTTTAGCTCAATCCGACTTACAGAGACTCCTCACGAATTTTTATGGTGAAGGACATAAATCTGTTTCGGGACAACAACTCCCCAAATCTTACTTTCCTCTCATTATAGGTCATTCTTAGCACAAAAAGCAAACAAAAAAAATATATGGAGAGGTCATTACTGAATAAATAACTTCCAAGACTCAAGAAAACTCTTCGGTCATCTCCCAACAAGTACTTTTCTTTAATGCCTTTGAGTTAGGCACAAGAAGCAAGAAATCAAGTATTTTCAAATGAGGAAGCATTAACATCAAACCTTGCTTTCAAAGGAGGAGCAAAAATCAACTTCTCTCTCCTCATAGGAAAGTGTTCAATACCTTTCTTGAATGGGAATTGATATTTAATGGTACCTTCTTTCATATCAATGATGGCACCAACAGTTCTAAGAAAAGGTCTTCCCAAAGTAATAGGACAAGAAGCATTGTATTCAACATCCAAAACATAGAAATCAACAGGGACATAAGCATTGTTAACCATAATGAGAACATCATTAATACTCCCCATGAGTTTCTTATTAGCATTATCATCAAGTGGAGCATCCAAATAACAATCTTCCAAAGGTGGCAAATCAAGCATTTCATAAATCTTCCTAGACATAATAGAGACACTTGAACCAAGATCACATGAAGCTTTGAGATCAAATTCATTCACTTGCATATTAATAATGGGTTCCCAACTATCTTCCTCTTTCATAGGAATAGAAGCTTTGTGTTTTAACTTCTCTTCCTTAATCTTATCAAGAGCATATGTAATGTGTTTGGTGAAAGCAACATGCATATCACTAGCATCAGGACTTCTAGCAAGCTTTTGCAAGAACATAATCACTTCAGAAATATTGCAACCATCTATATCAAAATCAAACTTAGCATCACTAGTAGTAGACTCATTAGGCTTAGGCACTGTAGGAGGGGGAGTAGGGACTTCTTGTGGTTTAGTGGTCTCCATTCTAGTGATGGTGCACACAATATTGTTTCTATCAATTTCAGCTTCCCTTTCCCACTAAGCATGAAGTTGAGCTAACAGTCTAACATTTTCATCAATAGTAACTTGTATGGCATGAGTAGCAGCAAAGGTACTTTCCATGGTTTCAGGTTTAGCAGCCATTTTATTAATCAAGGAGGACTGCGCTTCAGACAAAGAGGAAATGTTCTTCTCAACAGTTAAAAGTTTTTCCTCAACGGTCTTGTTGAAAGCGGTTTGTTTACTAATAAAATCTTTGAGCATAACTTCAAGTTCAGAGGGGGAACTTCTAGCATTGTTGGAGGAGTTTCCATAGGTATTGCCATTATTAGGAGGATAACGCCTATAATTGTTGTTGCCACCAAAATTATTCCTATAGGCATTGTTGTTGAAATTGTTGTTTCTAATGAAGTTCACACCAACTTGCTCTTCTTGAGCAAACAAATAGGCTAAGGGAACATTGTTTGGATCTAAAGTAGCTTTCCCATTAACAAGAATAGTCATAATAACATCAATCTTATCACTCAAAGAGGAGGTTTCTTCAACAGAATTTACCTTCAGACCATGTGGAGCTCTCTCAGTGTGCCATTCAAAGTAATTTGCCATCATATTATCAAGGAGTTTTGTTGTAGAACCCAAAGTGATGCCCATAAAGTTACCTCCAGTAGCAGAATCCAATAGGTTTCTTGAAGAGAAGTTCAAACCTGGATAAAAAGTCTGGATAATCATCCAAGATGTGCGTCCATGAGTGGGACAATTCTTAACCAAAGATTTCATTCTTTCCCAAGCTTGAGAAACATGTTCATTGTCAAGTTGTTTAAATTTCATAATATCACTTCTCATAGATATAATCTTAGCAGGAGGATAGTACTTTCCAATAAAAGCATCTTTGCACTTAGTCCAAGAATCAATACTATTTCTAGGCAAGGATAGCAACCATTCTTTTGCTTTTCTTCTCAAGGAGAAAGGAAATAGCTTCAACTTAATAATATCTCCATCAACATCCTTATACTTTTGCATCTCACAAAGTTCAACAAAGTTATTAAGATGAGCAGCAGCATCATCAGAACTAGCACCAGAAAATTGCTCTCTGATACGACGGAAACGTATTAATAATTTTTGATGTTCCTTGTTTATTAGTATCTAATTTGCTTTGCTTTTCTACACTTTGAGGTGCTTTTTACATGTTTTCTAGTACTAACATATTAACAAGTTTCCACAGTGTCAGTTGCCTGCTTTCTGCTGTTTTTGGTTTCAGAAAAGTTAGTAAAGAAATATTCTCGGAATTGGATGGGACAAACATCAAAGTCAATTACTTTCCGTGGGGAATAAGAATCCAGAACACGAGACGGAGACGCAATCCAGGGCGGCCAGACCCCCCTAGGCGTGGGTGGGCCCTGCCCCGCGCCTGGGAGGGGTGTGGGGCCCCTGGCCGCCGCCTCGGCCTCCCCCTTCGCCTATTAGAAGCTCTCGATGTAGAAACCCTAAGCACCTGATCAAATCTCCACGAAACCGTCTGTAGCCGCCGCCACCATCGTCTAGATCGGGGGATCTGAAGTTCTTCCCGACACCCTGCCGGAGGGGAGATCATCACGGAGGCCTTCTCTCCGGTATGATGCGTGAGTAGTTCCACCTTGGACTATGGGTCCATGTAGTAGCTAGATGGTTGTATCTCCTTCTTTGTGCTTTCATGTATAGATCTTGTGAGCTCCGTTCATGATCAAGATCTAATCTATTTGTAATCATGCATGTTGTGTTTGCGGGGATCCGATGGATATTGAGATTATTATGTTGGTTTGATTAATGGTTTTGTATTTATGATTCTATCATGTTTGTGTTGTTTGTGATCTTGCATGCTCTCCGTTGTTAGTAGCTATCTTGGCCAAGTAGTTGTTAGTGACTCCAAGATGGGGTATTTATGCTCGATAGTGGGTTCATGCCTCTAGTTTCCAAGGGAAGTGACAATAATATCTTCGGTTGTAGATGTGTTGTTGCTACTAGGAAGAAAACAACGGTCTCTTGTTCATGGAACATGTGGACTGTTTACCTTACACACTTTGCTTAAAGCAGTTGTCTGTTGCTTGCAACTTAATACTGGAGGGGGTTCGGATGATATCTGAAGGTGGACTTCTAGTCATAGATTCAGTTGGATGGCGGTCTATGTATATTGTTGTATTTCCCAATCGAATATCATAGGATATTTCTAACTTGTAATTGCATTGTTATGCCGTGCTCAGTTCCTGTCAATTGCCCTTCCACACCATACGCTTAATCCTTTGTTACAGCAAACCGGTGAGCTTGACAACCTCACTGATTCGTTGGGGCAAAGTCTTGAGTTTGTGTTGTGCAGGTCTCCGCGTTGCTTGCAACACCTGTGTGACGTTTCCTTCCTCCTACTGGTTCGATAACCTCGGTTTCTTACTGAGGGAAGACTTGCTGTTGTGCTGCTTCACACCTTGCTCTTGGGGTTCCCAACAGACTCCACATCAAGCACCAAGTTCTCTGGCGCCATCAAGGAGTCATCAACAAGTTTTCTGGCGCCGTTGCCAGGGAGGCTAAGGACGTCTTCACAAGGGTAGTCCTCCACTCCTTTCTCTTTACTTTGTTTTTAGTTTGCTTTGTTTCTTTTTCTTGGTTTTGTTTGCCTCTTTTAAAAAAAACCAAAAAAATAGTCTAGTTTGGTTTGCTTGCTTTATTCAAAAACACAAAAAAAATTGTTCCTACTCTAGTTGCCACCTTGCTCTAGCTCACCATGTTGCTCCCCAAGTTCGTCTTGAAGGATCTTGCAACAAGTAGTGGCTCCATAATTGGGAAAGATAATATTGAAGAATTTTTTAATCATGTTAGCAAGCATCAGGACATTGAGGATAAATCTATAGCAGAACTTGCTCCTAATTATGAGATTGCTGCACTTCTTTAGTTCATATGTTGGAGGCTAGGTTTGTTAGCCTTAACCCCTTCATACAATTCTTGTTCCTAAAACTAAAAGAAGAAAAGAATTCTAAAAAGAGAGCATTCATCCTTGAAACTTTATCAAAAGATTTTTATGATGTTGCTAGGGAAGCCAAAAAGGTCTTTAAGCGTTTTAGTATGCTAGGATCAAGTGTAGATGTTGTGGGTATTTCTGATAAAACTAAGCCTAGAGAAGAATTTAAGATACCCATACCCTTTAAGCTTGTTGGAATGCATGAAGCCTTTGAAAAGAATTTTGATTGGATTGCTCCTGAAAATCTTTTTGATGAAAGTAGTAGACCAAAGAGAGATGAGAAGGGATCCTCCAAAACCCATTTGGATGATATACCTTTCATAGTTGAAGACTTTGCAAGTATTGATGTTAATTATTCTTCATTTGAAAATACTTGATTCTTCTTGCTTCTTATGCCTAACTTAAAGGCGTTAAAGAAATGTACTTGTAGGGAGATAACCCAAGAGTTTCCTTGAGTCTTGGAAGTTATTACTTCAGTAATGACCTCTCCTTATCCTATTTGTTTGCTTTTTGTGCCAAGAATGACCTCTAATGAGAGGGAAGTAAGATTTGGGGAGTTGCTGTCCCGAAACAGATTTCTGTCCTCCACCAAAAAATTCGTGAGGAGTCTCTATAACTCGGATTGAGCTCAAAATTTATGAATAAATCCCCAGTATGTAAGATAAATTTCGTTAGTTCAACACTTTTTGATTTGAGAAACAAAAGATGTTCGAAAAAATCGGTTTCTACCTGCTGGTCTGTTTTGACAGATTTCTGCCATTATTTGCATTTGCTTCTTATTGATTCCTTTTTGAGTTCTCTTTAGGTGAATTGAGCTTTTTGAAGGAGTTTCTACAGTAGATTGTGTTTTTAGTGAAAATACTTGTTGTTCCAAAGCTTTGCCAGGGGTCTAATATCTTTTGAATACACTAATGTTGCTAATGAAGATTGTGTGAAGTTTTGTATGAAGGAAAATTTTCAGGTGTAGAGAGAGAATGATGCAATGAGATGAAGAATGGACAAAAGCTAAAGCTTGGGGATGCCACCATGGTGTCATCCCAAGAAATATCAAAGAGGTACAAGTGTCAAAGCTTGGGGATGCCCAAGGCATCCCCTTCTTCATCAATAAAAAGCTCAGGTCTGTCTAGACACTTAGTTTTTATTGTTTCATGCATGGTTGTGTTGTTCTTGGAGCATCTTAGTTTTTGTTTGCTTTTATTAGGTTGTTTAGTTTGCTTGAATAAAGTAGTTTGGACCCCCATTCTCGCTGTGTTGTTTTGCAAATAAGTTGCTTGGTGTTGGAAAGGAGTAGTAAGTTCTTGCTTGAAGTGCAAGAGGAGCTTGCATTGACTGTGAATTAGACTTTAGCATGACATGCTAGGTGTTGTTTTGACCTTATGCTTATTGATTATTGCTGAAGCATGTCTTGTTCCAAATAATTGGGATTGCTTAGTGTGCCTTGAAGAAATTATGCATTGTTTTAGCATGCAAATGCATAGTATTGTGGTATTCTCCTTTGATGCTTTGCTTGGGTTGACTTGGCACATGCTCACACCATGTTGTGACTATGATAATTCACCATTAGCCTCTATGATCATTTAGTCCTTGACTTGTAGTACCACTATATGCTTTGATTAGTAATGCTTTGTTGCTCTGCATGATTATGGCAATTATGCTCTCTTAGTTGGTTGCTCCCAGTATTTTGTGTAACATCCCAGCATTTAGGAACCTAACAAAGGGTAGATTTAGGATTATGTATTGTTGCATGTATCTATTTGTGAAAAAGTGGGTAAAATTTTCGCCAAATAAAATCTGAAGTGATCAATGTTTCTTTCTTACTTTAAGATTAGGTTTAGACTTAAAGGAGGATTGTATAAAAACTTTGATGTGATCTTAAAAGAATTATGTGTGTTTTGAAATGGGTTTGAATTTAAAAACTTAAGTTTTTGAATAATAATTTAAAAAGATTTAGATAGAAGATTTGAGTCTTAAATTAGTTAAGATATAGGCAGTATAACTTAAATCTCAAAATAATAGAAATTATGAAAATTATTTTCATATTATAAAGACATAAACAAGTTACAACAGAATAAAGAATAAGAATATTCTTTATTAATAATGATATAATCTTTATTACAATTGAATAAAATAAAGATTACAAGAACTATAAAATAAAAATTACAAAGGATTAATAAAATTACATCTACTAACTATCCTATATCTAAAACCTAAACTAAATCTTCATCTTTATATTTGAACCTGCAAAACAAAGATTAAACAAAAATAAAACAAGATTAGTGTTAGTATATATTTCTCTCAGATATGTCAGTGAGGTGCACTTGACAATATCATCATTGAGAAATGTTAAAGAGGGGCAAGTTTCACCAATATGAAAGATTTCATCTTTCATAAATTCACAGCTAGAATGCAAATGACAGCCAAAAGGGATCAGTTCACCAGCCAAGGTAAAAGTAGATTGGTAACAGTAAGATCAAATTTTCTGAACCCATCCATATGTGCATAGGAGGCACACGGGCTGCACACACAAGCATGCAAGGGTGTGCTGTCGACTGCACAAGCACAATCAGATCAAACAAAACCAGAGCACAGCCGTGGGGAAGCACATCACTTCATCACTACACCACACCACACATAGCACAGCCAGGGTGAACAGCAAGTAAACCAAGAACATCAGCTAAACCAAACCACCCAGATTAACCCAAACATCACCAAAATGGTGACATAAGGAGGGGGATGAATCAGGTGGACAACAAGGCCAAGCCCAGGAGCTAGGAGGAGCAGGCTAGCTCCAGATGAAGCACAGGAGTCCAGCAAAACCAGATCAAGATCATCACCAACTTACTCCACAAATATCAGCTTTTGTGGTGAGTTTCATAAAACCTTCACATGATCTAATCATCTTATTTAGAGAAAGACATGTGTTGTTTTATAAAACAAACCCTCAGAAAACACCCAAGTGGGGTGAATCCATCATAGGGATTTATTTTAAGCTCTAAAGGCAAATCACAACATACCAAGATTCAACCAGAGCTCAGAGCAACATCCTTGATCTGGTTGTCAAACCATATTCTACAATTCAATCATACATATACCTATGATCTATTTCTAGACACATCCCTAAAGGAAGGGTAGCACCTTAGAAACAAATCTTTGGGATCCATAGATTGATCAAGCTCACTACCAATTTTTTCCAAGCTTTGATTCAATAAAGAATAGCTGGTACCACTACCAAGACTATCTAGATGAACCAACTAGATAAGATTTGAATCCCTAAGCCTCAGACCAACATCATTGGTCATAGGAAATTCAGATATGAGCATCTCTATTTTTCAAAGACAAGATTGTCTCAAGCATAAAGTAACCAAATCCATGGTTTAGAATTAAACTTGTGTGCCATACATGATGGTGTCACAAGAACAATTCAATATGAATCAGGAAAAGCAGTAAATCATCCAAGATTCAGAAAATGAACTAACTAATCATTTTCCTGTTAAAAACAGGAATCATAACTAGAATATTCCTATAATACACTTCACTGTTTGAGATCATGATGATCTCAACCCACATATTAATTTCCAAGCTAACAACACTAGGACAGTAGTTGTATCTTATCATAATCATGACCATGAATCAAATAAACAGTGGAAAGCTATCAGATCATTAGCTTTACCAAGCATGTTTCCCATACAACCACATCATCTGAATCAGATGCAATCCAAGCATCAAATCATCTAGTAAGCCACCAGAAACATCATACGTCAGTTCAACCAACAAGCCTTAGGCCAATAATCATTCAATATGTGTACAGACCATTTAAACATGAATCAATTCCTCTAGTACATGAACAAGCACATCACAGGAACCCTAAAGGGATAATCATCCTAATCTAAATCAGATAGTAGCCAGAGAGGACACTGCTAACATCTAGCATCGAATCAACAAGCACAGAGAGCACCAGGAGAGGGGGATTAAACTCACCATAGGTCCTCGCTGAAGGATAGAAGAGGAAGCAAAGGGGCCGACGACCATGGCGGCACGGGGAGCACCCTAGAGGGGGCGCTGCAACCCGCACGACGGCACGTTAATGACCCTGATCACGCCTGGAGGTGCAGAGCATCACCTCAATGCACGACGACCACGACCGCACTTGAATCCATGCCAATCCCCAAACCCTAGGGTTGGGGACGGCATCGATCCATCGCAGGAGAGCCCTAGGCTCGAATCCAATTGGATAGAACGAATGGGCGTCATCGACAACCCCCTAATGCACCACGGCGGCGACCAGAACGGCCGATGGCGGCGAGAATCGCCGGTGGCGGCATCGCCGGCCATAGGGTCGGGGTCAGAGGAGGAGAAGATTAACTCGCGAGAGAGAGAGAGGCAGTAAGGAATGGGCCGAGCTGGGCCATACCCTTTGGGGTGGCTCTTTTGTCTAGTACTAGTGGGCCAACAGGGCCCAATAAAAATAACCAGCCCAGAAACAGTTTCAGGCCTGTTTTAATAAAAAGAAAAAGACCAAAATACCCCTCGACAAATAAAATAATAGTCCAAAATTATAAATAAAATATTTTTGGATTCACAATAATCCATTCTGTCCAAATAAAATAACATATCAAATTTTGAACATTCAAATTTTTTATAAGAATTTTGTAATTTAAATATACCTTATGGAATTTTAAAAAATTATTGAAAGGTGATAAAAATAAATAAAAATCACTTTCATTATTTATTAATAGTATAGTATTTTTGAAAAATACTAAATAAATATTTAGTAATTAAATAAAGGTATAATTAATAATTCCTAAAGGAATTATTAAAACAATAAAAGTCAAATAAAAGGGAAATAAAATAAAATAATTCAATATAGGTTATAAAATATTAAAAAGTAATATTTATAAATCTTTTATTACTAAAAAGGAACCTTTTGGGGTAAATGCATATAAGTTTAAATAATGCATTACATTACTTGCATAAACATTTTGCTTCTTTAAATATTGTCCTTACCGGGCAATAATGATGTTTTTGTAGAACTAGAAGCTCAAGGTCCAGTGCAAGCATCAGGCTTCACTACCTTGCCATCACAAGGCAAGTTCATCACTTGCTCATGTCCTTTGAAGAGTCTTTATCAAAGTATTTGCAAATTGTGTGTTATCATATATGCTATAAAAGAAAGAAAATAATATTTTCATAAATAAAGAAATCATAGATATCATCCTAAGTGGTGATATAATGGGGCAATAGAACTTAGGGTTCTATTTGCAACAATGATGATCAAGTAGGGACTTAATAACCCCTGACATTAGTGATTCTAGCGCCATATATTACGCGTTAGCCATGAGATTTGGAATGGGACAGAGAAGTCAGTTGTATCTTCTTCCTCTCGCATGAAGCCGGATGTGCAGTTCGTGGCTGTTATCCTCGTAGCATGCATATTAATTGGTAATTCGTAGAGGATATGCAGCATATGGGTGGGAACCCTCAACGTCCCACGATAGTTCTGGCATCTAACGGTTTGTACAAACCATTGCCGTAATTCATTATGTGGGCATGGTGTAAACCAAGGAGGCATGCGGGGTCGCGAAGGGGGCAGCGATTGGCTTGGATCAACTATTGGGCCCCATATCATGGAATTGTGGACGGGAAAGTATGCCCGTTTGTGCAACAAGGAGTTGATCTCTCATGGGTAAAGTAACACACCTCTGCAGAGTGTAAGAACTGTAACTTGTTACTCCCTGTTCCGGGAAGGAGCTATGAACACGGCAGGAAAGGAACTCCATGAAAGTTCTAGTCAACCTGTGAAGGCTGATTGTCATAGTTTTTCAGAATAAAATCAATCTTTGAAGAAAGATTTACAAAAACTGCATAGTGCCAAGGATTTATAATCCGAGGTGGTAGTTAGAGCATCAAACTTCCCACCTTGCATATAGTGAACTTGTTGGGTAACACTGTTACTCATTCTTTCCTTTGATCCCTTGCTTAGACTCTGAGGATCCCGAAGACGTGCCAATGTATGCAGCTGAATGCCAAGAAGATGTGTTCTACGAGGAACCTGATCTATCCGGAGGAGTTGAAGGCGTGGATTACGAGATCCTCTACGGTGTCGATGAGAACGAGACCAACTAAGTACCTAGTTAGTAGTAACCATCGGAGCCGAGCAACATGAACTCTATAGAATAAGTTGTTGAGCCCCACTCCTAGTCGGAGTTGTTACTTTTAAATTTCCGCTGAACATTTATATTTTGGTTTGTAAGTTGGATCTTTTGGAAGTCTTGAACTTCCGGTATTGTAATAATAATAACGTGTGTACCTTTGTAATATGGACCCGCAATTTTTCTGTTGTACCACTCTGAAGGATGTGATATTTACGGAACGGTGTTCTGTGGATGTCATGTCAACGACTATAGTGTACTACACATGCAGTGGTATGCTGGGTCACCGCATTTTGCTAGCCTCCACTTGTATGAGTAAGTTCTACTCATGCTTCCAACTCCCAAGAAACCAAGTTATTCCAAAGTGTCCACTATAAACTCATATGCATGGTGTGTTACACAATTCCAAGTATATTCTTGTTTTCATCTATCTTTCAATTAAAAACTATTTTGTTATGTGAAAACTAAGTGATTAAAGCCCTCACGAACTTGATGGCACACTTTATATTCCTTGCCCCTAATAAACTTGAACCATTGTAACATCTTTGTTGTATATGCTTGCACTTATACGTTGGAATTAACAGAACCGTGCTATCACGGGGAACATTTTCAACATTACACTTGTACTTTGTACTCAGTTGATACCATGCTATTTTTTCTATGGATGTCACCAGTGGGAAATAAAGAGGGAACTTGTAAGTCCATAGAGTTTGTATCCAGTGTTAGAGAAACGCTTGGCCGCTAGCCTAAGCCATGCCTAATCATGTTGGAAACTTGCAGCATCACCATAGTGAGCTATCTATGAAACATCCTCAATAAAAATCTATGTATATAGTAAATAAAAAGATCGTTGAGATGCTCATTGGTTGCTTGCCTTATCATTTTGGTTATGGGAAAGCTCATGTACCATGTGCAAGGGGTACCTCGTTGGCGGTTCTCAATGATATGCAAATACTTACAATGACAAGAACTTACCTATGACCGAAGTTGAGTATGCATGAGGTGTGGCCCTCGTATTCAAGGGACTTGATATTTCCAACTTATACTTTGTCAAGCATATACTCCATCTTTGTCACTTTAACCTTAACCACTTCAAGATGCTTATGATAGGGCAATGAAGGCTGAAAGCTAACAAGTACCATAATTTTTGGAAGCTCTTTTTGAAACTTGTAATCCCTGCTTCCTTTAAAAAAGGCCTTTCTTCCACCACTATTGAGTCTCCACCTTCTACCTTTAGGCACCATTAAGAGAGCATAGTTGTCATTCTGTGTGCAATGTTCCAAAGTTTATTGATTGATGCATATTGTGATATTACTTGTTCTTGTACTATTTGTTTCTAGTCACCCTTGTGAACTTTGAAGGTGTCCTATGCATCTATTTGCTACTATGAGGGACAAGCTGAATGCCACTATGTTATGTTTTCTGTATGTGAAACAAACAAACGTTTTTCAATGTATGTTATTCATGATCTTTGTTTGTAGCCTTTCATGTTGCATGCATTGTTACTTTGTCCTATTGTTAGAACTCCATATTTCATGCACATGTTTAGAGTTCTTTGATCCCAGCTTTCAATGCATGCAAATGGTTGGATCTTTATTGTGAGGGTGCATGTCACCTAAAAAATTATTCTTTTATCACTTACCTACTCGAGGACGAACAAGAGTTAAGCTTGGGGATGCTTGATACGTCGGAAACGTATCTATTATTTTTGATGTTCCATGATTGTTAGTATCTACTTTGATTTGTTTTGTCTACACTTTGAGGTGCTTTTTACATGTTTTCTGGTACTAACCTATTAACAAGTTGCCACAGTGCCAGTTGCCTGTTTTCTGCTATTTTTGGTTTCAGAAAAGTTAGTAAATAAATATTATCGGAATTGGACGGGACAAACGTCAAAGTCAATTACTTTCCGTGGGGAAGAAGAATCCAGAAGACGAGACGGAGACGCAAGCCAGGGCGGCCAGACCCCCCTAGGCGCGGGTGGGCCCTGTCCCGCACCTGGGAGGGGTGTGGGTCCCCTGGCCGCCTCCTCGGCCTCCCCCTTCACCTATAAAAATCCCCCAATGTAGAAACCCTAAGCACTCGATCAAATCTCCACAAAACCGTCTGTAGCCGCCGCCACCATCGTCCCTAGATCGGGGAGGATCTGAAGTTCTTCCCGGCACCCTGTCGGAGGGGAGATCATCCCGGAGGCCTTCTCTCTAGTATGATGCATGAGTAGTTCCACATTGGACTATGGGTCCATGTAGTAGCTAGATGGTTGTATCTCCTCCTTTGTGCTTTCATGTATAGATCTTGTGAGCTCTGTTCATGATCAAGATCTAATCTATTTGTAATCATGCATATTGTGTTTGCCGGGATCCGATGGATATTGATATTTTTATGTTGGTTTTATTAATGGTTTTGTCTTTATGATTCTATCATGTCTGTGTTGTTTGTGATCTTGCATGCTCTCCGTTGTTAGTAGCTATCTTGGCCAAGTAGTTGCTAGTGACTCCAAGAGGGGGTATTTATGCTCGATAGTGGGTTCATGCTTCTAGTTTCCAAGGGATGTGACAATAATCTCTTCGGTTGTAGATGTACTGTTGCTACTAGGGAGAAGACAACGGTCTCTTGTTCATGGAACATGTGGACTGTTTACCTTACACACTTTGCTTAAAGCAGTTGTCTATTGCTTGCAACTTAATACTGGAGGGGGTTCGGATGATAACCTGAAGGTGGACTTCTAGTCATAGATGCAGTTGGATGGCGGTCTATGTATATTGTTGTATTTCCCAATCGAATATCATAGGATATTTCTGACTAGTAATTGCATTGTTATGTCGTGCTCAGTTCCTGTCAATTGCCCTGCTGTAATTTGTTTACCCTTCATGCCATGTTGTTTATCTAAGGAGAGCACCTCTAGTGAACTATGGACCCCGGTCCAATCTTTACCATCAATACATCTTCCACTGTTACTTGTTTACTTGCTGCAAACCATTAACTTACACACCATACGTTTAATACTTTGTTACAGCAAACCGGTGAGCTTGACAACCTCACTGATTCGTTGGGGCAAAGTCTTGAGTTTGTGTTGTGCAGGTCTCCGTGTTGCTTGCAACACCTGTGTGACGTTTCCTTCCTCCTACTGGTTCGATAACCTCGGTTTCTTACTGAGGGAAGACTTGCTGTTGTGCTGCTTCACACCTTGCTCTTGGGGTTCCCAACAGACTCCACATCAAGCACCAATTTCTCTGGCACCATCAAGGAGTCATCACAAGATTCAACAAAGCAGGATTAATTTCATAAAAGGTACCATCAGGAGCACGTGGAACAATGGGAGTGCTAAGGAAATCATTGTTGTTTATGCTAGTGAAGTCACACAACTTGGTGTTCTCAGCAGAGTTCGTTTTGGCAAAGGTGGAGCAAGCCAAAAACAGCAGCAGCAACTAGAGCAAGAACTAATTTTTTGTGTTTCTGATAAGAGAAAGCAAACCAAACTAGACTAACTTTTTGGAGTTTTTGATAAAAAGAGGCAAACAAGACCAAGAAAAAGAAACTAAGCAAACTGAAAACAAAGTAAAGAGAAAGGTTGAGGAGGACTCCCCTTGTGAAGACGTCCTTAGCCTCCCCGGCAACGGCGCCAGAAAAAGCCTTGATGAGTGCAGCAACACTTCGTTGGGAGACCCCAAGCGAAAGGTATGATGCAGTATAGCAGGCAAGTTTCCCTCAGTAAGAAACCGAGGTTATCGAACCAGTAGGAGGAAGGAAACGTCACAAAGGTGCTGCAAGCAACGTGGAGACCTGCACAACACAAACTCAAGACTTTGCCCCAACTAAAAGTGAGGTTGTCAATCTCACTGGTTGCTGTAACAAAGGATTAACTGTATGGTGTGGAAGGTGATGATGATTTGCAGCAAGTAAACAGTAACAATGGAAGATATATCAATGGTAAAGATTGGACCGGGGTCCATAGTTCACTAGAGGTGTTCTCCTTAGATAAACAACATGGCATGAAGGGTAAACAAATTACATCAGGGCAATTGACGGGAACTGAGCAAGGCATAAAAATGCAATACTAGACAAAAAGATCCTATGAGATTTGATTGGGCAATACAACAATATACATAGACCGCCATCCAACTGCATTTATGGCTAGAAGTCCACCTTCAGGTTATCATCTGAACCCCCTCCGGTATTAAGTTGTAAGCAACAGACAATTGCTTCAAAGCAAAGTGTGTAAGGTAAATAATCCACTTGTTCCATGAACAAGAGACCATTGTTTTCTCCCTAGTGGCAACAACACATCTACAACCGAAGAGATTTCTGTCACTTCCCTTGGAAACTAGAGGCATTGCGGTGACCCAGCATACCACTGCATGATGTAGTACACTATAGTCGTTGACATAACACCAATGAAACACCGTTCACTAGTATTACATCCCTCAGAGTGGTACAACAGAAACACAATAGGTCCAAGACATGACTATAGGTTACAACTCAACTCTTTTTACACAAGATCCAGAGAACACTCTAGGTTAAAGAGAGAGAGAGAAAGAATCTTCTTACAAAGAAGAATCAAAAATAAACAACTCAAAAACTATCATACTATTAAGACTAGTATTTTAACTAATGGTCTGGCATTGCTGCTGTTGCAATACGCTATAGAAATAGGTTCTATGGCTAGAGATTATATTCCTATCTAATCAGTAACTTCATCTTCACTTGAGTTGATGTATATGTTGAATTTCTTGACTTCATTGGAGAACTTTAGATTCTGGTGATGATTCCTAGAGCATAACTTGATATAGACATCGTCTATACTGGCTTCAGAACCTAGCAAGGGTTAAGAAGATACGTTGAGTACGAGCGTACTCAGCAAGTTCACTAGAAAAGGAGTGTTTGATGCACTATATCTACAGCCACAGACCATAGGTCGTAGGCAATGAAATTTTTTGTAAACATTTCTTCAAAGGTTGCTTTTATTCTGAAAAGCTATGTCCGCCATCCTTCACGGGTTTACCAGAAATTTCATGGAGTTCCTTTCCCGCCGCGTTCACAGCTCCTTCCCGGAACAGGGAGTAACAAGTTACAGTTCTTACACTCTGCAGAGGTGCGTTACTTTACCCATGAGAGACCTTAGCCTTGTTGCACAACCAAGTCATGACCTTGTCCATACTTCCTTGGTATGGGGCCCAGTCTAAGATCCAAGCCAATCATTGCACCCTTCGTGACCCCGTATGCCTCCTTGGTGTACACCATGCCCACATATTGAATTACGGCAATGGTTTGTACAGACTGTTAGATGCCAGAACTATCGTGGGACGTTGAGGGTTTCCACCCATATGCCGCATATCCTCAATGAATTACCAATTAATATGCATGCTACGAGTGATAATAGCCACGACTTGCACATCCGGCTACATGCGAGAGGAAGAAGATACAACTGACTTCTCTGTCCCATTCCAAATCTCATGGTTAACGCGTGATATACGGCGCAAGAATCACGGGCGACATTGGTTGTTAAGTCCTATATAATATGTTCCTTTACCACCGGAACTTTCATAGTAGGTTATTACCTCATGGTAAATAACCTATAATCATGTTATTATGAAAATAGTGTTTTCTGTCCTTTTTCAAATGCAGGTGATGACAACACTGGATTTGCAAAATACTTTACAGAAAATAATCAAAGGACATGAGCAAGTGTGAACTTTCCTTTTGTGATTGCAAGATTATGCACTCACGGTCTTCGAGACAATATAAGATCCAATATCTGAAATCAGCATCATTGGTCCGGTAAGGACTAATGTTTAAAGAAGCAAGATGCTATTATGCATAAGTAATGATATGCATTTTGTAAAATTCCCAAAGTGAATCCCCAATGCTTTGAGTGAAGTGAATTTAGGTGATTCTTCTAAGAGTTAGTTTATCTTCAAATTTCACTTTATAAGTAATGACATTTATAAGGAACTTAAGTGATAATAATTCTAGATATACAGGTAAAGTATAAAGTAATGTGATTATGTTTAATTGTCATTTGGTGACTAAGATAAGAGTCCTTGGTTTTAGTTGTTAAGAGTTGAAGAATTTATTATGAGATTTTCTTTGAAGTGGCAAAAAGAATAACATTTGAAGAAAAGATTTCCTTCCTAAGGTTTAAACAACCCTGATAGCTTTTAGAATATGATTGATAAATTGTGATTGATGTTATTTATGCTTGCTTGAATAGTCTGAACTTGAGATGCTTTATGTCTTAATTGAAATAGACTAAAGTTAACTATAAAAATATAAGTGGTGTATTAGACCTGTTGTTTATAAGCTTTGAGACTAAAGTTGACTTTAAAAGGGTAAGTAACTTAAGATGTAATATATTGTAATTATTCCTAAGTTTTAGATTTATGATAGGTATAACTAACGTGTGGAATTATTCACTTTATATTTTAGTGAATGCTTATAAAGTTATCTTGAAGGTTGTGGTTTTAAATCTTTATTTAAAGTTTCAAAATATATTATAAAGTTAATAATTTTCACTTAAGTTTTATTATAAACCTTAGTTCTGGTTTAGAACTTTAGTAATTTGATTTTTAGGATATTAATATTTTTGAAGAAATATAATTATTTCTTACTTAAGAAATGTTCTTAAAGAATTTTCAAAAATATATATTGGATAAGGATTTATTATTTTAAAATATTAAAAACTTTTCTACTAATATATTTAGTATTTTTATAGTGTAATAGATTTATTCAAGACTTTGAAAATGATTTTTATTTTATTTTTAGTTATTATTTTTATATTTATAAAATTCCATAAAGGATCAATTGTCTTTGAATATTACTTTAAAATTTATTTTAGAAAAAATAAGTTATTGTTTTTATAAAATAGTAGATTTATTTTTATACATAAAAATGATTTTTATTCATTTTTAGGATTTTTCCTTATTTTATGAAATTTCTCTTAGGATGTAATAGTGTTAATATTTATCTACATTTTATTTAAATTAACAAGTAAGATTATAATTTTTCTATGTATATATTATTCTTGTGGTCATTTTGACATATCATATGTATTTTTGAGATTTTTCTATATTTTTCTAGGGTATAAATTATGTTCAGGGGTAGTTTGGTCATTTAGTGATTTGATAAATGTCTTATTTTCTTATTTTTCCTTTGGAATTGGGCCAGGCTCACCAACGGGCCCATCTGGACCCAACTTGGCCCAACTGGTCTTGGGGTCAAACCTCATCCAGTTGCCACTGGACCGACCCATCGGCCTAGTACCCCCTTCTATCTATCGAGCTTGTTATTCCTCACCCACTCATTCCCCTCTCTGGTGACTGGAAGTTCCTCGTCGTCGCCGCTCGATTCTGACCATCTCTAGACCCTCAGGCCGCCACCGTGTTGCACGTTGAGGTAGTCGACGATGCTGCATGGAATAGCCCAGCTCGATCGATCCTCGGGCCCTCTTCTAGCCACGCTTCTCTCTCTCTGATGGCTAGGGTTTGCGCTGTTGCCGAGGATGTGGTGCTCCGACACTCCTCTGGCATCGCCCTGGTGCCTTGGTGAGGAGATGGTGCCGTCTTCCTGAAGGGTTTCGCGGCATAGTAAATCAAAATTTTCTACGGAGCGAACAGAGGGAAAGCCAAGATCTAATCTAGGAGATGCAAACAACGAGAGAGATTGGATTAGATCTTCATACCCTTGAAGATTCGCACAGCGGAACGTTCATCGGAACGTGGGTGATGTAGTCGTACTCGCTTCTCCTCCTCGCGATCCGATCCGATCTAGCACCACAAGTGGCGGTGCCTCCGTGAGATGCACACGTGCAGCACCTCGACGTCTCCTCCTTCCTCGGACCAGCAAGTATGGTGGAGAGATAGATTGGATCTACAACACGACCCCGTGGTGTATATGGTGGAGAATTTCTGCAGCAGGGCTTCGCCTACAAACAGTCGGGAGGGAGAGAGGAAAGCTAGCAAGGCGGCTAGGGTTTGGAGGAGAGGTGTAGGGGTTTGGTGCGCCCCCACCCCTCTTTATATAGAGGGGGGGCGCAGCCCTAGCCCCTCCCCCAAGCCCAAAGGATAAGGAGTGGGGGGCATGGACTCTCCCCTCTTCTAGAAACCCTATCTCTAGTTTAAACGATTTAAACTCTCTAGGATCGGCTGGGCCCTATGGGGCCTTGTGCCCCTGGCCCAATGCGGCCAGGACACTCCCTCATAGGCCCATGCCCCCTCCCGGAAGGTGGGGCCACGTTGGTCCCCTTCCGGAAGGTTCTAGAAGCTTCCGGTACAATACCGATTAACCCGGAACAATTCCGAACTCCAAAAACTGCACTGCCTTATATGAATCTTATTCTCCGGACCATTCCGGAACCTCTCGTGATATCCCGGATCCCATCCGAGACTCCGAACAAAAATTCATAAACCAATTATCCAATCTATCCTAGCGTCGAGATACGTTAAGTGTGTGACCCTGCGGGTTCGAGAATATGCAGACATGGTCTTCTATCAATAATCAACAGCGGGGTCTGGGCACCCATATTGACTCCCACACATTCATCGATGATCATATCGGATGAACCACGATACCAGGATTCAAACAATCCCATATATATATTCCCTTCGTCTCGCGATATTTTACTTGCCCGAGATTCGATCGTCGGTACCGTCATACCTAGTTCAATCTCGTTCACAGCAAGTACTTTACTCGTTCCGTAATCCGATATCACTTTGTGATTAACTCCTTAACCACATGCTTGCAAGCGGTGTTGATATCGATTACCGAGTGGGCCCGAAGTATATCTCTCCGACTTGGGAGGGACAAATCCCATCTCGATACATACAACCCAACAGATACTTTCTGATCACCTGAGAGACACCTTTATGATCACCCTCTCATAGGATGACGTTTGATGACCTCAAAGATTTCTTCCGATACCAGGGAGTTGTATTATCTCATGGTCTAAGGAATACAATATTTGACATAGGAAAAGCTTCGCAAAGATGAACACGATGAAACGATCTAATTGCTTTGCTTAGTTTGGGTCTGTCCATCATATCATTCTCCAATGAAATGATCTCATTATCAATTGACAACTCATGTCTATGGTTAGGAAACCTTAACCATCATTGATCAATGAGCTAGTCCTTAGAGGCGTACCAGGGACACGGTGTTGTTCACAAACCACACAAGTATTAATGTTTCCGCTTAATACAATTCTAGCATGGAATATAAACTTTATCATGAACATGAATTATAATAATAACATATTTATTATTGCCTCTAGGGCATAATTCCAACACTTCCTCAATGTGAGCTCTATGAACGCGGCTTGGCGCGGGTTGAGCGCCACCGGTGCTCCCCGTGCCGCCACGCCAATCTTCACCACCGGTCTGCTTCCTCTCCCATCTCTAAGCGAGGACCACGGGTAAGTGTGGATTCTCCATTTTCTTTTCTCCACTTGAATCCTCTCCAGATTTCTCTCTGTGATGATAGGATTATCCTAAATAGCACGAATGCGCTGTCCTAGTGTTTGTATGATGAGGATCTGATTCCCTTTGAATTGCTAAGTGGAGGAAATTATGTTGATGAAATATATTGGATAGCTTGTGAAATTTATTGTTAGAAGAGAGGTTTGTGATTATTATTATTATTCTCAGGTCAAAAGTGTGACATAGGTATCTCAATTTCACACTACCATTACTTGGTATTTTTCACTTTTACAGCTACCTTTGGTTGTTAGTTTGATCAGAAAACAAGTGGTTTTGCTAAAAGAATGTGGTTAAGTTGGTAGCTGGTTAAGATGATAATATGCTAGGCTTTGAGTTATTGAACCTTTGGTTCAATGATGATCTGGAGTCTGTATTGAACTAAACTTAGTTATCTATGTTGACAGCTAGGGTTAAAAATGATTCCTGGAAGCAAGTATTCAGGGAAATGATATAAGTAAACTTCCTGGATTTATTACAAAACTATGTGATGCTCTTGGGATTGAATTAAAATATGTGTAAGCTATGCATTGGCACTACCAATCTAATCTTGTGGTGGTACTCATATTTTTTTATAAGTTATGGATTCATAATGTTCAACTGAATTCTATGCCTGTCAATATGATAGAGTTGTTACACACAAATGATTCCTAGCCATATATCTAGGAAAATGATCTATTTTTTTTAATGTTGGTTGCTTGCAGATGGCTTTTAATGAGCTATTGATGATCATATCTTACAAAGGCATGTCCTTGGACAAATATGAATTGGAATATACAATGTAGATTTCTTTATCTACCAATTTCTTGATAACTGGATAAATGATTTCCTAGATGGTTGACTAGGGAAATGATAAGATTGTTTGGTTAGTAAGTGTAACTGAGTGGCCAATATGAGTACACTGCCTATATGAAAACAACCATTTTAAATGATTCCTGGATTTTTTAGGAAAATGATTTGTGGATTTAAGAAAATGGACTTGAGTTTATGCTAAAGACATTCTGAATCTGTTAGGTACATAGGTGCTACCCACTGGGAATGTGCCCTGTAGACTAGCAGATGTAGTTTGTTCGTATGTTTATCTAGTAAAACTAGATAATAAGCTAATGATGATGGTCTGAAGCTGAATAGTGCATGAATAGTGCATGGATGTTATTTTCCTGAATAAGATCAGTTGCTATGGTTGATTTTTGTGGAGGAAATTCTTGACCTAGCCAATGATGCAAAGGCTGAGGCACTTAATTTTGATAACATTTATGGTTATAATTTTACCCTATAATGGCTTCCATTGTTGATGGATACTCTACTGTGGTGCCTCATTAGAGCGTGCACAGTAGTAGGCTCCATAGTGAAATGATATGTTGTTAATTGGGCCAGTTTGAAAATAACAAATGTTATTATTTCCCAAATACTTGGTGATGATTTTGCATGCCACTTGTATGAAATTCTGAAAGTACCTTTCCTCACAACACTCCATTTTTCCTTATTAATGATGAGAACAAATATCAAAGGGAAAAGTGATTAACCTTTAACTGGGATGTGAGGTTTGGATTAGAGTTGTCTTGTGGTGTTGTTGTTGGCTCCTCTTCTTGTTACTCTGCCCTCCTAATGCTGTTGGTGCCCTTCTTTCCTTGCTGCTGGCCTCCTCCCCTTGTGCTACTGTTGGCCAGTTCCTCTTGCTGTTGGTAAGCTTCTCCTCTCCTTCCTCTTCCTGATTCCACATATTCTTCCACTGGTTTGTGGAAGCTGTTATGTATGCTAATTGTTGGGATCAGTTTGGTGAAATGATAGACAGATAAGAACAATGATGTTCTTATTTGGTGGCAAGTTAGTTTCATGTGGTTTGTGTGTTCTTGAAAGAGAACTGATAAGAACAAACGAGGTCTGATGATGTTCTTGGGCTAATAAAGAATCTGTTGGTCTGGTTGTATGTGTGTGTGGAGAGATGATGTGGTAGCAACTTTGTAACGGCCGGAGCTCCTTCTCAGCTTGCTGTTTCCTTGTGATGTTGACAGCACACTGAGTGCATGTGTGAATAAGGTGCTTGTGAGCTGTGTGCTTGCTTCATCGATGGATCTGTTCCTATCCAGATTGTGCATTAGCAACCTTTGCTATGTGCACCCAGTGCTGATCCATTGACCTTTCCTTCCCTTTATAATTAAATTCTTGGATCCATTGCCAATGAAGTTAAGCTGAGGCTGTTATACTGATAAGAACATATATTTACTCTTGGAACCTTATTTGGGATTAGCTCTATGATGATTGGAATAGGTGAATTACACCTATATATGCGAGAGCACCCTTCCTAACACTAACCTCTCTTCTTTTATTTCCTTTGTTTGTCTTTTGTTTTTATTTTGCAGGAACAAGATCAGGAATATAAAGAGAGGATTTAGAAGATGAAGATAAATTTAGTTTTAAGTTTTTTCTTTATTCTTTTGTAATCCACTTCTTCTTTTGTGAAATGTAAAGCAGTATAGAATTGTAATAAAGGAATTCTTTTTCTTTATTCATTCTTATTTTTTAAAGAAATATTGTATTGTTGTATTTTATTCAATGAAGTTTACTAGTTTTCTTCTTTCTTTTATAATGCATTTGCAAAGACAATGTAATATTTATATTTGCTTGTAAATCAAAAATCCTTTTAGTTATTCATTTATGTAATTCATTTTTATATCAATTGTTTTATAGTAGTTTTCTTTTATTGTAACAACTTAAAACATTGTATTCTATAATAAAGGATTCCACTATCCTTGGGACTAAAATATGTATATCTTATTTATAAATAAGAATTCCATTCTTATTTATTATTATAAATCATTTCATTCAATTTTGTTTATTACTTGAGACTTGTAACAATGATATCTTTTCATAAATAAGAGTTCACCTCTTATTTCTTATTACTATTTAATTTCCAATTAATAATCTATCAATTAAATATTGAAATTTGAATGGTCTTTCCTTGAAATACAAAATTACAGTAGAAGTCATGTAGAAATTCATCGCACCTGTTCTGATGTTTCCATCAGAACAAGAGAGATCTCGATCCCTCTACCGCTTCTTTAGTTTTGCGCGAAAATTCCCCGGATTTTCTTATGCATAAATGTAATGCACAAACATGTGTCCTGTCTATTTCGAGGTGCTAATCCTGGGATGTTACAGGCATGAACCCACTATCGAGCATAAATACCCCCTCTTGGAGTAACTAGCAACTACTTGTCCAAGATAGATACTAACAACGGAGATCATGCAAGATCACAAACAACACAGACATGATAGAATCAAATAGACAAAACCATTAATCAATCTGACATAGTAATCTCAATATCCATCGGATCCTCGCAAACAAAACATGCATGATTACAAATAGATTAGATCTTGATCATGAACGTAGCTCACAAGATCTATACATGAAAATACAAAGGAGGAGATACAACCATCTAGCTACTACATGGACCTGTAGTCCAAGTTGGAACTACTCATGCTTCATACCGGAGGCTGGCATGATGCAGAAGAAGGCCTCCGGGATGATCTCCCCTCCGGCAGGGTGTCGGGAAGAACTTCAAATCCCCCCGATCTAGGGACGATGGTGGCGACGGCTACAGACAGTTTCATGGAGTTTTGATCGGTGCCTAGGGTTTCTGCATCGGGGGATTCTTATAGGAGAAGGGGCGAGCCAGGGGGCACCAGGGCGGCTGCACCCCCCAGGCACGGGGTGGGCCCACCCACGTGGCCAGGGGTGTGGCCCTCTGGTGAGCCTTCTCCGTCTCGTCTTCTGGCTTCGTGTTGCCCACGGTAAAATATTGACTTTGGATTTTGTCCCGTCCAATTCCGAGAACATTGATTTTCTGGAACCAAAATCAGAAGAAAACAGGCAACTGGCAATGTGGCAACTTATTAATAGGTTAGTTCCAGAAAACATATAAAAACACCTCAAAGTATAGACAAAGCAAAGCAAAGTAGATACTAAACAAGCATGGAGCATCAAAAATTATAGATACGTTTCTGACGTATCAGGTATAAAAGTGTGCCCATAACTTACCCATGCGGGTACGATACCCGTGGGCACCCGTACTCAAGGGTAAAATTGTCATCCTTAGATGTTACTCTCACAGAAAAACCATGTCTATGGTGTGATAACCTTGGTGCCACTTTCCTATCTGCTAATATAGTTTTTCACGCTAGAACTAAACACATGGAGATTGATTTTTATTTTGTTAGAGAAAGAGTGGACAACAAACAACTGGATGTTAGGTTTATTTTCAGCAAAGATTAGATTGCTGATGGCTTCACCAAGACCTTATGCCCCAAGAAGTTAGATGAGTTCAAAGGCAAATCTCAACATTTCCAAGGTTTAGATTAAAGGGGGTAATGGGGGATATTCCTGTGCCCTTATAACACGTACCGATCTCCCCAAACGGTGTACACTCGTTCCCCCCACGACAACCAACAGTAATTACTTGGTGGCTCAAAAGGTAGGATTTCCCCTCAATTACTCTATAGCTTACGCTTAAGGGAAAGCCCGTGCGCTGAGCACCGGCTCAGACGCTCAGCTACAGTAAATGCAGTCTAAAAAACCAATGAACCGGCAGCCAGTACACCGGCCCACGGGTTCTCACCTGCTTCCTCGCTTCTTTATCCGCATTCTCTCTCCGCGAGGCGGCTAGGGTTTGTCTCTTCCACCATCCGGAACGGGCCGCCGCCGGTCATCTCCGCTGCCTCCGACATGGGAAAGGTGTCTGGCCTCTCCTACTCAAGAATTGGTGTGGAATCGCACCCTGCACATCTCTTCCTCTCGCACGATGAGGAGACAAGCGAGGCAAGTCAAGCGCGGCGAGGAAACAGGAAAACGCGCCGGTGCAGGTAACCGCCACCCTCCTCTTCCCGACCTCTGGAGACCATCCCCCCATCATCTCAACCCCCTTCGCCCTCCTCTGCTCCCAAACCCAGATGGCAACAGTCAGTTGATTCGCCACGATGTGACGGTCATGGCCTGAAGATTTGCGTTGGCCACAGTCGTAAGACCACCAGTCGATGTCGTATCCGCCATGGCCCCTGCCCAGATCATGGTTATACTCGCCGTCACTGGGAAGCCACTATTCGTTTCCAGATGCGACGGGAAGACCAGGTCGGTCTTCAGAGAGAGGACCAGGACCTATCGGACTGGTTCAGCGAGTCAATACTCTCCACCGCGCTCACGTTCCATCCTCTACCACCGCCTTCAAATCTGAGGTGTGGTATTTTGATCTATATGTTTCCCCATGTCGTACCCTTAGAAATCATTGTTTCCCTGTATGTTGTGTGCCTCCCTGCCGTGCCGCTGAGTTCTTGCAAGGCCTCCTTTATGGATTACCACCATATTCTTTGCAGGCCATGGCTAGTGATGATACCTCCTACGTTGCATTAGCTGGGGATGTCGCCATCTACATCAACAAGCAAGCTCATGTCTTGGGCGGCTACCTAATTGGTTGACCCTGTTGAGAACATCGGCAGTTAGGAGACCAAATTTTGGCCTGATGTAGTGGCGTTGCTATGTCCATCGACTGCCAAGTTGTTGGCTTCATACTGAACTACAGAATCCCCAAGTTGAGCGCACATAGGAGGCCAGTGTCGTGTGTGCTGCCCCCTCTCTGCATTTTTTCCTCGGCTAGAACCTGTTGTTGCAGTCAAAATTCAGAAGGCTTTTTTGTGGAAAAAGTCCAGAACCCTTGGGATGGATGTGGTGCTAGGCGTTTTGGTGTAGTGCATGTTGTATCACTTCATCAAATTTTTTGCCTTCGAGGTCCTGATTTTGCATCTAAGAGTTGCTACTCCACCACTCCCACCCTGGCTGCTGCTCCGTGAGTCTCCTGTTAACTCCCCACTAAAATCCATCTCTACACTGCAACTTCCTGAACTCTGTGTGCAGAGGGATCTGGATCCAACAATTTTTTTAGGTCAAAGATTTGAGGATCAGGTGCTAATGGAAAAATTACGCTCGTTTGTTCTTTGCAATAGAGAACCACGTGATTGGTGTGTACATGTTAGATAGGACAATATGTTTTAAAAAGATCCTAGCCAGTTGGGAAGTTGTCACCCTTTATAATAACGGCAATTATGAAATTTTGTTTTGATTATTAAAAAAAGATAAAGAGGAAATATAGGATTTATAGATCCGATAAAAATAATTCAATAGAGAAAAACGAGCAGTTTATTTCGGCTTCATATTAGTGTAAACATTACAAATGCAACAATCAATAAGTCACGCGTTAGTTCTTAGCGGTTTCCCTTTAGCTAACAATCATTACTAGCTCATTGATTCTCGGTTTCCCTTTAGCTAACAATCATTACTAGCTCATTGATTCTGTTTACTTTTTTTATATATATAGGAAAATCAGGATAGAGGTATACCATCTGACATGGTTATACCCCACGGGTGCATGATCTCAGCATACCTGGTTCAGCCCAAGGAAGGCCCACGACGACTATACGCCGGCCCATGAAGATGTTAGGGTGGCCAAGGCCCATGACGTTTTCGGATTCTTGGAGAGCAAGACTAGAGTAGACAGGAAATTCAAAAGGGTAAAACCCTAGAACCTGTAACCGACTAGGTTTATGTCCGGGACCTGCCTGAGTCTATATAAAGGCTAGGAGGACACGACCTAGATCTCTCTCATACTTTCGCATACACACCTCCACGCTAGATTGCATCTGCGCACCCCTGTAACCTTCGGTTCCGCCATAATCAAGAGCAAACAAGCAGGAGTAGGGTTTTCCCTCCGGGGGCCTGAACCTGGGTAAACCTTATGTCCTCGTGTTTCTTGTTTGCTAACCGTTCCACGATCTCCAGCCTCCCCATCTTCTCCAAAACCCAAGTCCATAACAATGGGCATTGATGAGATCAAACCTCGTCACCATCTACTCTCAACCAATCTATCAGAGACTAGAATAAATAACTATCAAGTAGATTCCATATATCTGAGTAGTAGTTTCAGATTTTATTGGATATGTGTTAATACATTTTCTATTAGTGACTATTGGAGCTACTTTGTTTTTTACTACCAATTTGAGCTGCCTTATTCCCAGATAGTCGCAATTTAAATATTTGGATCCATTAAAATAAATTTCCATAAGTTTTCTAAAAAAGAATCACGTTACTTTGTTAACAAGAACTAAGAAGTTCAAATGTAACGAACTAATGTTTTTCCCTTAAAAACTAATTTTTAGCGGTGTAACCAAGTTCATGTTGATCAAACAAGCATACCAAATACACCGGCAGGACTTGCTTAAGTGTTCTTATAGATCACAGGTACTTCCGTACATCCATTCTTGCAAGCTCCACTTATTGAATTATCATCGTATCCACTATGATTTTATCCTCTATGTTCTTAATTTACCGCTAGGTGGAAATTACAATCAAAGAGTAGTATGTAGAGAAAAGAAAGCAATATACGTAGAATATAAGAAACCCGACGAACTAAAGAGCCAGAAATAGTGGTTATTTATAGCTTGGGCTTGCTGCAGTAACTATATCTCTACATGTCTATTTTCTTATTTTCAGTGTAAAATGATCAAGTATATTGCTTTCAGAGATTTTTTTTTTGGAAAGAACCGTGCATTCTATATTTTTATATGTGACAATGTTATACAAATATAAAAAAGACACTTCTATTCTTTGAATTTTGTGTTAAATGTTTGACATGAATCAGAAGCAATCACCACTGCCATGGATTAAGACAAACCAATGTTTTTGGACCAATCTATCTAGAGTTTTGATTTAATGTCACCTATAGTATTACCATAACACACATACACCTCTAATGTATGCCATTCTTTGACAATCGTGGAGAGTACGGTAGATCTTGAAAGTTCTATTTCTATAAGTGATAGAAAAATAACCCTTAGTTAAAAAGCATGACTCTTTATTGTAGCCATATGATTGTTTGATCTCTTGGTGTTTAACTTGGGGTAGTAAATTACTCCCTCAATTCCGTATTAAGTGTCCTGATTTAGTACAAGCACTTAATATGAAATGGAGGGAGTATATTTTATTTCTTATTTTTGGTTTTGCCTGAAATGAGCAAAATTGTACAATCATTACAGTTGCCTTTATTGAATCAAAAAATTCATAGATCATCCTAAAATCGTTTTGCTTACTATGAAATTAGAAAAATGCATGTGCTAACTCAAGGGGGAAACCCGCATGGGCTTTAATTTTCTCAAATAGTTTAGACTTTTCTTCTACCAAGTGCTTCCTTGAAGGTATGTTGTACTACAGATTTGCAGTAGCATGATAACTATGCATTCTTCCTTAAGCTATACAAGATAGTGAGGTTTATGATTATGTTTTCTCTGTACTTCTTAATTATAATGGCACGTCTTAGGAATAGTGGCGAGATATTATGTTCTACTATCTATCTGTCAAACTCTCTAGGTTATTTAAGAGGAGATTAGTTGTTGATGTGACTATCTGCGTTATTCTGTTTGCCAAGATGAATTTTTTGTTTCTCGTTTTTGTATTTCTTTGTAGACATTGCTTTTTTGTGTGAATTTCAGTCTACCTGCTGCTATCTCGGAAAAATTCCGGTGATTTTTATGTTCATACAGTTAACTACCCATTCTTCTCTCTTAGTATTGTCAACGTGTTCTTATGGTTTACTAGCTATACACGAGGACGATTGGAAAACCAAATGAGAGGTTTGATGCTAATGCAGCCAATCTTATACCCCACATACTGTTGTTTGGTTTATTTTGACAATACCATGAGGTTTAATTTCTTATCTACCCCACCTGGTCAAGAAATGCTTACTAAGGAGACACCAAAAGTAACGAGAAGTTTGGAGCTATGGTTGATGATGCAGAGCTGCACTCTAGCAGATGTACTAAAAGAGGCCGAGAAAAGATATTTTTTTGTTCTCATTCTGTTCGGTCCCATTAGGCATCTTATTAGAGTTTGTTCTCCCTTTATCAGAACACATGACCAAGAAGTTTGAAAACGAATGTGATATGAACCGTATTGTCATTTCCCCCGGGCCATATGCTAAGTGTGATGTGGTGGTGGCATCATGTTTTGTGTGGTGCTCGGGATGAAGACATCTGCACCGAGTTGTTGATCGCGTTTGTCTAAGTATGTATATGTGGACCGTGCATGTAGTGCGTACTTGAAGGTACTTTAGGACTCAGGTAGTATTCGTATCAACACCTTGATATGTGCTGTTGTAAATTGTGTTGCAGCGAACAAGCTTTTCCAGCTTTACTTTGTATTTACAATTTTGTTGCTTCAGTCAACTACCCAGCCAGGGACATCGCCCATCTGTATCTAGCGTGAACCCCTCATGCGTGCGTGTTAAAATGCACTTGAGATGAATAAGATCTGGTGTGTTGAGAAAAAGCCGAAAACATAATTAGGCCACTACCACCAAAAACATATCAAGTATTACTAGGGTGGTGAAGCATGTCATTTGATCTATTCAATTTATGGAAGACACACAAAAACTTGATGTGGCATGACCAGCAGCGATCCTTGTGAAAACATGAAAGTCCAGCACCGCCTACCATGCAATGCCCAACCACACTGTAGGCGGCGCAGCGAAGCGCGCTTATACATCTAGTATATAGTATATGTGAGATGTAATAATCTAGGCCATATGATTGATGTTCCTTTGATCCAACGGCTCTTGGTACCTCCAGAACCTTCTTAGGACTTCTCACTGTCTTCACGTGTTCAATGAACCGACCCATGGTCGAATTCATCAAGCATGAGAAGAGTTATGGTCAATCGCGTCACAAATTTTCGGATTTTCGAAACTGCTTTTGGATTTTTTTAGTAAAAACAATTTAACTTTTGCATTCAAACTCCGTTTTAGACGTTCTTTAGATCAACATGTTCCCCTAGAAATTCCTCACAACTTTCATCTTAGTTTTTCATTTGACATCATCTTGAGGCCTTCGTATGGCAAACTCTAAAAACAGTCTTGTAGGGATAGATTTTTGGAAATTACAAATTTCACCATATTGAGTAACTTCCTTCTATATTTATGTGATTTCTACCTACACAACAAGATTAAAGCAAGAAATTGTACATTTTTTGCAAATAGTAGTAGGTTAGTCCAAATAAATATAATAAATTTTATTTAGCATAATAAACTATAAAGTTTATGTATGCACTTTACATGCATCATCATATTCAAGTTTAAGCATAAAGTTGATAAAACTGTCGCGTTCGGATACACGAAACGGGGGATGTCGCCACCCCCTTTCTAGTTTAGCATGGGACACAACACGTTTCCAACAGCTTAAGAAAACACACCTCCTCCTGAAGAAGCATACAATAGTTTATTACTTAAGGTTTAAGATACGAGATGTGCGAAACCCTACTTCCTGCAATGTTGTGTATCTTCTGGTGGATATTGAGCCTACAAACTCGTTGGAGCACAGTCGTCCCATGGAGCAAATGGCCACCTTGTTTGCCTACTTCTGTCGGGAGGAACTTTCTCTTTGTCATGTCGTTCATTGATTGCCACTACTCCCCCGTCTAACCAGCAACTAATCACGATCAAGCGATGCGATCGAGCGAACGATTTTTAGTAAATGGATCGACCCGACTATACATGGGAGGGAAGGGGATTCCTATATCACGCTCAATACGGGAGTTAATAGGCTCCCACGTGCGTCCGCGGTTTTGGGTTGGCCCAATAGGAGCTTTTATGGTTTTTAGGCTACACTAGAGTGGTTTTTGGCTGTTTTGTTTTCTACCGTTCTATTTTGGTTCCGTCCAATTTCAAAGGCTCTCGCGGGTTTTAGTAGTTTTATTTCTTTCTTCTCCTTTTTAGGTTTTAAACATATTTCAAATTTAAATATTTTTTAAATTTGAACAAATATCAAATTTGAAACTTTTTAAATACGTTTTTTCTAAAATTTAAATATTTTTATATCTATTTTTTTTCAAATTTAAACATTTCTCATATTTGAACAACTTTCAAAGTTAAATATATTTAAAATTTAGACATTTTTAAAATTCAATCTTTTAAAATTTTGTTGTAAAATATGAATTATCTAAAATAAAATAAAAATAAGAAAAAATTACTTGTTATTTTGGTTGCATTGAAAGCGGCTGATGAAAAAGCGCTACGCGGAGAATGGATAGCTTCTCGCATTGAGTGGGACATGGGGCGGTGCTATTCTCCGCTCGACCCGGGCGTTTATAGCACGCGCCTCGGTGTTCCTCCTTATGGGCCGTTCTGAATGCAGGCCGGTAAAAAGTACTGTATTTTTTATATTAATAAAAAATGTTGGAATATTTAAAAGATCTAATTCGAAAAATGTTAACATTTGAATTTTTTGAAATACAAAAACTGTTCAAATCAAAAAATAAATTTGTTTATTCTCAAAAAAATGTTCAAATTCAAAATTTGTTCAAAAAAGTTTAGATTTAAAAATGTTCAAAATATTAAAATGTTCAGTCTTAAAAAAAAGAAACAAAAGGAGAAAAATAAAACCACCCCAAAACAAACAAAAAAGCAAATCCGGGAGAAAGAAACAGGGAGGAAAAACCAAAAAAAACCCGCTAGAACACCCACAAAAAAAAACAAGAAAATAAAGACACATTGAATAATGGGCTGGCCCAGCCCGCGGAAAAGCTCAGGCAGTGAGGGATAATAAATAGCATTTGCCGGGACATAGGCGCTCTTAGCGTAAGCGGGCGAGTTGATGCCCATTTAGTACAAGTCAAAGCTAAGCCCATTTATAGGTGCGCTGTTTCGAGCTGATTTCGTTCCATGGCCCTAGACTCTAGAAAACGTGTTCGGGAAAAAGGGCCATACTTTTTTTGTGAGTCAGCCCAAAAGTACATTTGGGACAGCGACCGATGTGAGTTTAAGGTGTCAACAAAATGTAAAACGTATCTCAAAAAAAAAAAAAGTAAAACATGCTCAGTGATTGCCAGTAGTACTCCCCTGTCTAACCAGCAGCTAACCACGAGAGCGTGCAAGCGAGCGATGCGACTGAGGCATCAGGGACATGTACTTTGGTTGTTAAGCGGAGCGTACCGTCTGCCTTCAAATTAAACAAGAGACACGACTTCCCAACCGTGGCTGCCCCGGGCTTAATGGCTTGACCACTTATTAGGCTGCCGTCCTTGCAGCCTTTTCACGTGGAGTAACCATCTTCCTTGATGGAGAATTGACACTGGTCCAATGCCATGAAAGCTTAGCTCAATTAACAGGTCATGGGATCGCAAAAGCCTGGCTAATTAGCCACATCGACGAAACTGACTGGTCGCTGAACGATATCTGCTACGTTCCCGCGTGACACCTAGACTATAGGCAACTTGGAAGGAGCGGTAAACTTTAGTTGCATATGCTCACAAAATTATCGAGATCATCGAAGGTTTCCATCCATCGGCCGGCAACATATATAGTATTGCTCTAGCTAGGTGAGGTGTCTGTGTCCATTAAAGTTGACACCACCCTACGAATCCAACTGTATTTTAGGCCGTCAGTGTACCATGCATGCATGGCGTCCGGTGCCAAGTTTCCGAACAAATTTCTGATCCATCGACGTGCTAGCTCGTCGGTGTCAACTGCAAGAGCGTAAGTACTTCCTGTACACTGTACACAGCACAATGCCACAATCACTGATAACTTACCAAATTCTCTCTTTCGTAATAGCACAACGTAGCACGCTGTACGTTTCCCTGCTTACGCCGCGGCTAATGCTGCACCATTTAGCCATCAGACGATGACACGACATCGCTGCTGTTGCTATCACCGGCCGGGTCCTGGCATAGGCATTGTAGTAAGATGAAAGGTCCTGCTGACAGAGGTGGATTCTAGTACAGCTGTGCTGTCAACGCTATTCCTCAGCTTTATTATGTGATTGACTCTCAACTAATGCAGACTGGGATGGATTGTTAACTTGATCATAGAAATACGAGTAACGTAATACATGAAAGGAAATACCATGTGTAAGCTAGATCAACCGATATGTGTAATGTCATACCAAATTAGAATTGATATTTTGGGATAATAATAATTTGTATTGATTTGAACAATGGTACAAAGATTATATAGGAGAGAGGAGGAGCCGGCCAAACCGACTTAGGCTAGAGTGCTAGTTTAAATCAAACACAACTCTAATTACCCCCCCCCCCCCTCCCCCGCAGTGTCAACGTCGAACGCCACGATGTTGAGACTGAATCGAATATCTGTGAATGCTACAGTGGAGAGACCCTTGGTGAAGATATCTGCAAATTGTGTGCTGGTTGGAACATGAAGAACTCGAACCTCGCCGAGAGCCACCTTCTCTCGAACAAAATGAATATCAATCTATGTGTGCTTGGTGCGGCGATGCTGAACCGGATTTGAGTCCATGTAGACTGCAGATATATTGTCACAATAGACAATGGTAGTACGCTCAATTGGTCGATGTAGCTCATCTAGAAGCTGACGTATCCAGACTGCTTCGGCCACCGCATGAGCAACCGCCCGGTATTCCGCTTCCGCCGAGGACCTGGAAACTGTAACCTGCCTTTTCGAAGACCAAGAAACAAGATTATCATCCAAATAAACACAAAAGCTATATGTGAATCGTCAAGTATCTGGACAACCTGTCCAGTCTGCATCAGAATAAACCATCAAGCTTGTAGGAGAAGAATTATTTAGAACAAGACCAAGGTCGAGAGTACCTTTGAGATATCAGAGAATTCGTTTAACATGGGAAAGGTGGGGAACACGAGGATCATGCATATACGGCTGAAATACCAGGACGAGTAAGAGTAGCATATTGTAGTGCCCCTGTGAGACTACGATAGAATGTAGGATCGGGAACAGGATCACCATCCGCCGACAGTTTGGCGCCAATATCAGCAGGGGTACGTCTAGGCTGATAGTCAATCATGCCAGCACGATATAGGAGATAGAGAATATATTGGCGTTGAGAAAGAAAGAGAGTGGATGAATTTCGAGAAGCAGTAACACCTAGAAAATGATGAAGTGGTCCTAAATCAGTCATAAAAAATTCCTGATTAAGAAGGGTGATAATGTAGCTAAGAAAGGAGGAGGTTAGAACTATATCATCGACATAGAGAAGAAGATAGGCGGTTTGAGTAGAAGAGCAAAAAATAAAGAGAGATGAATCAGATTTAGATGGAATGAAACCAATAGTCTGAATAAAGGTGGTGAAGCATTGAAACCACGCACATGGTGTTCGTTTGAGACCGTAGAGAGACTTTTGGAGATGACACACAAAGTCAGGACAGGAAGAATCTACAAAGTCAGAGGGTTGTTGACAATAGACGGTCTCATTAAGAGTGTTATGCAAAAAAGCATTTTTAACACCAAGTTGATGAATTAGCCATGATGAAGATACATCAAGGCTGAGAATAATGAGAATAGTGCTTGGTTGACAATGGGAGAAAAGGTTTCATCGAAGTTAATCCCTTGCTGTTGAGAAAAACCCTGGCATACCTAACGAGCCTTGTACCGTGCGAGAGACCCATCAGAATTATATTTGTGGCGAAAGACCCACTTGCTGGAAACAACATTGGTGCTGGGAGGTTTGGAACTAGACTCCATGTATTATTTTGGAGAAGAGCATCGAACTCATCACGCATGGCCGAATGCCAAAGAGGATTGATAAGAGCACATTTGTAAGAAGTGGGAATTGGTGAAATCGTGGGGGTAGCATTGAGGTTAAGAAAACGACGAAGAACATGAAAACACTTTTTGCCATGAGTACACATGACATGATCATTAGTCGGAATAGGGAGATAGCCACGGTTTTAGGAGGAAGTTGTGGAATGGGAGAGGGACTAGGGGTACTGAGATCGCTAACAGATGACGCAGAAGAAGTTGTTGCTATAGAGGAAGAAGTGGCGATGGTGGGTGAAGACATGGCAGGAGATCCTGCCACGACATGAGAAAGCGGCGCAACACGCTACCGTGGTGGCTCGGTAGGCTGCCGTGGGATGTCGGCAGGCTGCCGTGTGTGCACAACAGAGAGATCGGTTGCCACGGCATAAGTGTTGGCAGTCACGATGGTGGGGATGAGGGAGTGCGGTGTGATCACATGTGGGGAAGGTTGGGAGGTGGTGGCCATGGAAGACTGTATGGCGGAGTAAGGAAAAGTTTTTTCGTCGAAGATAACATGACGAGAGATAACCACACGTCCAGAAGATGGGTCAAAACATCGAGAACCCTTGTGATCGTCGGAGGGTCCGAGATAAATGCATGGTAAGGGGCGAGGGGGGAGTTTGTTGGAGGCGGTGGATGCAGTGTTGGGAAAACATAGGCAACCAAAGACACACAATTCTGAATATTCAGGATGATGAAGAAAGAGAGATTGAAAGGGAGTGTAAAGTGGACAAGTTTGGTTGGTCGGATGTCGATAAGACAGGTTGTCATGCGAAGGGCTTCTGCCAAAAAACGAGGGGGGGGAGAGGCTTGGATGAGTAAAGTACGTAGTATGTCATTGATGGATCGTAAAGAACGTTCGGATTTACCGTTTTGAGGAAAAGTGTATGGACAAGAAAAACGCAGAAGAATACCTTGAGAGTGAAACAAAGATCTATTTGGATTATTATCAAACTCTCGGCCATTGTCACATTGGATAAATCGTATGGGGAGGCCGAAGTGTGTAAGAACATATAGCCAGAAATTTAGAAAACTAGAGTGCACATCGGATTTGGCGCAAATAGGAAAGGTCCATATGTAGTGAGAATAATCGTCAAGAATAACAAGATAATATTTGAAACCAGAAACACCAGAAATCAGAGATGTGCATAGATCACAATGCAATAACTCAAATGTAAAAGTACTATAGGTAGTTTATGTGCCAAAGGATAATCTAACATGTTTGCCTCATTGACATGCATTACAAATAGAGGGGTCATGAGAAGAACTAGAACTATCTATAGGGAGACTAAATTATTGAAGCAATGACAACATTGTGTTTTTATTGGGATGGCCTAGCCGATGGTGCCAAAGCTCGAAGGAGATGTGCATGGCTTGAGGTGTGGAAGTTGGCGCGCCATGGAGGGGATAAAGATCACCCGAGCTATTAGCGAGCGAGGACCTCCGCCGTTTTTAGATCCTTCACAGTTAAACCAAACATGTCAAATTCTAAAGATACATTCGATAGTAAAGCGACGAACAGAGATAAGGTTTTTGATTAAAGATGGAGCAACAAGAATATTGCAGAGAAGAAAATTTGTGTGGGATTATTGATGTATGATTGACCGGCACAATATATGGGGTTGAAGAACCATCACTAATAGTTTTATAAGAAAAAGGGGAAGAAGTACAAGATGACAGAAAATCCATATTTGAAGACATGTGCAAAGATGTATCAGAATCGAAAATCTAATCCATACCTTCGTAGTTGTTGAGCGTGAAATTGTTCATGACAGTGATGAAGGTGGCTTGGTCCCAGCTTGGTGGAGCGGTTGATGAAGCGGTTGATGATGATGGCGTAGGCATGTACGGTAGGGCCGAAGGAGCCCCGTACATGTAGGGTTTGGCGTCGAGGAGGGTGTAGCATCCCAGTTGTCTAACCCCTGTAATGCTACATGTTTTAATAATAAAATGGGCCTCTTCCAACATATAATTGTTGCATCATCATCATATCATGCTCATGTCATCATGTCCCCTTGCATTTGAGCATCATATAAAACCTTTTTCTTGTTTGGTTCTTATCTCATGTACATGATTAATTGTAGTTGCCTCTTGATATTGTATTTGGTTTTTACTAAATTGTTAAATGCCCAAGTTGAGTTGGGGGCATCTCTCTTTTGACTCCACCACCTTATAATTCCACCATCCAATAAGATGGGCTTGGCATTTTATGGAGTTTCCCTAGCCCATGTTGTTGGTTGGATCCACTCCTAATCTATTGCTTGGCCTTTGCCACCTTTTTGGGAATGCAAGGATTAAAAGCCACAAGAAACAATGTTGTTTTCACAATATGACCTTTGGCTTTAATTGTCTTGCATGGGCCATGCAAGTATTCTTTTTCCTAGCTTTTGGTTTTGTTGGCATTCTAAATGGATCCCTTCTTTCTTGTGTGATCTTGTGCTGGTAGTGCTAAACCTCTCACTCCTTCTCCTTTGGCTACATCAAAACCCCTTGGACCTTGCACCCACTTGTGCTATGAGCAATGCTAAATCTTAAACCACCTCTCCCTTTGTTCTTGCTTGACCTATGTTTGGATCATGCATGAACCCAAAAACCCCATCACCAACCTTTTGGCCATCTCTCTCCTTCCCCCTCTTTCTTGTTTTTCTTGTTTAGGGCTTGCTTGTAGTTGGCTTGACCAAGATTAGTACCCCTCCACCTTCTTACCCTTGTAAGCAAAAGACCCTAATTCAAATCTATCCTAAAAACCAAAACCTAAACCCTATTTTATATCTATCCTAAACCCAAAACCCTAGTCTACCTTTCTAACCTTCCTTGCCTTCTATCCTAGCAATAACAACATCCTAACCTACACCTCCCTAGATTAAACCCTAGCTACACCACCTTTTCCCTCTCTAGTAATCTACACCCTATTCTACCCCTTCTCCCTTCCATACATGCCCCACCCCAGCTCGCATCAACCTCTCTATCTACCAGGCGCCCCACCCCAGCTCCCTACCTGCCCCACACGACCAGGACACCCCCTTGCTGCCCCCACACGGCATGGTACCCCTCTCTCCTAGCCCTAGACCGAACCCCCTCTTCTTCTCCCCTCTCTTCTCTCTCCCTGGCCAAGGGCCCCTCCAGCCCCACCTGCCAGCCTCCCTCTCCCCGTCCCAGTTCTACCACGCCACCCTGGCCCCGCCGAGCACGTGAGAGGAGGAGGCCGACGTGCCCTGCCAGCTTTCCCCTCCCCTCACGCAACCACCGCGCCTCCCTCCTTCTTATCCTCTCCCTCTTCCTCTCTGGCTCCCCAGATCCCATCCCAGCAGCCCCGCAAGTCCCATGCCTCTCCCCTTCCTTCCCCTTCGCCACCGGCTCGCTACCGCCGTCTACCACCTGCCCAGTTGATCTAGTCGGAGAAGGGAGCTGCGAGGCTGTCGAGGAAGACCAGGCCGCACCCCAGCATCGTCCAGTACCCGCCAGCGAGGAGGAGACGCGCCAGGAACGCCAGAACCAGGGAACGCCGGCGCAAACCCTAGCTACGGCCGCCGCCAGCCTCACCGGAGATCGCGACCACCCCTGCCCGTTTCGAGCACGCCGACACGCCCGCGGTGAGCACACGAGCCCCCCAGACATCCTCCCTCCCTAGATCGCTTCCTGGATGCGCGTGTCACGCCGTCGAGCACCCTCGGTGCGCGGTGGGTGTCGTCGTCGTCGCCTGCTCCAGCGCATGCCACCACCTTAGCTAGACGCAGACGGCCCTCCTAGCATCAACCACGTCCTACCGCAGCGGCTCCGCGTCCCCGCAGGCACCCCCGGTCGCGGGTTCGAACCCTCTGCGCCGCGCGCGTCGCGCACGCGACAGACACACGCGCGGTTCAGAGATGGGGGAAGATCCACAGTGCGCAGCCGTTCTTTTGCGAAAAGCCCCTCCAGTTCCTGTTTTGCCAACCCGCAGTCCTCGAGGCCCCACTGTCAGCGGCGGTGGCCTTTTTCTAAAAAGGCTCCCGCAAGACCCCGGACTCAACCCGCAGTCCACCCCCTGGCCGCGTGTGCGTTTTGCAGAAATCCCCTGGCCCTTTTGTTTGCATCAACCCGCGGTCCTTCCGGGCCCGTTGTCAGTGTCTCTGGAAGTTTTACAAAAAGATTCCTGTGGTTCTGATTAATAAACCCGCGGTCCAGTTTTGCGTCAGGCACTGGCGTGTGGGCCAGAGGACCCCCCTGGCCCACCTGTCTGCGGCTCAGGCTAGCTGAGGCTGTGTGATAACGTCCCAGATGCTGTTTAAATTCAAAATATGTTAAATAAATCCAAAATTCCAAATTCTATTCAGATTATTAATAACTTTTAATTTGAAAATCCAAATTGGGCAAATGTTATATGTTTTGATATCAGAAAAAATGAGGGGAATTCAAATATGACATCTATTTGGTGTTTGGCACAAGTAAAACTGCAATTATGTTAATTACATCCATTGCCACTAGAATTTAATAATTTAATAACTTTTGTTTTAAAACTCCAAATTAAGCAAATGAGTAGTCTAAATTGATCAGCTCGACGAGACCTTTCTGTTTATACTATCCATGACATCAATTGCAGCATGCATCATATAAATATATATGGAACAACAACTGTTATGGCAACAAATGTGCTTCTAAAACCCAACTAAATGTTATATTTTTGTCCTCCACACCTCACCATGCCATGCTACTTTACTTGCCATGTAAATTGTGCATCATTCATCATGGCATGATTGTTTGCTTGACGCATCTTATTCATATGTTTGTGCTCTATATTCATGTTGGCCTTGTTTGTTTGGTTTTTCTCGGATAGACACTGAGCAGGGGTTGTATCAAGAGAACCAGGAGCGCTACCCAGATCCGTCCCTTGCTTCAACTGAGATACCAGGCAAGCACTACCACATGCTTGCATACATACAGTACCTATTGCCCCTATCTTATTCTTGCATCATCGAGTCGCGATTGCATTAAAATGAATCCCAAGTATGCATAGCCTTTACTTTTAAACTCCACCAAGCTTGTTTTCCTCCATCCCATGAGCCTTTACTATAGGAGTTGTTTGAGCCATGCGAGTCGTAGAACAGCATGTGTAGGGTTGGTGAGAGTCTGTTGAATAACGAGGTACCTAAACAACTTAATCTGAGTAGTTCTGGGATAACTAAAGAAAGTGGCACCGGTGAGCAACATCTGCTATTTGGTTTTTCCTGCTCACTTGTGTCCCGTAAGACCCCGAGTACTTGATTCCTGTTCCTTGATTTATCGCGCTATCCACATCCGGGAGGTATATGGGACCCCCCTGAGCCAGAGCCTGATTCCGTCTTATTTCTTGGGGCCACAAACTAGTTTGAGGTTTTATTACTATCCTGTACCTATGCCATGCTTTACTGCTTTATTTACGATTGTGCGAGGTACTGCACACTGTACTGTTTAGGATCGGGACACGATTCCGCGGTGTCGACAAGCCCCGTTTGGGGTTCCCAGTCGTTCACAGCCGTATTACCCAGTACCTTGAGGCCGTCTCGGAGCTTGCTTACTCCGTTGCGGGATCTACTTAAGGGGTGGCCCCCTGAAATATTTCTGAATCTTGTGATTGCTTTGTCGTGAAGGCCTCGTTGGGTTTTGATTTGGTTTTTTCCGAGGTTGATCGAGTGTGTGTTGCTATTGGTGCACCCCGGCCGGGTAAAACTTTCTGAAAGCCGTGTCCACGGATATGGACGACTTGGAGCACAGTTTCTCGATCATAGACAAGTATAACTAAAGTACCGCCTTAATTTGACTAAGTAACTTGACTAGTAAATAGTGCAACACTCATGGAATGGTTAATAAAAATTGCCAACGGATGGGGGTTGTTCGTCCGCTTCCTTGTTGGTAAGCAGGGAGGAGGATGGATCGGATGAGATTACCATTATAACTGTCGTACTTAAATTCACGGACATCCGCCTATCATTGGTTAGGCGGATGGTTAGCGTTTATCTGTAGAATTGCTAGGGTTTATCTTTCGCTGCTATTGCGTCACCCCAGGTTGTGTCCCCTTTAGAGGCATTAAGACTTGCTGAGTACCCTTAGGGTCTCACACGATAAATTCTTGATTCAGATGAACAGGTACCTTCTCAGGACGGATACTGGGTGGAAGAAGCTGATGATGTGGGCAACGATCGTTCGGTGTAGAGATTCCGGGATCGGGGATCCGTGAGACCTGTAGTTGGGATGTGCTTATTTCTCTGGCATCTTATGCCGATTTGCTTCTTATCCGTACTCGGATTTTGTTTGCCGCTTCCGCATGATACTCTGACGTGTGTTGTATGAGGAGTTATCCTAAAATATAGATCTATCTAGGTCATTTGAATCTTGCCGTATGGCGTTGGTATTTCCTTTCTTTCTAGATGGTATGGCTCTGATGTACTCTTGTATGGTGGCTTGCGTACATACCCACTTGTGTACGTAGTTGATCCCTTCGCCTGCCGACTACGCCGCCCGTACAGGTCCCGTTGAGAGGGTAGTGGTTGGGACGTCTGAAAGGACTACCAGTGTGTGGCTTTTGGGGCCCCGCCGTACTATTTCAACCACTACCACTCATCCAGGCTTGTATCTAGGAGCGTAGTTCACCGAGGTAGTTACAATTGGTATCAGAGCCATCCCGACCTTCAGGGTTTCAGCCAAACGGTCGTTGTCAGTCTAGCAAATATTTTAAGTAGTTATGTATATTAGGGAAAAACAAAACGCAAGAGTAGGACTGCTTCCACTTTTCTTCTTACCCTCCCACCCACCCTTTTCTGGTAAGGAAGTGCAACGTTTTCAATTCTCTTCTCAAAGTTCAAACTAGGATTCACGTGTTCGGGGTTTCCGTAGTACCATAGGTTGTGTGTGTGTGTGTGTGTGTGTGTGTGTAATCCCTTGTCTATCTGTTGCATCCAAGTTGTTATCTTATCTGCCTTTGGTTATCAACTGTTGGTACATTCCATACCGACAGGCTTTTGCAAACCGACGCAATCTATCTTCCTCTTGTATCCGACGCTATCTTGTTTGGGGTGTTCGTTTCCGTAGTTACTAATCTTTAGGTTTCGTCGTGAGAAGAAGGGGTTAGGATATGTGTTCCACTTGTTCATGTGCGGAGTAATGATTTGAGTGCGGGATGGAGTCGCGACCATACCACTACTCGTCTCATTTGCTTTTGTATATCGAATCGGTAGAATCACTAATCTTGATTCGTTAAGCAATTTTGCGCATCTATTGGTATTCTAATGCCGAAATTTGTGGAAAAAAAATTTCTTTGATATATTTGTGTACCACACTCCTTTTCAGTCGTGTGCGATATGCTTAATATCTTTTAGGTGCTATGAACTTTGTTGATATTTTAATATCATCTCAGTAAATTGTATCCTTTAATCTTGGTTAATTCCATCTTGGTACTATTTTGGATTATTATCATTCTCCATTATAGTACTGACTTGAGTTTTCTATCAATAACAGGATGGCTCCACGCCGGGTCGATGAGGACATCCCTCCGGAACTGGGCTCAGCGCTGTCGAACATTGCTAATGCTTTGGCAGCTATGCAAGAGAACCAGCAGCGCTTTGAGGAGAGCGTCAGAAGGAACGAGTTTGCTCCACTCCCTCCACCTCCCAGGCGTGGAGACATCAAGAGCTTCCTCAAGTTCAACCCTCGTCAGTTTGATGTGTCTGACCGACCTCTGGACGCGGATGATTGGCTGCGTGAGATCTCAAGGTTGCTCGAGACTGCTGATGTTCCGGAACAGGACTGGGTCAAGTGCGCTACTCACCTTCTCAAGGGAGATGCAGCTCTTTGGTGGGAGAACTACTTGAAGGCAAGCTGCACGGGTTTTCAGCCAACTTGGGAAAGGTTCACTGGAGCGTTCAAGGAGCAGTTTCTCTCAGAGATGGTAATGGAAAGGATGAAGGAGGCTTTCCTCAACCTGAAGCAGGGAAATGATAACGTCAACACCTACATCAGGAACTTCATGAATCTCTCTCGTTATGGCGGTGATGAGGTATCTGATGACAAGAAGAAGCAGAAAAGGTTCAGGCAAGGGCTCAATGCGTCGATCAAGTATGCAATCACGCATGCGAGACCGGCAACCTTCCTGGAACTACAGCACACAGCACTGCAAGAGGAGGCAAGCAGGCAGATGTTTGAGGAGTCCAAGAAACATAACAGGGATGCATCAAGCTCTTCGGTTATGGCAGCTCCTTCGAAGCGGCGTGTCTGGGTTCCTAACACCCCACCGTCGCTCCCGGCTCCACCAAGACCTGCAAGTTTTGCGCCAAGGCCACCAAACTTCACCACTGCGGCTCCCAGGGGCTACAACAACCACTACCCTGGAGCGCCTGGCGGAGTCCCTGGCTACTCTGCTCCACGTCCAGCTGGTGCCTGTTACTCGTGTGGAGATCCTGGACATCCCCACTGGAACTGTCCAGTGAAGAACAAAACTCTCCCTCCACCCCCGCCAAGATCTGCATCAAGCTCTCCTTCGGTTCGTGCACCACCGCCTCGGGCTCTCAACATCAACACTAAGCCCGGGTCTGCGGTTGTTCGGGCCAACTGCGTCAACGCCTCTCAAGCTGAGCTCGCACCAGGAGTTGTCATGGGTATGCTATCAGTTAACTCAGTTCCTGCACGAGTTCTCTTTGATTCTGGTGCATCGCATTCATTTGTGTCTCACAAGTTTGCATATGAGAATGACTTAGCAATGGAGCCTATTCTTAAGCGGTTAATGGTTCTTTCTCCTGGAGCAAATATGGTGGCATCTAAGATCAGTCATGGCAATAAGATTGAGATTGGTGGTTCTTCATTCTTGGCTTCTTTGATTGTTCTGGGCAACTCTGACATTGATGTCATATTAGGCATGGATTGGTTGACAGCAAATGCAGCTGTGATTGATTGTGCTGAACGCTCAGTGTCTCTGAAGATTCCTGAAGGTCACATAGTCTTTTCTCCAAGTATGACTCCTGCTGTCCAGCTCTATTCCTTGGCTGCTCTTAATAATGATGCTATGGAAGCTATTCAGAAGGTACCAGTGGTCTGTGAGTTCCCAGATGTCTTTCCTGAAGAGTTGCCAGGTATGCCTCCGGATCGCGAGGTTGAATTTGTGATTGAGCTTGAACCTGGAACGGCTCCTATCTCCAAGAGGCCATATAAAATGGGTCCTTCTGAGTTGGCGGAACTCAAACGACAACTTGATGAACAAGAGAAGTTGGGTTTCATTCAACACAGCACTTCCTCTTGGGGTAGCCCAACGATCTTTGTGAAGAAGCGTGACAGAACCGATAGGCTATGTGTTGATTATCGGGCTCTCAATGCTAAAACCATCAAGAACAAATATCCTCTTCCTCGGATAAATGATCTATTTGATCAGCTAGCAGGAGCTGTGGTGTTCTCTAAGCTCGATTTGAGAAGTGGTTATCACCAAATCAAAATTCGCAAAGAAGATGTGCCCAAAACAGCTTTCACCACTCGCTATGGCATGTATGAGTACACGGTTATGTCTTTCGGTCTCACCAACGCACCTGCTACCTTCTCGAGGCTGATGAACTCCGTTTTCATGGAGTACCTGGACAAGTTTGTTGTGGTATATCTGGATGACATTCTGGTCTATTCCAAGTCTAAGGAGGAGCATGAAGAACACCTGCGTTGTGTCCTGAACAAGCTTCGTGAGAACCGCTTGTATGCAAAGTTCTCAAAGTGTGAGTTTTGGCTGCCTGAAGTAACCTATCTGGGTCATGTTATCTCTGCCAAGGGCATTGCAGTCAACCCGGAAACCGTGAAGACAATAGTTGAATGGCTTCCTCCTGCTAATGTCAAGGAAGTGCGGAGTTTTCTCGGCTTGGCTAGCTATTGCCGTCGCTTTGTGCAGAACTTCTCGAAGATAGCAAAGCCTCTTACCGATCTCCTCAAGAAAGGCAAGAAGTATCTGTGGACTCCTGCTTGCCAAGAAAGTTTTGAGACACTCAAACAGAAGCTCACTTCCACGCCAGTCTTGGTTCCTCCGGATACATCTAAGCCTTTCCAGATATTCTGCGATGCCTCTTTGCAAGGATTGGGTGCGGTCCTTATGCAAGAGAGACAGGTGGTTGCTTACGCCTCTCGTCAGTTGAAGACGCATGAGGTCAACTATCCCACACATGACCTTGAGCTAGCAGCAGTGGTTTTTGCTTTGAAGCTATGGAGGCACTACTTGCTTGGTAACCGATGTGAGATCTTCTCGGACCACAAGAGTTTGAAGTATATCTTCACTCAGCCTGATCTCAATCTTCGGCAAAGGAGATGGATTGAAGCCATCAATGACTTCGATGTGACCATCAACTACACTCCAGGCAAAGCAAACGTCATGGCAGATGCACTTAGCCGTAAAGCTTATGTCAACAACCTCATGGTAGAAGAGCAGCAGCCTCTCTTGTGCGAGGAATTCCGTCAGCTGAACCTGGAAATTGTGGAACAAGGGCACCTTCTGAACCTTCTGGCTACTCCTCTCGTGGAAGAACAGATTCGTTCTCGGCAGCGTGGTGATCCGCACACCAGAAAGCTCATCTCTAAGCTTGGCACTCCGAAGTATGAATCCTTCCATGTTGATGATCAAGGCTCGCTCTTCTTTGATCACCGGATGTTTGTTCCAAACTACCCGGGGCTGAGAGACCAAGTTCTCAAGGAGGCACATGATTCGGTTCTTTCTATCCATCCTGGCAGCACAAAGATGTACATGGACTTGAAAACACAATACTGGTGGCCTGGGTTGAAAAGGTATTGCGCCAAGTATGTCTCAGAATGTGATGTCTGCCGCAGAGTCAAGGCTGTCCATCAGAAACCATTTGGTCTTCTACAGCCATTGAAACCTCCGGAATGGAAATGGGAGAAAGTAGAGATGGACTTCATCACTGGCTTTCCGAGGTCGCAGAAGGGCAACAATGCAATCTTTGTTGTCATCGACAGGCTTTCTAAAGTGGCACACTTCTTCCCAGTCAAAGAAACAATTTCTGGAATTCAGTTGGCTGAGCTCTATATCAACAGAATTGTCTCTCTGTATGGGGTTCCACTCGAAATCAGTTCAGACCGTGGGAGCATCTTCACCTCAAAGTTCTGGGAGAGTTTCCAAAAAGCTTTGGGAACCAAGTTGAACTTCAGCACTGCTTACCACCCTCAGTCGCAAGGACAAGTGGAAAGAATCAATCAGATTCTGGAGGATATGCTTCGGGCTTGCGTCATCTCTTTTGGCATGAAGTGGGAGGAATGCCTTCCTTATGCGGAATTCTCCTACAACAACAGCTTCCAGAAGAGTCTGAAGATGGCACCATTCGAGGCTCTCTATGGTCGCAAGTGCAGAACACCGATTGGTTGGTCAGGTGCAGGAGAAAGAATCTGGTTTGGCCCTGACATTGTGACTCAGGCAGAGGAGAAGGTGCATATCATTCTGGAAAACCTGAAGATTGCTCAAAGTCGTCAGAAGAGCAACTATGACAGGAAGCACACAGATATGGTATATGCCCCTGGTGATCTCGTCTACCTTCGTGTCACTCCCATGAGAGGAACACACCGCTTCGGTATCAAAGGAAAATTGGCTCCTAGATACATCGGTCCTTTCAAGATACGTGGTAGAAGAGGAGAAGTTGCTTATGCACTTGAGCTTCCGGAAAAACTCAAAGTCCATGATGTTTTCCACATCTCTCAACTCAAGAAGTGCTTCAAAGATCCCGGTAGGACCGTGGATCATGAGCTAATCGACCTCCAAGAAGATCTGTCTTATCAAGAACACCCCACCAAAATCCTTGAGACCGCAGAAAGAAGGACTCGCAACAAGTCCATCAAGTTCTGCAAGGTGCAGTGGTCACACCATTCTGTTGATGAAGCCACTTGGGAGCGTGAAGATGAACTCCGTGTCAACCATCCTTCTCTCTTTGTGTCTTCTTCTTCTTCCTAGAATCTCGGGGCGAGATTCCTGTTTAGTGGGGGAGAGTTGTAGCATCCCAGTTGTCTAACCCCTGTAATGCTACATGTTTTAATAATAAAATGGGCCTCTTCCAACATATAATTGTTGCATCATCATCATATCATGCTCATGTCATCATGTCCCCTTGCATTTGAGCATCATATAAAACCTTTTTCTTGTTTGGTTCTTATCTCATGTACATGATTAATTGTAGTTGCCTCTTGATATTGTATTTGGTTTTTACTAAATTGTTAAATGCCCAAGTTGAGTTGGGGGCATCTCTCTTTTGACTCCACCACCTTATAATTCCACCATCCAATAAGATGGGCTTGGCATTTTATGGAGTTTCCCTAGCCCATGTTGTTGGTTGGATCCACTCCTAATCTATTGCTTGGCCTTTGCCACCTTTTTGGGAATGCAAGGATTAAAAGCCACAAGAAACAATGTTGTTTTCACAATATGACCTTTGGCTTTAATTGTCTTGCATGGGCCATGCAAGTATTCTTTTTCCTAGCTTTTGGTTTTGTTGGCATTCTAAATGGATCCCTTCTTTCTTGTGTGATCTTGTGCTGGTAGTGCTAAACCTCTCACTCCTTCTCCTTTGGCTACATCAAAACCCCTTGGACCTTGCACCCACTTGTGCTATGAGCAATGCTAAATCTTAAACCACCTCTCCCTTTGTTCTTGCTTGACCTATGTTTGGATCATGCATGAACCCAAAAACCCCATCACCAACCTTTTGGCCATCTCTCTCCTTCCCCCTCTTTCTTGTTTTTCTTGTTTAGGGCTTGCTTGTAGTTGGCTTGACCAAGATTAGTACCCCTCCACCTTCTTACCCTTGTAAGCAAAAGACCCTAATTCAAATCTATCCTAAAAACCAAAACCTAAACCCTATTTTATATCTATCCTAAACCCAAAACCCTAGTCTACCTTTCTAACCTTCCTTGCCTTCTATCCTAGCAATAACAACATCCTAACCTACACCTCCCTAGATTAAACCCTAGCTACACCACCTTTTCCCTCTCTAGTAATCTACACCCTATTCTACCCCTTCTCCCTTCCATACATGCCCCACCCCAGCTCGCATCAACCTCTCTATCTACCAGGCGCCCCACCCCAGCTCCCTACCTGCCCCACACGACCAGGACACCCCCTTGCTGCCCCCACACGGCATGGTACCCCTCTCTCCTAGCCCTAGACCGAACCCCCTCTTCTTCTCCCCTCTCTTCTCTCTCCCTGGCCAAGGGCCCCTCCAGCCCCACCTGCCAGCCTCCCTCTCCCCGTCCCAGTTCTACCACGCCACCCTGGCCCCGCCGAGCACGTGAGAGGAGGAGGCCGACGTGCCCTGCCAGCTTTCCCCTCCCCTCACGCAACCACCGCGCCTCCCTCCTTCTTATCCTCTCCCTCTTCCTCTCTGGCTCCCCAGATCCCATCCCAGCAGCCCCGCAAGTCCCATGCCTCTCCCCTTCCTTCCCCTTCGCCACCGGCTCGCTACCGCCGTCTACCACCTGCCCAGTTGATCTAGTCGGAGAAGGGAGCTGCGAGGCTGTCGAGGAAGACCAGGCCGCACCCCAGCATCGTCCAGTACCCGCCAGCGAGGAGGAGACGCGCCAGGAACGCCAGAACCAGGGAACGCCGGCGCAAACCCTAGCTACGGCCGCCGCCAGCCTCACCGGAGATCGCGACCACCCCTGCCCGTTTCGAGCACGCCGACACGCCCGCGGTGAGCACACGAGCCCCCCAGACATCCTCCCTCCCTAGATCGCTTCCTGGATGCGCGTGTCACGCCGTCGAGCACCCTCGGTGCGCGGTGGGTGTCGTCGTCGTCGCCTTCTCCAGCGCATGCCACCACCTTAGCTAGACGCAGACGGCCCTCCTAGCATCAACCACGTCCTACCGCAGCGGCTCCGCGTCCCCGCAGGCACCCCCGGTCGCGGGTTCGAACCCTCTGCGCCGCGCGCGTCGCGCACGCGACAGACACACGCGCGGTTCAGAGATGGGGGAAGATCCACAGTGCGCAGCCGTTCTTTTGCGAAAAGCCCCTCCAGTTCCTGTTTTGCCAACCCGCAGTCCTCGAGGCCCCACTGTCAGCGGCGGTGGCCTTTTTCTAAAAAGGCTCCCGCAAGACCCCGGACTCAACCCGCAGTCCACCCCCTGGCCGCGTGTGCGTTTTGCAGAAATCCCCTGGCCCTTTTGTTTGCATCAACCCGCGGTCCTTCCGGGCCCGTTGTCAGTGTCTCTGGAAGTTTTACAAAAAGATTCCTGTGGTTCTGATTAATAAACCCGCGGTCCAGTTTTGCGTCAGGCACTGGCGTGTGGGCCAGAGGACCCCCCTGGCCCACCTGTCTGCGGCTCAGGCTAGCTGAGGCTGTGTGATAACGTCCCAGATGCTGTTTAAATTCAAAATATGTTAAATAAATCCAAAATTCCAAATTCTATTCAGATTATTAATAACTTTTAATTTGAAAATCCAAATTGGGCAAATGTTATATGTTTTGATATCAGAAAAAATGAGGGGAATTCAAATATGACATCTATTTGGTGTTTGGCACAAGTAAAACTGCAATTATGTTAATTACATCCATTGCCACTAGAATTTAATAATTTAATAACTTTTGTTTTAAAACTCCAAATTAAGCAAATGAGTAGTCTAAATTGATCAGCTCGACGAGACCTTTCTGTTTATACTATCCATGACATCAATTGCAGCATGCATCATATAAATATATATGGAACAACAACTGTTATGGCAACAAATGTGCTTCTAAAACCCAACTAAATGTTATATTTTTGTCCTCCACACCTCACCATGCCATGCTACTTTACTTGCCATGTAAATTGTGCATCATTCATCATGGCATGATTGTTTGCTTGACGCATCTTATTCATATGTTTGTGCTCTATATTCATGTTGGCCTTGTTTGTTTGGTTTTTCTCGGATAGACACTGAGCAGGGGTTGTATCAAGAGAACCAGGAGCGCTACCCAGATCCGTCCCTTGCTTCAACTGAGATACCAGGCAAGCACTACCACATGCTTGCATACATACAGTATCTATTGCCCCTATCTTATTCTTGCATCATCGAGTCGCGATTGCATTAAAATGAATCCCAAGTATGCATAGCCTTTACTTTTAAACTCCACCAAGCTTGTTTTCCTCCATCCCATGAGCCTTTACTATAGGAGTTGTTTGAGCCATGCGAGTCGTAGAACAGCATGTGTAGGGTTGGTGAGAGTCTGTTGAATAACGAGGTACCTAAACAACTTAATCTGAGTAGTTCTGGGATAACTAAAGAAAGTGGCACCGGTGAGCAACATCTGCTATTTGGTTTTTCCTGCTCACTTGTGTCCCGTAAGACCCCGAGTACTTGATTCCTGTTCCTTGATTTATCGCGCTATCCACATCCGGGAGGTATATGGGACCCCCCTGAGCCAGAGCCTGATTCCGTCTTATTTCTTGGGGCCACAAACTAGTTTGAGGTTTTATTACTATCCTGTACCTATGCCATGCTTTACTGCTTTATTTACGATTGTGCGAGGTACTGCACACTGTACTGTTTAGGATCGGGACACGATTCCGCGGTGTCGACAAGCCCCGTTTGGGGTTCCCAGTCGTTCACAGCCGTATTACCCAGTACCTTGAGGCCGTCTCGGAGCTTGCTTACTCCGTTGCGGGATCTACTTAAGGGGTGGCCCCCTGAAATATTTCTGAATCTTGTGATTGCTTTGTCGTGAAGGCCTCGTTGGGTTTTGATTTGGTTTTTTCCGAGGTTGATCGAGTGTGTGTTGCTATTGGTGCACCCCGGCCGGGTAAAACTTTCTGAAAGCCGTGTCCACGGATATGGACGACTTGGAGCACAGTTTCTCGATCATAGACAAGTATAACTAAAGTACCGCCTTAATTTGACTAAGTAACTTGACTAGTAAATAGTGCAACACTCATGGAATGGTTAATAAAAATTGCCAACGGATGGGGGTTGTTCGTCCGCTTCCTTGTTGGTAAGCAGGGAGGAGGATGGATCGGATGAGATTACCATTATAACTGTCGTACTTAAATTCACGGACATCCGCCTATCATTGGTTAGGCGGATGGTTAGCGTTTATCTGTAGAATTGCTAGGGTTTATCTTTCGCTGCTATTGCGTCACCCCAGGTTGTGTCCCCTTTAGAGGCATTAAGACTTGCTGAGTACCCTTAGGGTCTCACACGATAAATTCTTGATTCAGATGAACAGGTACCTTCTCAGGACGGATACTGGGTGGAAGAAGCTGATGATGTGGGCAACGATCGTTCGGTGTAGAGATTCCGGGATCGGGGATCCGTGAGACCTGTAGTTGGGATGTGCTTATTTCTCTGGCATCTTATGCCGATTTGCTTCTTATCCGTACTCGGATTTTGTTTGCCGCTTCCGCATGATACTCTGACGTGTGTTGTATGAGGAGTTATCCTAAAATATAGATCTATCTAGGTCATTTGAATCTTGCCGTATGGCGTTGGTATTTCCTTTCTTTCTAGATGGTATGGCTCTGATGTACTCTTGTATGGTGGCTTGCGTACATACCCACTTGTGTACGTAGTTGATCCCTTCGCCTGCCGACTACGCCGCCCGTACAGGTCCCGTTGAGAGGGTAGTGGTTGGGACGTCTGAAAGGACTACCAGTGTGTGGCTTTTGGGGCCCCGCCGTACTATTTCAACCACTACCACTCATCCAGGCTTGTATCTAGGAGCGTAGTTCACCGAGGTAGTTACAGAGGGAATGTAGTATTGAGGCACCTGAGGCACCATGTAGGCCGTCGGTGGAGCTTGAGCGGTGTAGACCTACTGCGGAGGTCGAGGTCCAAGAGGCCCAGGCGAGCCGATGGATGGACGAAGACCGAGACTCCATGTCCATGTGTAGGCCGGTGGGGCGCCGTAGGGAGAGGGGATCGACCAGGGCATGGGCCATGCCTGAACGAGACCCGTCCATGGATCGTGCTGCGGCTGCCAAGGGGCCACGACGGAGGGTGGTGTCGGCGCTGATGGAGTAGGCGCTGGTGGGGCCGGCACTGGAGCAGGTGGCCGAGGCTGAGGAGGCGACGCTGGAGAAGAAGGCCAATACACTGGATTCTTGCCGCGGTAGTTCTGGCTCGGCCACCATCCAGGAGGGGCCATTGGTGGTGTAGCAGGAGTCGACAGGAGTGGGGGACGAGCCACGGTGTGAAACACCGGAGGAGGACGAGCGGCCTTGCGTGCTTGATTCTGATCCTCGAGTTGCAAAATAGATCATACTTCGGCGAAGTTTGGATAGGGTTTCTGTAGCAGGATGAAGACAACTTGATTCTCAAATTGTTTGCTGATACGTCCAGAACGTATCTACTTTTCCGAATAGTTTTGCTATTGTTTCGTCTCTAATTTGTGTGATTTGGATATAACTAACACGAATTGGCGCTGTTTTTAACAGAATTGCTTTGGTGTTTCATTTTTGTGCAGGAAATCAACTTTCAGGAAAAATCGCATAAAATACGCCGAAAATCCTATTTTCCTAGAAGACTCGCGAAGCTAGAAGACAGAGGGGACGAAAGGCCTGAGGGGCCCACACCACCCCCAGGAGCGGGCCAGGACTGGCCGCACCAGGGCATGGTGTGGCCGCCTCGGACTCCGCCTCGACCTCTCCTTTCGCCTACAAATACCCTCTGACCTAAAAACACCAGGGGGTTCGACAATTTCCACAGAAGAGCTCCGTTGTGTCACCACCACTAGAAATCGCGATTTGGAACCGGAAAGTCCATTCTGGCACCCTACTAGGACGGGAAATTGGAAGAGATCATCGCCATCATCATCACCAACGCCTCTCCATCAACCATCCATTATTCTCCCATCCATGTGTGAGTAATCCCCCGCAGTAGGCTATGGGGATGGTAGGGATTGGATGAGATCGTTCATGTAATTGCATAAGATTGTTAGGGCATGGTGCCTAGTATCTATTGTTAGTGCTTTTTGACATTGTTATAACTTTTTATGCTTAACGCTTGTTACTAGGGCCCGAGTGCCATGATATCACATCTGAACATGTTATTGATTCATGATCATATTATTGTTTATGATCTTACCTGCAAGTTGTATACACATATCGCTGTCCGAAATCCGAGGCCCCAAAGTGACAGAAATTGAGATAACCGGAGGGGATGGCTGTGATGTGAGGATCATGTGTGTTCACGGAGTGTTAATGCTTTGCTCCGGTACTCTATTAAAAGGAGCACCTTAATTGTCAGTAGATTCCCTTGAGGCCCCGCTGCAACGGGCTGGAAGGATAAAATTTGTTTTGCAAGTTCTCATTGCGAGCACGCATGACTATATATGGAACACATGCCTATGATTACTTAGTACTTGGATGCTTTATCTTATTTATCTGCAAATGCCCTTGCCTTGATTGTTACATGAATTGTCTTGTCCATGCAACGCCCGTCCATCCATCCCTATGCCTACCGCACTTTAATCCTGTTGTTCATTACAATTGTTACAACTGTCCTTATTTTACTGCTGATGTTACTTTGCTACTGCTACTACAAAAATGTTGCTACTAGTAAACTATTGCTAGCAAGACTGTTTCCAGGTGCACCTGAATTGACAACTTATCTGTTAAGGCTTATAAATATTCTTTGGCTCCCCTTGTGTCGAATCAATAAATTTGGGCTTTACTTCCCTCGAAGACTGTTGCAATCCCCTATACTTGTGGGTCATCAAGATTATTTTCTGGCACCATTGCCGAGGAGCATAGCTTTATTTATAGGTTCACTTGAAATTATTACTGTTCGCTGCTATCCATTCATCATGGGGAAAACTCGTGATGGAAAAGTTCCTATATTACCATCCACTACAAGAAGAGGTACAATTCTGAACACCTCTATTGCTCTTGATTCACCATCTGTGATTAGTAAGCTCCTTACACCACCACCACATACACATGTTACACACACTGCTACTTCTGCCGAATCTGAAATTGCTTCTGATACTCATGATGTTACTTCTACTATGCTTGATGAGAGTGGTTCATTAGGTCCTTTCCTAGATGCAACAATTGCTAGAACTAAAATTGGAAACACTAAAACTCCTAATGAAGATATTGCTACACCTGTTAGTTCACCTGAGTCTAGAGAGTATCTTAGCTATGATCTTGATGACGGTTATATTGAAATGACTGATGAATTTATTGAAGAATGTAAAAACACTCATGGTGCAGGTGCTATTAAAATTCTTCTTGAGAGATGCACAGTTAGACCTAAATTATCTCCTGATGCTAAGTTTGTCACATCTCCCATATACATTAAAGATAAGGATTATGATTTCTCTCTTAATTTATCTTATATAACCATTGTTGAGAAAGAAACTTTTTGTGGAAGTGAAAATGAAAGTGATGTGGCACATATGCAAGAGCTCTCTATTATGAGTGGCTTATTTTCTGATGATATTAAGAAACACACCTACTTGTTGCTAAATTTTTCCCTTTTTCATTAAAATATGAAGCTAAAGCTTGGTTTAATAATTTATCTCCTGGATCTATTGAAAGTCCTGATGAATTGATTAATACTTTCTTTCAAAAATATTTCCCTCCTAGTGCTCAACACGCCATTTTGCAGGAACTTTTTGATTTTAAACAGGGAAAAGAGGAGAAATTGCCTGAATCATGGGCAAGGTTTTGCGCTTTAATTAAAGCACAGCCTGGATATCCAGTACCTAAAAATGAGCTTCTTGATATATACTATAATGGACTAACTGATGAATCAAGGATATACCTGGATAGTTTTTTTGATTGTGTTTTTAGGAAAAGAACTCCCGAAGAAGCTGAGGAATTAATGGCTAAAATAAGCAAGAATTATGATGATTGGACTACATCTGAGTCAACTACACCTGAGCCAACTACACCTGAACCAATTGTGCCTGAGCCAACCCCAACAGCAACACCAAAGAAGAGGGGAATGATTGAATTAAATAATGAGGTGATGAAGGAAGCTAAGAAATGTCTTAAGGAGAAGGGTATTAAATCTGAAGATATGAAGAATTTACCTCCTATAGAAGAACTATGTAAGCCAAACTCTCACTCATCCACTATTGAGGTACACTCTCTCCAACATTTTGATGAAGGTGATATTCCCTATTCTAAACCTCCTAATCATTGCTTGGAAGAATTTGATAGTTATGTTGTTAAGCAAGATAATTTTAATAAGAGAGTGCAGAATCATTTAATGGACAACACTAGAGCTATTAATGAGTTGATATTGTGGAAAGAACCTCCAATGATGTTAAAATGCTTATTAAACACTTCCAAATGGTTCAAACTCAAATTGATCAGCTTACTAAAGTACAAAAAGATCTGCTAGTTAATTATTCTAGAGAAAAACATGCTTATGGAATTAGAACTAGAAGTGGTGTTTCCACTCAAGACCCTTTATATCCTGAGGGACATCCTAAAAGAATTGAGCAAGATTCTCAACAAGCTAAAAATAGTGGTACTTCTTCTAAAAGAAAGAAAAAGAAACATAAAGCAGTTGAGGAATCTTCTAAACCTGCTAAAGATCCTAATAGTATATTTGTCTGTGATGCTAAAACTGAAAGTGGTAATGATAAAAATGATGCTTCCGATAAAGAGGAAATTGAATAAGAACCTGAAAGGCACACTAAGAATGCTATGTACACTAAGGAATGTTTTGTTGCTAATAAACATGGCAGTAAAAGAGAGCCTTGGGTTCAAAAACCAATGCCTTTTCGTGACAAGAAACACAAGTCAAAGGAAGAAGAACACTATAACAAGTTTTGTGAGTGGATGAAACCTTTGTTTTTGCAAATTCCTTTGACTGATGCTATTAAATTGCCTCCTTATTCAGAGTATATGAAGGATATTGTCTCTAATAAAAGGAAGATTCCTAATGAGGAAATTTCCACTTTACTTGCTAATTATTCCTTCAATGGTAAGGTTCCAAAGAAACTTGGGGATCCAGGGATTCCAACTATTCCTTTCTCTATTAAAAATAATTATGTTAGAACTGCTTTGTGTGATTTAGGGGCATGAGTTAGTGTTATGCCTTTTTCTCTCTACAAGAGACTTCAACTAGAAAAATTGATACCAACTGATATATCTTTGCAAATGGATGATAAGTCTACTACTATTTTTGTTGGTATATGTGAGGATGTTCCTGTTCAAGTGGCTCATAATTGTTTGATATTAACTGACTTTGTTGTGCTTGAAATGCCTGAAGATGATAATATATCTATTATTCTTGGGAGACCTTTTATTAATACTATAGGTCCTGTCATTAATTGTAATCAAGGAAACATAACTTTTAATATTAATGATAAGGAGCATACTGTCTATTTTCCCAAGAAGATTGATAAGAATTATGGCCTAAATTCAATTGAAAATATTGAAGGTATCAAAGTTGGAGAAAAATATCGTCCCATGCCACAAAAAGATTATGAAACTATTATGATAGGGACAATTGCTATCAAGGTTGAGGTAACATAATCGTTTAGTGAAATGCAAAGTTTTGCTTCATATAAAATTGTTTTGGTAACAAGACCTGATCAACCTTGTTAACAAAGGGATTTTTAATGAACAAAACAATGTTTTCACCATGATTATCCTTGCTCACTTTTATTCTCTCAATTTTAATTTTTGCTTTTGCCTTGTTCATCTTTGTATTGCTAGTTGCTTGCATATTAGAGTGTTTTAGAACTTCTGAAGTTTTAGTTTTAATTTGTTTTTGCATCATTCCAAAATCATTCTCTGTGAGAAAATCATTTATCAATTCCTGAAAATTGCTCAAAAGTAAAGTTTCTAAAAAAATTCTAGAAAATTCATAGTAAATTTTTACGCCAAACAAGGGTGGAGAGGCACCCGGAGTGACCCGGGGGCCCACCAGGTAGGCACACCACCTGGTGGCGCGGCCACACTAGGGGCGTGTCTGGCCATGGTGTGGGCCACCCCTAGCCCTCCACTTATTCTTCCACCTTCCACTCCTTTCTCTCTCCCAAGAAAACACCATTTCATTGCTCAAACCCGTGTTCTTGCTGTTCTTGCTCGCTATTTTCGATCTCCTTTCTCAGTCCCTCTTTGCTGCTGATTTTTTGAGCTTTTGTCCTCCGGTATATGACTCCTCCGCTTGTCCAAGTATATTTTTGATTAGTGGATTATATCTTGAGAATTTTGCTACTGTAGGTGACAGGTTATGTGAGCTTGCATGCTTGTTCTTTGCTTACAGAAAGTGTTTTGATGCATGTTTAGCCCGCTTGTAAGCCCCTATATTAGTTCCCTTCATTATGTAGTCACTTTGCAATTTCTTCTTGTGATGCGTGTCTAAAATTTTCAGAAAAGGAGATGAATGAACACCAACTCAACCAACATGAATTGAGGGTGCCGGGAGGTCATGAAAGTCCACCGTGAGGAGGGAGTTTTCCCTTCTATTTATCCATGCCCCAAATTCATGAGGGCTGCGGGGATTTTTCAAGATTTCTAGACTCTAATTTCTAATGCAGGATTGGAGCATTTTGTTGGAGATGAACCTTACCAATATGTGAAACTGACTATGTTTGTGGTGCAGGATTTTCTATTTAGTTGGTCCTTGCCTAACCCCACGGTACATTATAAAATTTACAATGTAGCTGTCGATCTCCCTTTTGATGACTTTTGTGCATCTATTAAAGTGCCACGGTGGGGTTCGCGCGAGAAGATCAGGGAGAGACCTACGACACTTATGGACTTATATGCAGATATTTGCCAAGGGAACAACTTCTCAAAGGAGAGTGGTAAAATTCGAAATATTCATCTCCCATATATTCGATATTTTTCCTATTTTATTGCCAAGTGTGTTCTTGCTAGGAAGACGCTAGTAAATTATATTCTTATGATCTAGCTTTTATCTCAGCTGCATTGAAACGGGATAGGACTTATAACTTGGCTGCTTTGATAGCTTTCCGTCTTGCCGCTAACCGCGAGAAAGGTGGAATTTGTGGAGACCTCATTGCCTCTCGTTTATTAGCTTTGCATGGTGTAGCGCCTCATCATTCAGACTTATAGTTTCCCATAGAGAGGCTTGATCTTAATTCCATGATACAACATAAATTTGTTTCTTCTTGGGCTAATTTTAGCAATTTATCTTATGAAATAACCTTTCTCAAGAGTGGATGGAGAGGAGGTAAGTCTGAGCGAATGGTCCTTTTGCCTGCGCCTGTTTTGTTTAACCTTGATACCAGGGAAGGATGGTCACTCGCTGACTGGAAAGGAGGCCGAGGATAATTCTGTCCATCCCTCCAACACGGAGGAGTCTTCATACCAGTAGCCTGCTTATGATTGGGGCGCTTCTTCTTCTTCATGAGGGCCTAATTATGATCATACTTACAATGACCCGCCGGCTTGGAGTTCCTACCCGCGTTGGGGTTGATATCCACTTAGGCATAAGCCTAAGCTTGGGGAGAGGTATACCGACATCACACTCATCTACATATCATATTCTATCGGTACTTTGCATATCCATATTTCGCTTTCTTTTTAGTCTTTGCTCTTGTTTCGTTTCGTTTTTGCTTTCCAAAACACAAAAAGACCAAAAATATTTTTATTATTTCTCTTTGTTCGCTTCTTTATATTTTATCCTTGGTTTGCTTCACCCTTTTTAGCTTTGGTTTGTTATTCGAAAAACCCAAAAAATATTTTGCTTTGATTGCTTTTGCCTTCAGTTCTTGCTTTAAAAATCGAAAACCCAAAGATATTTGTTGTTCTTCTCGGGTTTTTTAAAGTTCGTTGCAGGGTTCAGCAGCCCTCAGTGACTCCTTTGGATTTTGGTTTTCATATTATTATTCAAGCCACACAAGTGAAAGGCAATGATGATTTATGACAATTCGAGGTGTGGTAAGAGGCTGGTATGAACTCTATTTGTTTTCATTTTTGTACATATACTCATCATTGGTGGCATGCTTAGTCTGTTCATGTAAGGTGTATGTTATTTAAATGGATGCTTAGTAGTTCTTGCTCTCTTATGATTAGTTTCAATCTACTAATAGTTTGTAGCATGCCATATAAATGTTTGCTTGCATTGTTCTATTCATAACTTGTTATGACATTGTGGATCCTCCTCTGAATGTTTTATTTGAATCGACTTGGAACATGCTCACGCATGCATATGACTAAACAAAAAGTCATATAATCCTCGATGATTTATTTTTCTTTAGAGTTCTTGTGTCACTTTTATGCCACTATTAATTTTGTTTTGTCGCAAGCACTATTATGACAGTTACTTCTCTCTCGATTGTCACTCCCTTTCTATTGCTAGCCTTCACTTGTACTGAGTATGAGCTCTACTCGTGCATCCAACTCCCCAAAACCAAAGTTGTCAAAAAGTGTCCATCATATCTACCTATTAGCATTTATGCTTTGTTTTCTTCCAAATAAAAATGTTTGCTTGTTATATGAAAATCAGTTAGTAAAGCTCTCACGAACTTGATGGCACATTTTATTTCTTGCACTTAATAAACCTGAACCATTGTGACCATCTATGTAGTTATATGCTTGCAATTTATAAGTTAGGAGTTAGCAAAACCATGTTGTCATGGGGAACGCTTTCAACACTTGTACATATCTATTCAGTTGATATCATGTTCTTTTGTTTATGGATGTCGGTAGTGTGAAATAAAAGGGGAGCTTGTAAGTTCATGGACTTATGTATATGTGTTAGAGAAACGTCTGGGCGGCTAGCCTAAGCCATGCCTAATCATGGTGGAAACTTGCATCATAACCATAGTGGCATTCTATGAAGCATCCTCAATAAAAACCTATGCAAATAGCAAATAAAAAGATCGCTGAGATGCTCACTCTTTGTTGCCTTGTCATTTTTATATGGGATAACTCATGTGTTATGGGTCAAGGGGTATCCCGTTGGTGGTTCTCTATGATTACACATGTTCTTATAATGACAAGAACTTGCTTGTGACCAAAGTTGAGTAGCATGAGGAACGACCCTCATACTCAAGGGGCATGAGATTTTCCGCTTATGATTTGTCCAGCATATAACTCATATTTGCTTTCACTTTAACCTTAACCACTTAAAGATGCTTGTGATAGGGTCAATGAGAGATCAAAGCTAATAAGTACCATACTTTCAACATTTGGAAGCCTTTCAAAATTTTCAAATATTTTCTTTCACTTTTATGTCGAGTCACCTTTTATTCTTTGAGCACCTTCTCGAGAGCATAGCTGTCATTCTTAGTGTAATGTGCTTGTCCTAGAACACAGTTGATTGTGACATAACTATGGCGCTTGTATCTTTGATATTTTTATTTCTAGTCTTCACTTGAACTTCAGAGGTGCCTTGGCATTTATGTTTTGCTCCAAAAAGAAAGGCAAGCGAGATACCACTTTATCATACCTTCTTATGAGCATTACAATATTGCATATGCTTATGTTTTATGTTATTTATTATTATTGTGATGAAATCTCTTCATAGTTTGCATGACTATTGAGTAGACTTATTTGTATACTATTTATTATGAATTGCCTAAGTTTTTGCTCATATGATGAGAATATATACATCTTATAAAGCAAATATGTTCGTGGAAGTTTCTTTTATCGCACTCAGTTTTCAACTGAATTTCTTGAGGACAAGCAATAAGCTAAGCTTGGGGGGAGTTGATACGTCCAAAACGTATCTACTTTTCCGAACACTTTTGCTATTGTTTCTCCTCTAATTTGTGTGATTATAACTAACACGAACTGACGATGTTTTCAGAAGAATTTCTTTGGTGTTTCGTTTTTCTGCAGGAAATCAACTTTCAGGAAAAATCCCAGAAAATACGCCAAAAATCCTATTTTCTCGGCAGACTCACGGAGCCAGAAGACGGAGGGGAGGAAAGTCCAGAGGGGCCCACGCCACCCCCAGGCGTGGGTTAGGCCTGGCCGCGCCAGGGCATGGTGTGGCCGCCCCGGACTCCGCCTCGACCTCTCCTTTCGCCTACAAATATCCTCTCTGACCTAAAAACACCAGGGGGTTCAATAATTTCCAGAGAAGAGTTCCACTGCGTCGCTACCACTAGAAACCACGATTTGGAACCGAAAACTCCGTTCTGGCACCCTGCCGGGACGTGGGATTGGAGGAGATCATCGCCATCATCATCACCAACACCTCTCCACCAACCATCCATGATTCTCCCATCCATGTGTGAGTAATCCCCCGCAATAGGCTATGGGGATGGTAGGGATTGAATGAGATCGCTCATGTAATTACATAAGATTGTTAGGGCATGGTGCCTAGTATCTATTGTTAGTGCTTTTTGACATTGTTATAACTTGTTATTCTTAATGCTTGTCACTAGGGCCTAAGTGCCATGATCTCAGATCTGAACATGTTATTGATTCATGATCATATTATTGTTTATGATCTTACCTGCAAGTTGTATACACATATCGCTGTCCGAAACCCGAGGCCCAAAGTGACAGAAATTGGGATAACCGGAGGAGATGACTGTGGTGTGAGTATCACGTGTGTTCACGGAGCGTTAATGTTTTGCTCCGGTGCTCTATTAAAAGGAGCACCTTAATTGCCAGTAGATTCCCTTGAGGCCCTGCTGCAACGGGCTGGCAGGACAAAAGATGTTGTGCAAGTTCTCATTAAGAGCACGGATGACTATATATGGAACACATGCCTATAATTACTTAGTACTTGGATGCTTTATCTTATTTATCTTCAAATGCCCTTGCCTTGATTGTTACATGAATTGTCTTGTACATGCAACGCCCATCCATCCACCCCTATGCCTACCGCACTTTAATCCTGTTGTTCATTACAATTGTTACAACTGCCTTTATTTTACTGTTGTTGTTACTTTGCTACTGCTACTACAAAACTGTTGCTACTAATAAACTATTGCGAGCAAGACTACTTCCAGGTGCAGCTGAATTGACAACTTATCTGTTAGGGTTTATAAATATTCTTTGACTCCCCTTGTGTCGAATCAATAAATTTGGGATTTACTTCTCTCGAAGACTGTTGCGATCCTCTATACTTGGGGGTCATCATTCACCTGGACAGACGAGGAGGGCGTTGATGAGGGAACGATCATCAACGGGATCACCAAGCTCCCGAAGTTCGTCGTCGATGGCCTTGATGCGTTGGCAGAAGACGATGGCGGGGGAATCGCCTTGAGTGCTGGTGCGGAGCTCGATGTGAGAGCGTTGACGCGTGAGTCGGAGTTGTCCTAGAAAAGCTGCTGTAGGGCATCCCATAGTTGTGCTGTTGTGGCGTCGTCGGTGGAGACCATGTTGAAGAGCTCAGTGAACATCCTGGTGTAGATTCATTGGATGACGATGATGTCACCCTTGACCCAGCGTGGATCGACAGGCCACGGCGTCGAGGCGAGGTTGATGTGATCGCGGAGGCCGCAGCGACCGAGATGAATGTGGAAGAGGTGGCGCCAATGATAAAAATTATGCTTGGAGAGATCGAGGACGATCGGGACGAAGGGAGAGACGTCGGTGATCGTGTCGGCTAGGGTAAGTTGTGGGGGCTATGGATTTTGTTGGGGAATTTGGTGGAGAATGGAGGTGGAGGAAGAAGAGAGAGATGCGCCAGCGGCGCGAGCTTCGGCCGGCGTCCAGAGTGGACGCGTCGACAGCGGCGACGGAGTTGGCGGAGCCATTTAGGTGCAGAAAATCTAGGCGTCTGATACCATGATATTTTGAGATAATAATAACTTGTATTGATTTAAACAATAGTACAAAGATTATATAGGAGAAAGGATGAGCCGGTCAAACCGACTTAGCCTAGAGTCCTAATTTAAATCAAACACAACTCTAATAAGAATGTCGATGTCAATGTATAGAATCAGAATATATGCAAAAGCAACATTGTCTATACTAAGTTTGAGCGGTCTAGCGGCGGAGGATTATGCTAAAAAATCGATGTTCTCTATGTTGATCAAAAGAGCATTGTCCTTCGAGGGGACACTCAGATGATCAAAAGGTTTTTAAAAAGTCATATAAATTGAAAATTCCTAGAATATTTAGATGAAAGGAGATTTTTCATGCTTATTTAGTGTTAATGCATTATCTAAATCTTACTTCCTCCGTTTTAAAATATAAGATGTTTTAGTTTTATGAGGCAAATGTATATTTAGTACGTAGGCTCACTCCAGGTGTAGATTAAATCTACACGCTAAAACAAGTCTAGAAATATTTTTTTCATAAACCTAAAATATTTTATATTTTAAAATAGAGGGAGCACATTCTATCGAAAAAGAAGAATGAGAATTCTTTCTCAAGTCTTGTCCCTTGAGTCGCCTTACAAATACCTTCTTATGTAACACACGGGATGATGAGACGACTCATTCAAATTCACCCGCTCGTAGTAACACTTCTCCGCATCGTGATGTAGGTGGCCCTCACTCTAATTGGATCGTGCAAGTTCGTGCGCCACCGACCTTGGTGTTTCACTTATACTCTACTCGGTTGCGAGCATTAAATTCCTTCCTGATTACCGCGAAATATGACTAGTAATGTATACGTACATCGGAATGCGTTATCTACAGTATGCAAGCTCACGTCACATGGCTCGCACTTGAGAGCCCCAAACATGTACTGCACGTACCATAAAAAATCAGCTCGGCATATTTACACGGCCAGGTTCATTCCGATGGCGAACCAGGACTCACTGCCACGCTGCGGCTGGTGTCCTATTTAACAGGCGTTCCTCGGTGTGCACCCTCAGGCCAAGCTCACAGCCAGCGCCCAACCCCTGAACTAAATCCATCCATACATGGGAGGAACCATGCAGGAGAAGCCGGCGCTTGGCTTGGGCAGCCTGGTGAGCGGCCTGAGAGAGGTGTACGGGAGCGGCAGGACCAGGGAGCTGGCATGGAGGCGGTCGCAGCTCAAGGGGCTCCTCAGGCTCGTGACAGAGAAGGAGGAGGAGATCTTCGACGCCCTCCGCCACGACCTCGGCAAGCACCGCACCGAAGCCTTCAGAGACGAGGTTCTTGTCTCCATGTCCAGTGTCTCTCTCTCTCTCTGTTCGGTTGGCCAAGCTCTTCCCTGCTGACTTCTCAGCTGCTCGTCTTCAGGTCGGGGTTGTCCTCAAGTCCGTCAAGCACACGCTGCAAAACCTCGAGAGATGGGCGGCTCCCGAGAAGGCAAAGCCCTCTCTGCCATGGCTGCGTGCAGCTAGCCCCGGCCCGTTTCTCTTTGAAAGCTCAATTGGGCGGCGCTGCTTTGGCTAGGCATGGCATGACTTGTTAGTTTCGTCGGTGCAGGCTCCTACGCCCCTGGTTTCTTTTCCGGCCACGGCGCTGGTGGTGCCGGAGCCGCTCGGGGTTGTGCTCGTCTTCTCCTGCTGGAACCTTCCGCTAGGTACGGTGAAACACACCCTCTTCGCTACACACTCTCAGTTGTTTGATTATCGTGTTTGCGTTAACTAGTCACCTTCATGTTGGATGGATATCGTACCATACTAGTACAACTTCCATCATCTATTTTTTTTTTCAAACGAGTGGGGCAAAAACTTTGCCCCATTATATTAATTAAGCGAGGAGAGTTTACAAAAAGTAACAGGGTACAAGACTACTCTTCCAAAATTACATCACCCAAGTGCTTAGCGCCCGCTAAGATCCATAACCGGGTCTCTTTTTTAATCTTATCAAGAACAACTAAAGGCGGCGTGTGCTTATTGTTGAAAATCCGGGCATTTTTTTCCTACCAAATTTCCCAAGAAACGAGCATGGTTAGAGACGCCAATGCTTACGCCCTTCCGCCATCATAGCCCACCAATTCTTGAGAGAAAGCCCCGCCCATTCTCTCGGATGAACAGTATGGAGCCCCAACCAAACTTTGAGATAACTCCATATGCGCGTGGTGAATCTGCAAGCAACAAAAATATGTGAAATCGATTCCGTGGTTTGCTTGCATAGAGGACACAACCCACAATTAGGTCATCCTCTCTTTTCCAAACGGTCCTCCGTCCAAACTCTATTCCTCAACGCAAGCCAAACAAAAAATTTCGTTTTGGGGGGGAGCCCAAGCCTTCCAAACCATTGTATTCATGTTGGAAAGCGTGGCCCCAAAAAATTGCACCTCATAAGCCGACACCGTCGAATATTCTCCATCTTCCGTAAGCTTCCAAGAAATGTCATCATCTACATTAGGGTCAAGCTCCACCTCATGAAGAAGAACCCAAAGCTCCACGAATTGTTTAAGATGCTCGATGGTGAAATTCGCTCCCAACTTCACGTTCCTAATCCAAGCATCGTCATGCAAGGCTTGTTTGACAGACCACTTCTTCTTTTTAGATAAGGCAAAAATTAGGGGAGCAACCTCAATCGGTTTCTTCCCTAGAATCCAAGGCGCATGCCAAAATGGAGTCTTGTCTCCATTACCCACCGTGATGGTCGTGACGGCGAAGAAAATATTCATGTATTCCTTAGTGCATGGATTTTCATGTCCAGCTCAAAGCTTGTTTGGATTTTTCCATTCTAACCATGGTCATCGCAAACGCAAAGCCGTCGCAAATTTGTCTGTGTGAAGAATCCCAAGCCCCCCAAGTTTCTTTGGGCGGCAAACCGTGTCCCAATTTACTTTGCACTCAGCCCCGGTAGTTTTGTCCTTGGCCAACCAAAGGAAGGCTCATTCCAATTTATTCATGAACTTACGCAGTGAGCTTAGTGTTCTTACGGTCTTCCAGGACCAGAGCCGACAAACATGTAAGAAAGGCATCGACTCGTCTAAAACACCACACAACTCACGTTTTCCTAATTGCGCTGAACGTACTATGCATGCGCAACTTATTTGCTTAGACAATTGATCTCGCTTTATTAGTCTCCAGATACAAAACCCAAATTTACCGACCATTCTATTATTAGTACCTCATCAGAAAGCGCTTATTTGCGGATTTAGATTCGAGGATCGCCGGCCGATGTAGTTCTAGCAGAGCACCCCCACTATCTACTTTACGTGATAGGAGCATCGGTGCCCACCGAAAATCAGTACATGTACTATCAAGACACAAGAAAGTGACGCCGGTCCTACAGTTCAATAACTGCACGGTTCAGATTTTGGATCGTCGATTGAATAGATGTTAGACATCATCGATCGTACACACACAAAAAAAAAGACAGCATCGTTGTCCTAACTCTGATTGCGAATTTCCCGTGTTCTTTACGGTGTAGAACTCTCTCGACACGTCAGTTCTCACCAACAGCGTAGCACAAAATACCAACAAGTGTTTAAGACCAGCCACACTGTGTCGCCGGTTCCAAGCAAAAAAGGCAAAATTCTATGAACCGATGCATGTATGTTGTAGTGTATAGAATCGCTTGTGAATGCTACTGGCCCCACTATTTCCTTTCCCTTTTCTTCTCTTTCCAGACTTCTCTCTCACGGATCTGTCACAAGGACCCACAAATGCATGCAAGAAGCCAACCTTAAACTTGAATCGCTTTATTTTGTCAGATCAATTGAACCGATGCCAATGAATACTCTACACTGTATGAAACCGATTCCAACTAATTTAAGAACCGTTTTTACACCACGGTGTGGCTGGTCTAATCGATCACTCCAACAAGTGGTTGTGGCCTCGGTACGATCACATGGTTTAGTGCCAAAAGCACCTCACATGCGTGTTCGTGGCAAACACCAAAGGTACTGTGCGAGGTCTGAGTTTAGCCGCCAACCTTTGTGATAGCAACACGGCCGATGTAGTTTTCTGCAGTGGCAGCCCCATCAGTGACAGGCAGATCACATAGGTAGGTACTTCATCCCATCCATAATAAGTGTCAGCTAATTTAGTTTAAAGTTATACTAAATCAACGACACTTATCATGCATCGGAGGTAGTACGTGCTTCCTTGCCTTGAGCGAGGTTTTAGGATGACTGATGTTTTTCCTCCTAAGTTTCAGTATTTATTGAGTTCAAATTCAAACAAGGCCCCTTTAAAAGCACAAAAGAAAAACCCTCATAACGAACAGGCCCTTGTGTGTGTCAGCTTCCAAAGGGAAACACCAAACTGGCGGCTCCGTTTGTCGCCAAATCAAAATAATCTGTTGAAAGGAAATTCCATCGGCACTTAAATGTCTTGATCCGCCACTCATACGAACAAAAATTCAACTCCAGCACCTAACATTGTGTTTAGCTGTTGCAGTTTACATGATCAACGATCAGTTGCTCACCCTCTCCCGTGTATGCAGGCTTGGCTGTGGAGCCACTCTCGGGTGCCCTGGCAGCCGGCAACGCCGTGGTTATGAAGCCCTCCGAGCTCGCGCCATCAACCGCAGCGTTCCTCGCTGCAAACATACCGAGATACCTGGACTCCGAGGCTGTGAAGGTCGTCGTGGGCGCAGCGGAAGTCGGAGAGAAACTCATGGAGCACCGATGGGACAAAATCCTTTTCACAGGTAACTAGCAGTACAAGCCTGCATGTTCACCTGGGTCCTGATTTCTGAAGCAACTTATACATGGACACTTATCTTCTTGCATTATTGCACGCTCTGACGATTATGAATCTGTTGTTGGCGTTCAGGGGGTGCCCGTGTAGGTCGCATTATAATGACGAAAGCTGCGAAGCACTTGACTCCAGTTGCGCTTGAGCTCGGCTCGAAATGCCCGTGCATCGTAGATTGGATAGATAGCAAAAGAGACAGCCAGGTAAACCCGAGAGGGTCTTCGCTTGTTCTCAGTACTGCTCCGGTACCCTGCTTGTAAGCTAGAGAGAAGAATGACCTTATATGCCATGTATCGCCTACATGTACAGGTTGCTGTAAATCGCATAATTGGAGCGAAATGGTCTACCTGTGCCGGTCAAGCTTGCATAGCTATCGACTACATTCTTGTGGAGGAGCAGTTTGCGCCGATTCTGGTCTGGTTCATGCTGAATTCATCTCGTGCCACGCGATCAGTTAACCTTCTGTTCCACTTCTCTGACATATAGTTCCTCTCTGAAGATTGAGCTGCTGAAATCAACACTGGAGAGATTCTTCACCAAACCAGAGGACATGGCGCGCATTCTGAACCAGAGACATTTTGATAGGTTAGGTGGCCTCCTGGAGGACCACAAGGTGAGCTGTTCTATTGTGCACGGTGGAGACATGGACCCCAAGACCCTGTAAGTTTCTGAACAACGTCTGTCCTAATCCTACCCAATGTTTAGTTCTTATTGGCCATTCATGTACCACTGTAGTACTTGGTCTGATTCCAATTGTGCAGGAGCATAGAGCCCACCATCCTGCTGAATCCACCACTCGACTCCAACATCATGACGGAGGAGATATTCGGCCCTCTCCTCCCGATCATCACGGTACACATTGATGATGACTGAAACTAGCAGTCTCTGATCTGATGGAAACCGACAGCTTAACGCACCCGTGTGCCGCTTCTGTTTGCAGGTAAAGAAGATCGAAGACAGCATCGGGTTCGTGAACTCCAAGCCCAAAGCGCTCGCAATCTACGCCTTCACCACGAACGAGGCGCTGAAACAACGGATCGTCAAGGAAACATCGTCTGGGAGCGTCACCTTCAACGACGCCATCGTCCAGGTATGGTGACTTGCTATGTGCTGCAGCTGTGCAGCAATGGAAATGCGATCGCATTTTGCCATTTTCTGACATATACTGCAATAATTTCTTCCACGCAGTACGGGGTGGATAGCCTCCCGTTCGGCGGCATTGGGCAGAGCGGGTTCGGGCAGTACCATGGCAAGTACTCCTTCGAGATGTTCAGCCACAAGAAGGCCGTCTTCAAGAGAAGCTTCCGGATCGAGTTCATGTTCAGATACCCGCCATGGGACGACGACACAAAGCTCGGGATGCTGCGACACGTCTTCCGCTACGACTATGTATCGTTGTTCCTCGCGCTGCTCGGCCTGAGGAGGTGAACGGGTCAGCGGGAGGAAGACACCACCGGTGTGCAATGGTCATTGAGTGTGCGTCCTTATCAGTGTTATTGTACCAACAGTTTCCGTGTCGAGCAACTCCAGCAGACTCCATAAAAATTCTGCCACTATTAAAAAACTGTCAATTTACGGTCCGGTGCTAAGAAAACAGGTCTAGCAGACTCTAAGAAAGACCTTCGGAATGTATATCCACGGGACCAGACAGTATATGTTGTGTAATGTATCCACCGTTTTTACAGAAATTTACTTTTGCTAATTGACAGACTCAAAATTTAAGGAGTCTGCTAGAGTTGCTCCAATATATTCTGATTCATGTACTTCACTTATTTTGATACTGGAGGACTATCAGGTATTTCTTTCTTTCCTCTTTTGGGCAAAGAAGCCATGAAGGAAACAAGAAATTAACCAACACGACAACATGTCAATATATGAGAATTATGGATATAATCTTCTACTCCCCCTCCCGTTCTTGTACTAAATATACGACACTTAATATAGAACGGAGAGAGTAGTTCATATCATTTGCAAGTTCAGGATATTGCAAGGATACTCGGATACACCATACATTATATTCCCATTATAACAGAAACCCCTGACGATGCAAAATGGAAAAGGAAGTCGAGTGCTTATGAACACAAACAGTTACAAAACCTAACACACCAGATAAATGTATATGCACTTGAGAAGATCATACAATTAAGTACACATATTGCTGCCACAACACTTCCCAGCAAAAAAAATTCTGGCATGAGTTGCAACGCCCTGTTCATATTCCTAAAGAGAGTAAAGTCTCATTCCTCCGGTATGGATCAATGCATGTAAGACATTCACAAGTTTTTGACAATACCAAGCTTTTTTCGTGATCATCACTGGGACTGAGACTGGTTCTTACCAAGAAGTTTATGAAGCTGTCCATTTGAAAGAGCGTTTTTTGTATCTGCAATCAGCAACATGAAGATTATATTGGTATGAACTAAAGGGTAGTAACAGTTTAGATACTAATATCAGTGCAGGAGGAAAGTTTGAACACTAACCATCTGAGCCCCCAACGTGATGGCCATTCACAAAGACCTGTGGCACGGTATGGCGTCCAACTAGGTCAAGAAGAACACCTTGAATTTCTCGGCCATCCTCTTCATGGTGTATACATATGATGTTAAACTCAAAGTGTACAAAAGACATGAAAACTGCAACTGGGTAGGGTTCCACACTATCTGGATGATTACCTCGCAGATCAAGTTCAACAATGAAAGGATTTTCCTTGAGATCTTTAAATATTCGCTTAGCACGCAAACAATACCTAAAAGAGCAGGAGTAAAGTGGTAAATGGTGGCTACAAGTCTGGACTGGTGTTAATACATAATACGAAAGGAATCCACAAGTTGTCAGACCATATAAGAGGTCTTCTTCTTTCTGGAAACCCAGTGTTCATAATTCTAGAAACTTAAAGGGGGATGCAGGATCTTGTTCCTCAAGATTAGTCAATATTTTTGAGATACAGATGCAAGTATCCACATTTCAAGAACGAACTTGCATTACCTGTTTTCATCTTCCCTGGCCTAGCAACTGAATATCTTTAACTACCGATCTTGATATCTCATTAAAAGCATGAAAATCCTTTAGTTCCATAAAGTTTAGTGACCCGGTTTGTGCTAAACTTTAGTTCCATAAAGTTTAGTGACCTTAAATATCAGAAAGAGTCGAGGTCAAAACCAATAGCCCAAGCGACAAAGGTTGTCAAAAGAAACAGGTCTAAATTTGCAATGATATATGAGATATAACAACAAAATCACATGGTTGACGTTACATAAGTGGAATTCCGTCTTATCCTTTCAAGTTTCAACAGTGCAATAACTTGCAGCAATGGTATCTGAAATGAAGACCAGATAAATTTGACATTTTCTTGTTTTGTGAATTACTTCGCAACGGCAATACATTCTAAGAGGCATCATTCTAGTGCCTGTCGAGCAGTCAACAATAACAATTTTCCTTCCAACTCATTGCAATCTAACAAGCCAAGTAAAACCATCCAATTTGGTATGTCTATGAACCATAAAGTTCAGTCACACGGTATGGTAGTACACTGATGTAATTTTTGCAATTCATCCCCCCCAGCATGATTTGAGCCTACCTTTTATAGCACAGTATCTCTTATAGAACGGCATAGAGTAACCCCATGCACGTTTGGAAAGCCCTACAGGAGATTAGTAAGCTGGAATTACAAAATAAACTGATCAGTTCAACATATGTGGCCACTGTTTCCCACGTAAATTAAGCTAATTACCAACCACCAGCGGTTCAATGTCATGAGAAACGCGATGCACCTAATTCAGGCTTCCTTCATCTACTTCGCTGCCACAAATACACCTAATTCACGGCATCCTGATCAACCTTTTGCTTGGTAAACGTTGGCCTAGTCAGCCGTAAGCTCATGGGATCTTTCTCCACGATGCGGCATTAAATCCGCCACTGATGCGCATAAATTCAAAACAGAATATGATAATTTTCCAAACTCACAGGAAAATATGATTTCAAGAAATTGGTGTCAGAGCGGCTTACGGGCAGTAGGATTTGGAGAAGATGGTGATGCGGTTGGAGTAGATGGCGTTCTGCACGAAGGCCGACGGTGAGCGCGTCGCCGCCGCGGGCTCCGCAACAGCGAGGAGGAGGCAGAGAGAAAACGCTACTATGATTGGAGACATCGGGGGATCAGGCCAGCGCCACCACCGAGCGCCGACTCAGGAGGCCGGAGTTCCGATTCCAGAGCACGAGTACACCCGACGAGCTTGTCGGAATCTCAGTGGCGGAGGGTCTGCACGACGAATTTTATCCCCTTCTGTTTGTTGGTTTTTTTTTTAGGACAGTTGTATATGCTGGTGCTTTGCTTCTGCTCATCTGGTGCTAAGTCTGTATCGGCCCATGGGCTGGCATTATTTTCTTTTTTGAGGAGATTGAGCTATTTCTCCTTCTTGGGCCCCGCAAAGAAACAATAAGAATTTTGAGCTCGGTTTTCCTTTGACAAAATAATTCGGTCAAACCAGGGTCAGATCTAGTAGACAAATTTGGGTCAACAAATTGACTCAAAAATTCGAAGTTCCCAGAAAAATAGGAAAAAAATATGTAAGTCTACATTCTAAATTTGCACCTCAAGCGGATCTCAATTTGAAGGAGAAACCAGGGAGAAGCTTGACAACCACCTAGTATGTTACTTTGATAGTTTGTCTTTCCCATTTTTATTGATCTTTTGATTCAGTATATCTAGGCTTAGAATCTTTTCCTACTCGTTCCTCTTGATGTTCAGCAACTAGGTATGTTATTTTTGAGCATCTTATCAATCCTGCATTGCTGGTTGATTTGTTTGTTTCTCCTTGCTACTAATATCAGCCTCCCAAGCAACACATATTGATACCCCGTGCAGCACACCATTTTTTGGCCAATGGGAGCAAAGTTTGGTTAAGCACTACCAATACCATTGACCAAACAGCAATACTCTTGATTGCCATGACATAATTTGCTTGCTTTTGATAAATAGAGAACTATTCAGCCTGGAATGCCAAATGCAGATGTAAAAAATTGTGTAACACTAAAATTGGTATCAAACCGCAATGTGATATTGTGATTTGCAACACACGCGAATATTCTTCGATCCATATTAATTGTCACTAGATTGGATGTATCTAGCACTAAAACATGTATAGATACATCCAATTCTACGACAAGTAATATTGATCGAAGGAAGTAGTATAAAACATATGCACAATTTGTATGTTCAATTACTCTACAATGAGTTGAACTAGAGAAGTCACCGCATCTATATTGGTAAGTTGATGAACTCATAAAGCACCTCTGATGCTGCAAATTATCAAAGTAGGCACCAAGATGAGATATGGAGCAACAAGATAGCAATCTATGTGTCTAATCTTATAAGAGGTACATCACTATTTGTGGCCAAACACCCTTGCTACATTGTAATAATTGGTAAGAATTATGTTTTGGCATAAGCGTTGAGCAAGATACCACCACATCCTAATATTTGATAGGAACATATACTTATTATTTGTTTATTGCTTATACTAATCATGGCAGGTTTGGAGTTGCACATTCTCGGAGGATGAACATTTCTCCTCCTCAAAGGGAGGTGCAACCAGTTAACGAAGGCCATGCTTAGGTTATTTCTTTACCATATTGGGAGGCTCGGCTGATCCCGATGCTTATTTTGCTTAGAAGTCTGAGGTAGAGAAAGTTTTTCATAGCCATGAATTTCCTGAATAATAGGAAGTAAAAACCCAGATTTGGCTTTTATTAGTGTTGCTTCCACTTTGTACTGTGTGTTTGCCTTCCCTTCCTACAATGGTGAGCTCCTCATTGACAACAACCTTGGGCCTCCCTTGGTGTCCACCGACCACGAAACTCACAAGAGAGAATTTCCTTTACTAGAAAGCACATGTGCTTCCCTCTCTTCGCAGTTCTCGGATCATGGGACTCCTGGAGGGTTCCGACCTCGTCCCGTTTGAAGAATTGGAGGCTAAAGATGTAGAAAAAAAGAAAAACCTCGTGCCCAATCTGGCGTACGTCGCTTGGATCCCACGGGATCAACATATCTTGGGGTTCATCATTAACTCCTTGACTATGGATTTACTCGCCCAAGTGATTGGGCTCGAGCACGATGCAGATGTGTGGAGCGCCCTCAACAACATCTACTCCACACAATTGAAGGCTAGGGTTTCCACCTTATGTTCTGCCCTTGCAAACAGCAAGAAGCTGGACATGCATGTTGCTCAGTTCATCTCCAAGATAAAGGGCTTTGCATCTAAGCTTGTTGTCACCCGGAAGAAGATCAATGAAGACAAATTGAGGGCTACATCCTTAATGGATCGATGTTTTGCCAACTACCTCTCTCAATGCCATGTTTCCTCAGTTTCTAAACTACCTTGGTATGGTGCGAAAAACTCTGAACCCAAACGGAACACGTTGATCCCAACCTTTGGTGCGTAAAGTTGCACGGACAAGAAGAGAGCTGACACTATAGATGGGCGTTTTTTGGGCCAGGTCGAGCTTCGGGTTAGGCCTGACAAATCTCGTGGGACAAAACCTAGGCCCGAGCCCGAAAAATCAAGTCCGAGCCTAGCCTGAACTTGCAGAAAACCACTGGGCATTGCCTATGTTCAACATTTCCTAGGCCCAAGCCCGGGTTGCACACGGGCCCAGATCTGCAGCCTAGACCCAACCAGCGGGCCAAAAAAGCCTGACCCCTCAAGTGAGCTTTTTTCCTGCCGAGCCGGCCAGTGCCCAGTTAAGTGGGACACACAAGCCGTTTATGTGTTGGAAGACAAGACGCAGAGTTGTAGGTAGTGTTTGTGCTCTATGTTGCAAAACAAGTTTGACATCCATTCCAAAATGAAAAAAAAAATAAGACATGTGTTTTTGTTTTCCATGATGTTACGGTACCAACGGTGTAGTTCACTTTCTTACCGATGCTCCGCTTGCTTTTCTACGAGATGCTACACTAATTACCGTATGTTGTATGTTTCTTGATGTAGTGCTTGGTTCTGTTTCGCAACATATTTTGCACCAGCTTCGATCAGTTTGACGTCTCCACACCGAAGTTCTATCTGTTGGACAACCGGTACTGCCGAGTGCCGAAGCGCACACACGCCAAAGTCAAGACAGCTGCGGAAGTACAGCTTCTAATAAACCGCTGTTACCAAAAGGGAAAACTTCACCTTTATTGCGCCTCTCAAGAGGCATATATAAACTTTGGAATGTGTAAAAGAGCAAATAAAGGCGCAGAGATTTTCTCCACCACCTCAAAAAGCACTAAGGCTCCCAGACATGCATCCAGAGGAACAAGGAGGCCCAGAAGCGCAAAACGCAGTAGTTAAGCCCCCCGAAACAACATCATTAGTACTAGAGTCATGTGGCTCCATCCGATCCAAAGCATAGCACCGACATGACATGTCACGGTGACAGTTAAATTTCACCACTGCGGATAGCCGGTGGACGCCCGGGATCTCTTGCCGCCGGCGAGGTCGGCGTACATCCGCGGTACACAGTGCTCCTGCGCCGACCACGCAGTTGGGTAGCCGGCTTGGTGCAGCCCAACGACGTTCCCGCTGTCTCCCTGCACAAATGGGCATCGCCGAAAGCCAAGTTAGCACACCCAGATCAGGCTACTCTTAATCAATAAAAGTAACTCCATAAGAGCACGTACACTGTAATATGTTTAGAACGGTGCTTAGAAAAATAAACGATTTTTTAAACGCCAATGCTTATTTATACTAGGTAGATGCACCTCTAAGCACCAATGTTTAACAAAATAATTGGTTTATTTTTCGTAAAAAAAGGAAAATGATAGGACTCCCCCGAGGGATCGTATCCCCCGGGTCGCTCGTTGCTCGTTGGTAGTGCGCGTGCATACGGCCATTCACACTGGGCCCACCTCACTTCGTTCTGGTTGTTTTCTCAATCAATGCGTGAAGCCGCTGCGCTCCATGGCTGGCCCTGCCCCAAGCTGCTGCAGTCCTGCCACTCGTGCTACGTGTACCGGCATCGAGGACGACGTGAGTGCCTTCCCGCCATGGCCTCGCTCCGGCAAAGCTGCTCAGCCACGCTGACGTTGCTACGCAAGGGCACCGACATTGCTACAGAAGGTCACCAGTGTTGCTACGTACGTCGTTGAGGTTTGCTACATGGGGATCGTCGGCGGTGCTACGTGCGGCCAACGGTGGTGCTACATGTGGCGTCATGTTTTGCTGCATGCGTCCGACAGTGGTGCTATAATATTATAAATGTTTTGCTATGAGATCTTCGGCGATGTCTCCGGCGAAGTTGGATCTGCTAGACATTTTTTTTCTATAAACTTTTAGCGGTTTTGCTACAATAGCGCATAGGTTTTGCTACACTTGTTCTCCGGTTTTGCTACATTAGCATAATTCTTTTGCTACATAGTTTTCGGGCGAAACTCCGGCGACCGGAGAGGTCTACCGGCGAAAGCCTCCGGAGAGGTCTACCGGCGAGTCTCCGGTGAGGTCGGGTTTGCTATATTAACATAACTTTTTTGCTACATGGTCGCCGGCGAGATCTCCGGCGAAATCCAGTCTAATTTTCTATTTTTTAGACCGAACCGTTTTCTGCTACATGTAACAAAAGCGGGACTAGTAACAAGACTTTCTGTAGCAAAAGCAGGATTTTGATCCAAAAAAAGGACATGTGGTTGGCTGGAACCCGGTAATAAAAAGCACAAATACCCCGGGGAAGGCGTAGGGCTGCCCCCAAAAAAAGTGATATGTTTAGAACGGTGCTTAGAAAAATAAACGATTTTTTAAAAACGGATGCTTATTTATACTAGGCAGATGCTTGACTAGGCACATTTTCTATACAAGCACCAATGTTTAACAAAATAATTGGTTTATTTTTCACAAGAAAAAGTGCTCCAAATCAAGATGCTGTAAGCTTGTGTCCAAATTGGTGAATCTAGGTGGGCCTCGAAAGATGGTGTCGTCGTTACACCCTGGACCAGTGTGTGCAATGCAATGCAAGCTGCGGAACATGAGCGTATAACTACAAACCATCCCCATAATGGAATGGTTGTACTGGGCGTAGTAATGCGGATGGAGACGTCAGCGTAACATGCCGCGTTTCTAGGTTCCTCGATCCGGAAGAACGCGCCAAGAATGCTCCACACACTGATACGATCTACTAGTAAGTATTGATCTGCACCAACGTTCAGTGGCACCAACCTGATACGAATACGATCCGGCCGCAGAAGAAGCGGCGGCCGCCGCGGTGGCCTCGTCGACCAGGAAGTCCTCGACGTGCCACCCCGGCAGCGTCTTGGTGAGGTACTCTGATATGCTGCTGCTGCCGCTGCTGGCGCCGTGGCTTCGCGGCGCCGCGCCGTCGTCGTCGTCGCCGTCGCCGCTGCAGCAGAGGTTGCTGGTGTTCTCTTCCTCCTTACACGGCGGAGGCGCAGGGGGAGCGGCCGGCTCCGAGGAGACCCGCACGCCGGTGAGCAGGAAGCGGGCGTGGCGCATGGTGAGCTCGGTCGCCGCGTGCACCGCGGCGTCACACTCCCGGCACAGGATCGCCCTGTCCTCCTTGCAGAACAGGAACCCCCTCCTCTCCTGCAGCAGCCCAACACCCAAGCAAATAAGCTTCCATTCCATCCGCCGCTAATCGATCTTTGCAAATAGCAGTCACGCGGAGAGAGACAGAAGCGACGACATCCCCATATCTATCTGATGTCTGACCTGGCAGATGTCGCAGAGCGGCGGCGGTAGCGAGGACGCGGCCGACGACGACGCCGACGACGGGTTGAGCAGGGAGAAGCGGCGGTGCTTCCCGGCGAGCTTGTTGGCGCGGTGGACGCGGCGGTCGCAGGCGTCGCAGAGCGCGGCCTCGTCGGCGCAGCAGAACACGGAGGCCGCCTCGGCCGCGCACACGTCGCACTGCACCTTCATGATCGATCGATCGATGCCTTCCTTCCTCCCTCCCTCCCTCGATCTTCACGCGAGAATCGAGATGCGGGTCAATGGTCTGGGCTGGCAACTGTACACGGCTAGTACTACTAGAGAAGGCAGCGATGGGTGTAGGTGGCGGCGTTGAAGATGTATGCGAGAGGGGCCGTGCGTTTATATATACGGTCACCGCGAGGCGATTTGTGCGTTAAGCACGGGCGATTAAAGTCAAGACGAGGCCGGTCAAGCATACGTACTACCATGCCGACCTGAGACGTGGTGGTTGGCGCTGCGTCGCGCTCCATCGGGATCGGCCGGCCGTGAGCGCCGCGCCATGTCTGTCACGTGGGAGATTTTCATATACTTCGACCGACGTGACGATCTACCATATCCCCCTGCCACTGCGACTACTGCGAGCTGCGGCTGCCGTGCGCTAGCTAGCTGCCTCGGGTACGTGCGTATTACGTACACATGTGCCAGAGTTGGAGTGGCTTCTCGCGATGGTTTTCACGGTACGAACCACAGTAAAGTGTTGGGTTGATTGAAAAGAACTCCATCGTCGTTTCTAGGCGGAATGGCCGGAGTTGCTACTCCTATTTGGCTATTTCTGTGGTGGTTTGGGCGTTGACCAACGGGAGCAAGGTTACTGTTTCTGGCCTTCTGGGGTGTTGTGCTATTTTATAGCGTCTACCTATGGCCGGGTTTAATGTGTATCTTAAAATAGTATCTCCGGCGGATGCGGAAAATCGCTCATAGTCACAGCTCTAACAAAAACGGCGAAATAGCATGCGAGATTTCATGGCATCGCGCGGGATATCTTAGGCGCCGGCTACAACACACGTTATGAACCAAGACCCGTACACGCGCCGCCAACTGCCTCTGAAAGTTCACTCGTGCCAAAACGAGTCCCCACCGCTGCGCCGCTTCGCTCGCCCGCTGTGCAGTCAAGCGTCCACCCACGCCGTCGTCGAGATGCCGTCGCGCCGCCTCAACTCCTCCGGCTTTCATAGGGTGCCTGCGCGCCCCAACGGCAACTACTACTGAGAGATCCGCGCCGGCGACGACAGCATATTGCTCAGCACTTTCGAGACGATGCACGAGGCAGCATGCACGTTAGACAGCGTGGAGCTCCGGCTCTGGCGCCTCTACAACGCCGTGGAGGACAAGCGTGCGAGGGCGAAGAGGGCCTTCAAGGCAGGCTGTCGCGCGTTTATCGAGGTGCTTGCCGACCTATAGACGATCGACGACCACTGACTAGACCAGTTCTCGTCGATACAGGTGGAATCGTCAAGGAGGACGATTCCGATTTATAGTTTGCAATGTGGAAGCTGGTCGGTGGTAGCAATGAAGTTAGGTAGTCTAGCTTCGTTGCTATCACCGATCAACACCGACATTTGTGTAAATATGTATGTGAAACCCGTTTGTGGCGCGAGCGCGCGAGTATGGTGCGCCTGGTGAAGTGCCGGGTTTATGATTTTGCAGCACGCTGTAATATGCAACTGTCAACACCCGGATTTTTAATTCCAGATGCATGTTATGCCATACATCGCAATCCCAGGATTACCATTTTTGCGAGACATAACAGAATTGGATACCATAGTACATCATCCATTACAAACGATACATAAGTTCTTACACAAATAGGGATCTCATGATCCAGTTCTTAATACAACATCAAGCAGCGGAATACGTAATAATAATGGTAGCGTAGGCGAAGCTCCATCTTCGGGGTCACAGGCAATACTGACGATGGGAGATGATCCTAGTTGTCGTAACCTTCCTGGGGTCCATCCTCAAGGTACTCCTCTTCATAGTCTTGCCATGGGAATAGCCAGGGACAAAGCCATGAGTACTCTTTAAGTACTCGCAAACTAATACTAACAGGTAAAGGGGATTTTGGATAATAGGACACTAGGCTCTAGGGTTGTTTTGCAAAAGAGCCAGATTTATCTCTACTAAGTTTAGAAGCAACGAATGCTGGTTGAAGTTTTATAACACCTAAGTGGGAACTTGTATTTCATATCACAACCCTGTTGTGGTCAAGTCAAAGTCTCAATTCATTTCACAAGTCATTTTGAAAAGTCTGACGGGGGAACAGTATGGCCACTCCAACTGTCCATAACCGCGGACGCGGCTATTCGAATAGTTTGACACTCTGCAGAGATTGTACACTTTCACCACAACATTCGATACATCCGTCAGGAACAAATCCTGAATTCACCATACTCAGTATGCGGATAATCAATCATAACCTTTCAATTACACGCCCTAGTATAAGCACCTCTCCTGTGAGTTTGGCCTCCCAACCATGACCAACTGTCATCTTGGGTACTGCACAGGTGGACAATCTTCACAAGGTAGCCTCAGCTCAGACCTTGGCCGTGAGGAAACTAATACTAAGGTATGTAAGTTTCCAGTCAAGCCCTACCCAATCTTCGGGTATTGTGGTTGTACGATAAAATTGGAATGGTATCGCATCCAGACAACCATCAGTTTTATAAAGGGCTAAGGCTCATGCCTCAACATTTTCATCACCAAAATCATCGGGTGTTTGGAAACACATGTCCAAAACATTTCAATAGAATGATCCATCATTCCAAGGTTTTCATAACCATTTTTCCACCAAGTATTCCCATCTAGAGTTGATCAAGTTTTATGCTTAGCACTAGCATCTACAGGTGGGGGTAAGCAATAATGAGGGGTGGTACACTAGTGGAGTTCTAACTAAGTTCCATCTCATGCCTTAAGATGGCATCAAGATTATCTAGCTTAGGCCAAATTTTATGCTCTTTATGCAACCTTCAAATATCTTTCTAATATCTATAATTCACTTAAGTAACTCTAAGTAATAGCTTTGATAAAGAAATAAAGTATAAAGCTTGCAAGTAAAAACTAGGATTGGTGTGTCAAGTGGATATGATCACATATGCTTAAGGCATATAGTGGGCATAGTAACAGGTAGTGGTTTGTTGCATCAGTAGAGTACCTTGCAAGGGTTAGCTTGCACATTCACTAGTAGTATTAGGCTTGCCTTGTGCAGAGCAGTGGTTGAAGTTCTCCTCGGCTTCTTCTTTGTAGAATCCTCCTTCCTCCTCGTATCCTTGGTCGGTACTATCTTCTATGAATAAATACGAGGTACACAATCACCAAACAATACTTAACTACTGGCAATCATCACACACAAGGGTCCTATAGATGATCTAGTATCATCTCTAACATTACAAGATTAACGCTTGGTTTAATTCCTTTTATTTTTAGAAAAGTAATTTCTACTCATTGAAAAACTACTTAAGATTTAATATTCTCCAAACCAAACATGGGATCATGTTGACACATGTCATCACCACATATTGTAGTCCAAGGGAATGTGATTTAAAGTGGTGTCACAACTTAATAAGGTTGTACCCTTTTATTTTAATTAATTAAAGTGGCTAGAAATGCCTATGTGGCATTCTTTTATTACTTGAACATTATTTCTGCAAGTAAACCTATATATTTTTATATATTCTGAAAGGTATGGTTAAATGTGATTTTTGAGAGTTGGAATCAACTAAAAATCTATTATGGTTTAAATTTGAAAAATGTTTGAATGCAGAAAAGCCTCTGCCTTGTTATTTTTACCATGGGTGATCTATAGATCCAAATGACTTGAATCCAACGGGCTTGGATTCAGCATTCCTAGACCTTCCTAACAAAATTGTTTTCGTTCCATTTGGTGCACTGAATCGATCTGGGTTGATTTTTAAAGTTGGGTACACAAGTGAGTTTGAAACAAAATGAAAAAGGTTTAATTCAAATAACTAGGCTGCGCGGGAAAGGTTAACGGGACGGCCTGCTAAGCGCAGTGCTCCCACGGGCTGCTTAAGTGGGTGTCCCCACTCGTCAATGAGACAGGGAGGGGCGAAGCGGTACGGGGCAACGTGGGTCGTTCGATCCGATTCTAATCCAACGGCTGGGAGTCATCGTCGACGCGAGGCAACACCGGCGAGAAAGAAACCTAGCGCGACCAGTGAGGGGTGCTGGGGGATCACCGGGGTGCAGGCGAGGGTCGGCGAGGCGGGCGAACGACGAAGTCGACGACGGCGAACTCAGGGGTGGTCGCGGCAGCTCCTGGGGTGTACGAAATCGATGGCGCCCTTCTTCTCCAGAGGCGGCGGGCTCCGGTGAAATTCCGGCGAGGTGGTGCTCGCCTTGCTCCGGGAACGGTGTGTATTGTGTATGAACGCGGCGAGGGCGGTGCGCGGTCTGTGGGCGCTGGTCGAGCGTGGCGCACGGGGCGTGCTCTCGGCATGGTTGCTGGAGAGGTTGGCATGGTTCGTGTGTGTGGTCCAGGGCTTGGCAACGCTCGCGGCTGGGGCAGTGAGTGGCGGTGGACGGTGGGCTGCCTCCCAGACATGCTGGCTAGGCTTGTGTCTCCTCCTAGCTTGCTGTTGACATGGGGGTGACATGGGTGTGCTCGGATGTTCACCATTGATGGCAATGCCAAGCTTACAGTGATGCTAAGGGTTAGCTTAGGTTGTTAGATGATCTACTAAGGCTAGTGGTGTCCAGAGAGGGAACAAGTTAGGCCTCAATCACTGCTCACTATAGTGTTTAGGATTTTGTTGATTTGTGTCTACAACCTGTTTGATGAAATGGCCGCATGAAATCAAGTTTGGAATTTTGAAAAGATTTTTAGTGGGTGTGCTAGATTGGTGCTGGTGAGTCTACAGATACTTGGGTTTTGAAAGTTGATCTTGTTTGAGTGGTTTTTGAAAAAGTGGGATCTTCCCATATGATAAAGATTCAATTTTGAATTATCATTTAAACTATGCATTTGAACGTTTCTGGATGATCACAAAGTGGGCCTTGATACCTTGTTATGAGTACATTCAAGGGGTGCAAAGATCCAGAAAAGTTTCCATTAGGTTCTGAAAGTTTGAGACAGCCAAAGTAGGCATGGGAGTTAAATTGGTCAAAATGACCATTCCTTTATTTTATTTGTTTTGACTTATTTGTCTTTAGGAAAAGTTTGGGAAATGTTTTAGATGATGTTTATTTCACCTAAGAACCATTTTACAAGCAAGGAAACATACAAACAAGGTGGTTCAAAAGAATTTCAAATTAAATGCATACACATATGCATGCCTTCATAATTTTAATTAGAGAAGTTTTTGTTAACCCTAATTTTGATGATTAGAGTTTGATGATTTAAGTTTAGTATTTTTGGTATGTTACAAACCTTCCCCCCTTAAACAAAATCTCGTCCCGAGATTTGAAAAAGGACGAAAAGATTACCTAGGATTTGAAGAGATCGGGAAACTCCGTCCTGATGTGATCTTCGCGTTCCCAGGTAGCTTCCTCTTCTGTGTAGTTGCTCCACTGAATCTTGAGAAACTTGATGCTTCGGGTTCGGGTAGTTCGAAAAGCTTCCTCCAAAATACGGATGGGTACTTCAGGATAGGTTAGGTCATCGTTGATCTCTATGGTCCGATGATCGATATTCTTGAACACTTCGGTCTTCTCGGGGACTTCGAGACACTTGCGAAGTAATGAGATATGGAACACATTGTGCATGGCTGACATCTCTTCAGGTAGTTCCAATTGATACGATACTTCTCCTAGACGGTTCAGAATCTTGAAGGGTCTGATATATCTGGGGGCTAACTTTCCTTTGAGTTGGAAACGCTGCATTCCCTTCAATGGCGACACTTTCAGATAAAAAAATATCCTATGTTGAAGGTGAGGTCTCTACGTCTCTTGTCAGCGTAACTCTTCTGTCGGGATTGGGCGGTCTTGAGGTGCTCACGAATCTTGTGAACCTTCTCTTCTGCTTCTCGTAGGATGTCGGGTCCGAAGATCTGACTTTCTCCTACTTCCGACCAGTTCAAAGGGGTGCGACACTTTCTTCCGTACATGAATTCAAATGGGGCCATTTGCAAACTGGCTTGATAACTATTGTTGTACGAAAATTCTGCAAACGGCAGACAGTCTTCCCACTTGGATCCATATTCTAACATGCATGCTCTCAGCATATCTTCGAGTATTTGATTTACTCGCTCCGTTTGTCCATCGGTCTGAGGGTGATACGCGGTGCTGAAATCTAGACGGGTTCCTAAACCTTCTTGGACATTCTTCCAGAATCTCGAGGTAAACTGAGTTCCTCGATCCGATACTATATTCTTGGGGACTCCGTGCAAACTGACGATTCTAGCGATGTACAACTCCGCTAGTTTCGAACTCTGATATGTGGTTTTGACGGGAAAGAAATGGGCGACTTTGGACAATCTGTCCACTATGACCCAGATAGAGTCATTTCCCCTACTAGAAGTAGGTAGTCCGGTGATAAATTCCATTCCTACAGAATCCCATTTCCATTCCGGAATCTGCAAGGGTTGCAACAATCCAGCAGGTCTTTGATGTCCTGCCTTGACCCGCTGACATATATCACACTTGGCGATATAGCTTCCGATTTCTCTCTTCATCTTATGCCACCAAAATTGCTCTTTTAAATCTTGATACATCTTAGTTCCTCTGGGATGGATAGAATAAAGAGTATCATGAGCCTCCTTCAAAATAACTCCTTTCAACTCGGAATCTGCTGGTACACAAAGGCGTCCTTTGTACCACAAAACTCCTTCTTCTTCCTTGGTGAATCCGGGTACTTTGCCTGTACCGATACGACGCTTGATTCCGTCAATACTGACATTTCCCTTCCGCGCTTCTTTAATCTGACTGATCAAAGTGGGTTGAAGTTCTATGCTAGCCAAAAATCCTTCACTCACTAATTCCATTCGAAAATCTTCCATCTCTTTGTGCAAACTTGGTTGCTCCTTCAAAATCATGGAGTTCAAGCGGCACGGCAATCTGCTAAGGGCATCGGCTACTACGTTGGCTTTACCAGGGTGATAGTGAATGTCCAGATCGTAATCCTTGATTAGCTCAATCCATCTTCTCTGCCTCATATTCAGCTCCTTCTGAGTGAATATATACTTTAGGCTCTTGTGATCCGAATAAATCTCACAACGGTTTCCCATCAGGTAATGTCTCCATGTTTTCAGGGCTAGAACTACGGCTGCGAGTTCGAGGTCATGGGTTGGGTAGTTTTGCTCATGTTGCTTCAATTGTCGCGATAGATAAGATATAACTTTGCCTTCTTGCATTAGCACACATCCGAGACCAATCTTGGATGCGTCACAATACACATCGAAGGGCTTCGTGATATCTGGCATGATCAAGATTGGGGCTGAAATCAATCTCCTCTTGAGTTCTTGAAAACTCGCTTTACATTTGTCGGTCCATTCAAACTTCTTGTCCTTCTTCAGCAATTGGGTCATGGGTCTGGCGATACTAGAGAATCCTTCTACGAATTTGCGGTGATATCCCGCCAATCCGAGAAAGGCACGAACTTGGGTTTGAGTGGTTGGGGCTTGCCAATCTTCTACATCTTTCACTTTAGCAGGGTCAACGGCAATTCCTTCGGCTGATACAATGTGACCGAGGAATCCTACCTCCTGTAACCAGAATTCACATTTGCTAAACTTTACAGCTGATGCTCTCTAAGGGTTCCAAGAATGGTCCTTAGGTGTAGCTCATGTTCTTCTTCTGATTTGGAATAAATTAGAATGTCATCAATGAAAACAACGACAAACTTATCCAGGAAGTCCATAAAAATCTTATTCACGAGATTCATGAAATAAGCGGGGGCATTGGTTAATCCGAAAGACATGACCGTATACTCATACAATCCATATCTGGTGGTAAAGGCAATCTTTGGAATATGCTCAGCACGAATTTTGAGTTGATGATAGCCAGTCCTAAGATCAATCTTAGAAAACACTTTGGCACCAGTCAACTGATCAAACAAATCTTCTATCTTGGGCAAGGGGTACTTGTTCTTGATGGTGGCATCATTCAATTTCCGGTAATCCGTACACAAACGGTTACCTCCATCCTTCTTGTCCACAAACAAGACAGGTGATCTCCATGGGGACGCACTTGGTTGAATTAATCCTATTTCCAGCATGGCATCCAGTTGCTTCTTCAGTTCTGCTAGCTCTAACGGGTTCATACTATAGGGTCTCTGGGCTATGGGTCCAGTTCCGGGGATTAGTTCGATGATAAACTCGATATCCCGATCTGGGGGCATACCGGGCAAAACATCTGGAAATACATCGGGGTATTCACAGACTATCCTGACCTGGTCAATGGTAGGTTGGGCTATACTCTTGTTGCATTTGAATTGACGAGGTAAGGTTTCAGATATATGCTCGACTGATATTCCGGCGGTACTGGTTATGGTTATGGCTTTCTTGGCACAGTCAATCAATCCCTTATGTTTGGACATCCAATCCATTCCTAGTACTACTTCCAAACCTTTAGTTCCGTGTACTATCAGATTTGCATAAAAATCTATGCCATGGATTCGGATAGGGACGGCTTTGCAAATTTGCCTAGCCTTGGTGGTTGATCCGGGAATTTGAACAATCATAACATGCTTCAGTTTGGTTGGTTGAATTTTACTAGTGCATGCAAATTCTTCGGTGACAAATGAATGCGATGCACCAGAGTCAAACAACACTCTTGCAAGTACTGAATTAACCGAAAACATACCCAGCACGACGTCTGGCGCTTCCTGAGCTTCTTCAGCATGCATGAGAAAAAGACGGCCGGTGCGGTTGAGCGAATTCCCTAGGGCAAATCTTCTTCCTGGCTGAACACGACGCTGCTGTCGAGCTGGGACATTGGCGTTGGGTGCTGCGACATTCTTCTTGTTGGGGCACTCGTTGGAATAGTGGCCTTTATTTCCACAGTCATAACAGGTCACTTACGACTTGTCCTTGGCTGCTACAGGCACAACATTGCTTCCAGTCCTCGGGGCAGTGTTGGTGTTGGCGGTAACATGGTTGTTGTTGAACTTGGGTGGGGCACGATTGAAATTGCTAGAGTTGCCGAGGTTGTTGTGATTTCCTCCGGGTCTAGGGTTTCCATGGTTGGGATAGGTCGGACGGTTCATTAGGGGTCTGTTGGTCCTTGGGGCAAATCCTGGAGATGGGTTAGGGTGATACTTTGGGGTCTGATGGGTTCCTGGTTGATGCATCATACGACGCTTGCGGTTCTCATTGGCTTGGTTGATCTTTCCTTCCATCTGGATAGCAGAGTCGACAAGGGCTTCAATATCAGAAAAGGGGATATTGACTAACACAGTCTGCATCTCGTCATGCAGACCATTCAGGAATCTTTCTTTCTTCTTGGCTTTCGTGTCTATTTCATCCGGGGCATACCTAGCGAATGACAAAAATTTGTCACGGTATTCCACTACAGTCATCCTTCCTTGCTTCAGCTCTCTGAACTCATCTCTCATTCTCTTGATCAAACCTGGTGGCACATGGGTTCTGCTAAACTTGACCTTGAATTCCTCCCAGGTCATCATCTGGCCTCCGGTCATTGCGCGAACACTGTTCCACCATGCTCTGGCATCTCCGGCTAGATAGTGGGTGGCGAACAGGACTTTCTCGTTGTAGGGTTCGCATCATAGAAAACAAAAAAATTCCTACGATGTGAACTATGTACCAAGATCTATCTATTAGATACAAACAATGGGCAGATGTATATCCGTAGAGAACATACTGATGGGTTTCGCGGCATAGTAAATCAAAATTTTCTACGGAGCGAACAGAGGGAAAGCCAAGATCTAATCTAGGAGATGCAAACAACGAGAGAGATTGGATTAGATCTTCATACCCTTGAAGATTCGCACAGCGGAACGTTCGTCGGAACGTGGGTGATGTAGTCGTACTCGCTTCTCCTCCTCGCGATCCGATCTGATCTAGCACCATAAGTGGCGGTGCCTCCGTGAGATGCACACGTGCAGCACCTCGACGTCTCCTCCTTCCTCGGACCAGCGAGTATGGTGGAGAGATAGATTGGATCTACAACACGACGGCGTGGTGTATATGGTGGAGAATTTCTGCTGCAGGGCTTCGCCTACAAACAGTCGGGAGGGAGAGAGGAAGGTAGCAAGGCTGCTAGGGCTTGGAGGAAGGTGTGTGGGGGGAGGGGGCGCACCACCCCTCTATATATAGAGGGGGGGCGGCCAGCCCTTGCCCCTCCTCCAAGCCTATCTCTAGTTTAAACAATTTAAACTCTCCCTTATCTAGAAATCCTATCTCTAGTTTAAACGATTTAAACTCTCCCTTATCTAGAAATTCTATCCCGAGATTTAAACGAGTCAAATCTCTCTAGAATCGGCTGGGCCCTATGGGGCCTTGTGCCCCTGGCCCAATGCGGCCAGGACACTCCCTCATAGGCCCATGCCCCCTCCCGGAAGGTGGGGCCACGTTGGTCCCCTTCCAGAAGGTTCTAGAAGCTTCCGGTACAATACCGATTAACCCGGAACAATTCCGAACTCCAAAAACTGCACTGCCTTATATGAATCTTATTCTCCGGACCATTCCGGAACCTCTCGTGATATCCCGGATCCCATCCGAGACTCCGAACAAAAATTCATAAACCAATTATCCAATCTATCCTAGCGTCGAGATACGTTAAGTGTGTGACCCTGCGGGTTCGAGAATATGCAGACATGATCTTCTATCAATAATCAACAGCGGGGTCTGGGCACCCATATTGACTCCCACACATTCATCGATGATCATATCAGATGAACCACGATGCCAGGATTCAATCAATCCCATATATATATTCCCTTCATTTCGCGATATTTTACTTGCCCGAGATTCGATCGTCGGTACCGTCATACCTAGTTCAATCTCGTTCACAGCAAGTACTTTACTCGTTCCGTAATCCGATATCACTTTGTGATTAACTCCTTAACCACATGCTTGCAAGCGGGTTGATATCGATTACCGAGTGGGCCCGAAGTATATCTCTCCGACTTGGGAGGGACAAATTCCATCTCGATACATACAACCCAACAGATACTTTCCGATCACCTGAGAGACACCTTTATGATCACCCTCTCATAGGATGACGTTTGATGACCTCAAAGCTTTCTTCCGATACCAGGGAGTTGCATTATCTCATGGTCTAAGGAATACAATATTTGACATAGGAAAAGCTTCGCAAAGACGAACACGATGACACGATCTAATTGCTCTGCTTTGTTTGGGTCTATCCACCATATCATTCTCCCAATGATATGATCTCATTATCAATTGACAACTCATGTCTATGGTTAGGAAACCTTAACCATCATTGATCAATGAGCTAGTCCATAGAGGCGTACTAGGGACACGGTGTTGTTTACAAACCACACAAGTATTAAAGTTTCCGCTTAATACAATTCTAGCATGGAACATAAACTTTATCATGAACAAGAATTATAATAATAACATCTTTATTATTGCCTCTAGGGCATTATTCCAACAGTCTCCCACTTGCACTAGAGTCAATAATCTAGTTTACATCTGGCAACAATCTCACACCCATGGCACTGAGGTGTTGATCATGTTTTACACGTGGAAGAGGTTTAGTCAATGGATCTGCGACATTCAGATCCGTATGTACTTTGCTAATCTTCAGATCTCCATCTGATATATAATCTCGGATTATATGAAACTTGCGGTTGATATGCTTGGTCTTTGGATGATATCTTGGTTCCTTAGCGAGTGCTATGGCGCCAGTGTTGTCACACAATATCTCCAGTGGGTCCAATGCACTTGGAACCACGCCAAGCTCAGTGATGAAGTTTCTGATCCAAACTCCTTCACTTGACGCTTCTGCAGCAGCCATGTATTCTGCTTCTACTGTAGATCCCGCGATCACGCTTTGCTTGCAGCTTCTCCAGCTCACAGCTCCTCCATTCAAAATATAAACGTATCATGTCTGAGATTTAGAATCATCCTTGTCGGTGTCGAAACTAGCATCGACGTAACCTTTTACGACAAGCTGTTCATCACCCCCATAGACTAAGAACATTTCTTTAGTTCTATTTAGGTACTTTAGGATGTTCTTCACGGCTGTCCAGTGTTCCACTCCTGGATCACTTTGATATCTGCTCGTCAAACTAAGAGCATTGGACACATCCGGTCTAGTACACAGCACGGCATACATGATGGAACCTATGGCCGAGGCATAAGGCACTTTGCTCATAGCTTCCCTATCATTTACCGTAGCTGGACACTGAGCCTTGCTCAATATCTTACCTGACAACATAGGCACTGAACCTTTCTTTGCCTTATCCATTCTGAACCTTTTCAGAACTTTGTCTAGGTATGTACTCTGGCTTAAAGCTATCAGGCGTCTTTGTCTATCTCTATAGATCTTGATGCCCAATATATAAGCAGCTTCACCTAGGTCTTTCATTGAAAAACACTTGTTCAAATAACTCTTCACATCGTTAAGCATGTTGATGTCATTTCCGATAATCAATATGTCATCCACATACAGTACCAGAAACGTCACCGAGCTCCCACTCACTTTCTTGTAGATGCAAGCTTCGAAGCAATTTGGAACAAATCCAAAGCTCTTGATCACTTGATCAAAACGAAGGTTCCAACTCCGAGATGCTTGCTTCAGTCCATAAATGGAACGCTGAAGTTTGCATACTTTACTAGCATCCTTAGGATCGACAAAACCCTCGGGTTGCATCATATACAACTCTTCATCAATGTTGCCATTGAGGAAATCAGTCTTGACATCCATCTGCCATATTTCATAATCATGAAACGCAGCAATTGCTAATAAAATCCGAATGGACTTAAACATCGCTACGGGAGAGAAAGTCTCATCGTAGTCAACACCTTGAACTTGTCGAAAACCTTTTGCGACAAGCCGTGCTTTATAGACGGTAACATTACCATCCGCGTCCGTTTTCTTCTTGAATATCCATTTGCACTCAACGGCCTTTCGGTCGCTAGGAGGATCCACCAAAGTCCATAATTGCTTTTCGCTCATGGATCCCAATTCGGATTTCATGGCTTCCAGCCATTTCTCAGAGTCTGGGCTCATCATCGCTTCCTCATAGTTCGTAGGTTCACTGTCTTCTACCAACAAGACAGTCAAGACAGGGTTGCCGTACCACTCAGGAGGGGCACGCGACCTTGTCGACCTGCGACGTTCAGTAGCAGCATCGTCCGAAGCTTCATGATCCTTGTCATTAGCTTCCTCTATTGTTGGTGCAGGCGGCACTGGAACAATTTCAGGTGCTGCGCTACTCTCCAATTCAAGAGAAGGTTCAATAACCTCGTCTAGCTCTACTTTCCTCCCACTCACTTCTTTCGAGAGAAACTCCTTCTCAAGAAAGGAATCGTTCTTTGCGACAAACACTTTGCCTTCGGTTCTGTGATAGAAGGTATACCCAATAGTTTCCTTAGGGTATCCTATGAAGACACATTTCTCCGCTTTGGGTTCGAGCTTGTCCGGCATCAACTTCTTGACGTAAGCTTCGCATCCCCAAACTTTAAGAAACGACAACTTAGGTTTAGCACCAAACCACAGTTCATACGGTGTCGTCTCAACGGATTTAGATGGAGCCCTATTTAAAGTGAATGCAGCGGTTTCTAATGCATAACCCCAAAATGATAACGACAAATCAGTAAGAGACATCATTGATCGGACCATATCTAATAGGGTTCGATTCCAGCGTTCAGACACACCATTGCGCTGTGGTGTTCCGGGTGGCGTGAGTTGTGAAACGATTCCACTTGCTTTAAGATGCGTGAGAAAATCATAACTCAAATATTCGCCCCCACGATCGGATCGTAGAAACTTAATCTTTCTGTTACGATGGTTCTCCACTTCATTCTGAAATTCTTTGAACTTTTCAAACGTTTTAGATTTATGTTTCATTAAATAGATATACCTATATCTACTTAAGTCATCGGTAAAATTGAGAAAATAGCGATATCCACCGCGCGTCGAAACACTCATCGGTCCGCATACATCGGTATGTATGATTTCCAACAAGTCCGTTGCTCGCTCCATCATACCGGAGAACGGGGTTTTGATCATCTTGCCCATGAGGCATGGTTCGCATGTGTCAAATGATTCAAAACCAAGGGACTCCAAAAGTCCATCAGAATGGAGTTTCTTCATGCGCTTTACACCAATATGACCTAGACGACAGTGCCACAAATAAGTAGTATTATCACTATCTACTTTGCATCTCTTAGCCTCAATGTTATGGATGTGTGTTTCATCCCTTTCGAGATTTAGAAGAAATAAACCATTCACAAGAGGTGCATGACCATAAAAGATGTTACTCATATAAATAGAACAACCATTATTCTCCGATTTAAATGAATAACCGTCTTGCAATAAACACGATCCGGAAATAATGTTCATGCTCAACGCATGCACATAATAACATTTATTAAGGTTTCAAACTAATCCCGAAGGTAAAACTAAGGAGATCGTGCCGACGGCCATCACATCAACTCTTGATCCGTTGCCAACGCGCATCGTCACCTCATCCCTCGCAAGCCGCCGTCTATTCCGTAGCTCCTGTTTCGAGTTACAAATATTAGCAACTGAACCGGTATCAAATACCCAGGCACTACAACGAGGGCTAGTAAGGAAAACATCAATAACATGTATATCAAATATACCTTTGATGGTGCCAGCCTTCTTGTCCGCTAAGTACTTCAGACAGTTGCGCTTCCAGTGACCCTTGTCCTTGCAATAGAAGCACTCAGTGTCCGGCTTGGGACCAGACCTGAGCTTCTTCTCAGCAGGGGCATTGCGCTTGCCGCCGCCCTTCTTGAAGGGCTTCTTTGCTCCCTTACCTTTCTTAAAGGAGGGCTTGTTGACCATCAACACATGATTATCCTTCTTGATGTCCACTTCCGCAGCCTTCAGCTTTGCGAAGAGCTCGGTGATCGTATCAGTGGAACCAATCTGATTATGAGTCACTACAAAACTTTTGTAGCTGGGAGGGCGTGATTGCAGAACCCTGTCAATCTTGAGCTCCTCTGGAATCGTGCATTCCAGTTGCTCAAGGCGTTGAGTGTAGCCCGACATCTTTATGGCGTGCTCACTAACGGAACTCCCTTCCTCCATCTTGCAGTTAAAGAACTTCTCAGAGATCTCATATCTCTCAGAACGGGCTTGAGTCTGAAACATGGTTTTCAGCTCCTCGAGAATCTCAAAGGGCCCGGGATAGGTTTCAAAACGATTTTGAAGCTCCGGTTCCATAGCAAACAACATGGTGCTCTTAATCACACCATAATCATCTTTGCGCGACTGATAGACAGCTTTCTCATCAGCCGGCGCAGTTGCAGCAGGGGGGTCACCTAACGCTTTACCAAGGACATAGTCCTTTTGTCCGCCAGACAGAATGATTCTTAGATTGCGGAACCAATTGGTGAAGTTAGACCCATTGTTTCTAAGCTTTTCCTTCTCAGCAAAAACGTTGAAGTTGAAGTTGGATTTGGCCATGTGATCTACAGTATTTGCAAGTACAATTTAGACTATGTTCATGATAAATAGTTCAACTTAATCAAATTACTAGATGAACTCCCACTAAATTCAACATCCCCCAAGTTGTTTAGTGAACACGATCCAAATTCACCACACCTAATCCGATCATCACGAGAAGAGATGTGGTTTCAATGGTGGACAACAAAGTGTCGATCATATCATTCATATGACTCATGCTTAACCTTTCGGTTCTTGTGTTCCGAGGCCATGTCTGTACATGCTAGGCTCGTCAAGTTAGACCCAAGTATTTGTAGCATCCCAGTTGTCTAACCCCTGTTATGCTACTTGTTATAATAATAAAAGGGCCACTTCCAACATATAATTGTTGCATCATCATCATATCATGCTCATGTCATTATGTCACCTTGCATTTGAGCATCATATAAAACCCTTTCTTGTTTGGTTCTTATCTCATGTGCATGATTAATTGTATTTGCCTCTTGATATTGTATTTGGCTCTTGATATATTGTTAAATGCCCAAGTTGAGTTGAGGGCATCTCTTTTATGGACCCCACCACCTTTTCTTTCACCACCTTATATTCCACCATCCAATTAATATGAGCTTGACATTTTAATTTGGTTTTATCTCTAGCTCATGTTAGTTGGTTGGAACCCACCCATAATCTTTGCTTGACCTTGCCCACCTTTTTGGAATGCATATGAATAATGCCATGTTAACATTATTGTTTTCACAAGGATAAATTGGCATTAATTATTTTGCATGGGCCATGCAAGTGCCACCTTTTCTAGTTTTGGTTTTTACTTGAATTCTAAGTGGAACTTTTCCTTTGCTTAAATCTTGTTTTGGGCTTGTAGTTCTTCATCATATCTTCTCCCTCTCTTCTCCCTTTTAGCTAAACCTCTAACCCATGCTCCATGCACACACATGTGCTAAAGTGGCATGCCCAAACCTAAACCCACCTCCTCTCTTGGATCTTGCTTGGTCATTATTTGGATCATGCATGGACCAAAGAAACACCCCATCCTCACATAAACATCTCTCTCTACCTTTCCCTCCTTTCTCCTTTTTCTTGGTCTTGTGAGTTTGTATATGAAGCTTGCATGACCAAGCTAAGTACCACCTCCCTCTTTCTTACCCCTCTTAGCCAAACCCAACAATCTACCCCAAACCCCATACTAGCTAAACCTAAACCCTAAGACACCCTTTCCCCTCTAATCTACACCTTTTCCCTAAGCAAAAACCCTAGCTACCCCTCCCCTTTCCTTCTACCTAGCATGGTCACCCCATGCCCTGCCCCAGCTTGCCACCCCCTCTCTCTACCTGCTGGACCCACCTAGCTACCCCCACACGCCCAAGGAACCCCAAACTCTAACCCTAGCCCATGCCCTGCCCTAGCCGAGCCCTCTCTCTCTGCTTGGGGCCCCTCCACCGAGCCACCACCTCTCTGTCCTTCCTCTACCCCACCTGGAAGCCTCTCCAACCCAGCCTGGACCCGCTCAACCACCAGCTCCCTGCCCTGGCTCACGTGAGGAAGGGAGAAAGTTACTCTGACGCCACCCTGGCCAGCTTCCTCCCCTCCCACGCCATCTACCTGCCCCCCTGGCGTTCTTATCCTCCCTCACCTCTCTCTGCCTCGCCCAGATACCCCAGATCCACCCCATGCCCTGCCCTCTCCCCCTCTCTTCTCCATTGCCGGCAACCCTCGGCCCCCTCGCGGCTACACCGTTCCAGACGACAAGCACGTCGGGGAGGTGATCGAGGAGACCAAGACGAGCCCCTACACCACGCCTGTACACGCCGTCGAGGAGGAGACGGACCGGAGCCACCAGAACCTGCCGCGCCCGAGCCGAAAACCCTAGTCGGTCGTCCGCCTGCTTCACCGACGATCTACCGCCCCTCTGCTCGATCTGACCACGCCGACGCCACCGCGGTAGGCCCCTGAACCCCCTAGACATGCTCTGTCCCCGCCTCGCTTCCTGCCGCCGACGATCGTTTCGCCGAGCACACCGCGTGCACCGGCGAGCGCGCACCTGCCAGACCGCATCTGCGCGCGAGAGTGTCTTCTACCCGCCTCCCTCCTTCCTGTCATCAAACCGAAGCCCAGCCCAGTGGTAGCCGCCCTCGCTGGCGCGTCCGCGGTCGCGAGATCGAGCCCGGCGCGCTCCCTGTTTTCCTCTGTCGCGCAGCGTGGTTTCAGTTTCGTCAGGCAGAGAAGATCCACAGTACGCGTGACAGCTTTGCACAAACCCCCCCCTTTTTGCTATTGCCAACCCGCGGTCCTCGGGGCCCTCTGTCAGCGTCAGATGCATTTTTATAAAAAGGCTCCTGTGTTTTCTGGAGTTCAACCCGCGGTCCCTATCCTTTCCAGACGCTGGCGCGTGGGACCGCAGGAGCTTGACCCACCTGTCAGCGTCTAGGGTCAGTGTGGCCTGAGTGTTAAGTGTTTTTCAGACTCTGTTTAGAAATTCAAATTAACCAAATTTTTCAAAATTCAAATTCAATTCAGATTTTTAAATAACTTTTCCTTTGCAATTCCAAATTTGACAAATAATATATGTTTGGATATCAGAAAAATGAGAGGATTCCAAATATGACCTTCAATTTGCCTTTTGCACAATTAAAATTCCAAGTTTAGTTAAATTACCCAATTGCCACTAGAATTTCAATAATCAATAACTTTTGTTTTATAATTCCAAATTTAGCAAATGATATGTCTAAAATGATCAGCTCGACGAGACCTTTCTGTTTATGCTATCCGTGACTTCAATTGCAGCATGCATCATATAAAAATATAGTGAACATCAACTGTTATGGCAACAAAATGTGAACCAAAACTCCACTAAAATGTTGCTACTTGTTTTCCACACCTCACCATGCCATGCTACCTTCTTGCCATGTAAATTGTGCATCATTCATCATGGCATGATTGTTTGCTTGATGCATCTTATTCATATGCTTGTGCTTTATATTCATGTTGGCCTTGTTTGTTTGGTTTTTCTCGGATAGACACTGAGCAGGGGTTGTATCAAGAGAACCAGGAGCACTACCCAGATCCGTCCCTCGCTTCAACTGAGTTAACAGGCAAGCACTTCCACATGCTTGCATACATACAGTACCTATTGCCTCTATCTTATTCTTGCATCATTGAGTCGCGATTGCATTAAATTGAATCCCAAGTATGCATAGCCTTTACTTTTAAACCCCACCAAGCTTGTTCCTCCATCCCATGAGCCATTACTATAGGAGTTGTTTGAGCCATGCGAGTCGTAGAACAGCATGTGTAGGGTATGTGAGAGTCTGATGGATAATGAGGTACCTAAACAACTTAACCTGAGTAGTTCTGGGATAACTAAAGAAAGTGGCACCGGTGAGCAACATCTGCTATTGGGTTTTTCCTGCTCACTTGTGTCCCGTAAGACCCCGAGTACTTGATTCCTGTTCCTTGATTTATCGCGCTATCCACATCCGGGAGGTATATGGGACCCCCCTGAGCCAGAGCTTGATTCCGTCTTATTTCTTGGGGCCACAAACTAGTTTGAGGTTTTATTTACGATCCTGTACTTATGCCATGTTTTACCGCTTTATTTACGATTGTGCGACAGATAGCACCTGTACTGTTTAGGATCGGGACACGATTCCGCGGTGTCGACAAGCCCAGTTTTGGGTTCCCAGTCGTTCACAGCCGTATACCCAGACCTTGAGTCCGTCTCGGAGCTAGCTTACTTCGTTGCGGGTAGCTTAATGGGGTGGCCCCCTGAAATATTTCTGAATCCTGTAATTGTTCAGTCGTGAAAGCCTCGTTGGGTTTTGATTTGGTTTTTCCGAGGTTGATCGAGCGTGTGTTGCTATTGGTGCACCCCGGCCGGGTAAAACTTTCTGAAAGCCGTGTCCGCGGATATGGACGACTTGGAGCACAGTTTCTCGATCATAGACAAGCATAACTAAAGTACCGCTTTAATCTGACTAAGTAACTTGACTAGTAAATAGTGCAACACTCATGGAATGGTTAATAAAATTGCCAACGGATGGGGGGGTTGTTCGTCCGCTTCCTTGTTGGTAAGAAGGGAGGAGGATGGATCGGATGAGATTACCATTATAACTGTTGTTCTTAATTCACGGACATCCGTCTATCATTGGTTAGGCGGATGGTTAGCGTTTATCTGTAGAACTGCTAGGGTTTATCTTTCGCTGCAATTGCGTCACCCCAGGTTGTGTCCCCTTTAGAGGCATTAAGACTTGCTGAGCACCCTTAGGGTCTCACACGATAAATTATTGGTTCAGATGGACAGGTACCCCCGCAGGACGGATACTGGGTGGAAGAAGCTGATGATGTGGGCAACGATCGTTCGGTGTAGAGATTCCGGGATCGGGGATCCGGGAGACCTGTAGTTGGGATATGCTTATTTTCTATGGCATCTTATGCCGATTTGCTTCTTATCCGTACTCGGATTTTGTTTGCCGCTTCCGCATGATACTCTGATGTGTGTTGTATGAGGAAGTATCCTAAAATATAGATCTATCTAGGTCATTTGAATCTTGCCGTATGGCGTTGCTATATTTCCTTTCTTTCTAGATGGTATGGCTCTGATGTACTCTTGTATGGTGGCTTGCATACATACCCACTTGTGTACGTAGTTGATCCCTTCGCCTGCCGGCTACGCCGCCCGTACAGGTCCCGTTGAGAGGGTAGTGGTTGGGACGTCTGAAAGGACTACCAGTGAGTGGCTTTTGGGGCCCCACCGTACTATTTCAACCACTACCACTCATCCAGGCTTGTATCTAGGAGCGTAGTTCACCGAGGTAGTTACAATTGGTATCAGAGCCATCCCGACCTTCAGGGTTTCAGCCAAACGGTCGTTGTCAGTCTAGAAATATTTTGGTAGTTATGTATATTAGGGAAAAACAAAACGCGAGAGTAGGACTGCTTCCCCTTTTCTTCTTACCCTCCCACCCACCCTTTTCTGGTAAGGAAGTGCAACGTTTTCAATCCTCTTCTCAAAGTTCAAACTAGGATTCACGTGTTCTGGGTTTCCGTAGTACCATAGGTTGTGTGTGTGTGTGTGTGTGTAATCCCTTGTCTACCTGTTGCATCCAAGTTGTTATCTTATCTGCCTTTGGTTATCAACTGTTGGTACATTCCATACCGACAGGCTTTTGCAAACCGACGCAATCTGTCTTCCTCTTTGTATCCGACGCTATCTTGTTTGGGGTGTTCGTTTCCGTAGTTACCAATCTTTAGGTTTCGTCGTGAGAAGAAGGGGTTAGGATATGTGTTCCACTTGTTCATGTGCGGAGTAATGATTTGAGTGCGGGATGGAGTCGCGACCATACCACTACTTGTATCATTCGCTTTTGTATATTGAATCGGTAGAGTCACTAATCTTGATTCGTTAAGTAATTTTGCGCATCTATTGGTATTGTAATGCCGAAATTTGTGGAAAATTTTTCTTTGATATGTTTGTGTACCACACTCCTTTTCAGTCGTGTGCGATATGCTTAATATCTTTTAGGTGCTATGAACTTTGTTGATATTTTAATATCATCTCAGTAAATTGTATCCTTTAATCTTGGTTAATTCCATCTTGGTACTATTTTGGATTATTATCATTCTCCATTATAGTACTGACTTGAGTTTTATCAATGACAGGATGGCTCCACCACGCCGGACTGATGAGGACATACCTCCGGAACTGGGCTCCGCGCTGTCAAACATTGCTAATGCTTTGGCAGCTATGCAAGAGAACCAGCATCGCTTTGAGGAGAGTGTCAGAAGAAACGAGTTTGCTCCACTTCCTCCACCTCCCAGGCGTGGAGACATCAAGAGCTTCCTCAAGTTTAACCCTCGTTAGTTTGATGTTTCTGAACGACCTCTGGACGCGGACGACTGGCTGCGTGAGATCTCAAGGTTGCTCGAGACTGCTGATGTTCCGGAACAGGAGTGGGTCAAGTGCGCTACTCACCTTCTCAAGGGAGATGCAGCTCTCTGTGGGAGAACTACTTAAAGACAAGCTGCACTGGGTTCCAGCCAACTTGGGAGAGGTTCACTGCAGCTTTCAAGGAGCAGTTTCTCTCAGAGATTGTAATGGAAAGGATGAAGGAGGCTTTTCTCAACCTGAAGCAAGGGAATGATAACGTCAACACCTATATCAGGAACTTCATGAATCTGTCTCGTTATGGTGGTGATGAGGTATCTGATGACAAGAAGAAGCAGAAAAGGTTCAGGCAAGGGCTCAATGCGTCGATCAAGTATGCAATCACGCATGCAAGACCGGCAACCTTCCTGGAACTACAGCACACAGCACTGCAAGAGGAGGCAAGCAGGCAGATGTTTGAGGAGTCCAAGAAACATAACAGGGATGCATCAAGCTCTTCGGTTATGGCAGCTCCTTCTAAGCGGCGTGTCTGGGTTCCTAACACCCCACCGTCGCTCCCGGCTCCACCAAGACCTGCAAGTTTCGCGCCAAGGCCACCAAACTTCACCACTGCGGCTCCCAGGGGCTACAACAACCACTACCCTGGAGCGCCTGGCGGAGTCCCTGGCTACTCTGCTCCACGTCCAGCTGGTGCCTGCTTCACGTGTGGAGATCCTGGACATCCCCACTGGAACTGTCCAATGAAGAACAAAGCTCTCCCTCAACCCCCGCCAAGATCTGCAACAAGCTCTCCTTCGGTTCGTGCACCACCGCCTCGGGCTCTCAACATCAACACCAAGCCCGGGTATGCGGTTGTTCGGGCCAACTGTGTCAACGCCGCTAAAGCTGAGCAAGCACCGGGAGTCGTGATGGGTATGCTTTCCGTGAACTCAGTCCCTGCACGAGTTTTGTTCGATTCGGGTGCATCGCATTCTTTTGTGTCTCACAAGTTTGCAAATGAGAATGACTTAACAATGGAGCCTATTCTTAAGCGGTTAATGGTTCTTTCGCCTGGAGCAAATATGATAGCCTCTAAGATCAGTCATGGCAATCAAGTTGAGATTGGTGGTTCTTCATTCTTGGCTTCTTTGATTGTTCTGGGCAACTCTGACATTGATGTCATCTTGGGCATGGATTGGTTGACAGCAAATGCAGCTGTGATTGATTGTGCTGAACGTTCGGTTTCTCTGAAGATTCCTGAAGGTCATATAGTCTTTTCTCCAAGTCTGACTCCTGATGTCCAGCTCTATTCCTTGGCGGCTCTGAATAATGATGCTATGGAAGCTATTCAGAGTGTACCAGTGGTCTGTGAGTTTCCAGATGTTTTCCCTGAAGAGTTGCCAGGTATGCCTCCGGATCGCGAGGTTGAATTCGTGATTGAGCTTGAACCTGGAACGACTCCTATCTCCAAGCGGCCATATAAAATGGGTCCTTCTGAGTTGGCTGAACTCAAACGACAACTTGATGAACAAGAGAAGTTGGGTTTCATTCAACATAGCACTTTGTCTTGGGGTAGCCCAACAATCTTTGTGAAGAAGCGTGACAGAACCGATAGACTCTGTGTTGACTACCGGGCTCTCAATGCTAAAACCATCAAGAACAAATATCCTCTCCCTCGGATAAATGATCTTTTTGATCAGCTGGCAGGAGCTGTGGTGTTCTCTAAGCTGGACTTGAGAAGTGGTTATCACCAAATCAAAATCCGCAAAGAAGATGTGCCCAAAACAGCTTTCACCACCCGCTATGGCTTGTATGAGTACACGGTCATGTCTTTCGGTCTCACCAACGCACCTGCTACCTTCTCGAGGCTGATGAACTCCGTTTTCATGGAGTACCTTGATAAGTTTGTGGTGGTATATCTGGATGACATTCTGGTCTATTCCAAGTCCAAGGAGGAGCATGAAGAACACCTGCGGTGTGTCCTGAACAAGCTTCGTGAGAACCGCTTGTATGCAAAGTTCTCTAAGTGTGAGTTTTGGCTGCCTGAAGTAACCTATCTTGGTCATGTTATCTCTGCCAAGGGCATTGCAGTCAACCCGGAAACCGTGAAGACAATAGTTGAATGGCTTCCGCCTGTGAATGTCAAGGAAGTTCGGAGTTTTCTCGGCTTGGCTAGTTATTGCCGTCGCTTTGTTCAGAACTTCTCGAAGATAGCAAAGCCTCTTACCGATCTCCTCAAGAAAGGCAAGAAGTACCTGTGGACTCCTGCTTGTCAAGAAAGTTTTGAGACACTCAAAGAGAAGCTCACTTCCACGCCAGTCTTGGTTCCTCCGGATACGTCTAAGCCTTTCCAGATTTTCTGTGACGCCTCTTTGCAAGGATTGGGTGCGGTCCTTATGCAAGAGAAACAGGTGGTTGCTTATGCCTCTCGTCAGTTGAAGACGCATGAAATCAACTATCCCACACACGACCTTGAGCTAGCAGCAGTTGTCTTTGCTTTGAAGCTATGGAGGCACTACTTGCTTGGTAACCGTTGTGAGATCTTCTCGGACCACAAGAGTTTGAAGTATATCTTCACTCAACCTGATCTCAACCTTCGGCAGAGGAGATGGATTGAAGCAATCAATGACTTTGATGTGACCATCAACTACACTCCAGGCAAAGCAAACGTCATGGCAGATGCGCTTAGCCGTAAAGCTTATGTCAACAACCTCATGATAGAAGAATAGCAGCCTCTCTTGTGCGAGGAATTCCGTCAGCTCAACCTTGAAGTTGTGGAACAAGGGTATCTCCTGAACCTTCTGGCTACCCCTATCTTGGAAGAAAAGATTCGCTCTCGGCAGCTTGGTGATCCGCACACCAGAAAGCTCATCTCTAGAATTGGGCTTCCGAAGTATGAGTCCTTCCACGTTGATGATCAAGGCACGCTCTTCTTTGAACACCGGATGTTTGTTCCAAACTACCCGGGTCTGAGAGACCAAGTTCTCAAGGAGGCACATGACTCGGTTCTTTCTATACATCCTGGCAGCACAAAGATGTACATGGACTTGAAAACACAATACTGGTGGCCTGGGTTGAAACGGTATTGCGCCAAGTATGTCTCAGAATGTGATGTCTGTCGCAGAGTCAAGGCTGTCCATCAGAAACCATTTGGTCTTCTACAACCATTGAAACCTCCGGAATGGAAATGGGAGAAAGTAGAGATGGACTTCATCACTGGGTTTCCTAGATCGCAGAAGGGCAACAATGCAATCTTTGTTGTCATCGACATGCTTTCTAAAGTGGCTCATTTCTTCCCAGTCAAAGAAACAATTTCTGGAATTCAGTTGGCTGAGCTCTATATCAACAGAATTGTCTCTCTGTATGGGGTTCCACTTGAAATCAGTTCAGACCGTGGGAGCATCTTCACCTCAAAGTTCTGGGAGAGTTTCCAAAAAGCTTTGGGAACAAAGTTGAACTTCAGCACTGCTTACCACCCTCAGTCGCAAGGACAAGTGGAGAGGATCAATCAGATTCTGGAGGATATGCTTCGAGCTTGCGTCATCTCGTTTGGCATGAAGTGGGAGGAATGTCTTCCATATGCTGAATTCTCCTACAACAACAGCTTCCAGAAGAGTCTGAAGATGGCACCATTCGAGGCTCTCTATGGTCGCAAGTGCAGAACTCCGATTGGTTGGTCAGGTGCAGGAGAAAGAATCTGGTTTGGCCCTGACATTGTAACTCAGGCAGAGGAGAAGGTGCATATCATTCTGGAGAACCTGAAGATTGCTCAAAGTCGTCAGAAGAGCAACTATGACAGGAAGCACACAGATATGGTGTATGCCCCTGGTGATCTCGTCTACCTTCGTGTCACTCCCATGAGAGGAACACACTGCTTCGGTATCAAAGGAAAGTTGGCTCCTAGATACATCGGTCCTTTCAAGATACGTGGTAGAAGAGGAGAAGTTGCTTATGCACTGGAGCTTCCGGAAAAACTCAAAGTCCACGATGCTTTCCACATCTCTCAGCTCAAGAAGTGCTTCAAAGACCCCGGCAAGACCGTGGATCATGAGCTAATCGACCTCCAAGAAGATCTGTCCTATCAAGAACACCCCACCAAAATCCTTGAGACCGCAGAACGAAGGACGCGCAACAAGTCCATCAAGTTTTGCAAGGTGCAGTGGTCACACCATTCTGTTGATGAAGCAACATGGGAGCGTGAAGATGAACTCCGTGCCAACCATCCTTCTCTCTTTGTATCTCCTTCTTCTTCTTCCTAGAATCTCGGGGCGAGATTCCTGTTTAGTGGGGGAGAGTTGTAGCATCCCAGTTGTCTAACCCCTGTAATGCTACTTGTTATAATAATAAAAGGGCCACTTCCAACATATAATTGTTGCATCATCATCATATCATGCTCATGTCATTATGTCACCTTGCATTTGAGCATCATATAAAACCCTTTCTTGTTTGGTTCTTATCTCATGTGCATGATTAATTGTATTTGCCTCTTGATATTGTATTTGGCTCTTGATATATTGTTAAATGCCCAAGTTGAGTTGAGGGCATCTCTTTTATGGACCCCACCACCTTTTCTTTCACCACCTTATATTCCACCATCCAATTAATATGAGCTTGACATTTTAATTTGGTTTTATCTCTAGCTCATGTTAGTTGGTTGGAACCCACCCATAATCTTTGCTTGACCTTGCCCACCTTTTTGGAATGCATATGAATAATGCCATGTTAACATTATTGTTTTCACAAGGATAAATTGGCATTAATTATTTTGCATGGGCCATGCAAGTGCCACCTTTTCTAGTTTTGGTTTTTACTTGAATTCTAAGTGGAACTTTTCCTTTGCTTAAATCTTGTTTTGGGCTTGTAGTTCTTCATCATATCTTCTCCCTCTCTTCTCCCTTTTAGCTAAACCTCTAACCCATGCTCCATGCACACACATGTGCTAAAGTGGCATGCCCAAACCTAAACCCACCTCCTCTATTGGATCTTGCTTGGTCATTATTTGGATCATGCATGGACCAAAGAAACACCCCATCCTCACATAAACATCTCTCTCTACCTTTCCCTCCTTTCTCCTTTTTCTTGGTCTTGTGAGTTTGTATATGAAGCTTGCATGACCAAGCTAAGTACCACCTCCCTCTTTCTTACCCCTCTTAGCCAAACCCAACAATCTACCCCAAACCCCATACTAGCTAAACCTAAACCCTAAGCCACCCTTTCCCCTCTAATCTACACCTTTTCCCTAAGCAAAAACCCTAGCTACCCCTCCCCTTTCCTTCTACCTAGCATGGTCACCCCATGCCCTGCCCCAGCTTGCCACCCCCTCTCTCTACCTGCTGGACCCACCTAGCTACCCCCACACGCCCAAGGAACCCCAAACTCTAACCCTAGCCCATGCCCTGCCCTAGCCGTGCCCTCTCTCTCTCTCTCTCTCTCTCTCTCTGCTTGGGGCCCCTCCACCGAGCCACCACCTCTCTGTCCTTCCTCTACCCCACCTGGAAGCCTCTCCAACCCATCCTGGACCCGCTCAACCACCAGCTCCCTGCCCTGGCTCACGTGAGGAAGGGAGAAAGTTACTCCGACGCCACCCTGGCCAGCTTCCTCCCCTCCCACGCCATCTACCTGCCCCCCTGGCGTTCTTATCCTCCCTCACCTCTCTCTGCCTCGCCCAGATACCCCAGATCCACCCCATGCCCTGCCCTCTCCCCCTCTCTTCTCCATCGCCGGCAACCCTCGGCCCCCTCGCGGCTACACCGTTCCAGACGACAAGCACGTCGGGGAGGTGATCGAGGAGACCAAGACGAGCCCCTACACCACGCCTGTACACGCCGTCGAGGAGGAGACGGACCGGAGCCACCAGAACCTGCCGCGCCCGAGCCGAAAACCCTAGTCGGCCGTCCGCCTGCTTCACCGACGATCTACCGCCCCTCTGCTCGATCTGACCACGCCGACGCCACCGCGGTAGGCCCCTGAACCCCCTAGACATGCTCTGTCCCCGCCTCGCTTCCTGCCGCCGACGATCGTTTCGCCGAGCACACCGCGTGCACCGGCGAGCGCGCACCTGCCAGACCGCATCTGCGCGCGAGAGTGTCTTCTAGCCGCCTCCCTCCTTCCTGTCATCAAACCGAAGCCCAGCCCAGTGGTAGCCGCCCTCGCTGGCGCGTCCGCGGTCGCGAGATCGAGCCCGGCGCGCTCCCTGTTTTCCTCTGTCGCGCAGCGTGGTTTCAGTTTCGTCAGGCAGAGAAGATCCACAGTACGCGTGACAGCTTTGCACAACCCCCCCTTTTTGCTATTGCCAACCCGCGGTCCTCGGGGCCCTCTGTCAGCGTCAGATGCATTTTTATAAAAAGGCTCCTGTGTTTTCTGGAGTTCAACCCGCGGTCCCTATCCTTTCCAGACGCTGGCGCGTGGGACCGCAGGAGCCTGACCCACCTGTCAGCGTCTAGGGTCAGTGTGGCCTGAGTGTTAAGTGTTTTTCAGACTCTGTTTAGAAATTCAAATTAACCAAATTTTTCAAAATTCAAATTCAATTCAGATTTTTAAATAACTTTTCCTTTGCAATTCCAAATTTGACAAATAATATATGTTTGGATATCAGAAAAATGAGAGGATTCCAAATATGACCTTCAATTTGCCTTTTGCACAATTAAAATTCCAAGTTTAGTTAAATTACCCAATTGCCACTAGAATTTCAATAATCAATAACTTTTGTTTTATAATTCCAAATTTAGCAAATGATATGTCTAAAATGATCAGCTCGACGTGACCTTTCTGTTTATGCTATCCGTGACTTCAATTGCAGCATGCATCATATAAAAATATAGTGAACATCAACTGTTATGGCAACAAAATGTGAACCAAAACTCCACTAAAATGTTGCTACTTGTTTTCCACACCTCACCATGCCATGCTACCTTCTTGCCATGTAAATTGTGCATCATTCATCATGGCATGATTGTTTGCTTGACGCATCTTATTCATATGCTTGTGCTTTATATTCATGTTGGCCTTGTTTGTTTGGTTTTTCTCGGATAGACACTGAGCAGGGGTTGTATCAAGAGAACCAGGAGCACTACCCAGATCCGTCCCTCGCTTCAACTGAGTTAACAGGCAAGCACTTCCACATGCTTGCATACATACAGTACCTATTGCCTCTATCTTATTCTTGCATCATTGAGTCGCGATTGCATTAAATTGAATCCTAAGTATGCATAGCCTTTACTTTTAAACCCCACCAAGCTTGTTCCTCCATCCCATGAGCCATTACTATAGGAGTTGTTTGAGCCATGCGAGTCGTAGAACAGCATGTGTAGGGTATGTGAGAGTCTGATGGATAATGAGGTACCTAAACAACTTAACCTGAGTAGTTCTGGGATAACTAAAGAAAGTGGCACCGGTGAGCAACATCTGCTATTTGGTTTTTCCTGCTCACTTGTGTCCCGTAAGACCCCGAGTACTTGATTCCTGTTCCTTGATTTATCGCGCTATCCACATCCGGGAGGTATATGGGACCCCCCTGAGCCAGAGCTTGATTCCGTCTTATTTCTTGGGGCCACAAACTAGTTTGAGGTTTTATTTACGATCCTGTACTTATGCCATGTTTTACCGCTTTATTTACGATTGTGCGACAGATAGCACCTGTACTGTTTAGGATCGGGACACGATTCCGCGGTGTCGACAAGCCCAGTTTTGGGTTCCCAGTCGTTCACAGCCGTATACCCAGACCTTGAGTCCGTCTCGGAGCTAGCTTACTTCGTTGCGGGTAGCTTAATGGGGTGGCCCCCTGAAATATTTCTGAATCCTGTAATTGTTCAGTCGTGAAAGCCTCGTTGGGTTTTGATTTGGTTTTTCCGAGGTTGATCGAGCGTGTGTTGCTATTGGTGCACCCCGGCCGGGTAAAACTTTCTGAAAGCCGTGTCCGCGGATATGGACGACTTGGAGCACAGTTTCTCGATCATAGACAAGCATAACTAAAGTACCGCTTTAATCTGACTAAGTAACTTGACTAGTAAATAGTGCAACACTCATGGAATGGTTAATAAAATTGCCAACGGATGGGGGGGTTGTTCGTCTGCTTCCTTGTTGGTAAGCAGGGAGGAGGATGGATCGGATGAGATTACCATTATAACTGTTGTTCTTAATTCACGGACATCCGTCTATCATTGGTTAGGCGGATGGTTAGCGTTTATCTGTAGAACTGCTAGGGTTTATCTTTCGCTGCAATTGCGTCACCCCAGGTTGTGTCCCCTTTAGAGGCATTAAGACTTGCTGAGCACCCTTAGGGTCTCACACGATAAATTATTGGTTCAGATGGACAGGTACCCCCGCAGGACGGATACTGGGTGGAAGAAGCTGATGATGTGGGCAACGATCGTTCGGTGTAGAGATTCCGGGATCGGGGATCCGTGAGACCTGTAGTTGGGATATGCTTATTTTCTATGGCATCTTATGCCGATTTGCTTCTTATCCGTACTCGGATTTTGTTTGCCGCTTCCGCATGATACTCTGATGTGTGTTGTATGAGGAAGTATCCTAAAATATAGATCTATCTAGGTCATTTGAATCTTGCCGTATGGCGTTGCTATATTTCCTTTCTTTCTAGATGGTATGGCTCTGATGTACTCTTGTATGGTGGCTTGCGTACATACCCACTTGTGTACGTAGTTGATCCCTTCGCCTGCCGGCTACGCCGCCCGTACAGGTCCTGTTGAGAGGGTAGTGGTTGGGACGTCTGAAAGGACTACCAGTGAGTGGCTTTTGGGGCCCCACCGTACTATTTCAACCACTACCACTCATCCAGGCTTGTATCTAGGAGCGTAGTTCACCGAGGTAGTTACAATTGGTATCAGAGCCATCCCGACCTTCAGGGTTTCAGCCAAACGGTCGTTGTCAGTCTAGAAATATTTTGGTAGTTATGTATATTAGGGAAAAACAAAACGCGAGAGTAGGACTGCTTCCCCTTTTCTTCTTACCCTCCCACCCACCCTTTTCTGGTAAGGAAGTGCAACATTTTCAATCCTCTTCTCAAAGTTCAAACTAGGATTCACGTGTTCTGGGTTTCCGTAGTACCATAGGTTGTGTGTGTGTGTGTGTGTAATCCCTTGTCTACCTGTTGCATCCAAGTTGTTATCTTATCTGCCTTTGGTTATCAACTGTTGGTACATTCCATACCGACAGGCTTTTGCAAACCGACGCAATCTGTCTTCCTCTTTGTATCCGACGCTATCTTGTTTGGGGTGTTCGTTTCCGTAGTTACCAATCTTTAGGTTTCGTCGTGAGAAGAAGGGGTTAGGATATGTGTTCCACTTGTTCATGTGCGGAGTAATGATTTGAGTGCGGGATGGAGTCGCGACCATACCACTACTTGTATCATTCGCTTTTGTATATTGAATCGGTAGAGTCACTAATCTTGATTCGTTAAGTAATTTTGCACATCTATTGGTATTGTAATGCCGAAATTTGTGGAAAATTTTTCTTTGATATGTTTGTGTACCACACTCCTTTTCAGTCGTGTGCGATATGCTTAATATCTTTTAGGTGCTATGAACTTTGTTGATATTTTAATATCATCTCAGTAAATTGTATCCTTTAATCTTGGTTAATTCCATCTTGGTACTATTTTGGATTATTATCATTCTCCATTATAGTACTGACTTGAGTTTTATCAATGACAGGATGGCTCCACCACGCCGGACTGATGAGGACATACCTCCGGAACTGGGCTCCGCGCTGTCAAACATTGCTAATGCTTTGGCAGCTATGCAAGAGAACCAGCATCGCTTTGAGGAGAGTGTCAGAAGAAACGAGTTTGCTCCACTTCCTCCACCTCCCAGGCGTGGAGACATCAAGAGCTTCCTCAAGTTTAACCCTCGTCAGTTTGATGTTTCTGAACGACCTCTGGACGCGGACGATTGGCTGCGTGAGATCTCAAGGTTGCTCGAGACTGCTGATGTTCCGGAACAGGAGTGGGTCAAGTGCGCTACTCACCTTCTCAAGGGAGATGCAGCTCTCTGGTGGGAGAACTACTTAAAGGCAAGCTGCACTGGGTTCCAGCCAACTTGGGAGAGGTTCACTGCAGCTTTCAAGGAGCAGTTTCTCTCAGAGATTGTAATGGAAAGGATGAAGGAGGCTTTTCTCAACCTGAAGCAAGGGAATGATAACGTCAACACCTATATCAGGAACTTCATGAATCTGTCTCGTTATGGTGGTGATGAGGTATCTGATGACAAGAAGAAGCAGAAAAGGTTCAGGCAAGGGCTCAATGCGTCGATCAAGTATGCAATCACGCATGCAAGACCGGCAACCTTCCTGGAACTACAGCACACAGCACTGCAAGAGGAGGCAAGCAGGCAGATGTTTGAGGAGTCCAAGAAACATAACAGGGATGCATCAAGCTCTTCGGTTATGGCAGCTCCTTCTAAGCGGCGTGTCTGGGTTCCTAACACCCCACCGTCGCTCCCGGCTCCACCAAGACCTGCAAGTTTCGCGCCAAGGCCACCAAACTTCACCACTGCGGCTCCCAGGGGCTACAACAACCACTACCCTGGAGCGCCTGGCGGAGTCCCTGGCTACTCTGCTCCACGTCCAGCTGGTGCCTGCTTCACGTGTGGAGATCCTGGACATCCCCACTGGAACTGTCCAATGAAGAACAAAGCTCTCCCTCAACCCCCGCCAAGATCTGCAACAAGCTCTCCTTCGGTTCGTGCACCACCGCCTCGGGCTCTCAACATCAACACCAAGCCCGGGTATGCGGTTGTTCGGGCCAACTGTGTCAACGCCGCTAAAGCTGAGCAAGCACCGGGAGTCGTGATGGGTATGCTTTCCGTGAACTCAGTCCCTGCACGAGTTTTGTTCGATTCGGGTGCATCGCATTCTTTTGTGTCTCACAAGTTTGCAAATGAGAATGACTTAACAATGGAGCCTATTCTTAAGCGGTTAATGGTTCTTTCGCCTGGAGCAAATATGATAGCCTCTAAGATCAGTCATGGCAATCAAGTTGAGATTGGTGGTTCTTCATTCTTGGCTTCTTTGATTGTTCTGGGCAACTCTGACATTGATGTCATCTTGGGCATGGATTGGTTGACAGCAAATGCAGCTGTGATTGATTGTGCTGAACGTTCGGTTTCTCTGAAGATTCCTGAAGGTCATATAGTCTTTTCTCCAAGTCTGACTCCTGATGTCCAGCTCTATTCCTTGGCGGCTCTGAATAATGATGCTATGGAAGCTATTCAGAGTGTACCAGTGGTCTGTGAGTTTCCAGATGTTTTCCCTGAAGAGTTGCCAGGTATGCCTCCGGATCGCGAGGTTGAATTCGTGATTGAGCTTGAACCTGGAACGACTCCTATCTCCAAGCGGCCATATAAAATGGGTCCTTCTGAGTTGGCTGAACTCAAACGACAACTTGATGAACAAGAGAAGTTGGGTTTCATTCAACATAGCACTTTGTCTTGGGGTAGCCCAACAATCTTTGTGAAGAAGCGTGACAGAACCGATAGACTCTGTGTTGACTACCGGGCTCTCAATGCTAAAACCATCAAGAACAAATATCCTCTCCCTCGGATAAATGATCTTTTTGATCAGCTGGCAGGAGCTGTGGTGTTCTCTAAGCTGGACTTGAGAAGTGGTTATCACCAAATCAAAATCCGCAAAGAAGATGTGCCCAAAACAGCTTTCACCACCCGCTATGGCTTGTATGAGTACACGGTCATGTCTTTCGGTCTCACCAACGCACCTGCTACCTTCTCGAGGCTGATGAACTCCGTTTTCATGGAGTACCTTGATAAGTTTGTGGTGGTATATCTGGATGACATTCTGGTCTATTCCAAGTCCAAGGAGGAGCATGAAGAACACCTGCGGTGTGTCCTGAACAAGCTTCGTGAGAACCGCTTGTATGCAAAGTTCTCTAAGTGTGAGTTTTGGCTGCCTGAAGTAACCTATCTTGGTCATGTTATCTCTGCCAAGGGCATTGCAGTCAACCCGGAAACCGTGAAGACAATAGTTGAATGGCTTCCGCCTGTGAATGTCAAGGAAGTTCGGAGTTTTCTCGGCTTGGCTAGTTATTGCCGTCGCTTTGTTCAGAACTTCTCGAAGATAGCAAAGCCTCTTACCGATCTCCTCAAGAAAGGCAAGAAGTACCTGTGGACTCCTGCTTGTCAAGAAAGTTTTGAGACACTCAAAGAGAAGCTCACTTCCACGCCAGTCTTGGTTCCTCCGGATACGTCTAAGCCTTTCCAGATTTTCTGTGACGCCTCTTTGCAAGGATTGGGTGCGGTCCTTATGCAAGAGAAACAGGTGGTTGCTTATGCCTCTCGTCAGTTGAAGACGCATGAAATCAACTATCCCACACACGACCTTGAGCTAGCAGCAGTTGTCTTTGCTTTGAAGCTATGGAGGCACTACTTGCTTGGTAACCGTTGTGAGATCTTCTCGGACCACAAGAGTTTGAAGTATATCTTCACTCAACCTGATCTCAACCTTCGGCAGAGGAGATGGATTGAAGCAATCAATGACTTTGATGTGACCATCAACTACACTCCAGGCAAAGCAAACGTCATGGCAGATGCGCTTAGCCGTAAAGCTTATGTCAACAACCTCATGATAGAAGAACAGCAGCCTCTCTTGTGCGAGGAATTCCGTCAGCTCAACCTTGAAGTTGTGGAACAAGGGTATCTCCTGAACCTTCTGGCTACCCCTATCTTGGAAGAAAAGATTCGCTCTCGGCAGCTTGGTGATCCGCACACCAGAAAGCTCATCTCTAGAATTGGGCTTCCGAAGTATGGCGTTGCTATATTTCCTTTCTTCTAGATGGTATGGCTCTGATGTACTCTTGTATGGTGGCTTGCGTACATACCCACTTGTGTACGTAGTTGATCCCTTCGCCTGCCGGCTACGCCGCCCGTACAGGTCCCGTTGAGAGGGTAGTGGTTGGAACGTCTGAAAGGACTACCAGTGAGTGGCTTTTGGGGCCCCACCGTACTATTTCAACCACTACCACTCATCCAGGCTTGTATCTAGGAGCGTAGTTCACCGAGGTAGTTACAGTATTTCCGCGTGTGCAAAAACTGGCTTGCACCCGTTGTATGTGAGCGTAGAGTCTATATCACCCGATCATCACGTGATGCTTGGAAACGACGAACTTTCGCAACGGTGCATACTTGGGGAGAACAAAGTTTTTATCTTGATCTTTAAGTGAGGAATCATCTTATAATGCTACCGTCGCGATCTAAGCATAATAAGATACATAAAGGGATAAACATCACATGCATATAATTTTATGTGACATGGTATAGCCAATCCTCGAGCAATGATCTCCATCTTGTGCGTTCCGGCATGATCTCCATCACTCCACCATGATTGCCTCCACCACGAATAGCAACTACAACTATTGCTAACTACTTAGCGATAAAGTAAAGCTATTACATGGCGTATAAGAAGTTGACTCGCAGGTCATACACAATTATAAAGACAACCATATGGCTCCTGCAGGTTGTTTACTCATCGACATGCAAGTCGTGAAACATTACAAAATATGATCATCGCATACAATATACACATCACGTCTTGGGCCATACCATATCACAGAAAACACTCCCTGCAAAAACAAGTTAGACGCCTCTACTTTGTTGTTGCATGTTTTACGTGGCTTTATGGGAGTAGATGCTAAGAACGATTCTTACCTACGGAAAGCCACAACGGTGATATTATGGTTGCCAAACTCCGGTGTTAATCCCATGACAACTATAGTGAGAGAAACTGACATCCACCAGCCGCATGTGTGGAACAAGCCACACGTCAAGTGCGGAACCGGTCTCGCGAACGACGTCGCGTAAGGTTGGCCTGGACCGCTTCAATCTCACTATCCCGCGTCATAAGAAGAACACAAACAAGAGGCTTGCAACAGAAAACATCAACGCTCGCAACAACCATGTTGCGTTCTACTCGTGAAACACATCTACGCATAGATCTAGCTCTGATACCACTGAAGGGTTTCGCGGCATAGTAAATCAAAATTTTCTACGGAGCGAACAGAGGGAAAGCCAAGATCTAATCTAGGAGATGCAAACAACGAGAGAGATTGGATTAGATCTTCATACCCTTGAAGATTCGCACAGCGGAACGTTCGTCGGAACGTGGGTGATGTAGTCGTACTCGCTTCTCCTCCTCGCGATCCGATCCGATCTAGCACCATAAGTGGCGGTGCCTCCGTGAGATGCACACGTGCAGCACCTCGACGTCTCCTCCTTCCTCGGACCAGCGAGTATGGTGGAGAGATAGATTGGATCTACAACACGACGGCGTGGTGTATATGGTGGAGAATTTCTGCTGCAGGGCTTCGCCTACAAACAGTCGGGAGGGAGAGAGGAAGGTAGCAAGGCTGCTAGGGCTTGGAGGAAGGTGTGTGGGGGGAGGGGGCGCACCACCCCTCTATATATAGAGGGGGGGCGGCCAGCCCTTGCCCCTCCTCCAAGCCTATCTCTAGTTTAAACAATTTAAACTCTCCCTTATCTAGAAATCCTATCTCTAGTTTAAACGATTTAAACTCTCCCTTATCTAGAAATTCTATCCCGAGATTTAAACGAGTCAAATCTCTCTAGAATCGGCTGGGCCCTATGGGGCCTTGTGCCCCTGGCCCAATGCGGCCAGGACACTCCCTCATAGGCCCATGCCCCCTCCCGGAAGGTGGGGCCACGTTGGTCCCCTTCCAGAAGGTTCTAGAAGCTTCCGGTACAATACCGATTAACCCGGAACAATTCCGAACTCCAAAAACTGCACTGCCTTATATGAATCTTATTCTCCGGACCATTCCGGAACCTCTCGTGATATCCCGGATCCCATCCGAGACTCCGAACAAAAATTCATAAACCAATTATCCAATCTATCCTAGCGTCGAGATACGTTAAGTGTGTGACCCTGCGGGTTCGAGAATATGCAGACATGATCTTCTATCAATAATCAACAGCGGGGTCTGGGCACCCATATTGACTCCCACACATTCATCGATGATCATATCGGATGAACCACTATGCCAGGATTCAATCAATCCCATATATATATTCCCTTCGTCTCGCGATATTTTACTTGCCCGAGATTCGATCGTCGGTACCGTCATACCTAGTTCAATCTCGTTCACAGCAAGTACTTTACTCGTTCCGTAATCCGATATCACTTTGTGATTAACTCCTTAACCACATGCTTGCAAGCGGTGTTGATATCGATTACCGAGTGGGCCCGAAGTATATCTCTCCGACTTGGGAGGGACAAATTCCATCTCGATACATACAACCCAACAGATACTTTCCGATCACCTGAGAGACACCTTTATGATCACCCTCTCATAGGATGACGTTTGATGACCTCAAAGCTTTCTTACGATACCAGGGAGTTGCATTATCTCATGGTCTAAGGAATACAATATTTGACATAGGAAAAGCTTCGCAAAGACGAACACGATGACACGATCTAATTGCTCTGCTTTGTTTGGGTCTATCCACCATATCATTCTCCCAATGATATGATCTCATTATCAATTGACAACTCATGTCTATGGTTAGGAAACCTTAACCATGATTGATCAATGAGCTAGTCTATAGAGGCGTACTAGGGACACGGTGTTGTTTACAAACCACACAAGTATTAAAGTTTCCGCTTAATACAATTCTAGCATGGAACATAAACTTTATCATGAACAAGAATTATAATAATAACATCTTTATTATTGCCTCTAGGGCATAATTCCAACACATACCCTTGAAGACCGACAAAGATTAACGAGTTCAACTCGTGGTTGATGTAGACGATCTCTTGCCGATCTCAAGATCGAGAGGAAGTCCTAGCGCCGCAAAACAGCAGCGCATCCGTGCTCGCACACACGTTCGAGGCACCGAGCAACCTCCGCCTCCTCGCTCCAGCGATGCAGCGGAAGCACAACTCTTTCTTGCTGAATAGCCACCGGGAACATGTATCTCGCTAGTCAGAGACCATGGGGGATAAATTCTAGAGGGGGAGAGAGATCCTTCACGAGGAGGTGTGAGTTGAGAGGAGGAGAGGGGGGCCTTTTATAGGGGAGAGGGGGGGCACCCAAGGGCCATGGCGCCCAGCCATGGGGGCTGCCCCCACCTCTTCCACATTCATGTGGGTGGAGCTCCCACTCAAAATGAAAAGCCTCCACTCCCATTAAAAAGCCTCCACTCAAAAATCCACTCACATGCATTAAATTTCCACCAAATTTAATGCAAGCTCTCATTTAAATAAAACTCTTTTATTTATTTATTCAGAATTTTGTTAATTACTTTAATTAACAAACATTCACATAAAACCCCTTGCTAGTATTCCATTTCACATGCAGAACCAGTTTCAGCAATTTCAACCGAAACAGTTTCGGTGTCTAGTGAAATAAATTCCTGCGCTTTCCTTTTCTTTTCGGCATGAAACTTTTGCTCCAAATGGATGTCGGTGTCTCTTAAGTGTGTCACCCTACGGTTCGCGAATAATGCGGACATGATCGAGACCCCTCTCGGATCAATAATCAGAAGCGGGATCTGGAGACCCATACTGACTCCCACACATTCAACGATGACTTTCTTGTGATCGTCGGAACCTTTTACGCTAGTATCTTAATCCCTTTGTTTCGCGATATATTACATGTCCGAGATTCGATCATCGGTATCTCCATACCTAGTTTGATCTCGTTACTGACATGCACTCTTTTCTCGTTCCCGTGATATAACATTCTAGTGATCAAATCACTTGCTTGCAAGCTAATCAATGTGATATCACCGAGAGGGCCCAGAGTATATCTATCCGTCATCGGGATGAACAAATTCCACTCTCGATCCATGAGCCTCAACATAACACTTTATTAGTTCTGAATCCATCTTTATAATCACCCTGTTACGGTGTGACGTTTGATGTTATCAAGAAACTCTTCCGGTGTTAGTGATTAACATGATCTCATGGTCTAAGGATTAGGGTCACTTCGTAAGTTGTTATAGCAATATAAACTCAATGACTTTGATCGTAATGCTATAATTCGGATGAATGTTCATCACACCATTACACTAATGTTGTGACCTCATTATTAACAACATCCAATGTCCATGATCAGGAAACTTTGATCATCTTGTTAATCAACGAGCTAGTTTATAAGAGAGGCATAACTAGGAACTTCCTTTTTGTTTATTAAACACACATGTATTAACGTTTCCGTATTAATACAATTATAGCATGTAAAATAAACATTTATCATAAATAAGGAATACGATAATAACCACTTTATTATTGCCTCTCGGGCATATTCCCTTCAGTCTCCCACTTGCACTAGAGACAATAATCTAGTTTGAAAAACTTTGCGTATTGAACACCTATGGCTTTCTGGTGTTCCATATACGCAATTGCAAGTGGTTAACATAATCTACGGATCTGACGCTTCAGGTCCGTGTGTATTTGCATGTCTTTGCGTCTCCACGCATCACTCATTCTCCAATGAGATGGCATTTTATAAATTTGGTCTTTTGGTGAGACCTTTAGTTCCTTGGGGTTAAAACACATCGATACTATTGTCATACAATATATCTTTAGTGTTAGCCCGTTGCGAACCACACCTTAGTTTGATAACAAACTACTTGACACAAATTCCCTCCTTTGCTGCTACTATAGCAGTCATATACTTAGCCTTTTGTTGTAGTATTCGTCACAATGTCTTAACTTTGGAACTCTTCCAAATCCATCATGGAATCTCCTTTCCATTACATTGTGCCACCCATAGTTTAAATTGAGATAAACTTAATTTGTATCTTGTGACAAAACTAGTATCAATGTAACGCTTTACAATGAACTATTTGTAATTGTTTGTCACCTCTACACAAATATATTCTTAGTTCTTCCAAAAGATCATAAGAATATCCTCACTATCGTCCAATGATCATTTTATGATTCATTCTGGTATATGCTCATAACACTTAGAGCATAGGACATATCTGGATGTGTACATATCATGGTATGATTGATCAAAACATTCTCGTGATTGCACTCATCAAGTGTCAAAGCACTTGAATCTTGTTTCACTTATCAAGTGTCGATACACTTGAATCTTGATTCAATTCCTTTCCAGGCGACAAGAACCGTGCAAAGCATCTACGCATAGATCCGGCTCTGATACCACTGTAGGGTTCGCAGCATAGAAAACAAAAATTTTCCTACGATGGGAACAACTATGTACCAAGATCTATCTACTAGATACAAACAATGGGTAGATGTATATCCGTAGAGAACATACCCTTGAAGACTGACAAAGCTTAACGAGTCCAAACTCGTGGTTGATGTAGACGATCTCTTGCCGATCTCAAGATCGAGAGGAAGTCCTAGCGCCGCAAAACAGCAGCGCATCCGTGCTCGCACACACGTTCGAGGCACCGAGCAACCTCCGCCTCCTCGCTCCAGCGATGCAGCGGAAGCACAACTCTTTCTTGCCGAATAGCCACCGGGAACATGTATCTCACTAGTCCGAGACCATGGGGGATAAATTCTAGAGGGGGAGAGAGATCCTTCACGAGGAGGTGTGTTGTGAGAGGAGGAGAGGGGGGCCTTTTATAGGGGAGAGGGGGGGCACCCAAGGGGCATGGCGCCCAGCCATGGGGCTGCCCCCACCTCTTCCACATTCATGTGGGTGGAGCTCCCACTCAAAATGAAAAGCCTCCACTCCCATTAAAAAGCCTCCACTCAAAAATCCACTCAAATGCATTAAATTTCCACCAAATTTAATGCAAGCTCTCATTTAAATAAAACTCTTTTATTTATTTATTCAGAATTTTGTTAATTACTTTAATTAACAAACGTTCACATAAAACCCCTTGCTAGTATTTCATTTCACATGCAGAACCAGTTTCAGCAATTTCAACAGAAACAGTTTCGGTGTCTAGTGAAATAAATTCCTGCGCTTTCCTTTTCTTTTCGGCATGAAACTTTTGCTCCAAATGGATGTCGGTGTCTCTTAAGTGTGTCACCTACGGTTCGCGAATAATGCGGACATGATCGAGACCCCTCTCGGATCAATAATCAGAAGCGGGATCTGGAGACCCATACTGACTCCCACACATTCAACGATGACTTTCTTGTGATCGTCGGAACCTTTTACGCTAGTATCTTAATCCCTTTGTTTCGCGATATATTACATGTCCGAGATTCGATCATCGGTATCTCCATACCTAGTTTGATCTCGTTACTGACATGCACTCTTTTCTCGTTCCCGTGATATAACATTCTAGTGACCAAATCACTTGCTTGCAAGCTAATCAATGTGATATCACCGAGAGGGCCCAGAGCATATCTATCCGTCATCGGGATGAACAAATTCCACTCTCGATCCATGGGCCTCAACATAACACTTTAGTAGTTCTGAACCCATCTTTATAATCACCCTGTTACGGTGTGATGTTTGATGTTATCAAGAAACTCTTCTGGTGTTAGTGATTGACATGATCTCATGGTCTAAGGATTTGGATCACTTCGTAAGTTGTTATAGCAATATAAACTCAATGACTTTGATCGTAATGCTATACTTCGGATGAATGTTCATCACATCATTACACTAATGTTGTGACCTCGTTATTAACAACATCCAATGTCTATGATCAGGAAACCTTGATCATCTTGTTAATCAACGAGCTAGTTTATGAGAGAGGCATAACTAGGAACTTCCTTTTTGTTTATTAAACACACATGTATTAACGATTCTGTATTAATACAATTATAGCATGTAAAATAAACATTTATCATAAATAAGGAATACGATAATAACCACTTTATTATTGCCTCTCGGGCATATTCCCTTCAGTCTCCCACTTGCACTAGGGACAATAATCTAGTTTGAAAACTTTGCGTATTGAACATCTATGGCTTTCCGGTGTTCCATATACGCAACTGCAAGTGGTTAACATAATCTACGGATCTGATGCTTTCAGGTCCGTGTGTATTTGCATGTCTTTGCGTCTCCACGCATCACTCATTCTCTAATGAGATGACGTTGTATAAATTTGGTCTTTTGGTGAGACCTTTAGTTCCTTGGGGTTAAAACACATCGATACTATTGTCACACAATATATATTTAGTGTTAGCCCGTTGCGAACCACACCTTAGTTTGATAACAAACTACTTGACACAAATTCCCTCCTTTGCCGCTACTATAGCAGTCATATACTTAGCCTTTTGTTGAAGTATTCGTCACAATGTCTTAACTTTGGAACTCTTCCAAATCCATCATGGAATCTCCTTTCCATTACATTGTGCCACCCATAGTTTAAATTGAGATAAACTTAATTTGTATCTTGTGACAAAACTAGTATCAATGTAACTCTTTACAATGAACTATTTGTAATTGTTTGTCACCTCTACACAAATATATTCTTAGTTCTTTCCAAAAGATCATAAGGATATCCTTACTATCGTCCAATGATCATTTTATGATTCATTTTGGTATTTTCTCATAACACTTAGAGCATAGGACATATCTGGATGTGTATATATCATGGTATGATTGATCAAAACATTCTCGTGATTTCACTCATCAAGTGTCAAAGCACTTGAATCTTGTTTCACTTATCAAGTGTCGATACACTTGAATCTTGATTCAATTCTTTTCCATGCGACAAGAACCGTTTCTTGTTGTTTCTATATTGAACTCCTTCAATATCTCATATATGTACGTTTGGCACAACCATATTAGCGTCACAGTCTATACACTATAGACATTCATGCTAAATATTCAGGTTTTGCCTAAGTATTTCATCGAAATGAAATTCTTAACCTTTGTCAATAAAATATATATTATTTCTAATCAACAAGATGTCCTCCACATAATGTATTAGAAATATGTCTTAGCGCTCCCACTTAATTTCTTGCAAATGCAAGCATCTTCATCGTCTCCTGATGAAAACTCTTTTTCATCACGGTGAAGATTCCAACTCCGCGATGCTTACTTCAACAATTGAAGTTTGCATGCCCCTTTTTAGCATCCTTTGAATTAACAAAATCCTTTGGATCGTGTCATGTACACGTCCTAGGTAACCATTCTATTAAAATAACTTTTTTTTGTTTATTCATCTACCATATACCAAATTATATGTAGTGGTTGCTACTTTAATCCGTCCAGACTAAATATCGCTATGAAAGATCCAATCTTATCATAGTCAACTCCTTTGAACATTGTCATAAAATACTTTACGACATGTCGACTATTTCATAGATGTGAAACATCCATGTCTGTTTCTTTATAGATCCAAATACGACCGATAGGTTTTTACACCTTTCCGGAGGGTCTTCCAAGTTCAAAACTTGATTTCTCGTGTATGGAACTATCACGGATTTTATGGCTTCAAGCCATTTGACGGAGTCAGGGCCCATCATCGCTTCTTTGCATATAGTCGGTTCATCATTGTCAAACAATAATGATTTACTCTCAAATCTTAGTATTTGATTGTTTATCCGACCGACTTGGTTCAATAAGAACTTAGATCTTCGTGACCACAACCTTTGAGGCACATAAGCTATGAGCATTATGGCAGCCTCCGGAACCATTTCCGGCGCTGCGCAACTCAACACATTTAGCTAAGGTTTGTTAACCTTATCAAAGTTCTATTGTCCTCCCACTTAACATTTATGAAAAATTCCTTCTTCAAGAAACTTCATATTTCAAGAGACAAACCCCTTTGTCCTCGGTGTTATGGAGAAATAACCAATTGTTATTCGAAATAACCTACAAAGACATGCTCATCCGACTTCATTTGTAAACATCTTACTTATGTTTAGCATACCAAAATTTAAGAAATGACAACTTGGGTTTTACCCCAAACCATAACTTCCCTGGTGTCATTTCAACGGATCAATATTGAGCTCTTTTCAGTGTAAAAGCGGTAGTCTCTAAAGCTTTAATCTTTTAAAACATAATGGCAGTTTTATGAATAACACCTTTGATCCAACAATGTCAAACAAGGTTTCATTACAAATCTCAAACACTCCATATTCCTATGGTGTTTCGGGAGATGTAAATCTAGGTGTTTTGCTAAACTTGCAACTCAAATAAATCCCTTTATGATAAAATCATAATTCATTTATTTTGGTTGTTACACTTGTAACTCAAATAAATCCCTTTATGATAAAATCATAAACCATTTATTTTCTTGTTACAATGATTTTCCACTTCATCTTGAAAGTCTTTGAAACGTTTTTCAAATATTTCATACTTCTTTCTCATTAGGTGAATATTCACTCAAATTTCCGGAGAAAGCATATGAAGTTGAAACTCATCGCTTACGACTACACATAATGGAATACATACATCGATATGTATAAATTCCAATAATTTAGTCGTTCGTTCTTCTTTGGCCTTTGAACGAAGTTTTAATTATCACGTGGAAATTCTCACAATCGTCACTTGATCAAATCAAAGACTCCAAAAATCCATGAATATGGAGATTCTTCATGTTTTCTTTCCAATATAATTTAAACAGCGATGTCACTTCGTAAGTGATCTTTCAATCATTTGTCTTGCGACATTTTAGCATTAGGTTTTATGGATGTGATTTCTCCAACTAGATTTGTAAATCATCCATCTTATATGGAATACGGTAATTATTTGAACAACCTTTGTTCTCATAATACCTGATTCAAATAACAATTATTAAAACAAATCTTGAAGTCAAGCTTTGATGTCAATAAGAAATACAAACAACGGTTTGTTTGTTTTCGATGAACATCATCACATATTCTCTTGCTAGTTACTTAGGCCATTGTGGTTCATGAATTGCGTTGTTCCGTATGAAATTTCATACCAACCAATTCGGTATCCAATACCTAAGAACCACATTGTTTAACAAGCAAAGAATACAACCATAACATGTATATCATCCATATACCTAAATTGGATATTTCCAATCTTTTCTTTTCTGCCAAATATATTTTATAGATTCTCTTTCAGCATTTCCTTTTCCTTTTAAAAAGAATCTATCAACATCAAAAGTGGCGCCATATACATGACACATAGTCCAAAGCGTGTATATTCAAATAATAATACCTTTGGACTTGCACATTGAAGTAGATCACCATCATCAAAAGATCGGTATTCTTTCAAAATCCATTCTTTAGTAATATTTTAGTGTAGTAAACACTTTACATACATCTTCTATTCATCCTTATCATGAAGACTTTCATGATCAAGCTACTGTAGCTTCTAAAGGCGAATCGTGAGTCTAACATTACTTTCCAAAACCCTTTTGGATGATTAGGATGTCTAGCATCTCCAACCTTCGTAAATTCTCATCCAATATGAGAACATATATTATACTCTATCATTTTGCAACCGAAACATTGTTTCAGATATCGTTATATCTGCCACACTTGATGGTTTCTGAAACAATTCTTTCAGCTCCTAGATAAACTTGATATTAAAACAAACAAGAATCATGGAGGCAAACATGATACTTAAGATACTAACACTGGAATTGTTACTCTCGATTTAATACCAACTATTAAATTTCACGGAGTAAATAGAGTTTGCTGAAAGTTTGCAATAGGACTTTAAACTTTAGATTGACACTCAACACAATACGATACCAGTTCGTAAAGTATATAGCCAGAATTCTATAGTTCTATTATCTCAATTATGACTATGCATAAGGTGGTAAACGAATGCCAACGACTACAACAAATTATGCAAATTCACTTTGATTTAATTTATGATAAATTGAGTTCTACTAATCCAAATTAGAAATGAACTCCCACTAAAAAACGACATCCCTCGTGTCTTTTTTGGTGATTACATGAACCAAATCCACTACACCAAGTCTGATCATCACGTGAGTCAGTGTAGTTTCAAAGTCGAGCATCCATATGGTCATCATATCAAAACATATGACTCATGCTTAACCTTTCGGTCCGTGTTCCGAGGCCATGTCTGTACATGCTAGGCTCGCCAAGTAAGAACCTTAGTATTCGCGTGTGTAACTGTCTTACACCCGAGATATGCTCGTGGATTCAAGTACACCCGATCATCACGTGATGTCTTGAAGCGACGAAACATTGTTGGTGCATACTTAAGGAAGAACACATTCTTATCTTGATATCTAAATGAGGGATCATCTTATTATGCTAATAAAATGCCAAACAAGCAATATAAGATGCAATAAACATCACATGTTAATAAGTGAAATGATATGGTTCCCGCATATGATCTCCATCATGTGCATCGTGGTATGATCACTATCATACCTATATGTGTTAGTCCAAGGTCTATCGAGATTACACGTTATGTGTGTTGTAAGAGTATCATCTCATACTTCTACTTACAACATCACCATATCATAACACTAGCCCAGCAACAATCTAAACTAGACGCCTGTAATTTATCTATTGCAAGTTTTACGTGGCTTAGGGCTTTCGAAGATAGAACCGTTCTTATCTACGAACATGAACCACAACGAGGATAACCAAATTGTTGACAACTCGTTGCAAATTAGATATTTACTATAGTAGGAGAGACAGACACCCGCTAGCCACTTATGCAAAACTAGTTGCATGTCAAGCGTGGAACAGGTCTCATGTGCGAGTACATGTAAAGTTTGTCCGGGCCGCTTCATCCCACTATGCCACCAATATCCAAAGTACAACTAAGAAGCAATAAAATGATCATCATCGCCCATATACTCATATGTGTACTACCCGTGCAAAGTATCTACGCATAGATCCGGCTCTGATACCACTGTAGGGTTCGCTGTAGGGTTCGCAGCATAGAAAACAAAAAATTTCCTACGATGGGAACAACTATGTACCAAGATCTATCTACTAGATACAAACAACGGGCGGATGTATATCCGTAGAGAACATACCCTTGAAGACTGACAAAGCTTAACGAGTCCAAACTCGTGGTTGATGTAGACGATCTCTTGCCGATCTCAAGATCGAGAGGAAGTCCTAGCGCCGCAAAACAGCAGCGCATCCGTGCTCGCACACACGTTCGAGGCACCGAGCAACCTCCGCCTCCTCGCTCCAGCGATGCAGCGGAAGCACAACTCTTTCTTGCCGAATAGCCACTGGGAACATGTATCTCGCTAGTCCGAGACCATGGGGGATAAATTCTAGAGGGGGAGAGAGATCCTTCACGAGGAGGTGTGTTGTGAGAGGAGGAGAGGGGGGCCTTTTATAGGGGAGAGGAGGGGCACCCAAGGGGCATGGCGCCCAGCCATGGGGCTGCCCCCACCTCTTCCACATTCATGTGGGTGGAGCTCCCACTCAAAATGAAAAGCCTCCACTCCCATTAAAAAGCCTCCACTCAAAAATCCACTCACATGCATTAAATTTCCACCAAATTTAATGCAAGCTCTCATTTAAATAAAACTCTTTTATTTATTTATTCAGAATTTTGTTAATTACTTTAATTAACAAACATTCACATAAAACCCCTTGCTAGTATTCCATTTCACATGCAGAACCAGTTTCAGCAATTTCAACCGAAACAGTTTCGGTGTCTAGTGAAATAAATTCCTGCGCTTTCCTTTTCTTTTCGGCATGAAACTTTTGCTCCAAATGGATGTCGGTGTCTCTTAAGTGTGTCACCCTACGGTTCGCGAATAATGCGGACATGATCGAGACCCCTCTCGGATCAATAATCAGAAGCGGGATCTGGAGACCCATACTGACTCCCACACATTCAACGATGACTTTCTTGTGATCGTCGGAACCTTTTACGCTAGTATCTTAATCCCTTTGTTTCGCGATATATTACATGTCCGAGATTCGATCATCGGTATCTCCATACCTAGTTTGATCTCGTTACTGACATGCACTCTTTTCTCGTTCCCGTGATATAACATTCTAGTGATCAAATCACTTGCTTGCAAGCTAATCAATGTGATATCACCGAGAGGGCCCAGAGTATATCTATCCGTCATCGGGATGAACAAATTCCACTCTCGATCCATGAGCCTCAACATAACACTTTATTAGTTCTGAATCCATCTTTATAATCACCCTGTTACGGTGTGACGTTTGATGTTATCAAGAAACTCTTCCGGTGTTAGTGATTGACATGATCTCATGGTCTAAGGATTAGGGTCACTTCGTAAGTTGTTATAGCAATATAAACTCAATGACTTTGATCGTAATGCTATAATTCGGATGAATGTTCATCACACCATTACACTAATGTTGTGACCTCGTTATTAACAACATCCAATGTCCATGATCAGGAAACTTTGATCATCTTGTTAATCAACGAGCTAGTTTATAAGAGAGGCATAACTAGGAACTTCCTTTTTGTTTATTAAACACACATGTATTAACGTTTCCGTATTAATACAATTATAGCATGTAAAATAAACATTTATCATAAATAAGGAATACGATAATAACCACTTTATTATTGCCTCTCGGGCATATTCCCTTCAGTCTCCCACTTGCACTAGAGACAATAATCTAGTTTGAAAAACTTTGCGTATTGAACACCTATGGCTTTCTGGTGTTCCATATACGCAATTGCAAGTGGTTAACATAATCTACGGATCTGACGCTTCAGGTCCGTGTGTATTTGCATGTCTTTGCGTCTCCACGCATCACTCATTCTCCAATGAGATGGCATTTTATAAATTTGGTCTTTTGGTGAGACCTTTAGTTCCTTGGGGTTAAAACACATCGATACTATTGTCATACAATATATCTTTAGTGTTAGCCCGTTGCGAACCACACCTTAGTTTGATAACAAACTACTTGACACAAATTCCCTCCTTTGCTGCTACTATAGCAGTCATATACTTAGCCTTTTGTTGTAGTATTCGTCACAATGTCTTAACTTTGGAACTCTTCCAAATCCATCATGGAATCTCCTTTCCATTACATTGTGCCACCCATAGTTTAAATTGAGATAAACTTAATTTGTATCTTGTGACAAAACTAGTATCAATGTAACGCTTTACAATGAACTATTTGTAATTGTTTGTCACCTCTACACAAATATATTCTTAGTTCTTCCAAAAGATCATAAGAATATCCTCACTCTCGTCCAATGATCATTTTATGATTCATTCTGGTATATGCTCATAACACTTAGAGCATAGGACATATCTGGATGTGTACATATCATGGTATGATTGATCAAAACATTCTCGTGATTGCACTCATCAAGTGTCAAAGCACTTGAATCTTGTTTCACTTATCAAGTGTCGATACACTTGAATCTTGATTCAATTCCTTTCCAGGCGACAAGAACCGTTTCTTGTTGATTCTATATTGAACTCCTTCAATATCTCATATATGTACGTTTGGCACAACCATATTGGCGTCACAGTCTATCCACTATAGACATTCACGCTAAATATTCGGGTTTTGCCTAAGTATTTCATCGAAATGAAATTCTTAACCTTTGTCAATAAAATATACATCATTTCTAATCAACAAGATGTCCTCCACATAATGTATTAGAAATATGTCTTAGCGCTCCCACTTAATTTCTTGCAAATGCAAGCATCTTCATCGTCTCCTGATGAAAACTCTTTTTCATCACGGTGAAGATTCCAACTCCGCGATGCTTACTTCAACCATTGAAGTTTGCATGCCCTTTTAGCATCCTTTGAATTTAACAAAACCCTTTGGACCGTGTCATGTACACGTCCTAGGTAACCATTATATTAGAAGAACTTTGTTTTGTTTATTCATCTACCATATACCAAATTATATGTAGTGGTTGCTATTTTAATCCGTTCAGACTAAATATCGCTATGAAAGATCAAATCTTGTCATAGTCAACTCTTTGAACATTTGCATAAAATACTTTACGACATGTCAAATATTTCATAGATGTGAGACATCCATGTCTGTTTCTTTATAGATCCAAATACGACCGATAGGTTTTTACACCTTTCCGGAGGGTCTTCCAAGTTCAAAACTTGATTTCTCGTATATGGAACTATCACGGATTTTATGGCTTCAAGCCATTTGACGGAGTCAGGGCCCATCATCGCTTCTTTGTATGTATTCGGTTCATCATTGTCAAACAATAATGATTTACTCTCAAATCTTAGCATTTGATTGTTTAACCGACCTTCTTGGTTCAATAGGAACTTTAGACCTCCGTGACCACAACCTTTGAGGCACATAAGCTATGAGCATTATGGCAGCCTCCAGAACGATTTCCGGCGCTGCGCAACTCAGCACATTTAGCTAAGGTTCGTTAACCTTATCAAAGTTCTATTGTCCTCCCACTTAACTTTTGCGAAAAATTCCTTTTTCAAGAAACTTCACATTTCAAGCGACAAACCCTTTTTGTCCTCGCTGTTATGGAGGAATAACCAATTGTTATTCGGAATAACCTACAAAGACATGCTCATCCGAATTCGGTTGTAAACATCTTACTTATGTTTAGCATACCAAAATTTAAGAAATGACAACTTGGGTTTTACCCCAAACCATAACTTCCATGGTGTCATTTCAACGGATCTAGATGGAGCTCTTTTCAGTGTAAAAGCGGTAGTCTCTAAAGCTTTAATCTTTTAAAAACATAATGGCAGTTTTATAAATAACACCTTTGATCCAACCATGTCTCACAAGGTTTCATTACAAATCTCAAACACTCCATACTCCTATGGTGTTTCGGGAGATGTAAATCTAGGTGTTTTGCTAAACTTGCAACTCAAATAAATCCCTTTATGATAAAATCATAATTCATTTATTTTCTTGTTACACTTGTAACTCAAATAAATCCCTTTATGATCAAATCATAATTCATTTATTTTTCTGGTTACAATGATTTTCCACTTCATCTTGAAAGTCTTTGAAACATTTTCAAATATTTCATACTTCATTCTCATTAAGTGAACATTCACTCAAAATTCCGGAGAAAGCATATGAAGTTGAAACCCATCGCTTACGACTACACATAATGGACTACATACATCGATATGTATAAATTCCAATATTTTAGTCGTTCGTTCTTCTTTGGCCTTTGAACGAAGTTTTAATTATCCTGAGGAAAGTCTCACAAGTGTCACTTGATCAAATCAAAGACTCCAAAAATCCATGAAAATGGAGTTTCTTCATGTTTTCTTTCCAATATAATTTAAACAGCGATGTCAGTTCGTAAGTGATTTTTCAATCATTTGTCTTGCGACATTTTAGCATTAGGTTTTATGGATGTGATTTCTTCAACTAGATTTGTAAATCATCCATCTTATATGGAATACGGTAATTATTTGAACAACCTTTGTTCTTATAATACCTGATTCAAATAACAATTATTAAAACAAATCTTGAAGTCAAGCTTTGATGTCAACGAGAAATACAAACAACGGTTTGTTTGTTTTCGATGAACATCATCACATATTCTCTTGCTAGTTACTTAGGCCATTGTGGTTCATGAATTGCGTCATTCCTTATGAAATTTCATACCAACCAATTCGGTATCCAATACCCAAGAACCACATTGTTTAACAAGCAAAGAATACAACCATAACATGTATATCATCCATATACCTAAATTGGATATTTCCAATCTTTTATTTTCTGCCAAATATATTTTATAGATTCTCTTTCAGCATTTACTTTTCCTTTTAAAAGAATCTATCAACATCAAAAGTGGCGCCATATACATGACACATAGTCCAAAGCGTGTATATTCAAATAATAATACCTTTGGACTTGCACTTTGAAGTAGATCACCATCATCAAAATGATCGGTATTCTTTCAAAATCCATTCTTTAGTAATCTTTTAGTGTAGTAAACACTTTACATACATCTTCTATTCATCCTTATCATGACGACTTTCATGATCAAGCCAATTTAGCTTATAAAGGAGAATCGTGAGTATAACATTACTTTCCAAAACCCTTTTGGATGATTAGGATGTCTAGCATCTCCAACCTTCGTAAATTCTCATCCAATATGAGAACATATATTATACTCTATCATATTGCAACCAAAACATTGTTTCAGATATCGTTATATCTGCCACACATGATGGTTTCTGAAACAATTCTTTCAGCTCCTGGATAAACTTGATATTAAAACAATCAAGAATCGTGGAGGCAAACATGATACTTAAGATACTAACACTGGAATTTTAACTCTCGATTTAATACCAATTATTAAATTTCACGGAGTAAATAGAGTTTGCTGAAAGTTTGCAATAGGACTTTAAACTTTGATTGACACTCAACACAATACGATACCAGTTCGTAAAGTAAATATCCAGAATTCTATAGTTCTATTATCTCAATTACAACTATGCATAAGGTGGTGAACGAATGCCAATGACTACAACAAATTATGCAAATTCACTTTGATTTAATTTATGATAAATTGAGTTCTACTAATCCAAATTAGAAATGAACTCCCACTCAAAAACGACATCCCTCGTGTCTTTTTGGTGATTACATGAACCAAATCCACTACACCAAGTCCGATCATCACGTGAGTCGGCGTAGCTTCAAAGGCGAGCATTCATATGGTCATCATATCAAAACATATGACTCATGCTTAACCTTTCGGTCCGTGTTCCGAGGCCATGTCTGTACATGCTAGGCTCGCCAAGTAAGAACCTTAGTATTCGCGTGTGTAACTGTCTTACACCCGAGATATGCTCGTGGATTCAAGTACACCCGATCATCACGTGATGTCTTGAAGCGACGAAACATTGTCGGTGCATACTTAAGGAAGAACACATTTTTATCTTGATATCTAAATGAGGGATCATCTTATTATGCTAATAAAACTCCAAACAAGCAATATAAGATGCTATCAAACATCACATGTTTATTAGTGGAATGATATGGTTCTCGCATATGATCTCTATCATGTGCACCGTGGTATGATCACTATCATACCTTTATGTGTAAATCCAAGGTCTATGGAGTTTACACGTTATGTATGTTGTAAGAGTATCATCTAATACTTCTACTTACAACATCACCATATCATAACACTAGCCCAGCAACAATCTAAACTAGACGTCTCTAATTTATCCATTGCAAATTTTACGTGGCTTAGGGCTTTCGAAGATAGAACCGTTCTTACCTACGAACATGAACCACAACGAGGATAACCAAATTGTTGACAACTCGTTGCAAATTAGATATTGACTATAGTAGGAGAGACAGACACCCGCTAGCCACTTATGCAAAACTAGTTGCATGTCAAGCGTGGAACAGGTCTCATGTGCGAGGACATGTAAAGTTTGTCCGGGCCGCTTCATCCCACTATGCCACCAATATCCAAATTACAACTAAGAAGCAATAAAATGATCATCATCGCCCACATACTCATATGTGTACTACCCGTGCAAAGCATCTACGCATAGATCCGGCTCTGATACCACTGTAGGGTTAGCAGCATAGAAAACAAAAATTTTCCTACGATGGGAACAACTATGTACCAAGATCTATCTACTAGATACAAACAATGGGCAGATGTATATCCGTAGAGAACATACCCTTGAAGACTGACAAAGCTTAACGAGTCCAAACTCGTGGTTGATGTAGACGATCTCTTGCCGATCTCAAGATCGAGAGGAAGTCCTAGCGCCGCAAAACAGCAGCGCATCCGTGCTCGCACACACGTTCGAGGCACCGAGCAACCTCCGCCTCCTCGCTCCAGCGATGCAGCGGAAGCACAACTCTTTCTTGCCGAATAGCCACCGGGAACATGTATCTCACTAGTCCGAGACCATGGGGGATAAATTCTAGAGGGGGAGAGAGATCCTTCACGAGGAGGTGTGTTGTGAGAGGAGGAGAGGGGGGCCTTTTATAGGGGAGAGGGGGGGCACCCAAGGGGCATGGCGCCCAGCCATGGGGCTGCCCCCACCTCTTCCACATTCATGTGGGTGGAGCTCCCACTCAAAATGAAAAGCCTCCACTCCCATTAAAAAGCCTCCACTCAAAAATCCACTCACATGCATTAAATTTCCACCAAATTTAATGCAAGCTCTCATTTAAATAAAACTCTTTTATTTATTTATTCAGAATTTTGTTAATTACTTTAATTAACAAACATTCACATAAAACCCCTTGCTAGTATTCCATTTCACATGCAGAACCAGTTTCAGCAATTTCAACCGAAACAGTTTCGGTGTCTAGTGAAATAAATTCCTGCGCTTTCCTTTTCTTTTCGGCATGAAACTTTTGCTCCAAATGGATGTCGGTGTCTCTTAAGTTTGTCACCTACGGTTCGCGAATAATGCGGACATGATCGAGACCCCTCTCGGATCAATAATCAGAAGCGGGATCTGGAGACCCATACTGACTCCCACACATTCAACGATGACTTTCTTGTGATCGTCGGAACCTTTTACGCTAGTATCTTAATCCCTTTGTTTCGTGATATATTACATGTCCGAGATTCGATCATCGGTATCTCCATACCTAGTTTGATCTCGTTACTGACATGCACTCTTTTCTTGTTCCCGTGATATAACATTCTAGTGATCAAATCACTTGCTTGCAAGCTAATCAATGTGATATCACCGAGAGGGCCCAGAGTATATCTATCCGTCATCGGGATGAACAAATTCCACTCTCGATCCATGAGCCTCAACATAACACTTTATTAGTTCTGAATCCATCTTTATAATCACCCTGTTACGGTGTGACGTTTGATGTTATCAAGAAACTCTTCCGGTGTTAGTGATTGACATGATCTCATGGTCTAAGGATTGGGGTCACTTCGTAAGTTGTTATAGCAATATAAACTCAATGACTTTGATCGTAATGCTATACTTCGGATGAATGTTCATCACACCATTACACTAATGTTGTGACCTCGTTATTAACAACATCCAATGTCCATGATCAGGAAACTTTGATCATCTTGTTAATCAACGAGCTAGTTTATAAGAGAGGCATAACTAGGAACTTCCTTTTTGTTTATTAAACACACATGTATTAACGTTTCCGTATTAATACAATTATAGCATGTAAAATAAACATTTATCATAAATAAGGAATACGATAATAACCACTTTATTATTGCCTCTCGGGCATATTCCCTTCATTCGCAGCATAGAAAACAAAAAATTTCCTACGATGTGAACTATGTACCAAGATATATCTATTAGATACAAACAACGGGCGGATGTATATCCGTAGAGAACATACCCTTAAAGACCCACAAAGCTTAACGAGTTCAACTCGTGGTTGATGTAGACGATCTCTTGCCGATCTCAAGATCGAGAGGAAGTCCTAGCGCCGCAAAACAGCAGCGCATCCGTGCTCGCACACACGTTCGAGGCACCGAGCAACCTCCGCCTCCTCGCTCCAGCGATGCAGCGGAAGCACAACTCTTTCTTGCCGAATAGCCACCGAGAACATGTATCTCGCTAGTCCGAGACCATGGGGGATAAATTCTAGAGGGGCAGAGAGTACCTTCACGAGGAGGTGTGAGTTGAGAGGAGGAGAGGGGGGCCTTTTATAGGGGAGAGGGGGGTCACCCAAGGGGCATGGCGCCCAGCCATGGGGGCTGCCCCCACCTCTTCCACATTCATGTGGGTGGAGCTCCCACTCAAAATGAAAAGCCTCCACTCCCATTAAAAAGCCTCCACTCAAAAATCCACTCACATGCATTAAATTTCCACCAAATTTAATGCAAGCTCTCATTTAAATAAAACTCTTTTATTTATTTATTCAGAATTTTGTTAATTACTTTAATTAACAAACATTCACATAAAACCCCTTGCTAGTATTTCATTTCCCATGCAGAAACACTTTCTGCAATTTCACCCGAAAACCTGTTTCGGTATCTAGTGAAATAAATTCTTGCGCTTGTTATTCTTTTCGGCATGAAACTTTTGCTCCAATTGGATGTCGGTGTCTCTTAAGTGTGTCACCCTACGGTTCGCGAATAATGCGGACATGATCGAGACCCCTCTCGGATCAATAATCAGAAGCGGGATCTGGAGACCCATACTGACTCCCACACATTCAACGATGACTTTCTTGTGATCGTCGGAACCTTTTACGCTAGTATATTAATCCCTTTGTTTCCTGATATAATACATGTCCGAGATTCGATCATCGGTATCTCCATACCTAGTTTGATCTCGTTACTGACATGCACTCTTTTCTCGTTCCCGTGATATAACATTCTAGTGACCAAATCACTTGCTTGCAAGCTAATCAATATCACCGAGAGGGCCCAAAGCATATATATCCGTCATCGGGATGAACAAATTCCACTCTCGATCCATGGGCCTCAACATAACACTTTAGTAGTTCTGAACCCATCTTTATAATCACCCTGTTACGGTGTGACGTTTGATGTTATCAAGAAACTCTTCTGGTGTTAGTGATTGACATGATCTCATGGTCTAAGGATTTGGATCACTTCGTAAGTTGTTATAGCAATATAAACTCAATGACTTTGATCGTAATGTTATACTTCAGATGAATTTTCATCACATCATTACACTAATGTTGTGACCTCATTATTAACAACATCATATGTCTATGATCAGGAAACCTTGATCATCTTGTTAATCAACGAGCTAGTTTATGAGAGAGGCATAACTAGGAACTTCCTTTTTGTTTATTAAACACACATGTATTAACGTTTCCGTATTAATACAATTATAGCATGTAAAATAAACATTTATCATAAATAAGGAATACGATAATAACCACTTTATTATTGCCTCTCGGGCATATTCCCTTCACTCGTTGGCTTCCACTCCGGCTACTTCTAAGTTATTTTCCATGGTTTGCAGCCAATCATCAGCGTCTAGGGGTTCTTTTGACTTAGTGAAAACAGGTGGGTTGGTATTCTGGAAGTTCTTGAGCTTAGATATATGGTTGTCCTGATTTCCGTGGCCTTGGTTGTTGTGGGCTAGCTGGGCTATCTGCTGAAGGGTGGCTAGGTTGGCTTGACGTTCCGCTCTTTCAGCTTCACGGTCAGAAGTTAACATTTGCAGTATCTGCAACATCGGGTCCGGGGTTTAACCACTTCCTCCACGTGGCATCTGAAGATTGAGGTAGATCATGAGAAAAGAGGGGAATTTCTAAAGTTTTGGGGTCTTTGAAAAAGTTTTTAAAGTTTGACTCAGATTTTTCTAGCAACTTGCTTTTTCATTCATTCACACGATACAACACACACCACATCAAAGGGACGCAGATGGTTTTAAGAACCATTCGGAGAACTACGATATAGTGGGACCGAATACTACTCACTACGCTAGTGCTGAAGTGCTACTACTCCTCGGAATCTGTGGCTTCCTCATCCTCATCATCATCGATGAAGGCAAAATCATCCTCATCGGTGAATAAATCCATAGCCTGATCCTCCAGAAAATTGTCGTCATCGCTGAGATAGGAGTAGGGGTCTCCACGAATATCCTCTCCGACATTCTCCCTTTCCTCCAACTGCATGTCTCTCTCGTGGATGGTCTCCTCCAAAGATGAGATGCGGTGGCGAAGACGGGCAATAATGCGCTCCTTCTTGACGAGCTGACGGCGGCAAGACTTGCGATCCTTTGCTAGCATGGCGATGGTTTGGTCCTTCGTCTTGATGATGGCAGACTTGTGGTTGCAGTAGTCACGACAGTTGTCTAACTCCTACTGACGATCGTACATCATGAAGCTAAGGTGGTCCAATTGGGTCTTTGAAGGTTTTCGCGACATAGTAAATCAAAATTTTCTACGGATGCGAACAGAGGGAAAGCCAAGATCTAATCTAGGAGATGCAAACAACGAGAGAGATTGGATTAGATCTTCATACCCTTGAAGATTCGCACAGCGGAACGTTCGTCGGAACGTGGGTGATGTAGTCGTCTCGCTTCTCCTCCTCGCGATCCGATCCGATCTAGCACCACAAGTGGCGGTGCCTCCGTGAGATGCACACGTGCAGCACCTCGACGTCTCCTCCTTCCTCGGTCCAGCAAGTATGGTGGAGAGACGGATTGGATCTACAACATGACGGCGTGGTGTATATGGTGGAGAGTTTCTGCAGCAGGGCTTTGCCTACACGCAGTCGGGAGGGAGAGAGAGAGGAGGGCAGTAGGGCGGCTAGCTTTGGAGGGGAAGGTGTGGGGGGGTGGTGCGCCCCCAGCCCTATTTATATAGAGGGGTGGGCGGCTGCCCTTGCCCCTCCCCAAGCCCAAACTGGCGGCCACAAGGAGGAGGAGTGGGGGACAAGGAACCCCCCCTTCTAGATGGTCTAGTTAGGGTTTTACCCTAGCTGGCCGGTTGGGCCCTATGGGGCCTTGTGCCCCTGGCCCAAAGCGGCCAGGGCACTCCCTCATAGGCCCATGCCCCCTCCCGGAAGGTGGGGCCACGTTGGTCCCCTTCCGGAAGGTTCTAGAAGCTTCCGGTACAATACCGATTAACCCGGAACAATTCTGAACTCCAAAAACTGCACTGCCTTATATGAATCTTATTCTCCGGACCACTCCGGAACCTCTCGTGATGTCCCGGATCCCATCCGAGACTCTGAACAAAAACTCATAAACCAATCATCCAATCTATCCTAGCGTCGAGACACGTTAAGTGTGTGACCCTGCGGGTTCGAGAATATGCAGACATGATCTTCTATCAATAATCAACAGAGGGGTCTGGAAACCCATATTGACTCCCACACATTCATCGATGATCATATCGGATGAACCACGATGCCAAGATTCAATCAATCCCATATATATATTCCCTTCGTCTCGCGATATTTTACTTTCCCGAGATTTGATCGTCGGTACCGTCATACCTAGTTCAATCTCGTTCACAGCAAGTACTTTACTCGTTCCGTAATCTGATATCACTTTGTGATTAACTCCTTAACCACATGCTTGCAAGCGGTGTTGATATCGATTACCGAGTGGGCCCGAAGTATATCTCTCCGACTTGGGAGGGACAAATCCCATCTCGATACATACAACCCAACAGATACTTTCCGATCACCTGAGAGACACCTTTATGATCACCCTCTCATAGGATGACGTTTGATGACCTCAAAGCTTTCTTCCGATACCAGGGAGTTATATTATCTCATGGTCTAAGGAATACAATATTTGACATAAGAAAAGCTTCGCAAAGACGAACACGATAACACGATCTAATTGCTTCGCTTAGTTTGGGTCTGTCCAAAATATCATTCTCCCAATGATATGATCTCATTATTAATCGACAACTCATGTCCATGGTTAGGAAACCTTAACCATCATTAATCAATGAGCTAGTCCATAGAGGCGTACTAGGGACACGGTGTTGTTCACAAACCACACAAGTATTAAAGTTTCCTCTTAATACAATTCTAGCATGGAATATAAACATTATCATGAATAAGAATTATAATAATAACATCTTTATTATTGCCTCTAGGGCATAATTCCAACAGTCTCCCACTTGCACTAGAGTCAATAATCTAGTTTACATTTGGCAACAATCTCACACCCATGGCACTGAGGTGCTGATCATGTTTTACACGTGGAAGAGGTTTAGTCAATGGATCTGCGACATTCAGATCTGTATGTACTTTGCTAATCTTCAGATCTCCATCTGCTATATAATCTCGGATTATATGAAACTTGCGGTTGATATGCTTGGTCTTTGGATGATATCTTGGTTCCTTAGCGAGTGCTATGGCGCCAGTGTTGTCACACAATATCTACAGTGGGTCCAATGCACTTGGAACCACGCCAAGCTCAGTGATGAAGTTCCTGATCCAAACTCCTTCACTTGACGCTTCTGCAGCAGCCATGTATTCCGCTTCTACTGTAGATCCCGCGATCACGCTTTGCTTGCAGCTTCTGCAGCTCACAGCTCCTCCATTCAAAATATACACGTATCCTGTCTGAGATTTAGAATCATCCTTGTCGGTGTCGAAACTAGCGTCGACGTAACCTTTTACGACGAGCTGTTCATCACCCCCATAGACTAAGACCATTTCTTTAGTCCTATTTAGGTACTTTAGGATGTTCTTCACGGCTGTCCAGTGTTCCACTCCTGGATCACTTTGATACCTGCTCGTCAAACTAAGAGCATTGGACACATCCGGTCTAGTACACAACATGGCATACATGATAGAACCTATGGCCGAGGCATAAGGCACTTTGCTCATAGCTTCCCTATCATTTACCGTAGCTGGACACTGAGCCTTGCTCAATATCTTACCTGACAACATAGGCACTGAACCTTTCTTTGCCTTATCCATTCTGAACCTTTTCAGAACTTTGTCTAGGTATGTACTCTGGCTTAAAGCTATCAGGCGTCTTTGTCTATCTCTATAGATTTTGATGCCCAATATATAAGCAGCTTCACCTAGGTCTTTCATTGAAAAACACTTGTTCAAATAACTCTTCACATCGTTAAGCATGTTGATGTCATTTCCAATAATCAATATGTCATCCACATATAGTACCAGAAACGTCACCAAGCTCCCACTCACTTTCTTGTACATACAAGCTTCGTAGCAATTTGGAACAAATCCAAAGCTCTTGATCACTTGATCAAAACGAAGGTTCCAACTCCGAGATGCTTGCTTCAGTCCATAAATGGAACGCTGAAGTTTGCATACTTTATCAGCATCCTTAGGATCGACAAAACCTTCGGGTTGCATCATATACAACTCTTCATCAATGTTGCCATTGAGGAACGCAGTCTTGACATCCATCTGCCATATTTCATAATCATGAAACGTAGCAATTGCTAATAAAATCAGAATGGACTTAAACATCGCTACGGGAGAGAAAGTCTCATCGTAGTCAACGCCTTGAACTTGTCGAAAACCTTTCGCGACAAGCCGTGCTTTATAGACGGTAACATTACCATCCGTGTCCGTTTTCTTCTTGAAGATCCATTTGCACTTAACGGCCTTTCGGTCTCTAGGAGGGTCCACCAAAGTCCATACTTGGTTTTCGCTCATGGATCCCAATTCGGATTTCATGGCTTCTAGCCATTTCTCAGAGTCTAGGCTCATCATCGCTTCCTCATAGTTCGTAGGTTCACTGTCTTCTACCAACAAGACAGTCAAGACAGGGTTGCTGTACCACTTAGGAGGGGCACGCGACCTTGTCGACCTGCGACGTTCGGTAGCAGCATCGTCCGAAGCTTCATGATCCTTGTCATTAGCTTCCTCTATCGTTGGTGCAAGCGGCAGTGGAACAATTTCAGGTGCTGCGCTACTCTCCAATTCAAGAGAAGGTTCAATAACCTCGTCTAGCTCTACTTTCCTCCCACTCACTTCTTTCGAGAGAAACTCCTTCTCAAGAAAGGAACCGTTCTTTGCGACAAACACTTTGCCTTCGGTTCTGTGATAGAAGGTATACCCAATAGTTTCCTTAGGGTATCCTATGAAGACGCATTTCTCCGCTTTGGGTTCGAGCTTATCCGGCATCAATTTCTTGACGTAAGCTTTGCATCCCCAAACTTTGAGAAACGACAACTTAGGTTTAGCACCAAACCAAAGTTCATACGGTGTCGTCTCAATGGATTAGGTGGTGCCCTATTTAAAGTGAATGCAGCGGTTTCTAATGCATAACCCCAAAATGATAACGGCAAATCAGTAAGAGACATCATTGATCGGACCATATCTAATAAGGTTCGATTCCGGCGTTCAGACACACCATTGAGCCGTGGTGTTCCGGGTGGCGTGAGTTGCGAAACGATTCCGCTTGCTTTAAGATGCGTGAGAAAATCATAACTCAAATATTCACCTCCACGATCGGATCGTAGAAACTTAATCTTTCTGTTACGATGGTTCTCCACTTCATTCTGAAATTCCTTGAACTTTTCAAATGTTTCAGATTTATGTTTCATTAAATAGATATACCCATATCTACTTAAGTCATCGGTAAAAGTGAGAAAATAGCGATATCCACCGCACGTTGAAACATTCATCGGTCTGCATATATCGGTATGTATGATTTCCAACAAGTCCGTTGCTCGCTCCATCATACCGGAGAACGGGGTTTTGATCATCTTGCCCATGAGGCATGGTTCGCATGTGTCAAATGATTCAAAATCAAGAGACTCCAAAAGTCCATCAGAATGGAGTTTCTTCATGCGCTTTACACCAATATGACCTAGACGACAGTGCCACAAATAAGTAGTATTATCACTATCTACTTTGCATCTCTTAGCCTTAATGTTATGGATGTGTGTTTCATCCCTTTCGAGATTTAGAAGAAATAAACCATTCACAATAGGTGCATGACCATAAAATATGTTACTCATATAAATAGAACAACCATGATTCTCCGATTTAAATGAATAACCGTCTTGCAATAAACAAGATCCAGAAATAATGTTCATGCTCAACGCAGACACATAATAACACTTATTAAGGTTTAAAACTAATCCCGAAGGTAAAATTAAGGAGAGCGTGCCGACGGCCATCACATCAACTCTTGATCCGTTGCCAACGCGCATCGTCACCTCATCCCTCGCAAGCTGCCGTCTATTTAGTAGCTCCTGTTTTGAGTCACAAATATTAGCAACTGAACCGGTATCAAATACCCAGGCACTACAACGAGGGATAGTAAGGAAAACATCAATAACATGTATATCAAATATATCGATGAAGGCAAAATCATCCTCATCGGTGAAGAAATCCATAGCCTGATCCTCCAGAAAATTGTCGTCATCGCTGAGATAGGAGTTGGGGACTCCACGAATATCCTCTCCGGCATTCTCCCTTTCCTCCAACTGCATGTCTCTCTCGTGGATGGTCTCCTCCAAAGATGAGATGCGGTGGCGAAGACGGGCAATAATGCGCTCCTTCTTGACGAGCTGACGGCGGCGAGACTTGCGATCCTTTGCTAGCATGGCGATGGTTTGGTCCTTCGTCTTGATGATGGCAGACTTGTGGTTGCAGTAGTCACGACAGTTGTCTAACTCCTACTGACGATCGTACATCATGAAGCTAAGGTGGTCCAATTGGGTCTTTGAAGGTTTTCGCGGCATAGTAAATCAAAATTTTCTACGGATGCGAACAGAGGGAAAGCCAAGATCTAATCTAGGAGATGCAAACAACGAGAGAGATTGGATTAGATCTTCATACCCTTGAAGATTCGCACAGCGGAACGTTCGTCGGAACGTGGGTGATGTAGTCGTCTCGCTTCTCCTCCTCGCGATCCGATCCGATCTAGCACCACAAGTGGCGGTGCCTCCGTGAGATGCACACGTGCAGCACCTCGACGTCTCCTCCTTCCTCGGTCCAGCAAGTATGGTGGAGAGACGGATTGGATCTACAACACGACAGCGTGGTGTATATGGTGGAGAGTTTCTGCAGCAGGGCTTTGCCTACACGCAGTCGGGAGGGAGAGAGAGAGGAGGGCAGCAGGGCGGCTAGCTTTGGAGGGGAAGGTGTGTGTGTGTGTGGGGGGGTTGGTGCGCCGCCAGCCCTATTTATATAGAGGGGTGGGCGGCTGCCCTTGCCCCTCCCCCAAGCCCAAACTGGCGGCCACAAGGAGGAGGAGTGGGGGGCAAGGAAACCCCCCCTTCTAGAAGGTCTAGTTAGGGTTTTACCCTAGCTGGCCGGTTGGGCCCTATGGGGCCTTGTGCCCCTGGCCCAAAGCGGCCAGGGCACTCCCTCATAGGCCCATGCCCCCTCCCGGAAGGTGGGGCCACGTTGGTCCCCTTCCGGAAGGTTCTAGAAGCTTCCGGTACAATACCGATTAACCCGGAACAATTCCGAACTCCAAAAACTGCACTGCCTTATATGAATCTTATTCTCCGGACCACTCCGGAACCTCTCGTGATGTCCCGGATCACATCCGAGACTCTGAACAAAAACTCATAAACCAATCATCCAATCTATCCTAGCGTCGAGACACGTTAAGTATGTGACCCTGCGGGTTCGAGAATATGCAGACATGATCTTCTATCAATAATCAATAGAGGGGTCTGGAAACCCATATTGACTCCCACACATTCATCGATGATCATATCGGATGAACTACGATGCCAGGATTCAATCAATCCCATATATATATTCCCTTCGTCTCGCGATATTTTACTTTCCCGAGATTTGATCATCGGTACCGTCATACCTAGTTCAATCTCGTTCACAGCAAGTACTTTACTCGTTCCGTAATCCGATATCACTTTGTGATTAACTCCTTAACCACATGCTTGCAAGCGGTGTTGATATCGATTACCGAGTGGGCCCGAAGTATATCTCTCCGACTTGGGAGGGACAAATCCCATCTCGATACATACAACCCAACAGATACTTTCCGATCACCTGAGAGACACCTTTATGATCACCCTCTCATAGGATGACGTTTGATGACCTCAAAGCTTTCTTACGATACCAGGGAGTTGTATTATCTCATGGTCTAAGGAATACAATATTTGACATAAGAAAAGCTTCGCAAAGACGAACACGATAACACGATCTAATTGCTTCGCTTAGTTTGGGTCTGTCCATCATATCATTCTCCCAATGATATGATCTCATTATTAATTGATAACTCATGTCCATGGTTAGGAAACCTTAACCATCATTAATCAATGAGCTAGTCCATAGAGGCGTACTAGGGACACGGTGTTGTTCACAAACCACACAAGTATTGAAGTTTCCGCTTAATACAATTCTAGCATGGAATATAAACATTATCATGAACAAGAATTATAATAATAACATCTTTATTATTGCCTCTAGGGCATAATTCCAACAGTCTTCAGCTCGGGGTGATATGGGGCTTCCAGTGGTTGTCCATTTGCATCACGCCTTGGGCAAAACTCAAAGCGAGTACCCTTGATCTGATTGATGCTCTGCCCACACAGACGGTAAAGAGCTTCTTGCATGGCCCTGGCAAGTCCATCGAGCCAGTTGTTCTCTCTCAAGGTAAACTGAATTCCCTCCGCTGTGGGAGGTTCAATCTTTCCTCGAAGACTTGCAACAATTAGCCACTGCAGATCTTCTCCTCCTTGATCATTGAGCTGAGCTCCGAAGAACTCGGGGTGCGGACGCTCCAGAAGTTCCGAAAGCTGGTCCAAACCCCTCTCAAAGATCAGGTCTCCTCCATTCCCAAGTTGGTAAAACTTGCTGTACTTCACGTCCATCTATAAGAATATAGGATGAGTAAGTTAGTAGAGTGATTAAGTGTGTCAAAATTTTATGTATTTTGCAAGAGTTTTTGGAGGCACATGAATTTTCATGAAAGAATAAAAGGGATAAGAGTGAGAATAAGTTTTTGTAAATATTTGTTTTCTTTGGTTTTGAAACTAAGTTTTTGATGCAACGTCCAGTATAACTAGGGTCTCCTATGGTCAGGATGGCTCCGATACCAACTTGTCAACACCCGGACTTTTAATCCCAGATGCATGTTATGCCATACATCGCAATCCTACCATTTTTGCGAGACATAACAGAATTGGATACCATAGTACATCATCCATTACAAACGATACATAAGTTCTTACACATATAGGGATCTCATGATCCAGTTCTTAATACAACATCAAGCAGCGGAATACGTAATAATAATGGTAGCGTAGGCGAAGCTCCATCTTCGGGGTCACAGGCAATACTGACGATGGGAGATGATCCTAGTTGTCGTAACCTTCCTGGGGTCCATCCTCAAGGTACTCCTCTTCATAGTCTTGCCATGGGAATAGCCAGGGACAAAGCCATGAGTACTCTTTAAGTACTCGCAAACTAATACTAACAGGTAAAGGGGATTTTGGATAATAGGACACTAGGCTCTAGGGTTGTTTTGCAAAAGAGCCAGATTTATCTCTACTAAGTTTAGAAGCAACAAATGCTGGTTGAAGTTTTATAACACCTAAGTGGGAACTTGTATTTCATATCACAACCCTGTTGTGGTCAAGTCAAAGTCTCAATTCATTTCACAAGTCATTTTGAAAAGTCTGACGGGGGAACAGTATGGCCACTCCAACTGTCCATAACCGCGGACGCGGCTATTCGAATAGTTTGACACTCTGCAGAGATTGTACACTTTCACCACAACATTCGATACATCCGTCAGGAACAAATCCTGAATTCACCATACTTAGTATGCGGATAATCAATCATAACCTTTCAATTACACGCCCTAGTATAAGCACCTCTCCTGTGAGTTTGGCCTCCCAACCATGACCAACTGTCATCTTGGGTACTGCACAGGTGGACAATCTTCACAAGGTAGCCTCAGCTCAGACCTTGGCCGTGAGGAAACTAATACTAAGGTATGTAAGTTTCCAGTCAAGCCCTACCCAATCTTCGGGTATTGTGGTTGTACGATAAAATTGGAATGGTATCGCATCCAGACAACCATCAGTTTTATAAAGGGCTAAGGCTCATGCCTCAACATTTTCATCACCAAAATCATCGGGTGTTTGGAAACACATGTCCAAAACATTTCAATAGAATGATCCATCATTCCAAGGTTTTCATAACCATTTTTCCACCAAGTATTCCCATCTAGAGTTGATCAAGTTTTATGCTTAGCACTAGCATCTACAGGTGGGGGTAAGCAATAATGAGGGGTGGTACACTAGTGGAGTTCTAACTAAGTTCCATCTCATGCCTTAAGATGGCATCAAGATTATCTAGCTTAGGCCAAATTTTATGCTCTTTATGCAACCTTCAAATATCTTTCTAATATCTATAATTCACTTAAGTAACTCTAAGTAATAGCTTTGATAAAGAAATAAAGTATAAAGCTTGCAAGTAAAAACTAGGATTGGTGTGTCAAGTGGATATGATCACATATGCTTAAGGCATATAGTGGGCATAGTAACAGGTAGTGGTTTGTTGCATCAGTAGAGTATCTTGTAAGGGTTAGCGTGCACATTCACTAGTTGTATTAGGCTTGCCTTGTGCAGAGCAGTGGTTGAAGTTCTCCTCAGCTTCTTCTTCGTAGAATCCTCCTTCCTCCTCGTATCCTTGGTCGGTACTATCGTCTATGAATAAATACGAGGTACACAATCACCAAACAATACTTAACTACTGGCAATCATCACACACAAGGGTCCTATAGATGATCTAGTATCATCTCTAACATTACAAGATTAACGCTTGGTTTAATTCCTTTTATTTTTAGAAAAGTAATTTCTACTCATTGAAAAACTACTTAAGATTTAATATTCTCCAAACCAAACATGGGATCATGTTGACACATGTCATCACCACATATTGTAGTCCAAGGTAATGTGATTTAAAGTGGTGTCACAATTTAAGAAGGTTGTACCCTTTTATTTTAATTAATTAAAGTGGCTAGAAATGCCTATGTGGCATTCTTTTATTACTTGAACATTATTTCTACAAGTAAACCTATATATTTTTATATATTCTGAAAGGTATGGTTAAATGTGATTTTTGAGAGTTGGAATCAACTAAAAAGCTATTATGGTTTAAATTTGAAAAATGTTTGAATACGGAAAAGCCTCTGCCTTGTTATTTTTACCATGGGTGACCTATAGATCCAAATGACTTGAATCCAACAGGATTGGATTCAGCATTCCCAGTCCTTCCTAACAAAATTGGTTTCATTCAATTTGGTGCACTGAATCGATCTGGGTTGATTTTTGAAGTTGGTTACAGAAGTGAGTTTGAAACAAAATGAAAAAGGTTTAATTCAAATAACGGGCCGGCCTACTAAGCGCAGTGCTCCCGCGGGCTGCTTAATTGGGTGACCCCACTCGTCAGTGAGACAGGGAGGGGCGAAGCGGTACGAGGCAACGTGGGTCATTCGATCTGATTCTAATCCAGCGGCTGGGAGTCATCATCGACGCGAGGCAACGCCGGAGAGAAAGAAACCTAGCGCGGCCAGTGAGAGGTGCTGGGGGATCACCGGGGTGCAGGTGAGGGTCGGCGAGGCGGGCGAACGATGAAGTCGACGACGGCGAACTCAGGGGTGGTCGCGGCAGCTCCTGGGGTGGACGAAATCGATGGCGCCCTTCTTCTCCAGAGGCGGCGGGCTCCGGTGAAATTCTGGCGAGGTGGTGCTCGCCTTGCTCCGGGAACGGTGTGGATTGTGTATGCATGCGGCGAGGGCGGCGCGCGGTCTGTGGGCGCTGGTCGAGCGTGGCGCACGGGGCGTGCTCTCGGAATGGTGGCTGGCGAGGTTGGCATGGTTCATGCGTGTGGTCCAGGGCTTGGCAACGCTCGCGGCTGGGACAGTGAGTGGCGGTGGACGGTGGGCTGCCTCCAAGACATGCTAGCTAGGCTTGTGTCTCCTCCTAGCTTGATGTTGACATGGGGGTGACATGGGTGTGCTCGGCTGTTCACCATTGATGGCAATGCCAAGATTACAGTGATACTAAGGGTTAGCTTAGGTTGTTAGATGATCTACTAAGGCTAGTGGTGTCCAGAGAGGGAACAAGTTAGGCCTCAATCACTGCTCACTATAGTGTTTAGGATTTTGTTGATTTGTGTCTGCAACCTGTTTGATGAAATGGCCGCATGAAATCAAGTTTGGAATTTTGAAAAGTTTTTTGGTGGGTGTGCTAGATTGGTGTTGGTGAGTCTGCAGATGCTTGGGTTTTGAAAGTTGAGCTTGTTTGAGTGGTTTTTGAAAAAGTGGGATCTTCCCATATGATAAAGATTCAATTTTGAATTGTCATTGAAACTATGCATTTGAAAGTTTCTGGATGATCACAAAGTGGGCCTTGATACCCTGTTATGAGTAAATTCAAGGGGTGCAAAGATCCAGGAAAGTTTCCATTAGGTTCTGAAAGTTTGAGACAGCCAAAGTAGGCATGAGAGTTAAATTGGTCAAAATGACCATTCCTTTATTTTATTTGTTTTGACTTATTTGTCTTTAGGAAAAGTTTGGGAAATGTTTTAGATGATGTTTATTTCACCTAAGAACCATTTTACAAGCAAGGAAACATACAAACAAGGTGGTTCAAAAGAATTTCAAATTAAATGCATACACATATGCATGCCTTCATAATTTTAATTAGAGAAGTTTTTGTTAACCCTAATTTTGATGATTAGAGTTTGATGATTTAAGTTTAGTATTTTTGGGATGTTACAGCAACTCTTGGTGAAGTGCCATTTTTACGATTTTGCGTGTGTGTTGTAATATGCATTGCCTGGTGATGCGCTAGTTTTATGATTTTGTAACGCACTACAAAATAGCGCATCTGGTGAAGCGCTAGCGGATAATGCTCGCTCTATAGCAAAAACCGGCGTTGTAAACCTATTTAGCACGCGCGATTTTCTAGCGTCTACTGAAGATGCCCTTTGTCAAAAAAGTCTTGATAGCAAGATGTACATCTACAGACTACAATAGAATGGGGAGCTATCTCGTCAACGAAACACGGGACTTGATTATTTTTGACAAATCTAATCCTCCTTCAAACTCAAACATAAAATGAAGGACACGACAACACCGAGGTCGACCTCGTTTTTAGATAAACCTAGGTCATTCCGACCAGGTGCCAAACCACCCCCGACCACGTTCCGCGCCACAAAAAAAAACGGGCAGACAGAAAAACCGAATCCCTTTCCACTTGGCCCACACCCCCAGATCTTACCTGGTCCCATCTTCTTCCCCACGCTATCTTCTTCCTCCCGAGCCATCTACCTCCTCCCCGACCCTAGATCCACAGTAGATCGAGAAAAAAAAGGTCTGATAGATTCCACTGCCCCCCGGGTTGGGTTTTGTTACATTAACGCCTGATAACTTTGCCTGCACAGATCGGATTCGTTACATTGAGCACCTCTGACAACAATGTAACACCTTGTTTCACCTCTCTACAAAAGAAACAAGACCAGATCTCCATATTTGTTCTTCCCATAACTGTAAGTTACAGACCTCCTCCTCCTCTTCTCGTCCTCTATGTGCTCTCCCCCTACCCTTTTTATGTGTTACAACTTTCTGTAACAAAAAAGCTTTGGGTCGCTCCCAGGAGGAACCAAAGATGTAACATACTGGTCTGAACTAGAAGTAACATAGTGTGTGTGTGTGTGTGTGTGTTAAAATGCAGACATAAACATTGTTTTCTGCCAGCACATAACATGTAGATGTATCAAGTAGATGGTCTGAACCAGAAGTAACATAGAACAGTAAACACATACACATTGATCTAAAGAAAAGATGTATCAGGATGGGTACTCATCACTGCATGAATATAGTTAACTGGATAGATACAATCAAGTAGTGTTCTTCATTGTATCTATCCAGTTAATAAGCTTCCTGCATATATAACAAGCTTCCTACATCCATGGGAAGTTGCATTTTAGATCCACATGGTACTTATTTGATTCATATAACCTGTATGTTTTGTAATAAAAAATGTTAGTTTTTATGCATAAACCTTGATAGCATTTTACTATGCAAGAAAAAGAAAAACTATGGAAAAATCATTCACTGTATCTTCCTTTTTTGCTCTGTGTGCTATCAGATTGTTTGGAACTTATTGTTAGAATAAAACAATGCCAAGGGGTTTCGACTACTGCTTTGGGGGCATCGACCTCAATGAGCCAGCAGGAGAAGGTACTTCAGCACCATCTGCTAGCCAATCAGTGGACGAGAATGCTGTTAGACAATCTTCATATGTGCCTGGGCTGGGCCTTTCACTGGCCATAATGTTGATCAAGCGATAAGTGGTGAAGGGGTTTCATGCACTGGTCCTCATGCACATTCAGGTGTGCGCACGGGGATTACATTGTCGACTGAGGACAATGGTGGTGAATGCGAGATCCAGTCCACTCCGGAAGGGTTTACTCCAAAAACTCCCTATGTTGGTATGGTGTTTGAATCTCTTGAGGCAACACTTGCGCATTACAACAGATATGCCAAACATATAGGATTTTCTGTGAAGATTGAGTCCTCTAAAAGATCAGCCAAAGATGGCCAGAGAGACAAAACTGTTTTCGTGTGCAACAAATCTGGGAAAAATCCAGAATTAGAGGCTGTTACTGTTAAACAAAGGAACCGAAAAATAACTGTGTTGACTGATTGCAAGGCAAAAAATGCATGTAAAGCGGGCTGGTGCTCCTAGATGGATAGTGGCACAATTCATTGAAGATCACACTCATGAGGTTATTGAGAAATTTCCGTTAATAAAATACTTGTAATCTCATAATAGAATCCCAAAGGTTATTGAGTTCTGGTAGGATAATGGAAATCATGGGTGAGGTTTATGGCAGCAAGAAAAACATCCCGTATAATAGTAAAGCAGTCAGCAATTACACTGCTTCGATAGATAACCAAAACAGGATCAAAGATATTCCAGAGTTATTTAAGTACATTGAAGAAGTGGACCCTAGATTTTTCGTTACATTTAAGCTTGATGTAGATGATAGAGTAGAATATCTGTATTGGGTGGATGGTGCTGCTAGAGATGCATACAAGCTATACCATGATTGTATCTTATTTGATACTACATTCATGACTAACAAGTATAACATTCCCTGTGCCCTCTTTATTGGTATCAATAGATATGGTCAATCAATACAGTCGGGGTGTGGTTTTCTGAGGAATGAGAAGATTGAGAACTTTGTGTGGCTGTTTAAAGCTTTTTTGGAAGCTATGGATGGATTACACCCTCTGAATATAATTACTGACCAGGATGGAGCTTTAAGGTCTACAATCTTGCTAATTTTCATACTCATAATCCACAGATTTTGAAGGTGGCATATCATGCATAAAGTTCAAGAGAAGCTTGGTCCGTTTGTCGCCGCGAGAGAAGATTTGAGGCTAAAATTCAATGAGGTAATTGATTACAGTTTGAGTGTTGAGGAGTTTGAACAGAATTGGGCAGAGATGATTGAGAGGCATGACGTTACAGATAATTAACATTTTTTGGACCTCTACGACCTATGCGAGTTCTTTGTACCAACATATTTTCGGAAAAGTTTTTTCCCTTTCCTCCAAACAACTGCTATACGCAAGGGTTTCAATGTTGTTCTCAAGATGTATGTTAACCCACATGACAATGTAACATTCTAGGATTAGAACCTAGAAATAGAGAGGACACAGGTTTGTGCATTGCATTCATGCATAAGAAAATCCGGGAAATTTTCGCGCAAAATTAAAAGAGCTATAGAGGGATCGATATCTCTCTTGTACTGATGGAATCTTCGGAGAAAGTGCGATAGATTTTGATATGACCTTTGTAGAATTCTTTGTTTTGGGGGAAAAGTTTCTCAAACATGTATTTGAATTTCAAATATGAATTCAAATGACTTTATAAAAATTCACAAATGGAAATTGGAAATATTTAATAACTTGAAGGGAAATGATTAAAAAAATGATATAAAAGAATTCTTTATTAATATATATACATATAGTGTTACATTGATCTTTTACAATAAATAATCAGGAAACAAATAAGTAGAAAATGGAATTACATTATTGAAATAAATAAAAGAATTCTTTATTACAACAAAATATATATGACATTGTCTTTACAAATGAATTATAAAAGAAAATAAGTAAACTTTATTGAATCAAATACAACAATACAATGTTTTTACAATATTCAAACAGAAAATAAATTACAACATTTAATACAAAGAAACTCCTAAGCTATTATTCTCTTATCCCTTCATCATCTGGCATTTTCTTTCTTCTTCTCACTTCCTGCAAACACAACAAAAAGAAAACAAGAACAAAACAAAAATAAAATAAAATAAAAGAATGTTAGTTGGATAGTTAGTTTTGCTCTCAGAATTGAACAGTGAAATGCACTATTAAGTTTTCATCATTGAGCTAATCTGTAAGGAGCAAGTTTCACCAAATTGAGCATCTGTTCTTATCTAGTAAGGGCCTCCATACTGAAGGGTTTTGCAGCATAGTAAATCAAAAAAAATTCTACGGATGCGAACAAGAAAGCCAAGATCTAATCTAGGAGATGTAATCAACGAGAGAGATTGATGAGATCTTCATACCCTTGAAGAAATCGCACAGCGGAAACGTTCAACAGAACGTGGTTGACGTAGTCGTACTCGCCGTCTCCTCCTCGCGATCCGATCCGATCCTACGCCGCAAGTGGCGGCGCCTCCGAGAGATGCACAAGTACGATGCAGCGACGTCTCCTCTTTTCCTTGGTCCAGCAAGTATGGTGGAGAGATAGATTGGATCTGCAGCACGACGGCGTAGTGCTTATGGTGGAGAGATTCTGCGGCAGGGTTTCGCCTACGCGCAGTCGGGAGAGAGAGAGAGGGGCAGCAGTTGGCGGCTAGGGTTGGAGTGGGAGGGGGAGGCTGCGCCCCTGCCCTCCTTATATAGGGGGCTGGCCGGCCCCCTTGACCCCTCCTCCAAGCCCTAGGGCGGCGGCCCAAGGGGTGGAGTGGGGGGCAAGTCATCCCCCTTCTTCTAGAAGGTTCCCCTAGGGTTTCCCCTAGGGCTGGCCGGCTGGGCCTTAGGGGCCTTGTGCCCCTGGCCCAAAGTGGCCAGGGCACTTCCCCTTAGGCCCACGTAGGCCTCCGACAAGTGGTCCCACGTTGGTCCCACTCCGGAACCTTCTAGAACCTTCTGGTACAATACCGATAAACTTCGAAACGATTCCGAAATCCAAAAATTGCTTTCCTTTATATGAATCCTATTCTCCGGACCATTCCAGAACCTCTCGTGATGTCCTGGGTCTCATCTGAGACTCCGAACAAAAACTCATAAACCAATTATCCATTCTATCCTAGCGTCGATGCACGTTAAGTGTGTGACCCTACGGGTTCGAGAATATGCAGACATGATCTTCTATCAATAATCAACAGCGGGATCTAGAAACCCATATTGACTCCCACATATTCATCGATGATCATATCGGATGAATCACGATGCCAGGATTCAATTAATCCCATATATGTATTCCCTTCGTCACGCGATATTTTACTTGCCCGAGATTCAATCGTTGGTATCAGCATACCTAGTTCAATCTCGTTCACATCAAGTACTTTACTCGTTACATAATCCGATATCGCTTTGTGATTAACTCCTTAACCACTTGCTTGCAAGCGGTGTTGATATCGATTACCGAGTGGGCCCAAAGTATATCTCTCCGACTCGGGAGGGACAAATTCCATCTCGATACATACAACCCAACAAGTACTTTCCGATCACCTGAGAGACACCTTTATGATCACCCTCACATAGGATGACGTTTGATGACCTCAAAGCTTTCTTCCAATACTAGGGAGTTGTATTATCTCATGGTCTAAGGAATATAATACTTGACATAGGGAAAATCTTCGCAAAGATGAACACGATGACACAATCTAATTTCTCTGCTTAATTTGAGTCTGTCCATCATATCATTCTCCTAATGACATGATCTAATTATTAATCGACAACTCATGTCTATGGTTAGGAAACCTTAACCATCATTAATCAATGAGCTAGTCCATAGAGGCGTACTAGGGACACAGTGTTGTTCATAAACCACACAAGTTTCAAAGTTTCCGCTTAATACAATTCTAGCAAGGAATATAAACTTTATCATGAACAAGAATTATAATAATAACATCTTTATTATTGCCTCTAGGGCATAATTCCAACAGTCTCCTACTTGCACTAGAGTCAATAATCTAGTTTACATCTGGAAACAATCTAACACCCATGTCATTAAGGTGCTGATCATGTTTTGCTCGTGGAAGAGGTTTAGTCAACGGATCTGCGACATTCAGATCCGTATGTACTTTGCTAATCTTCAGATCTCCATCTGCTATATAATCTCGAATTATATGAAAACGGTGGTTGATGTGCTTGTTCTTTGGATGATATCTTGGTTCCTTAACCAGTGCTATGGCGCCAGTGTTGTCGCACAATATCTCCAGTGGGTCCAAGGCACTTGGAACCACACCAAGCTCAGTGATGAAGTTCCTGATCCAAACTCCTTCACTTGACGCTTATGAAGCAGCCATGTATTCCGCTTCTGTTGTAGATCCCGCGATCACGCTTTGCTTGCAGCTTCTCCAGCTCACAGCTCCACCATTCAAAATATAAACGTATCCTGTCTGAGATTTAGAATCATCCGGGTCGGTGTCGAAACTAGCGTCGACGTAACCTTTTACGACGAGCTGCTCATCACCTCCATAGACCAAGAACATTTCTTTAGTCCTATTTAAATACTTTAGGATGTTCTTTACGGCTGTCTAGTGTTCCACTCCTGGATCACTTTGGTATCTGCTCGTCAAAATAAGAGCATTGGACACATCCGGTCTAGTACATAGCGTGGCATACATGATAGAACCTATGGCCGAGGCATATGGCACTTTGCTCATAGTATCTCTATCTTTTACCGTAGCTGGACACTGAGCCTTGCTCAATATCTTACCTGACAACATGGGCAATGAACCTTTCTTTGCTTTATCCATTCTGAACCTTTTCAGAACTTTGTCTAGATATGTACTTTGGCTTAAAGTTATTAGGCGTCTTTGTCTATCTCTATAGATTTTGATGCCTAATATATAAGCAACTTCTCCTAGGTCTTTCATTGAAAAACATTTATTCAAATAACTCTTCACATCGTTAAGCATACCAATGTCATTTCCAATAATCAATATGTCATCCACATATAGTACTAAAAATGTCACCGAGCTCCCACTCACTTTCTTGTAGATACAAGCTTCGTAGCAATTTGGAACAAATCCAAAACTCTTGATCACTTGATCAAAATGAAGGTTCCAACTCCGAGATGCTTGCTTTAGTCCATAAATGGAATGCTGAAGTTTGCACACCTTATTAGCATCCTTAGGATCGACAAAACCTTCGGGCTGCATCATATACAACTCTTCATCAATGTTGCCATTGAGGAACGCAGTCTTGACATCCATCTGCCGTATTTCATAATCATGAAATGCAGTAATTGCTAATAAAATCCGAATGGACTTAAACATTGCTACGGGAGAGAAAGTCTCATCGTAGTCAACACCTTGAACTTGACGAAACCCTTTTTCGACAAGCCGAGCTTTATAGACAGTAACATTACCATCCACGTCCGTTTTCTTCTTTAAAATCCATTTGCACTCAACGTCCTTACGGTCGCTAGGAGGGTACACCAAAGTCCATACTTGGTTTTCGCTCATGGATCCCAATTCGGATTTCATGGCCTCTAGCCATTTATCAGAGTCTGGGCTCATCATTGCTTCCTCATAGTTCGCAGGTTCACTGTTGTCTAACACCTAGACGGTTAAGACAGGGTTGCCGTACCATTCAGGAGTGGCATGTGACCTTGTCGACCTACGAAGTTCAGTAGTAGCATCGTTCGAAGTTTCATGATACTCGTCATTAGCTTCCTCTCTTGTTGGTGCAGACGACACTGGAACAATTTCAGGTGTTGCGCTACTCTCCAACTGGAGAGAAGGTTTAATAACCTCGTCTATCTCTACCTTCCCCCCACTCACTTCTTTTGAGATAAAGTCCTTCTCAAGAAAGGATCCGGTCTTTGCAATAAACACTTTGCCTTCGGATCTGTGGTAGAAGGTATACCCAATCGTTTCCTTAGGGTATCCTATGAAGACGCATTTCTCCGCTTTGGGTTCGAGCTTGTCCGGCATCAACTTCTTGACGTAAGCTTCGCATCCCCAAACTTTAAGAAATGGCAACTTAGGTTTAGCACCAAACCATAGTTCATACGGTGTCGTCTCAACGGATTTATATGGTGCCCTATTTAAAGTGAATGCAGTGGTTTCTAATTCATAACCCCAAAATGATAACGGCAAATCTGTAAGAGACATCATTGATCGCACCATATCTAATAGAGTTTGATTCCGACGTTCAGACACACCATTGCACTGTGGTGTTCCGGGTGGCGTGAGTTGCAAAACAATTCCGCTTGCTTTAAGATGCGTGAGAAAATCATAACTCAAATATTCACCTCCACGATCGGATCGTAGAAATTTAATTTTCCTGTTACGATGGTTTTCCACTTTGTTCTGAAATTCTTTGAACTTTTGAAACGTTTCAGATTTATGTTTCATTAAATAGATATATCCATATCTACTTAAGTCATTAGTAAAACTGAGAAAATAGCGATATCCACCGCGCGTCGAAACACTCATTGGTCCGCATACATCGGTATGTATGATTTCCAATAAGTCCGTTGCTCGCTCCATTATTCCGGAGAACGGGGTTTTGATCATCTTGCCCATGAGGCACGGCTCACACGTGTCAAATGATTCAAAATCAAGAGACTCCAAAAGTCCATCAGAATGGAGTTTCTTCATGCGTTTAACACCAATATGACCTAGACGGCAGTGCCACAAATAAGTTGGATTATCACTATCTACTTTACATCTCTTAGCCTCAATGTTATGGATGTGCGTTTCATTGCTTTCGAGATTCAGAAGAAATAAACCATTCACAACAGGTGCATGACCATAAAAGATGTTATTCATATAAATAGAACAACCATTATTCTCTGATTTAAATGAATAACCGTCTAGCAATAAACACGATCCAGATATAATGTTCATGCTCAACGCAGGCACATAATAACACTTATTAAGGTTTAAAACTAATCCTGAAGGTAAAACTAAGGAGAGCGTGCCGACGGCCATCACATCAACTTTTGATCCATTGCCAACGCGCATCGTCACCTCATCCCTTGCTAGACGCCGTCTATTCCGTAGCTCCTGTTTCGAGTTACAAATATTAGCAACTGAACCAGTATCATATACCCAGGCACTACAACGAGCGCTAGTAAGGTAAACATCAATAACATGTATATCAAATATACCTTTAATGGTGCTAGCCTTCTTGCCCGCCAAGTACTTCGGACAATTGCGCTTCCAGTGACCCTTGTCCTTGCAATAGAAGCACTCAGTGTCCGGCTTGGGTCCATACTTGAGCTTCTTCTCAGCAGGGGCAACGCGCTTGTCGCTGCCTTTCTTGAAGGATTTATTTGCACCCTTAGATTTCTTAAAGCTAGTGGTCTTGTTGACCATCAACACATGATTATCTTTCTTGATATCCACCTCCACAGCTTTCAGCTTAGCGAAGATCTCAGTGATCGTATCAGTGGAACCAATTTGATTGTGAGTAACTACAAAACTTTTGTAGCTAGGAGGGAGTGATTGTAGAACTCTTTCAATCTTGAGCTCTTCTGGAATCTTGAAGTCCAGTTGCTCAAGACGTTGAGTTTAGCCCGACATCTTAATGGCGTGCTCACTAACGGAACTCCCTTCCTCCATCTTGCAGTTAAAGAACTTCTCAGAGATCTCATATCTCTCAGAACGGGCCTGAGTCTGAAACATGGTTTTCAGTTCCTTAAGTATCTCAAAGGGCCCGTCGAATTCCTAAAAACGATTTTGAAGTTCCGGTTCCATAGCAAACAACATGGTACTCTTAAACGCTCCATAATCATCTTTGCATGACTGATAAACAGCTTTTTCATTAGCCGGCGCATCAGTAACAGGGGCGTCACCTAGCGCTTTCTCAAGTACATAGGCTTTTTGTCCGCCAGCGAGAATGATTCTCAGATTGCGGAACCAGTTGGTGAAGTTAGACCCATTGTTCTTAAGCTTTTCTTTCTCAGCAAAAACGTTGAAGTTGAAGTTGGACTTAGCCATTTGATCTACAAAATTTGCAAATACAATTTAGACTATGTTCATGATAACTAGTTCAACTTTATCAAATTACTAGATGAACTCCCACTAAATTCAACATCCCTCAAGTTGTTTAGTGAACACGGTCCAAATTCACCACACCTAATCCGATCTTCACGAGAAGAGATGTGGTTTCAATGGTGGACAACAAAGTGTCGATCATATCATTCATATGACTCATGTTTAACCTTTCGGTTCGTGTGTTCTGAGGCCATGTCTGTACATGCTAGTCTCGTCAAGTCAAACCCAAGAATTTCCGCGTGTGCAAAACTGGCTTGCACCCGTTGTATGTGAACGTAGAGTTTATAGCACCCGATCATCACGAGGTGCTTGAAAACGACGAACTTTCGCAACGGTGCATACATGGGGAGAACACAATTTTATCTTGATCTTTAAGTGAGGAATCATCTTATAATGCTACCGTCGCTATCTAAGCATAATAAGATACATAAAAGGATAAACATCACATGCATATAATTTTATGTGACATGGTATAGCCAATCTCCGCGCAATGATCTCCATCTTGTGCGCGCCAGCATGATCTCCATCACTCCACCATGATTGCCTCCACCACGAATAGCAACTACAACTATTGCTAACTACTTAGCTATAAAGTAAAGCTATTACATGGCGTATAAGAAGTTGACACGCAGGTCATATACAATTATAAAGACAACCGTATGGCTCCTGCCGGTTGTGAACTCATCGACATGCAAGTCGTGAAATATTACAAAACATGATCATTGCATACATCTCAATTCATACACATCATGTCTTGGGCCATACCATATCACAAAACACTCCCTGCAAAAACAAGTTAGACGCCTCTACTTTGTTGTTGCATGTTTTACGTGGCTTATGGGAGTAGATGCTAAGAACGATTCTTACCTATGGAAAGCCACAACGGTGATATTATGGTTGCTAACATCCGTTGTAAATCTCATGACTACTATAGTGAGAGAAACTGGCATCCACCAGCCGCATGTGTGGAACAAGCCACACGTCAAGTGCGGAGCCGATCTCGCGAACGAGGTCGCGTAAAGTTGGCCTGGACCGCTTCGATCTCACTATGACGTGCCATAAGAAATACACAACAAGAGGTTTGCAACAGAAAACATCAACGCCCGCAACAAGCATGTTGCGTTCTACTCGTGAAACACATCTACGCATAGATCTAGCTCTGATACCACTGAAGGGTTTCGCAACATAGTAAATCAAAAAAAATTCTACGGATGCGAACAAGAAAGCCAAGATCTAATCTAGGAGATGTAATCAACGAGAGAGATTGATGAGATCTTCATACCCTTTAAGAAATCACACAGCGGAAATGTTCAACAGAACATGGTTGACGTAGTCGTACTCGCCGTCTCCTCCTCGCGATCCGATCCGATCCTACGCCGCAAGTGGCGGCGCCTCCGAGAGATGCACACGTACGATGCATCGACGTCTCCTCCTTTCCTTGGTCCAACAAGTATGGTGGAGAGATAGATTGGATCTGCAGCACGACGGCGTGGTGCTTATGGTGGAGAGTTTCTGCGGCAGGGATTCGCCTACGCGCAGTCGGGAGAGAGAGAGGTGGAGGGGCAGCAGTTGGAGGCTAGGGTTGGAGTGGGAGGGGGAGGCTGCACCCCTGCCCTACTTATATAGGGGGCTGGCCGGCCCCCTTGACCCCTCCTCCAAGCCCTAGGGCGGCGGCCCAAGGGGTGGAGTGGGGGGAAAGTCATCCCCCCTTCTTCTAGAAGGTTCCCCTAGGGTTTCCCCTAGGGCTGGCCGGCTGGGCCTTAGGGTCCTTGTGCCCCTGGCCCAAAGTGGCCAGGGCACTTCCCCTTAGGCCCACGCAGGCCTACAACAAGTGGGCCCACGTTGGTCCCACTCGGAACCTTCTAGAACCTTCCGGTACAATACCGATAAACTCTGAAACGATTCTGAAATCCAAAAACTGCTTTCCTTTGTATGAATCTTATTCTCCGGACCATTCCGGAACCTCTCGTGATGTCCTGGGTCTCATCTGAGACTCCGAACAAAAACTCATAAACTAATTATCCATTCTATCCTAGCATCAATGCACGTTAAGTGTGTGACCCTACGGGTTCGAGAATATGCAGACATGATCTTCTATCAATAATCAACAGCGGGATCTGGAAACCCATATTGACTCCCACATATTCATCGATGATCATATCGGATGAACCACGATGCCAGGATTCAATTAATCCCATATATGTATTCCCTTCGTCACACGATATTTTACTTGCCCGAGATTCGATCGTTGGTATCGGCATACCTAGTTCAATCTCGTTCACAACAAGTACTTTACTCGTTCCGTAATCCGATATCACTTTGTGATTAACTCCTTAACCACGTGCTTGCAAGCGGTGTTGATATCGATTACCGAGTGGGCCCAAAGTATATCTCTCCAACTCGGGAGGGATAAATTCCATCTTGATACATACAACCCAACAAGTACTTTCCGATCACCTGAGAGACACCTTTATGATCACCCTCACATATGATGACGTTTGATGACCTCAAATCTTTCTTCCAATACCAGGGAGTTGTATTATCTCATGGTCTAAGGAATACAATACTTGACATAGGAAAAAGCTTCGCAAAGATGAACACGATGACACGATCTAATTGCTCTGCTTAATTTGGGTCTGTCCATATCATTCTCCTAATGACATGATCTCATTATTAATCGACAACTCATGTCTATGGTTAGGAAACCTTAACCATCATTAATCAATGAGCTAGTCCATAGAGGCGTACTAGGGACATGGTGTTGTTCATAAACCACACAAGTATCAAAGTTTTCGCTTAATACAATTCTAGCATGGAATATAAACTTTATCATGAACAAGAATTATAATAATAACATCTTTATTATTGCCTCTAGGGCATAATTCCAACACGTACAACATCACAGGCTTGGAGAGGGGCAAGTTTCACCATGGCAGTAAAATTAATAAGATAAAGATTCCACAAATATCAAGTTTTCACTTGATCTCATCCACACCAGCAGGTCCCACTTGCAAGCAGCTTGCACATCAACATGCAGTTATCTGCTGTCAACACAGGAGCACATCTGGGGAGGATAAGAAGGAACTAGTCGTGGCAGTTCACTGCTATTAGCTACTCCTTCCACCCCAGATCATTTCTTAGCACTAGAACTCCCAAGTCCCACACATAAACAACCACATTCTAGAATCATATTATCACTGATCTATCCAGCTTCATCAACCAAAAACCAGATCATTCCACCAAACCATCAACCAACTCTGGTTGCTCCCTGGAGCCATCCAGGAGTGTCAACACCAGGATTTTTAATCCTAGATGCCTGTTATGCCATACATCGCAATCCCAGGATTACCATTTTTGCGAGACATAACAGATTTGGATATCATAGTACATCATCCATTACAAACCATACATAAGGTCTTACACAAATAAGGATCTCATGATCCAGTTCTTAATACAACTCAAGTAGCGGAAATACGTAATAATAAAGGTAGCGTAGGCGAAGCTCCATCTTCGGGGTCACAGGAAATGCTGACGATGGGAGATGATCCTAGTTGTCGTAACCTTCCTGCGGTCCATCATCTTGGTACTCCTCTTCATAGTCTGGCCACGGAAATAGCCAGGGACAAAGCCATGAGTACTCTTTAAGTACTCGCAAACTAATACTAACAAGTGAAGGGGGGTTTTTGTAGTAGGACACTAAGCTCTAGGGTTGTTTTGCAAAAAGCCAGATTTACCTCTACTAAGTTCAAAAGCAAGAAAAGCTAGTTGAATTTTATAACACCTAAGTGGGAACTTGTATCTCATATCACAACCCTGTTGTGGTCAAGTCAAAATATCAATTTAGTTCACAAGTCATTTTGAAAACATCTTACGGGGGAACAATATGGCCACTCCAACTATCCATAATCGCGGACGCGTCTATTCGAATAGTTTGACACTCTGCAGAGATTGTACACTTTCACCACAACATTCGATACATCAGTCAGGAACAAATCCTGAATTCACCATACTCAGTATGCGGATAATCAATCCTAACCTTTCAATTACACGCCCTAGTATAGGCACCTCTCATGTGAGTTTGGCCACCCAACCCTGACCAACTGTCATCTTGGGTACTGCACAGGTGGACAATCTTCACAAGGTAGCCTCAGCTCAGACCTTGGCCGTGAGGGAACCCATACTAAGGTATATAAGTTTCCAGTCAAGCCCTACCCAAACTTCGGGTACTGTGGTTGTACGGTAAAATTGGAATGGTATTGCATCCAGACAACCATCAGTTTTGTAAAGGGCTAAGGCTCATGCCTTAACATTTTCATCACCAAAATCATTTGGTGTTCGGAAACACATGTCAAAACATCTCAGTAGAATGACTCATCATTCTAAGGTTTTCATAACCATTTTCCACCAAGTATTCCCATCTAAAGTTGATCAAGTTTTATGCTAAGCACTAGAATATACAAGTGGGGGTGAGTACTAATGAGGGGTGGTAAACAATTGGAGTTTAACTAAGTTCAATATCATGCCTTGGGATGACATCAAGATTATCTAGCTTAGGCCAAATTTAAAGCTCTTTATGCAACCTTCGGTTATACTTCTAGAATCTACAAGTCACTTAGGTAAACTCTAAAAGAAAGCTTTGATAAAGAAATAAAGTAGAAAGCTTGCAAGTAAAACTAGGATTGGGTTATCAAGTGGATATAACCACATATGCTTAAGGCATATAGTTGGCATAGTAACAAGCAAGTATTAGCTTGCATGAGTAAGGTATCTTGCAAGAGTTAACTTGCTCAATCAACTAGTAGTATTAGGCTTGCATAGGTCAACTTGATTAGTAAGGCTTGCCTTGTGCAGAGCAGTGGTTGAAGTTCTCCTCGGCTTCTTCTTCGTAGTATCCTCCTTCCTCCTCGTATCCTTGGTCGGTACTAGCATCTATGAATAAATACGAGGTACACAATCACCAAAAATACTTAACTATTTTCAATCATCACTCAAAAGGTTACTATAGATGATCTAGCATCATCACTAACATTAAAGCATTTGTCTTATTTATTTTACTTTGAGAAAAGTAATTTCTACTCATTGAAAAACTACTTAAGATTTAATATTCTCCAACTCAAACATGGGATCATGTTGACACATGTCATCACCACATATTTCAGTACATGGGAATGTGATTTAAAGTGGTGTCACAATTTAATAAGGTTTAACCCTTTTATTTTAAATAAATAAAGTGACTAGAAATGCCTATGTGGCATTCTTTTATTACTTGGACATTATTTCTGTGAGTAAGCCCATATATTTTTATATATTCTAAAAGGTACGATCAAATGTGATTTTTGAGAGTTGGAATCAACTCAAAAGCTATTATGGTTTAAATTTGAAAAATGTTTGAATGCAGAAAAGCTTCTGCCTTGTTATTTTTACCAAGGTTGATCTATAGATCCAAATGATTTGAATCCAATGGGCTTGGATTCAGCCTATCAATACCTTTCTAACAAAATTGGTTTCATTCAATTTGGTTTACTGGATCGAGCTGGGTTGATTTTTGAAACTAGGTACAGAACTAAGTTTGAATATAAATAGAAAAAGCTAAATTCAAACGAGTGGGCTGCGCGGGAAGGGGTAATGGGCCGGCCCAGTGTCACTACGCGGTGGGGGGCGCAACTGACAGGGGGGTCTACTGGTCAGTGGCTCATAAAACGCGAAGCGGTACGGGGCGATGTGGTGCGTTGGATTAGAAGCGAGATCAACGGCTGAGGGTCGTCATCGACGATGAACATGTCACCAGCGAGCTCGAACCCTAGCGGCTCAGTGGGGGTCGTGGGAGGCTCACCGGGGCTCAGGCGAAGGTCGGCGATGAGGGTGAACGACGAAGTCGACAACGGCGATTCTCCTGGCACCGACAGCTTCTCCTGGGGCGGTTCCAATCGATGGCTTCCTTCTTCTCCAGCAGCGGCGGGCTCCGATGAAATTCCGGCGACGCGCTGCTTTCCTTGCTCCGGGAATGAGGTGGGGTGGTTTTGGGTGAGAGGGGAGTAGAATGGTGTGAAGAATTCGAGCGGGGGATGCCTCTATTTATAGTTGCGAGAGGGGACCGACGGGCGCAAGCTGAGCTCGTCGTGGTCGACGGTACATCGGGTTATCGGCGTGGGCGATGATAGGGGGCGGTGCTATGCTCCCTGGCGAAGCTCAACGGTGTGGTGGCGAGGCGTGGGGCGGTGTTGATCGGTCGGAACGCTGCGGTGCTCTGCGCTGGTCCGACGGAAGTTTTGATGGCGCACAACGTGCGTGGTCCGCGCGGCGGCGAACGAGCGTGTCTGCGGGGTTTCTGGGACCGTGTTGATCACGCTTGCACGCGGAAAGGGCGGCGAGCGGTCGGTGGGTGCTGGTCGAGCGTGGCGCATGGGGCGCACTCTCGGCATGGTTGCAGAGAAGGTTGGCATGGCCTGGGCGTGTGGTCCAGTGGCTGGCATTGCTTGCGGCTAGGACAGGAAGTGGCGGTGGGGTGCTAGCTTGCTCCCAGACAAGGTTGGCGAGGCTAGTGTTGCTCGTAGCTTGCTGTCGACTATGGGGTGGCAATGGTGCTCTCGGCCTGCTCACCATTGATGACAATGGCCAGCTTACAGTGGTGCTAGTGATTAGCTAAGGTTGTTAATGATATACTAAGGCTAGTGGTGTCCAGAGAGGGAACAAGTTAGGCCCAAAACACTGCTCAACATAGTGTTTTGATTTTGTTTGATTTGCAGTTGCAACCTGTTTGATAAAATGGCGGCATGACTCAAGTTTTGAATTTTGAAAATATTTTTGGTGGGTGTGCTAGGCATGTGCTGGTGATACTGTGGATGCTTGGGTTTTGAAAATTGAGCTTGTTTGAGTGGTTTTTGAAAAAGTGGGATCTTCCCATATGAAATAGATTCAATTTTCAACTGTCATTTAAACTATGCATTCAAATGTTTTTGGATGATCACAAGGTGGGCCTTGGTACCTTGTTATGAGTACTATCAAGGGGTGCAAATATCCATACATGTTTCTGTTAAGTTCTGACAGTTAGAGATAGCCAAAGTAGGCATGGGAGTTAATTTGGCCAAAATGACCATTCACTTATTTAGTTTGTTTTGATTTGTTTGTCTTTGGGAAAAGTGTGGGGATTGTTTAGATGATGTTTATTTCACCTAAGAATCATTTTACAAGCAAATAAACACAAAACCAAAGCAATTCAAAAGAATCCAAATTGTAATGCATACACATATGAATGCTTTCATATTTTTAATTGGAAAAGTTTTTGTTAACCCTAATTTTGATGATTAGAGTTTGATGATTCAAGTTTAATATGTTTGGGATGTTACAAACCTTCCCCCCTTAAACAAAATCTCGTCCCGAGATTTGAAAAAGGACGAAAAGATTACCTTCGATTTGAAGAGATCGGGAAACTCCGTCGTGATCTTCGCGCTCCCAGGTAGCTTCCTCTTCTATGTGGTTTCTCCACTGAATCTTGAGAAACTTGATGCTTCGGGTTTTGGTAGTTCTGAAAGCTTCGTCCAAAATACGGATGGGTACTTCGGGATAGGTCAGGTCATCGTTGATCTCTATGGTCCGGTGATCAATATTCTTGAACACTTTGGTCTTCTCTGGAACTTCGAGACACTTGCGAAGTAATGATATATGGAACACATTGTGCACGAATGACATATCCTCGGGTCGTTCCAATTGATATGATACTTCCCCTCGACGGTTCAGAATCTTGGAGGGTCCGATATATCTGGGGGCTAACTTTCCCTTCAGTTGGAAACACTGCATTCCTTTCAATGGGGACACTTTCAGATACACAAAATCTCCTATGTTGAAGGCGAGGTCTCGACGCCTCTTGTCGGTGTAACTCTTCTGCCTTGATTGGGCTGTCTTGAGGTGCTCACGAATCTTGTGAACTTTCTCTTCTGATTCTCATAGGATGTCGGGTCCGAAGATCTGACTCTCTCCTACTTCCGACCAGTTCAAAGGGGTGCGACACTTCTTTCCATACATGAATTCAAATGGGGCCATTTGCAAACTAGCTTGATAACTGTTGTTGTATGAAAATTCTGCAAACGGCAGACAGTCTTCCCACTTAGATCCATATTCTAACACACAGGCTCTCAGCATATCTTCGAGTATTTGATTTACTTGCTCCGTTTGTCCATCGGTCTGAGGGTGATACGCGATGCTGAAATCTAGGCAGGTTCCTAAACCTTCTTGGACTTTCTTCCAGAATCTCGAGGTAAACTGAGTTCCTCGATCCGATACGATGTTCTTAGGGACTCCATGCAAACTGACAATTCTAGCGATGTATAACTCCGCTAGCTTCGAACTCTGATATGTGGTCTTGACTGGTAAGAAATGGGTGACTTTGGACAATATGTCCACTATGACCCAGATAGAGTCATTTCCCCTACTAGAAGTAGGCAATCCGGTGATAAAGTCCATTCGAACGAAATCCCATTTCCATTCCGGAATCTACAATGGTTGCAACAATCCAGCGGGTCTTTGATGTCCTGCCTTGACTCGCTGACATATATCACACTTGGCGATATAGCTTCCGATTTCTCTCTTCATCTTATGCCACCAAAATTGCTCTTTCAAATCTTGATACATCTTGGTTCCTCCGGGGTGGATAGAATAAAGAGTATCATGAGCTTCCTTCAGAATTACTTCTTTCAATTCCGAATCTGCTGGTACACAAAGGCTTCCTTTGTACCACAGAACTCCTTCTTCGTCTTCGGTGAAGCCGGGTACTTTGCCTGTACCGATACGACGCTTGATTCCATCGATACTAGCATTTCCTTTCTACGCCTCTTTGATCTGGCTGATCAAAGTGGGTTGAATTTCTATGCTAGCCAAAAATCCTTCACTTACTAATTCCATTCGAAAATCTTCCATCTCTTTGTGCAAGCTTGGTTGCTCCTTCAAAATCATGGAGTTCAAGCGGCACGACAATCTTCTAAGGGCGTCTGCTACCACATTGTCTTTACCGGGGTGATAGTGAATATCCAGATCGTAATCCTTGATTAGCTCAATTCATCTTCTCTGTCTCATATTCAGCTCCTTCTGAGTGAATATATACTTCAGACTCTTGTGATCCGAATAGATCTCACAACGGTTTCCCATCAGGTTATGCATCCATGTCTTCAGGGCTAGAACTACTGCTGCGAGTTCGAGGTCATGGGTTGGGTAATTTTGCTCATGTTGTTTCAGTTGTCGAGATAGATAATATATAACTTTGCCTTCTTGCATTAGCACACATCCGAGACCGATCTTGGATGCATCACAATACACGTCGAAGGGCTTCATGATATCCGGCATGATTAAGATGGGGGCTGAAATATATCTCCTCTTGAGTTCTTGAAAACTCGCTTCACATTTGTCTGTCCATTCAAACTTCTTGTCCTTCTTCAGCAATTGGGTCATGGGTCTGGCGATACTCGAGAATCCTTCTACGATCTTGCGGTAGTATCCCGCCAATCCGAGAAATGCACGAACTTGGGTTTGAGTGGTTGCGGCTTGCCAATCTTTGACATCTTTCACCTTTGCAGAGTCAACGGCAATTCCGGCTGATACAATGTGGCTGAGGAATCCTACCTCATGTAACCAAAATTCACACTTGCTAAACTTGGCATACAACTGATGCTCTCTAAGGGTTCCAAGAATGGTCCTTAGGTGTAGCTCATGTTCTTCTTCTAATTTGGAATAAATCAGAATGTCGTCGATGAAAACAACGACAAAATTATCCAGGAAGTACATAAAAATCTTATTCATGAGATTCATGAAATAAGCGGGGGCATTGGTTAATCCAAAAGACATGACAGTATACTCGTATAATCCATATCTGGTGGTAAAGGCAGTCTTTGGAATATCCTCTGCGTGAATCTTGAGTTGATGATAGCCAGTTCTAAGATCAATCTTAGAAAACACTTTGGCATCGGTCAACTGATCAAACAAATCTTCTATCTTGGGCAATGGGTACTTTTTCTTGATGGTGACATCATTCAACTTCCGGTAATCCGTACACAAACGGTTACCTCCATCCTTCTTGTCCACGAACAAGACAGGTGATCTCCATGGTGACGCACTTGGATGAATCAATCCAATTTCCAACATGGCATCCAGTTACTTCTTTAGTTCTTCTAGTTCAGACGGGTTCATACTATAGGGTCTCTGAGCTATGGGTCCTGTTTCGGGGATTAGTTCGATGATAAACTCGATATCCCTATCTGGGGGCATACCGGGAAAAACATCTGGAAATACATCGGGGTATTCACAGACTATCCGGACTTGGTAAATGGTAGGTTGGGCTATACTCTTGTTGCACTTGAATTGGCGAGGTAAGGTTTCAGATATATGCTCGACTGATATTCCAGCGGTACTGGTCATGGTTATGGCTTTCTTGGCACAGTCAATCAATCCTTTATGTTTGGACATCCAATCCATTCCTAGTACTACTTCCAAACCTTTAGTTTCGAGTACTATTAGATTAGCATAAAAATCTATGCCATGGATTCGAATAGGGACGGCTTTGTAAATTTGCCTAGCTTTGGTGGTGGAACCGAGGATTTGAACAATCATAACATGCTTCAGTTTGGTTGGTTGAATCTTACTAGTGCATGCAAATTCTTCGGTGACAAATGAGTGTGATGCACCAGAATCAAACAACACTCTAGCAAGTACTGAATTAAAAGAAAACATACCCAGCACGACGTTTGGCGCTTCCTGGGCTTCTTCAGCATGCATGAGAAAAAGACGGCCGTTGCGGTTGAGTGAGTTCCCTGGGGTAAGGTATCTAGCTTAGGCCAAATTTAAAGCTCTTTATGCAACCTTCAGTTATCCTTCTAGATCTACAAGTCACTTAAGTAAACTATAAAAGAAAGCTTTGATAAAGAAATAAAGTAGAAAGCTTGCAAGTAAAACTAGGATTGGGTTATCAAGTGGGTATAACCACATATGCTTAAGGCATATAGTTGGCATAGTAACAAGCAAGTATTAGCTTGCATGAGTAAGGTATCTTTCAAGTGTTAACTTGCTCAATCAACTAGTAGTATTAGGCTTGCATAGGTCAACTTGGTTAGTAAGGCTTGCCTTGTGCAGAGCAGTGGTTGAAGTTCTCCTCGGCTTCTTCTTCGTAGTATCCTCCTTCCTTCTCGTATCCTTGGTCGGTACTAGCGTCTATGAATAAGTACGAGGTACACAATCACCAAACAATACTTAACTATTTTCAATCATCACTCAAAAAGTTACTATAGATGATCTAGCATCATCACTAACATTAAAGCATTCGTCTTATTTATTTTACTTTGAGAAAGTAATTTCTACTCATTGAAAAACTACTTAAGATTTAATATTCTCCAACTTAAATATGGGATCATGTTGACACATGTCATCACCACATATTTCAGTACATGGGAATGTGATTTAAAGTGGTGTCACAATTTAATTTTAACCCTTTTATTTTAAATAAATAAAGTGACTAGAAATGCCTATGTGGCATTCTTTTATTACTTGGACATTATTTCTGTAAGTAAGCCCATATATTTTTATATATTCTGAAAGGTATGATCAAATGTGATTTTTGAGAGTTGGAATCAACTCAAAAGCTATTATGGTTTAAATTTGAAAAATGTTTGAATGAAGAAAAGCTTCTGCCTTGTTATTTTTACCAAGGTTGATCTATAGATCCAAATGATTTTAATCCAACGGGCTTGGTTTCAGCCTTTCAATACCTTTCTAACAAAATTGGTTTCATTCAATTTGGTTTACTGGATCGAGCTGGGTTGATTTGTGAAACTAGGTACAAAACTGAGTTTCAATATAAATAGAAAAATCTAAATTCAAATGAGTGGGCTACGCGGGAAGGGGTAATGGGCCGACCCAGTGTCACTCCGCGGCGCGGAGCGCAACTGACAGGGGGGGTCTACTGGTCACTGGCTCATAAAATGCGAAGCGGTACGGGGCGATGTGGTGCGTTGGATTAGAAGCGAGATCAACGGCTGAGGGTCGTCGTCGACGATGAACATGTCACCGGCGAGCTCGAACCCTAGCGGCTCGGTGGGGTCGTGGGAGGCTCACCGGGGCTCAGGCGAAGGTCGGCTATGCGGGTGAACGACGAAGTCGACGACGGCGATTCTCCTGGCACCGGCATCTTCTTCTGGGGCGGCTCCAATCGATGGCTTCCTTCTTCTCCAGCAACGGCGGGCTCCGGTAAAATTACCGCGACGCGCTGCTCGCCTTGCTCCGAGAATGAGGTGGGGTGGTTCTGGGTGAGAGTGGAGTAGAATGGTGTGAAGAATTCGAGCGGGGGATGCCTCTATTTATAGTGGCGAGAGGGGACCGACGGGCGCAAGCTGAGCTCGTCGTGGTCGACGGTACAGCGGGCTATCGGTGTGGGCGATGATAGGGGCGGTGCTGTTCTCCCTGGCGAAGCTCAACAGTGTGGTGGCGAGGCGTGGGGCGGTGCTGATCAGTCGGAATGCTGCGGTGCTCTGCGCTGGTCCAACGGAAGTTTTGATGGCACACAGCGCGCGTGGTCCGTGCGGCGGTGAACGGGCGTGTCTGCGGGGTTGCTGGGACGGTGGTGATCACGCATGCACGCGACGAGGGCGGCGCACGGTCGGTGGGTGCTGGTCGAGCGTGGCGCACGGGGCGCACTCTCGGCATGGTTGCAGAGAAGGTTGGCATGGCCTGGGCGTGTGGTCCAATGGCTAGCATTGCTCGCGGCTGGGACATGGAGTGATGGTGGGGTGCTATCTTGCTCCCAGACAAGGTTGGCGAGGCTAGTGTTGCTCGTAGCTTGTTGTCGACTATGGGGTGGCAATGGTGCTCTCGTCCTGCTCACCATTGATGACAATAGCCAACTTACAGTGGTGCTAGTGATTAGCTAAGGTTGTTAGATGATCTACAAAGGCTAGTGGTGTCCAGAGAGGGAACAAGTTAGGCCCAAAACACTGATCAACATAATGTTTTGATTTTGTTTGATTTGCATTTGCAACCTGTTTGATGAAATGGCCGCATGAACTCAAGTTTTGAATTTTGAAAATATTTTTGGTGGGTGTGCTTGGCATGTGCTGGTGATACTGTGGATGCTTGGGTTTTGAAAATTGAGCTTGTTTGAGTGGTTTTTGAAAAAGTGGGATCTTCCCATATGAAATAGATTCAATTTTCAACTGTCATTTAAACTATGCATTCAAATGTTTTTGGATGATCACAAGGTGGGCCTTGGTACCTTGTTATGATTACTATCAAGGGGTGAAAAGATCCATACATTTTTCTGTTAAGTTCTAAAAGTTAGAGATAGCCAAAGTAGGCATGGGCGTTAATTTGGCCAAAATGACCATTCACTTATTTAGTTTGTTTTGATTTGTTTGTCTTTGGGAAAAGTGTGGGGATTGTTTAGATGATGTTTATTTCACCTAAGAATCATTTTACAAGCAAAGAAACACAAAACCAAAGCAATTCAAAAGAATCCAAATTGTAATGATACACATATGAATGATTTCATATTTTTAATTGGAATTTTTTTTGTTAACCCTAATTTTGATGATTAGAGTTTGATGATTCAAGTTTAATATTTTTGGGATGTTACAAGGAGTTAGTCTCAGAAGAAGAAGGCCAGGCCACAGTTGGATCAGGAGCACAAGGACAAAGAAGCAGCAGGCCAGCAAGGTGGAGAAGTAAATTGGAAGGAGAGAGAAGGCAGGAGTAGATCAAGAAGCTCAAGTTATAGTGAAGCAAGCTAAAGCAGAGCAGCAGATAGATCCGGTAGAAACATATCCCAGCTCATGCATCATATAAATTTTGTTGTTTTGCACCAATAGGATTAGGGGGAATAAGGGGTGTTGTAAATCAATCTCTATTCAATCACCCTGCAACTAGAACCTGCCTAGGAGGATTAAGAGAATAGTTTTCCTCTCATAACTACATAGAAATTCCATGAAGATTCTTCCTAGAGGTTTCTATTACCAGATCATAACATTTGTTTCCATCAAGGAAAAGCCTCAGACTTTGCATCATAGGCCAGGTGTATGATCTTATCAAGTTTTAGCCAACCAAGCTCACAGCAAATCATGCAAACAGGATCTATCACTATGCACACTCCAAAATGGAGGCACCACAGTGATAGTCTGATACACAATAGCTATTAGAATGTATCATCACCAAAAATAATTATTGAGTTATTTTAGCTAAACAAACTTATCATTTTCCTAGTAGAAGACTCTAGGAATCAATTGTATACTTTAATTTACTATCAACAAAGATAGTAAGCCAGATCACCACCATCATTATATAAGCCACCCGTATAGAAACTAGTGGATCATCATGTATGCACCTGAATCAATCATCCGCACCTTTTTTCAGAGAAGCCAACCAAAAAATTGAAAGGAATTAATTCAGATCATTTTCTTAGGCATTAACCCTAAGAATCAAGTATATATATATGTTCATAATATCACTTAGTAATGAATTCAAATCATCTTCCTAATATTTTCAGGAATCATTTATACAAGTCATAAATCACTGGTTAGTTACATAAAAAATTAACTAACCATAAAGAATGAATCATTGTTTCAAGCTCTGGTTCATAAGCATCATGTCCATGATATTTATCTAGTACCAGAACTAGTAGTTATATATAAGATGCATCAGTGTTTAAGCAATCTATAAAACCAACACTATCATCTAGAAGAATATTAGGATTATCAAAGTAATAAATGAACGATAGCAGAGGTACTAAACCAAGTTAAGCCACTAACACTTATTTCAAAGATGAACAAAATCTCATCATTTAACCACTAGATTTAGTTAACATAAATTCTATGATAGAATATTACTGAAACTTGATTCAAACCAAATGTTTGAATTTAAATAATCATTTACCCATTAACTCTTAGCTATCAGCAATAACCACAAGAATAATACCAAGCCAAGCTATGAATCAAGTCACAACAACACATGCTCAGTTTTACAGATAGTAATAGTACATGTATCAAATCAAGTGGAGACATTAAGCACTTGATCAACAAAATCAACTACAATGATAAACATACTAGCCTGATCAATTGGATTTTGCTCAAGAGCAGTGCTAGGCCAAAAGTGTTCCTACCACGGAGCAGATTAACAAGGGACAAATTCTAAATAAGGTTGATTCCAAGAGAGAAAAGAGGAAGACCAGAATTGCAGGAGAAAAGGATATTTACCCGGAGGTCCTCGCTCGGCAAGAAGAGAAAGCAGGACATGATGTTGCAGGGGATCAGAGGCGATGGACACGACACAGCCACACAGTGACCACTAAGGGTGCCACAGCACACCTGCGCCAAGCCACAATAACATGGCACGTCCAGACCCAACTCATCATCACCAGCACCAAAGAGCGACTGGAGTAACGCCGGCGTGCAGAAGCGATAGCAGCCCCGCAACCCTAGCACCAGCGAGGGTTGAATACGACATGGTAGAAGCCATATTCCCAAATCGAGTTGGAGGGCCACGACAGTCTAGGGGAGGCGGAGCTACGACAAACAACGGAGGCAACCGCAATGGTCTGCCTCGCCGGAATCGAGCCGGAGGTGATGGCGCCTCGCTGCGTCACGTGAGAGGAATCGGGGTCAGGGTCGTATACGTGCGTGGGTTCCCAGGTGCAAGGAGGAAGAGAGGGTTCGGGGTGAGATGTGTTAACCAAGCCAAACTGGGTCGGCCTGTTGGGCCAAACCAACTTGGTCCATTGGACCAGGTCCATTTTAACCCAATTGGGTCACGGCCCAACTACCTGCCCCCCCCATCAAATCATTTTTCCATTAAATAAACTCTATAAAATATTTCCAATGCATATGCAATTATATCAAATCCTAAAAATACTTATAACATATAAAATTGTTATATATTTATATATAAGACTATCCAATAAAAATATTAATTCATATTTTAGCATAATAAAACTTAAATTAAATATTTTAGTGTAAGAAATCCTTTAAGGAATTTTCTAAAAATAGGAATAAGACATAAAATAATTAAAAATTATTTAAAACATATCTATATACTACTTTCTGAAAGAAAAATGTTAGCTTGTATTTTAATCTAATAGAATAAAACATATATTTAAAAAACACTTATAAAATTATGGAATTTTAGAAAAATAAGGAAGAGCCCTAAAAATGTTTAAAAAGTCAATCTTGTGTATAAAAATAACTCTACTATTTTATAAAAATACTAACTTAGAGTTTTACAAATAAAACATAAAGCAAATATTTAAAGACACTTAATTCTTTGAAGAATTTTATAAAAATAAATATAATACATAAAAATAAATAAAATTCATTTTTAAGATCTTTAATAAGTATATTTTACTAGAAAAATACTATGTACATTATTCAGAAAACATTTTAATAACCTTAGATAATAAAACTCATTTACTTATTTTACTAAAATAAAATAACCACTTTGTTAATTCTTTAAATTTATTTACTAAGAAAGAAATAATCACATTTCTTAATAAAACACTAAATCCTTTAATTTTAATTACTAAGTCTAAATCCATAATCATAATAAAACTTAAGTATAACTATTAACTTTTAAATACTCTTATTAAATCTTAAAAATTCTAATAAAACTCCTTTTAAATAAATATTATATATAACTCATGTATAAGATGGTGAATAATCTTCATCTCTTAACTACTCTTAAAATGACTCTAAAGCCTGAAAAATTTATAGATCATCTCATTATGCTCCCATTAATAAGTTGCATGTTATTAAACTCATCTCTCACTTAAATTAAAAGGGATCATCCATAATCATATTTGTCAAAACCGTAAAACTAGATGATGTTATAAAACTAACTATATCTTAAGATTCACTTCTATTTTTATAGTTGACTTTGGTCACTTGTACCATCAATTAAAATATGATAACTCAACATCATTCGTAACCATCACAAACCCTAATGTAAAACCTAATAACCCTCAAGGATGATTAACCTTAACTAAACACTAGTTTCTTCAAATGTTATTCTTTTTGTCACTTCAAACAACAAGTCCATAATAGGTCCTTCAACTCTTAACAACTCAACCCAAGGACTTTTACCCTAGTCACCAGATAACAATTAATCATAATCACATTACTTTATCCTTACTTGTATATTTTGGATTGTTAACACTTAAGTTCCTTATAAATGCCATTGCTTATGAAATAAACTTAAATATAAACCCAATCTTCAAGAAGATACCTAAGATCAACTCATTTATAATGCGGAGGATTTCACTTTGGGAATTATAAAATTGTATAGCATTATTTATGCATAATGGCATCTTGCTTGTTTAAACATTAGTCCTTACCGGACCAATGATGATGATTTTAGATATTGGATCTTCTATTGTCTCGAAGACCGTGAGTGCATAATCTTGCAATCACAAAAGGCAAGTTCACACTTGATCATGTCCTTTGATTATTTTCTGTAAAGTATTTTGCAAATCCAGTGTTGTCATCACCTGCATTTCAAAAAGGGCTAGAAAACACTATTTTCATAATAATATGATTATAGGTTATTTACCATGAGTTAATAACCTTCTATGAAAGTTTCGGTGGTAAAGGAACATATTATCTAGGACTTAACAACCAATGTCGCCAGTGATTCTTGCGCCGTATATTACACGTTAACCATGAGATTTGGAATGGGACGGAGAAGTCACCTGGATCGGCTCCCTTTCGTAGGACAACAGATGACCGAGCCGTTGTTGCAATTCCTCTTGTAGAGGGTTAGAAGGTTATGGGTGGGATCCCTCAACGTCCCACGGCTTCTGGTATCTATGAGGGTTGTACACCTTAGGATGCTATTGGAAACAAGTTTTATCCTAAGCCGGATGTGCAATCCGTCGGGTATGCGGGGTCACGGAGAAGGACGGTGATTGGCTTGGATCTTAGTCTGGGCCTCATACCAAGGAAGTGTGAATGAGCCTATAACTCGAATGTGCAACAAAGCTAAGATCTCTCATGGGTAAAGTAACGCACCTCTGTAGTGTGTAAGAACTGTAACTTGTTGCACTCTGTTCCGGGAAGGAGCTACGAATGCGGCAGGAAAGGAACTCCATGAAAGTTCTGGTAAACCTGTGAAGGCTGACGGACATAGCTTTTCAGAATAAAAGCAACCTTTGAAGAAATGTTTTCGAAAACTTGTATTGCCTACGACTTATGGTATGTGGCTGTAGATAGTGCATCAAACACTTCTCTTTAGTGAACTTGCTGAGTACGCTCGTACTCAACCGTATCTTCTTAACCCTTGCTAGATCTCGGAGAAACCAATGGCGTTCCCAGGAGATAAGTTACCTGAAGAGTTGAAGATATCTGATGTAAGTCAACAAAGTCGAAGACCTTACCAGAAGCTATGGAAGTCAAGCTGAAGCGTAGAGTATAAATAAACTCCTAGAATCTAGAACCTACTTCTGTAGAACAATACTATAGTAGTACTTTCAAGCCTTATACATATACTAATAGTAGTACTTCTAAAGTAAACTCTGAGTGGATCTTTCTGGTGCTTTTTTTATAATATTCCTCAATGTTCGAGGAAGTTCTCTGGATCTTTTGTAGTATGTTATATGTAATCTAAAGTAATTTCTTGGACTCGCGGTGTTTCCGTTGTACCACCCTGAGAGATATAATGCGAATGGAACGGTGTTCCATTGGTGTTATGTCAACGACTATAGTGTACTACATCATGCAGTGGTATGCAGGGTCACCGCAGACAGTATCCTACGTTTCTTCAAACAATACATGAAGTTGGAAGAAAAAATTGAGATTGCTGAGGATGCACATGAGTTCCAGGGAGAGGACAAAACTGACAGAGTTTGGTCAGACTATCCAATGGAGAAGCAAATTTTAAAAACTTACACCCTCCCCATCTACGAAAAATTCCAGTTGGAGCTCCGGAAGATTACATCTTACAATGCTCGTGATTGCGGTGTGGGTGTGTATGAGGTTTTCCTGGCACAAGGCTATCACATCCCAAGATTTTCAAATCTTGTAATGTGAAAATAAATGAATAAAATAAAACTTTGTTTAATTTTCAGAGCCAGAAGAAACTTTTTGGAACTCAATGGGAACCTCAAACCCATCTGAATTAAAAATAAACCTAAAGGGATTTAAAAAGATAAACATTTCATAAAAGGAAAAAAACATTTGGAAATATTATTTTGAAACAATCAAATGAAAAGATTTGTTTTCAAATGAAATAGAAGTTTATAAATAAAGATTATGTTATAAAGCCAAATTAATCCTTGGCCAAGCTTTGGGAATTAAAAACATTTTATTTTAAATAAAGTAGCAAAGGTTTATTTAAAAATAATAAAGGATTGTTTAAATAAAATAATAAAGATTTAATATCCAACTTATTTAAATAAAAGGTTTTTACCATTCTAATTAAAATATCAAAACTTATTAAATTATTTTAACTAAGTTTTCTAAGTAAATTATATTGACAAATAAAACCTACTGAAGAGTTTTTGTTTTACTTTTAGTTTTCAAAATAAAGATATTAATAAAATAAATCCTAATTGATTTAATAATGAAGTCTATTGAAATTAATTATTAAAGGATCCTAAAATAAAAGGTTATGTTATTTTGTTTTAACAAGTGTTCAAATATTCTTTGTTTCCAAATAAAACCTACTGATTGGATTATGAAAGTGTTTTGAATTCAAATGAAGATTTTATTAAATAAATCAAACAATATTAAATAAGTAAAGGACCCTTTTATTTAATTAATAAAGGGATATCAAAACATTATTTTATTTGATAATTAGATTATGTTAATAAACAGAACTATTTGCAATGTCACAAAGTTTGGATGTCACTTGATTTGATTAAACATTGTTTGACTTGAGTGAAGGATTGAATAATTGATTTGAATTTCAAAACAGGAAAACAGAAATAGAAAAAGAAAAGAGTTCAGAAACAGGAAAAATATAAATACAGGTCGACCCAACCCATCAGCCCACTAAGGCCCAGAACCAGCCCAGCTAATCCTTCCCCAGAAGAAAACGATTCACACCCACTAACAGACCCGCGCACAGTATGACAGGTGGACCTTCCCCCCGTTTCTTTCCCACTGACAGGTAGACCCCACGCTACTGTTCTTCTCTCACACCCGCGCGACCAGTTCTTCCCCTCCTCGTCGCTGTTTCCTGCTGTAACTTCGCAGCATCAATTCGCCTTAACGCCGCGTTAATTCCTCGTCGCGGCCACGCCCATTTAACCGCCTTCTCCTCCTCCTCCTTTTCCCCCAGACACCGCCTCCATTCTGCCCCTAGGCTGCCTCCAATTCTCTCTGTACCGCCGCTGCTCCGACGATGTTCCGGTGATGATTCCGACGAAACCCCACCGCCCCTTGCATCCCTAAACACCCTAGCAGCTTCTCCACTCTCAGGCGCATCTACTAGTGCATCCAACTCGACCGCGGGTACCCTGTAACCTCGCCTTCGACAACGACCACCGTCGCCACCGTCTGCTTCATCTCCGGCGAAGCCCACAGGTAGTATCTGACCGCCCCGCGCCTTCTAGTTCACGCACTCGACTCTGTCTTGTTCCTGCGCATCTAACCGTGTCGTCATTTCGCCTTGAGGTGATCCACAGCGCCGTCCACGACGACCATCTGACGCGCCCGACGCCGTCCTCAACTTCGGCGAGAAATCACGACTGAACTAGTGCGCCCCCTGACAAACCGCAAGCGAGTTGAGCATCAGCGTCACTTCACGAGCCCGGTGAGCAACCCCTCCTTCTCCCTCACCTCCTGTAGCGTCGCCTCCGTCGTCGACCGACCGCTCCGCCACCAGACGCCGCCGTCAGCGCCGCTGCTTTTTGGCCAAGCGACAGGAACCGTAGGATGCAGATCCACCGGCTTGGATAGAATGACTAAACCGAAGGGGTATCGAGCAACCAGAGCCGTGCGATTCCACTTAGATCCAACGATCCAAAGGGATCAATCCGACCGAACCGGTATCGACCAGTAAGAACACGCCGCGTGTCACCTGTCTGTTTAAAAACAGAAATTGAAAACAGATTTGTTTGTAATTTTCAAACTCTTATAACTTTTGATCCACACGTCCAAATTTAGCAAATTTTATATCAATGGATTCAGGAGAACAAGCCCTAGCCAACCATGGCCTTAGTTTGGAAAATAGTATCTGTTTGTTTGCTTGTTTTTGCAGATTCTTTTGTGAGCTTGTTTAGAGTATAAAAAATGTTTAAAATTGAATTTAATGACAAAACCTTTGCAAAATGATTTATAGCGACCTTACTGACCCTAGGAATCAACCCTTGGTGTTAAAAATTATTATGGTATAATTTAGGTTGAACTATTTAACTTAGCCATTTTCTAGCCATATAAAAATTATTGATTTTACTATGGAAAGGTTTTTGCAAGGAAAACTTTGTGAAAATGCTTTGGACCAAACTTACTGACCCAAAACACCAAGCTTTGCCAAGTGCAACTCACTTGGTGAAAAACATAAAGTTTGAGTGATAAAAATAATTTTCACCACATAAAATGATGAATAGATTTTTTAAAAACTGTCTCAAGATAAAACCCAAATTGCAAATGACTTTGCCATCTTGGTAAATGACCAATTTGGAACTTACAAAGTTTAGAAACCTAGTAGAGACCATCCTTACCTTAGAACCAACCCTTGCATACTTATACATGACTTATGTGTGTGGAAGATTGTTTGAATATTGGTTTGGAATGCTACTTGATACCATACTTGTTTGATTGATTGTAGTGAAATTAGCAAAGTGTGAGACTAACAAGACCAAGGAGTAAACCCTCATTCCCTACCAAAAAGGCAAGTTACACTATCATACAAAAGTCCTACTATTTTCATTATACTTAGTGGATTTTGTAAACATGCACAAAAACGTTTTATACTTATGCTATGCTAAATCCTAATATGATTCCCTAAACACTCCTTAGTGAAAATAATGAAGTTGTACATGCTTAGCCATGCTATGTTTTGAAAAGAGATACATGTTGAGATTTTACAAAGGTTGAGAAAAGGACTTGTGTTTTACATAATAAAACAAGGACTCAATGAACCACCTAGGTGGAGGACACTTGAAGTTTTGGAGAAGGTGGCAACAAAAGGAACCATGTCTATGGCAATCACTTTGTGTTGTGCTCCAAATGAAAACCACCTAGGAAACTTAGAGATTGAACATGTTTCTCCAATTGTGGCTTTCGTGTGCAACCACATGCTATTATGGCTCTGGCTTGGTCAACTACATTAGGAAGACCCATACATTGTCTTTAGTTACCGGACATGGGGATCTGGAATGCTTCATGGGGGCTAAAGACAAGCTAGCAATGATGTATGGGAGGACCTTTTGGAAAGACTTCGTCACACTCTCAGTCTGCCAGTACTCCATCTTGGTGAGCACTAATCCAGTAGGCCACTGGTGGCAACAAGATGGGATTGTGTCATGTGGGTAAAGTGTACTCCTTCTGCAGAAGTTAATAAAATCTAAGTACTTAGCCGTGTCCCCGGTTATGGACAATACTGAGCAACTAAAGTTTGAACCATGGGAGATCTCGACATTCTAACTTCTAAATATAAAAACTTGATGCACTTGGGGGTACCAAGGAATTCAAAGAAATTTTGTTAAGCTTGTTGCACTTGGGGTTACCAAGGTGCTCAAGAGCATGATGTACTTGGGGTTACCAAGGAACTCATGAGATTTCATAAAATTTGTTGCACTTGGGGTTACCAAGTAGCTCAAGGGATTTTTGACAAGGACTTGAACGCTTGAGTTTCTACCAAGGAGTTCAAGGAACTTGGAAAAGAGATTTGACAAAGGACCAAAACCATTTTGAAAAGATAGGATAAATGTTGCTTTATGCAAATAAGCCTTAAACTCTACTTAACCAAATGTGCATGTAGTGTAAGGATCCACTTATATTCCACATAGTAGTGAAACTTGCCAATACAATTCAAAATGTATTGACCCTTGTGGCTGTAACTTGTAATGTTGCAGGTTGATTGTTTATTTATATGAAGATTGTTTGATTGACTAGGACTACAAAGTCTACAACCAACATCTGCCTGTGGCATTTTGAAGATGAAGGACCCATGACCATATCTATTCCGCTGCAATGTATTGTAATAGCCATATGAGCTATGTATGATGTAATAAAATTATGTTATTCCTGGTTATAAAGTTATATTATGACCTTTGTTTCTTGATATTACATCTTAACTGTGGATGCTAGCTATTGATCCAGGGACTAGCATTGTAAAACACAGGAGGGATCTACCTTTTCAGGTTGGGACCTCTACAGATGGTATCAGAGCATTGTGTTGCCTGTAGGATTTGTAAACCTAGGATTGGACAAAAACCCTTAGAAAAATAGGAGTTGTATTTGTTCAAAAACTTATTTACAAAAACACTTGTAAACTCTTTCCTCAACCATTTTGGTTTCAACTCTACTTCTCTTCTACTTCAACTTGATGGAAAAACCTACCCATGGCCAAAGACTACACCATGTGTAAAGGACTTCTTCAACTTCTTCAACTCTAATGACTTCAACATCTTCAGCATGTTCACCAAGGACTTCCAACTTAGAAACTACTAAGGACTACAAGTGAGACAAGGAAATCCTACTCAAGATTTAGAGACTAAGGGAATGCAAAATAAGAAGGATCCATCAACAACTTTGATGTATTGCAACCAAGAGTTTTTTTCAAAGAACCCATGATCTCATACAAGAAGAATCAAGAAGGAAGGAAAGATCACAAGTGAACCACATAGATGGACCACCATATTCTAGTTAAGTCAAATACACCAACTTATGTGGTGTAACAAAAAATATTTTGTTGCCTAAGTAAGTGCTTGAACCTTGTTGTTTGAGTGCAAATTTGTTTGTGAATGTTTGGTTTGTGATTGCATGCACATTGTATGTGTAAATTATAAAGTGTGTGATTAGAATTGATTCCTTAGAAACAACTTGCCTATTCTAACCTTCCTTCAACCCAAACAGATGACTACTCCAAAAGACTCCAAGGTTGATGACATCAACACCAACCAAACTGACAGCATGAAGGAGCTCATAGCAACCCAACACCAGTTGAATCAACTGACAGCTCAGTTCATAGTCAACAATAGTGATAAAGATCCAGCACTACAAAAGTTTTTGGAAGAGCAGTCTCAACTAATGCTTAAGGTGACTAATCAAATGATCAGCATGGAAGAAAACTACCCCAAAGAAGTCTATGATAACAAGGCTGACAAGAATGTTATTCTGGATGGAGCCCCAGCTTGCACTATATGTAGAGACAAGGATCATACTTCCAAGGAGCATGAAGGACAATGCCCCAATTGTGAAGAAGATCATCCTGTTGGACAATGCCCCACCTATCAAGCTACTTGTTACCTATGTGAAGGAAGTGACCATACTCCTGGCCAATGTCCCATCTATGTCATGGTGGAACAAAGGAAACAGGAAGGATCCAAGTCTACCAAAGGAAAAGGACCACTCCTACCTCCTAACAAGACAACCCAATTCAAAGGACTAAAGAAGTTTAAGAAACAAAAGCAAGACATGAGCCTTGCACAATGTCGTAGATGTAAGGAAATGGGACACTACTCCAGTGGATGCCCAGAGAACAAGAAAAATAAAGAGATTGACCAAGTGTGGTGCAACAACTGCAAAGAACCAGGCCATTATGTGGCAACTTGTCCACAAGAACAACACAAAGAACTCAAGGACATTCATTGTTTCAACTACAAAAATCCAGGGCATTATGCAAGCAACTGTCCAGAAAGGATGAAGAACAAGTTGAACAAGCCTATGGAGAAACTTAATCTTGGCCCATGAGTTAAACATAGGAATAAAGCAAAAGTTTGCATAGAGAAATTTCCAGGACCGAAGAAGGCCAAAATGTAATTTTTGTTTGAAAATTTTTAAGGGTGGTAGTACCCTAATTGCTTTAAACTTGCTTGTAACCCCAGCCTTCCCAAATCTCGGGACGAGATTTATTTTAAGGGTGGTAGCCTGTCACATCCCAAGATTTTCAAATCTTGTAATGTGAAAATAAATGAATAAAATAAAACTTTGTTTAATTTTCAGAGCCAGAAGAAACTTTTTGGAACTCAATGGGAACCTCAAACCCATCTGAATTAAAAATAAACCTAAAGGGATTTAAAAAGATAAACATTTCATAAAAGGAAAAAAACATTTGGAAATATTATTTTGAAACAATCAAATGAAAAGATTTGTTTTCAAATGAAATAGAAGTTTATAAATAAAGATTATGTTATAAAGCCAAATTAATCCTTGGCCAAGCTTTGGGAATTAAAAACATTTTATTTTAAATAAAGTAGCAAAGGTTTATTTAAAAATAATAAAGGATTGTTTAAATAAAATAATAAAGATTTAATATCCAACTTATTTAAATAAAAGGTTTTTACCATTCTAATTAAAATATCAAAACTTATTAAATTATTTTAACTAAGTTTTCTAAGTAAATTATATTGACAAATAAAACCTACTGAAGAGTTTTTGTTTTACTTTTAGTTTTCAAAATAAAGATATTAATAAAATAAATCCTAATTGATTTAATAATGAAGTCTATTGAAATTAATTATTAAAGGATCCTAAAATAAAAGGTTATGTTATTTTGTTTTAACAAGTGTTCAAATATTCTTTGTTTCCAAATAAAACCTACTGATTGGATTATGAAAGTGTTTTGAATTCAAATGAAGATTTTATTAAATAAATCAAACAATATTAAATAAGTAAAGGACCCTTTTATTTAATTAATAAAGGGATATCAAAACATTATTTTATTTGATAATTAGATTATGTTAATAAACAGAACTATTTGCAATGTCACAAAGTTTGGATGTCACTTGATTTGATTAAACATTGTTTGACTTGAGTGAAGGATTGAATAATTGATTTGAATTTCAAAACAGGAAAACAGAAATAGAAAAAGAAAAGAGTTCAGAAACAGGAAAAATATAAATACAGGTCGACCCAACCCATCAGCCCACTAAGGCCCAGAACCAGCCCAGCTAATCCTTCCCCAGAAGAAAACGATTCACACCCACTAACAGACCCGCGCACAGTATGACAGGTGGACCTTTCCCCCCGTTTCTTTCCCACTGACAGGTAGACCCCACGCTACTGTTCTTCTCTCACACCCGCGCGACCAGTTCTTCCCCTCCTCGTCGCTGTTTCCTGCTGTAACTTCGCCGCATCAATTCGCCTTAACGCCGCGTTAATTCCTCGTCGCGGCCACGCCCATTTAACCGCCTTCTCCTCCTCCTCCTTTTCCCCCAGACACCGCCTCCATTCTGCCCCTAGGCTGCCTCCAATTCTCTCTGTACCGCCGCTGCTCCGACGATGTTCCGGTGATGATTCCGACGAAACCCCACCGCCCCTTGCATCCCTAAACACCCTAGCAGCTTCTCCACTCTCAGGCGCATCTACTAGTGCATCCAACTCGACCGCGGGTACCCTGTAACCTCGCCTTCGACAACGACCACCGTCGCCACCGTCTGCTTCATCTCCGGCGAAGCCCACAGGTAGTATCTGACCGCCCCGCGCCTTCTAGTTCACGCACTCGACTCTGTCTTGTTCCTGCGCATCTAACCGTGTCGTCATTTCGCCTTGAGGTGATCCACAGCGCCGTCCACGACGACCATCTGACGCGCCCGACGCCGTCCTCAACTTCGGCGAGAAATCACGACTGAACTAGTGCGCCCCCTGACAAACCGCAAGCGAGTTGAGCATCAGCGTCACTTCACGAGCCCGGTGAGCAACCCCTCCTTCTCCCTCACCTCCTGTAGCGTCGCCTCCGTCGTCGACCGACCGCTCCGCCACCAGACGCCGCCGCCAGCGCCGCTGCTTTTTGGCCAAGCGATAGGAACCGTAGGATGCAGATCCACCGGCTTGGATAGAATGACTAAACCGAAGGGTTATCGAGCAACCAGAGCCGTGTGATTCCACTTAGATCCAACGATCCAGAGGGATCAATCCGACCGAACCGGTATCGACCAGTAAGAACACGCCGCGTGTCACCTGTCTGTTTAAAAACAGAAATTGAAAACAGATTTGTTTGTAATTTTCAAACCCTTATAACTTTTGATCCACACGTCCAAATTTAGCAAATTTTATATCAATGGATTCAGGAGAACAAGCCCTAGCCAACCATGGCCTTAGTTTGTAAAATAGTATCTGTTTGTTTGCTTGTTTTTGCAGATGAGCTTGTTTAGAGTATAAAAATTGTTTAAAATTGAATTTAATGACAAAACCTTTGCAAAATGATTTATAGCGACCTTACTGACCCTAGGAATCAACCCTTGGTGTTAAAAATTATTATGGTATAATTTAGGTTGAATTATTTAACTTAGCCATTTTCTAGCCATATAAAAATTATTGATTTTACTATGGAAAGGTTTTTGCAAGGAAAACTTTGTGAAAATGCTTTGGACCAAACTTACTGACCCAAAACACCAAGCTTTGCCAAGTGCAACTCACTTGGTGAAAAACATAAAGTTTGAGTGATAAAAATAATTTTCACCACATAAAATGATGAATAGATTTTTTAAAAACAGTCTCAAGATAAAACCCAAATTGCAAATGACTTTGCCATCTTGGTAAATGACCAATTTGGAACTTACAAAGTTTAGAAACCTAGTAGAGACCATCCTTACCTTAGAACCAACCCTTGCATACTTATACATGACTTATGTGTGTGGAAGATTGTTTGAATATTGGTTTGGAATGCTACTTGATACCATACTTGTTTGATTGATTGTAGTGAAATTAGCAAAGTGTGAGACTAACAAGACCAAGGAGTAAACCCTCATTCCCTACCAAAAAGGCAAGTTACACTATCATACAAAAGTCCTACTATTTTCATTATACTTAGTGGATTTTGTAAACATGCACAAAAACGTTTTATACTTATGCTATGCTAAATCCTAATAGGATTCCCTAAACACTCCTTAGTGAAAATAATGAAGTTTTACATGCTTAGCCATGCTATGTTTTGAAAAGAGATACATGTTGAGATTTTACAAAGGTTGAGAAAAGGACTTGTGTTTTACATAATAAAACAAGGACTCAATGAACCACCTAGGTGGAGGACACTTGAAGTTTTGGAGAAGGTGGCAACAAAAGGAACCATGTCTATGGCAATCACTTTGTGTTGTGCTCCAAATGAAAACCACCTAGGAAACTTAGAGATTGAACATGTTTCTCCAATTGTGGCTTTCGTGTGCAACCACATGCTATTATGGCGCTGGCTTGGTCAACTACATTAGGAAGACCCATACATTGTCTTTAGTTACCGGACATGGGGATCTGGAATGCTTCATGGGGGCTGAAGACAAGCTAGCAATGATGTATGGGAGGACCTTTTGGAAAGACTTCGTCACACTCTCAGTCTGCCAGTACTCCATCTTGGTGAGCACTAATCCAGTAGGCCACTGGTGGCAACAAGATGGGATTGTGTCATGTGGGTAAAGTGTACTCCTTCTGCAGAAGTTAATAAAATCTAAGTACTTAGCTGTGTCCCCGGTTATGGACAATACTGAGCAACTAAAGTTTGAACCATGGGAGATCTCGACATTCTAACTTCTAAATATAAAAACTTGATGCACTTGGGGGTACCAAGGAATTCAAAGAAATTTTGTTAAGCTTGTTGCACTTGGGGTTACCAAGGTGCTCAAGAGCATGATGTACTTGGGGTTACCAAGGAACTCATGAGATTTCATAAAATTTGTTGCACTTGGGGTTACCAAGTAGCTCAAGGGATTTTTGACAAGGACTTGAACGCTTGAGTTTCTACCAAGGAGTTCAAGGAACTTGGAAAAGAGATTTGACAAAGGACCAAAACCATTTTGAAAAGATAGGATAAATGTTGCTTTATGCAAATAAGCCTTAAACTCTACTTAAACAAATGTGCATGTAGTGTAAGGATCCACTTATTCTCCACATAGTAGTGAAACTTGCCAATACAATTCAAAATGTATTGACCCTTGTGGCTGTAACTTGTAATGTTGCAGGTTGATTGTTTATTTATATGAAGATTGTTTGATTGACTAGGACTACAAAGTCTACAACCAACATCTGCCTGTGGCATTTTGAAGATGAAGGACCCATGACCATATCTATTCCGCTGCAATGTATTGTAATAGCAATATGAGCTATGTATGATGTAATAAAATTATGTTATTCCTGGTTATAAAGTTATATTATGACCTTTGTTTCTTGATATTACATCTTAACTGTGGATGCTAGCTATTGATCCAGGGACTAGCATTGTAAAACACAGGAGGGATCTACCTTTTCAGGTTGGGACCTCTACAAAGGCTCTGTATTTGGTTATGGCCGGAGAAGTTACATGGTTCAAGTTGACTTCCCTAATAAGATATACAATTTCCATTGCTACAAGTTTAATAGGGATGGGCTTCGATGTTGTCATGTGATAAAGGTAATGTTCTACCTGGGAGCAGTGAAAAAAATCCTGGAACATTACATCCTTCCTAGATGGTCGCTTCCGCCCCCTTATGTAGTTCTGCAGCGAGTTGAACTTCCCGAGAACCATGCTGGAGGAAAATTATCTAGAAAAGACATGAGATTACTGCGCTATGGAACGATGTGCAATGATTTTGCTAAGCTTGCTGTCGGATTGGCATCTTTGGACATATCAAAAGAAATTGCTGATAAACACATGAAATGGATGGAAAAAGAGCTGGCGGATTTGAAGAAAGCTACTGCCAACGCATCAAATAGGAGAAAGAAAGCTAAAACTATAGCAAATTCTGAACCATTGATTTCTACACTAGAAATCACACCTACTGAGGAAGATGCAAATGTCGCCGCAGCTCAGAAAGCGAAAGACCCACCAGTAACAGTAGCAAAAGGTAGGCCAAGTCAAAAAAGGAAGAAGGGTGGTCTCGAACTACAGAAGCCAAAACCAACTACCTGTAGTGTATGTCGTCTAACTGACCATGATGCGCGACACTGTCCCGTTAGGCTAGCAAATCCGGAGAAATATCCACTATTGTCTTTATTCCGGTGATTCTAGTTTTGTTACATTTTTCGACAACATGTATCCGTTGTGTACTCAAGATTATACCTTTTATTTTATGAAAATAACCATAAGAATTAAAAGGAAAAATCAGAGGGTATTTTTTGGCATTTCAGACTGATGACCCACAAGTATAGGGGGTGTATCGTAGTACTTTCGATAAATAGGAGTGTCGATCCCAACGAGGAGCAGAAGGTGCTGAAGAGAGGTATGGAGCAGGAAATCCCTGTGAATACTTAGCAAACAGATTTTTAGTGGTTTCTCACAAGGCAACAAAACAAAGAGCAAGTAACAGAAATAATGAACAAACAGAGCAAGGGGCCCAATCCTTTCTTAGCAAAGGACAAGCCAGTGGAAATACTTATAAGGACCAAACGTTCTCGAGGACACATGGGAATTCTGCCAAGTGCTTTCGCTTCAAATAGCTGAGTACTCTTCTCTGGTGTTTGTAAGTGTTGTGAGGGTGAACCTGTGCTAACATACAACCCTTCCTAGGACTAATACATACTTGTGATAAACCCCCTGCAAACATCCATAACTACAGGAAAGTAATTAAGATATAAATCTAACCACAGCCTTAAACCCTGAGATCCTATACTCCCTTGTGCAAAGGTGTCCTAACGGGGGTTCAGGTTTCTGTCACTCCGGCAACCCCATGATTAGTAGCCAAATACACAATGCATTCCCCTAGGCCCATAAATGGTGAATTGTCATGTAGTCGACGTTCACATGACACCACTAGAAGAATAGCACCACAACTTAAATACTAAACCATTGAATAATAACTCATCACAGATTCACTACTAACAACATGTCTTCTCCCATGTCCTCAAGAACTAAACGAACTACTCACAAGACATCATATGGATCAAGATCAAAGATGATATGATAATGGATAACAATCTGAACATAAACAATAATCCAATGGTTCCACTCACAAGCATCAACAACAATAGTAATCAACACCGGGAAAGTTTCCCCTAATGAACTAAGCAATATCCAACACAATTGTTACAGCAGGACGGAGTGGTGATGATGGTGTTGGTGGATATGATGGTGTGGATGATGGTGATGATGATCCCGATGAAGCCTAGCTTGATGATGGTGTTGATGGCAATGGTCTCCCCTCTCCGGGAAGGAATTCCCCCGGCAGAAATCTGTCTGCCGGAGAGATCTTTCTCTCTCCATGATTTCAGCCCCCAGAGGCGGCAGAAATTTATTTGTGCTCGCACCCCGAGGCTTAGGGTTCCGTAGGGAAGATATAGGCGAAGGGGCGGAGTCGGAGGCCGGGCAGGTGGGCCACACCTGCCCTAGGCGTGGGGTCAGGTGGGCCCGCGCCTCAGGGGGTGTGGGCCCCCTGAGGCCCATCTCCGTCCCGCCTTCTGGCTTCCTTCGTCTTCTGGTAAAATAATACGTTTCCATATTTTTCTGGTATTTTTCTAATCTTCGGGAAATTGCACCGAAACGCCTTCTTTTCCATCAGAATCCAGACTCCGGCAGTCCATCCTCCAGGAATCATCCAACATGCATAAACAGATGAAAAGCCATAAGTAATACCTCATAATAAGTCAAATATCAATAAATAGAGGTAAATTATGATATAGAATGGTGATGCAAATTGGACGTATCAACTCCCCCAAGCTTAGACTTCGCTTGTCCCCAAGCGAATACTGAGCTTAGTAAACATGTCCACATGTTTATGGAGTGAAGTGTCGATAAAATAATACGAACAAGAAGCATCACACTTACCATTGCACAACTCATAGAAGAAAGCAACTTACCATTATATAACTTAGCTTGCAACTAAGTACAACAGTCACAATAGAGATGCATAAAGATAAATCATAATTGGAATTGTCAAACTTGTTCTTGGTTAGAGAACACCTAGCAAACAGTTTCACAAAAAGATTTTTGTAGAAGTTTCAAGACAGGAGCACTCTTTGCCCAAAAAGGTTTTTCACAAGTGAAGGCTTTCAAAGTAATACTCAATATATAAGAGTTTTGTGTAAACAAGGAAGATAGAGAACATGATTGAATAAATCACCATATGAATGCTTGAAACATAAAAACTCAAAAGCTTGCTGGAGAAAGAGAGGAAGTAGGTTTACTGACTCAAACTGGTAACTGGGAGAAAGGTCCCTTCTTAGAGGGTAGCAGGGGTTACAAGTCATAAAGATCTTCCAAAATATTATGGTACTTACTAGCTTTGAGCCCTCATTGCCCCTATCATAAGCATCTTGAGATGATTAAGGTTAAAGTGAACAAAGATGGAGTATATGCTTGACGAAATATAAGTTGGCAATCTCATGTCCCTTGAATACGAGGGCCACTCCTCGTGCATACTCAACTTTGGGTCTAGGTAAGTTCTTGTCATTGTAAGTATTTGCATATCATTGAGAACCGCCAACGGGGTACCCCTTGCACATGGTACAGGAGCTTTCCCATAACCAAAATGACAAGGCAAGCAGACAATGAGCATCTCAGCGATCTTTTTATTTACTATGTGTATAGCTTTTTATTGAGGATGCTTCATAGATGACTCACTATGGTGATGCTGGAAGTTTCCACCATGATTAAGCATGGCTTAGGCTAGCGGCCCAGGCGTTTCTCTAACACAAAATACAAACTCCATGGACTTACAAGTTCCCTCTTTATTTCACACCGTTGACATCCATAGACAAAAGAGCACGACATCAACTGTGTACAAAGTACAAGTGCAATGTTGAAAATGTTCCCGTGCAGCACGGTTCTGCTAATACCAACGTATAGATGCAAGCATATACAACTTCGATGTTCACAATGGTTCAAGTCTATTAGGGGCAAGTAAATAAAATGTGCCATCAAGTTCGTAAGAGCTTTACTAACTAGTTTTCACATAACAAAATACTTTTAAATTTGAAAGGTAGATGAAGCTTGAGAATTTGCTAGGAATAGCAAAATCTACTAGGTAGATATGGTGGACACAAGTGGCAAAAGTCTTGGGTTCAAAGGATTTTGGAAACATGAGAAGTATGCCTTCTCAAAACAGGTTTTTGGCTAGCAAGGCTGGGTAGCAAGCAAGAGAGTTGAAAGAAACAAGCAAACATACAAGTAATAAAGCCAAACATGCAATCTTCCTTGAAGACACAAAAGAATCTTAAATAAAGAATACTAAGCTTATGAGCCAACAAGAAAGAAAATAAATGATACCAAATACCTGTAAGCCTTTTCTTTCGTTCTTTTTCTTTTAAATTAATGCCACTGACCAGAACTCCGTTTGCCAAAACCAATTTAGATCCGCTTGATGATCCCAAAGTGGTTCTAATACTGAACAACAAGATCCATCATATAATAGATATTGCAAACTAAAATAAGAAGTGCAAAAAGTAAAAGATGAGACTTCTCATTAATATTCCAATAAAGGCACTCACACCAAGGGATACATAGATAATAAACTAAAGGAGGGATACTTCCACATGCAAACCAAACTATAAGATAACCTCTCTACCACAGATATGAATCCACTAAAAAGGTAAAAGATAAAAGATAATGGTGGTGATACCGCGGCACTCCCCCAAGCTTGGAACAAGCCAAGGGGATGCCAAACCTGATGATGAATTACTCCTTCGGTGGTGGTGGTGTTCTCTTGTCAAGATCGTCAACAAGTTTCTTCAAATCCTCCATATCGAAGGTCAAAGTACGAATTAACTCCGAATTGTGCTCAATTCAGCCCATGATCAACTCGGACCGAGGATCCAATCCTTGTTACTCTTTCTCCATTCTTCCAAATTAGAGTGTTTCTTCCCTGCACGGTTAGAACAAGGGGTACTAGGAGGAAGTGTGTGTGTAGCAAGGATATGAAGCGGAGTTCTCCCTCCTGTAGACATCCGTGATGTCCTTCTAAGCTGGGTAGGTTGTGCCACCAGACCAATGCCTGCAATGGTAGCGCGGGTGTCCGGTTGCTTGTCCTCCTCCATGTCTCCTTCATAACCTACCGAAACCTCCTCCTCCTTGGGAACTTGAGGTTCTTCTTTCTCGGGCTCCTTGCCTTTGTCGTTAGCGGAGGCCATGGTGCTCTAAACTTGAGAAGATTTCCTGACAGAAACAGATCGAAATGAAAACATGATGAGAACACGATGCACGAACCTGGAGGATCCGGGGGTTATATATTACGAAGTTTCAATGCATAAGGAAGGTTTTGACACGGAAACAAAGCGGAGACGGAGTTCGAGGGAGTCAAACCCCCTCTAGGAGTGACCAGGCTGGGCCCGCGCCTGGGGTGGATTTGTCCACCCTGGACTCCGTTTCCTCTTCAGTTCCGTCTCATAGATTTCCTTATGTATTAAAAACATCAAAAATATAAAAAGATTGGGGTTTCACGAACCTTCTGTTTTTACCACTTTTACCTATTCAAAGACGAACTCTGCAGATTCCTTCTCTCTTTCTCCTACGAATTTCCTTCATACAAAACTTTTGGACAAACTCAATGACAACATTAGTGTAAGCAAAAAAAATAAACCTTTGGTAAACATTTCAACTGAAAACCCATCAAAACAAAAGCTTCTGTAAGAGGCAAATGAAAATGATGGCAGAAATCTGTCAAAACAGACCAGCAGGTAAAGATTGATTTTTTCGAAGACCTTATGTTGCTCAAATCAAAAAGTGCAGAACTGATGAAAGTTGGGTAACAACTTGGAGAACAAGCTCAGAAAAATGCAGATCCATGCTAAGTACTGAGCTCCCTCACGAATTTTTATAATACAGCACAAAAATCTGTCCCAGGACAGCCACTTTTCACAACTCCTCTAGTTCACAAAAGTAGTTGAACTTGACACAAAAACCAAAACAAAAAGGATAATGAGCGGTTATTATAGAGGTAATAACTTCCAAGACTCGACAAAACTATTGGGTTATCTCCCAACAAGTACTTTTCTTTAATGCCTTTAAGTTAGGCCAGAAACTTCCAAAGATGCTCACATAGGATATATATATATCTGGAGTGAAAGAGAGCATCAAGAAGCAAATAACCAAAACACTTGAGTATAATCCACTTCCTATGCATGGGGGTATCATGAGAAAACAAATTGTTGAAACAAAAGGCTACAAGCATAGGAAGACAAAACAGATGCAACTTTAAAGCTTTCAACATAAAATGGGGAAACTTAACATCATTGAGATGCATAAAACCATGTTTCCCTCTCTCAAAATAACTTTCAGTAGCACTTTGAACAAAGTTGACAATATAACTGTCACTAGTAACAACTTTATTATCAGAATGAGCATACTTATAGTCACCAAAAAGAGGTCCAAGGTCATAGACTCGATCAATAGAAGCAAGTTGTTCCATCCTGAAATCTTCATTGGGCAAGCTATTTTCACAAGGAGCTTTAGCAAATTTGGAAAAGTTAAACTCATAAGAATCTCCATCAAACTTAGTTAAAACCTTTTCCTTCTTACAATCAATAATAGCTCCACAAGTGTCCAAGAAAGGTCTACCAAAAATGATAGGACAAGTTTTGCTAGCTGCTGAATTAAGCACTAGAAAATCAGCATGATATTTAATCTTACCACAGAGAACATCCACATCTCTTACAATACCAATGGGGAAAATGGTCTCCTTGTTAGCAAGGTGAATAACCACATCAATGTCCTCAAGCTCACAAGGACCAATCTCATGCATAATTTTCCTGTAAAGCTCATAAGGAATAGCACTAGAACTAGCACCAATATCACATAAACCATAGTAGCAATGATCACCAATTTTAACAGAAAGCACGGGGACACTAGATTTTATAAATTTATCAAGACGAGAAATAATATTAGAAGCGTCTTCACAGAAGACAATGTGCTCATCCTCTATATTTCTAGTGACAGTGTCTTTCACAATAGCTACCACAGGTTCATCACTCAAATGCTTACCAGGCTCCACAGTTTTCATCGTACCTTTGTTGTTTGCACTAATAATCATAGAATACTCCTTTACCTTAGCTGGGAAAGGCATTTTCTCAACATGGGGTTCAGGCACAATATGATTAGTAGTACAAACTTGAGTACTTCTAACGGGAGCATGACTAACAACATCTTTATAAGGAGCATGGTACTTATTCCACTTCTTCTTGGGAATTTCAATGTAAGAGGCAAAGGCCTTAAAATAGCTGGCAATACTTTGGGAATCAAGACCAAACTCATTGCTAATATTAGGGAAGCTATCAGTTCCCATAAAAGATTTAATGCATTCATAATCATAGTTTATACCTGACTTTCTTCCTTTTCATTCTCCCAAGCTTCAGTGTTCTATTGAATACGGTCTAGAAGATCCCATTTAGCTTATTCCTTCATAGGTTTGAATGATCCAGCACAAGAAGCATCTAGTAAATCTTTATCATGAAGGGAAAGCCTAGCATACAAATTATTGAGAATAATATTGTCAGGGAGTTCATGAATAGGCATTTAAGCATTAGTAACTTTAATCTCCCCCAAGCTTGAGCTGTACTCTCTCCATCAAGAGGCCAAAAGTTATATATAAGATTTCTATCCTTATGAATCTCACCGAGAGGATAAAATTTAGAGTAAAAGAGAGATGACATCTCCTCCCATTCCATGGATTGTCCATTCTTCAACAGCTTATACCATTCTTCAGCTCTCCCTTTCAAGGATATTGAGAGTAACTTCTTCTTCACCTGTTCGGTTGTGACACCTGCACACTTAAACAACCCGCATAATTCATGATAAAAAGCAAGTGATCACCAGGATGGACAGTTTCATCCCCAAAATAATAATTATCCATAACACGATTAACAATACTAGTAGGTGTCTTAAAAGGATCTATCTCAACAGGAGGTGGTTCATCTACTACCCTAGCAATGGTAGTAGTTTTCCCAAACAGAAAACCAAGTGGGTTATCCATATTGGAAACAAGGTAACAAGCAGTAACAAAAGCAATACTCACAGTGAAAGTTTCCCTTACCAGTTCTACTCTTCAATAGCGCTTCACTCCCCGGCAACAGCGCCAGAAAATAGTCTTGATGACCCACAAGTATAGGGGGTGTATCGTAGTACTTTTGATAAATAGGAGTGTCGATCCCAACAAGGAGCAGAAGGTGCTGAACATTGGTATGGAGCAGGAAATCCCTGTGAATACTTAGCAAACGGATTTTTAGTGGTTTTCTGACAAGGCAACAAAACAAAGAGCAAGTAACAGAAGTAACAAACAAACGGAGCAAGTGGCCCAATCCTTTCTTAGCAAAGGACAAGCCAATGTAAATACTTATAAGGACCAAACGTTCTCGAGGACACATGGGAATTCTGTCAAGTGCTTTCGCTTCAAATAGTTGAGTACTCTTTTCTGGTGTTTGTAAGTGTTGTGAGGGTGAACCTGTGCTAACATACCGCCCTTCCTAGGACTAATACATAATTGTGATTAAACCCCCTGCAAACATCTATAACTACAGGAAAGTAATTAAGATATAAATTTAACCACAGCCTTAAACTCTGAGATCCTACACTCCCTTTTGCAAAGGTGTCCTAACGGGGGTTCAGGTTTCTGTCACTCCGGCAACCCCATGATTAGTAGCCAAATACACAATGCATTCCCCTAGGCCCATAAATGGTGAAGTGTCATGTAGTCGACGTTCACATGACACCACTAGAAGAATACCAGCACAACTTAAATACTAAACCATTGAATAATAACTCATCACAGATTCACTACTAACAACATGACTTCTCCCATGTCCTCAAGAACTAAACGAACTACTCACAAGACATCATATGGATCAAGATCAAATATGATATGATAATGGATAACAATCTGAACATAAACAATAATCCAATGGTTCCACTCACAAGCATCAACTACAATAGTAATCAACACCGAGAAAGTTTCCCCTGATGAACTAAGCAATATCCAACACAATTGTTATAGCGGGACGGAGTGGTGATGATGATGCTGGTGGAGATGATGGTGTGGATGATGGTGAGTCCCGATGAATCCTAGCTTGATGATGGTGTTGATGGCGATGGTCGCCCCTCTCCGGGAAGGAATTCCCCCTGCAGAAAGCTGTCTGTCGGAGAGATCTTTTTCTCTCGGTGTTTCCTCCCCTAGAGGCAGCGGAAATCTATCTGTGGTCGCTCCCCGAGGCTTAGGTTTCCGTAGGGAAGATATAGGCGAAGGGGTGGAGTCGGAGGCCGGGCAGGTGGGCCACACCTGCCCTAGGCGCGGGGTCAGGTTGGCCCGTGCCTAGGGGGTGTGGGCCCTCTGAGGCCCATCTCCGTCCCTCCTTCTGACTTCCTTCGTCTTTTGGTAAAATAATATGTTTCCATATTTTTCTGGTATTTTTCTGATCTTCACGAAATTCACTGAAACGCCTTCTTTTCCATTAGACTCCAGACTCCGGCAGTCCATCCTCCAGGAATCATCCAACATGCATAAACAGATGAAAATCCATAAGTAATACCTCATAATAAGACAAATATCAATGAATAGAGGTAAATTATGATATAGAATGGTGATGCAAATTGGGCGTATCACAGACTCTATTACATTCTGTTTCCTATTCATGTAAAACATAATGCATGAGGTCAGTACATGTTCTGTGTACCTGCTATGTTTCTCCCTAAACATGGAGCTTCCATTCCGCTTTGTTCCCTGAATTTAACCACTTCTCCGTGTAAAGCTTCCTGATGTTTGGCATATCTTTTTGAGTGAAAGTTGGCGGTTCCCTACCCTGCCTCTCTTCTAAATTTTTAGCATGAAGAAGCCGCAATCATACATGCACGACACATAAAAACAGACACAAAACAGGTAGAGAACATTTTAGAGGAGAGAAAGCATACAGTGCTGAAAAAAAGGAAAAGCACTAATAGGAAAAAATAGAAAAATGTAAACAGAAGAATAAAAACAGATTATATGAAAAAAAGGAAGACAACATTTTCTTACATATTGTTTTGAGTTGGTGTTCCGATTACATCAATGGGCCAATCACTGATCTGCACTTTTGACTTCTCGTATTCTCTAGCCCATATATTTTATTGACGCAATTAAGTAGTGGCATGAATCCATCAATAGTGCTTCTCTGTTTGTTGATAGGGAGTCATAAATCTCGAACCGTTGTGCTTTTATGTTTAGAACAACGAGCTAGTAGTGACCTGTTGGTTCTTTTGAAGATCCAGCGAACTTTTCCAATGTGGGAAAGCAAACCTGTTTTTTTTTGTTTTCATTTTAAGTAGAAAGTCTTAAGTACACGAACGTAGAAAAATAACTAGAAAAATTAAACCATGAACAAAACAGGGATGGATATGATAGTAAAAGGAATGATAAATGCCCAAATGATAACTTACTTCTTCTTTACAATCGAGCCTGTTTTTTGGACTATTTTCAAAGAACCGTGTTACATCTTTTAGGTTGAACCGACAATCAATTAGGTATCTCTGCAGAAAAACATAGTAAAAGAAGACACATTAGTAAAAGAAAAAAATAGTTTAAATACATGATATACTTCTTTGCATTTTTACGGGGCGCAAAAAAATGAGAGTTCTACTTACAGATATGCGTAGAGGCATGATATACTTCTTTGCATTTCGATTCTCGTCCCTGATTATGTTAATGTCAACCTCAACAACTACATTTACTAGTTTCTTCCTTGGAGCCACGGAATCTGCAAGGTGCCCTAGATCGACAAAGAATTTGTCACTGTCGATGACGACCTTCTCATTGTTAGGATCCTGAGGAGAATTTACCCATCCATGCCCGCACACCATTCTATATACACTACCTTGCTCACATAATATGTCTTCTGCGTGTCAAGATTGACAAAAGGTGATCTTGCAAACTTGCCTGCTTTTGGAACCCTTTTGTCATATTGGTGTGCGACTAGGGTAATGCTGTCAGATGTTGCGTCTTCAGTTGATTCCCTTTTCTCTACCTGTTTGATTTCTTCCTTGATACTTCTTTGTTTTGTTCAAGGTCTCCTAGAGGTGTATCAAGATCAAAAGAAGGCGGGTCTAGAGCCAACTTTAAAGCATCTCTAAGCCTCTTTTCCATCTCGGCACTGTCAAAGTTCAACTTCCTGTTCTTTGGGTCATTTTGTGTCGAGATAGGGGCATTGGTAGTTGTTGCTTCTGTTTCAGAAATGTGCTCGGCAATAAAGGTGCCATCACAATCCTTCTCTGCTATAGCTGCATCGTCTCCTTGTGTTATTTCTATGTGAATAACATTATCTGTTATTGTGTTCATTGGGCCATCTTTCAACTTGTCTTCACTGTTTTGAATTCTGTCATCAGTTTTTTCTGCGGATGTATCATCTCTTGTAGTATCATCCTTGGTTGTACTTGCAATGAGTTCATGGCGAACTACAGAACAAGTTCTGTACCTCCCAGGGGATGGTGAGTTTGTCAGAGCTCCCTGTTTTACTTTCTTATATTTGTTGCCTTCAATTGGCCCACATTTTCTTTTCAATAGGCTTAGGTTCCATTTCTGCCAATATTTTTTGGCACTCAGCTCCTAATGCTACATCACTGATGCTTTATATTCCTTCATCCTCCAGTTTCTTGGGTACCAAGAACTGCATGAGTTCGTGTGTTTCCTCTCTGGGATGCACTGTATTATCCATATCAAATGTTTCATAGAGTTCGAGGAGGGGTATATTGAACTTTTGAATGGTTGGGGAAGTAACCACGAGATCAATAAGTTCTTTTCTCTTTGTATTTTCAGACATGCCAGGCATATTTTCTGCATCTTCACTATCGTATCTGTTGTGGCTCATAGTCCTCGCTGACGTCTCATGGACTTGTATTGACTCCAATCCTGCATCATATTTACCACTGCACTTTGCCAGTGTTACTACATTTTCTTTGGCATCCATCGTGAAAGAAACACTTTCCCCCTTGACTCTTGTTGCTTTGCATCATATTTAACACTGCACTTTGCCGGTGCTGCTACATTTTCTTTGGCATCCTTCGCCAAAGAAACACTTTTCCCCTTTGCCTCTTGTTGCTTTCCCTCTTTCTATTTTGCCAAAAAATCTTTGAAACGAGCTTCACACTTGTCTGATCTAGATTTTCTCATGTGTGCGAACATTTTTTTAGTAGTTGCATCAGTTCCAGTAACCACGTCTTGGACTGGAGATTGGTTGTCCTTCTGTACTGCCGTTATTGCTTTTGGTTCCATCTTTTCCATACTTGCCATTTTTTCCCTTGCATGTTATTGTCAGTTACACTTATGTCCCATATAACTCCCCTTTTCTTGGAGGCATTTGTTCCTAGTGATGGCAGAGCCAAAACAGCTGATGTATCTTCTTCATGCACCTTTGGGATTATTTTTACTCCATCTTGTGTGGTGACATGAAGATTTTGTAAGTTAGATTCTGAATTTGCTCTCATATCTCTGACACTCTCTTGAATTGGGGAATCGTTGTCCTCCTGTACTGCAGTTCTGTTGGAGATATGCCCTAGAGGCAATAATAAATGTAGTTATTATTATATCTTTGTGTTTATGATAAATGTTTACATTCATGCTATAATGGTATTAACATGGAAACATTAATACTTGTGTGATTTGTAAACTTAATTTGAAGTCCCTAGTATAGCCTCTATACTTCACTAGCTTGTTGGTTGATAAATGATTGTGGTTTCCCTATCATGAACCTTGAGATGTTATCAACAACAAGATCATATCGTTAGGAGAATGATATGGTGGACATACTCCTATAGATAAGCGTAGCATAAAGATCAAGTCATTTCAATAGTTCAATTGCTATATGCTTTCTGATACATAGTAACCTAATTCCTTCGACCATGAGATCATGCATATCACATTTACCGGATGGATGCTTTGATGACATCAAACACCATACCGTAACTGGGTGGTTATAAAGGTGGCATTGAGTGTTCGGAAAGTATTGGTTGAGACACATGGATCAAGAGTGGGATTTGTCCATCCATATGACGGATAGATATACTCTGGGCCCTCTCGGTGGAATGTCATCCAATTAGCTTGCAAGCATGTGACTGGCTCACAAGGGATCACATATCACGGGAACGAGAAAAGAGTACTTATCAGTAACGAGGTTGAACTAGGTATGCAGAGATACCGACGATCATAACCTCGGATAAGTAACATATCGTGAGACAAAGGGAAATTGGTATCGTATGTAAGTGGTTCATTCGATCGCAAAGTAATCGTAGAAATATGTGGGAGCCATATGAATTTTTAGATTCCTCTATTGGTTATTGTTCGGAGAAGTGTCTCGATCATGTCCGCATAATTTACGAACCGTAGGGAGACACACTTAAGGATTCGACGTTGTTTTGAGTAGTAATGGTATTATGAGAAAGAGACCGAATGTTGTTTGGAGTCTCGGATGGGATCCGGGATATCACGTGGTGATCCGGAATGGTCCGGAGAATAAGATTCATATAAGGAAAGTCCCGTTTCGGAGTTCGGGAATGATTCCGGTGATTTCATCGGGAATGTTCTAGAAGGTTCCGGATTGTCCGGCACTCCGGGGGGGGGGGGGGGGGGTACATGAATGTGTCATTACATATTGGAATGATTGCATCATGTACTAAGTGTTCTTGCTGTCCCAAATAAAGGATTAAATTGAATCCTAAAACAGAAAAGTCAAATGTCCAGTTTGAAAGTCAAACGGCTAAAACAAGAAACTGTGGGAAACAAGCAAGAGGAGTTGGAAACCAACTTGGAGGAGTAGTTCCTCTCCTCCAAGCCGGCGTCCAGCCCTAGGCCGAGTTGGGGAGGGACTCCCTCCCTCCCCTGGCGCGCCAAGCCCCTCCACCCATAAAAGGAGGGGCAGGGCCTCCTCCTCTAGACACACAAGTTTCTACCTCTAATCTCCGGTTTAGAGCCGTTCTGGTTTAGAGCTTCTAATTGCTTTAGCCTGCGGTTTAGAGCCTTCTAATTGGTGTGTCTAATCCCTAGACCACTAATAGTACTCTCTCATACTCCACCATACTCGCTCCGGCTTAAGGCGAAGCCCTGCGGGATCTCCCCTCTACTTCCGGTACCACGCCGTTGTGCTGCCGGAATCGCGAGGAGAGTGCTACAACCTCCGCTGCCTGCTGGAACAAGGGAGAGGAAGGTCTTCGTCGAGTACCGAACGTGTGACCGACTGCGGGAGTGCTGCCGGAACGCAGCGCCGGAAGGATCGTCTACACGATCTTGAGATCGGGAAGAGTATGACTACATCACCCACGAGAATCCGCTCTCGTTAAACGCTTTGGAATCTTCGAGGGTAAGTTATTCCATCGACTCGTTGCTACAATCTAGTAGATAGATCTTGGCTTGTTTGTTTGTATGCGATAGAAAATTTTGTTTTCCATGCTACGAACCCCTATAGTGGTATCAGAGCCGTGTCTATATGTAGATCTGTTGCACGAGTAGAACACAATGGTCATTGTGGGCGTTGATGCTTTTATTGTCGATTGCTTCTTGTGTACTTTGCATCTTGCGGTATGTTAAGATGAAGCGGCCCGGGATAACCTTACATGACATCGTTCATGAGACTTGCTCCACGCTTGACATGCAACTTGTATTGCATAAGTGGCTTTGCGGGTGCCTGTTTCTCCTAGCATAGTTAAGATCCAATTTACAACGGGTGATTAACAATACTAGTATCAATGTTGTGGTTCTTGTTCGTAAGTTAGAACGACACTTATTGAAAGCCCCAAACCACGTAAAATATGCAAAGAAAGTAGAGGCGTCTAACTTTGTTTTGCAGGGGTGTGCAGTGATGTGATATGGCCATGATTGTGATTATACTTGATGTATGCAATGTTCCTTATTGTAAGTCGGCAACCGGCAGGAGCCATATGGTTGTCTTTAATTTATGTTAAGACCCGCGTGTCTATTCAAAGTAGTTGTAATAGTTGAAGCCGGTGGACGACAACCATGGAGAGGCGTCATTGACCTTGATGCAATGCCGGTGATGATGGAGATCATGTTCGTGCTTGAAGATGGAGATCGGAAGCACAAAGAAGAAAGGCCATATCATATCACATATATATTGAATTGCATGTGATGTTAATCCTTTATGCATCTTGTATTGCTTAGTAGACGACGCTAGCATTATAAGATGATCCCTCATGCACATGAATTTCAAGTCATAAAGTGTTCACCCTTAGTTAGCACCGTTGCTAAAGCTTGTTGTTTCGAAGCACCACGTGATGATCGGGTGTGTTAGATTCCGCAAGTGTATACAACGTGAGCAAGCCAGATTTGCTCATGCGGAAACTAAGGTTTGATCTTGACGAGCCTAGCATGTACAGACATGGTCTCGGAACACGGATCACCGAAAGGTAAAGCATGAATCATATAGTAGATATGATGAACATGACGATTGTTCGCCATTGAAACTATATCAACTCTCGTGATGATCGGTGTTGATGTAGTGGATTTGGTTCGTGTGATCACTAAAACAATGTGAGGGATATTGTTTTGAGTGGGAGTTCACCTAGTTTAATTACATTAATTAATTTGAACTCAATTTGTCATAAACTTAGTCTAAACTATTGCAAATATGTTGTAGATCAATGGCAGCCCCTACCATCAATTTTAATGCGTTTCTAGAGAAAGAAAAGTTGAAAAACAATGGAAGCAACTTCGCGGATTGGTTCCGCAATTTGAGGATTGTCCTCACAGCTGGTAATTTGACCTATGTGCTGGATGCACCGCTGGGTGACCCACCTGCAGCTGATGCTCCCGATGAAGTAAATAATGTTTACCTCGCTCGGAAGAATCAGTACTCCATAGTTCAGTGTGCTATCTTGTATGGTTTGGAATCGGAGCTTCAGAAAAGGTTTGAGGATTCAGACCCATATGATATTGTCGAGGATCTCAAATTGATTTTTGAGACTCATGCGGCAATGGAAAGCTATGAGGCTTCTGAAAAGTTCTTTAACTGCAAGATGGAAGAGGGCAGCTCCGTCAGTGAGCATGTGCTTAAGATGTCTGGGCATGCAAACAAACTTCAAAGCTTGGGTATAGTGATTCCTAATGCTTTGGGGATTTATCGTGTCCTCCAATCACTACCACCAAGTTACAAGAACTTTGTGATGAACTACAACATGCAGAACATGAATAAGACGTTGCCAGAACTCTTTGCCATATTGAAATCTGCAGAAGTGGAGATCAAGAAAGAGCACCAAGTGTTGTTGGTCAATAAGACCACCAAATTCAAGAAAGGCAAGTCTAAGCAAAAGGGACACTTCAAGAAGGGTGGTAAGAAAGTTACTATGCCGGCGAAGAAGACCAAGGCTGGACCCAAGCCTGATAGACTGCTTTTACTGCAAGGGAGAAGGTCACTAGAAGCGGAATTTCCCAAAGTACTTGGCGGATTTGAAGAACGGCAACATCAAGAAGAAAGGTATATCTGATATACATGTTATTGATGTGTATCTCACTAGTACTCGTAGTAGTGCCTGGGTATTTGATACTGGTTCGGTTGCTCATATTTGTAACTCGAAACAGGTGCTGCAGAATAAACGGAAGCTAGCGAAGAACGAGGTGACGATGCGCGTGGGAAATGGATCAAAGGTTGATGTGATCGCGGTCGGCACGCTACCCCTTCATCTACCATCGGGATTAGTTTTATACTTAAATAATTGTTATTTGGTGCCTGTGTTGAGCATGAACATTATATCGGGATCATGTTTATTGCGAGATGGTTACTTGTTTAAGTCCGAGAATAATGGTTGTTCGATTTATATGAGTAATATGTTTTATGCACATGCACCTTTGATAGATGGTCTATTCTTATTGAATCTCGATAGTGGAAATACACATATCAACAACATTGAGGCTAAACGTTTGAAATCAAGCGATAATTCGACCTATATGTGGCACTGTCGTCTTGGTCACATTGGAGTGAAACGTATGAAGAAACTCCATTCCGATGGACTTCTTGAATCACTTGATTTTGAATCACTTGAAAGATGCGAAGCATGTCTGATGGGAAAAATGACTAAGACTCCCTTTTCTGGTATGATGGAGCGAGCTACGGACTTATTGGAAATCATACATACCGATGTGTGTGGTCCAATGAGTGTAGCATCGCGCGGTGGTTATCGTTATGTTCTTACCTTCACGGATGACTTGAGTAGATATGGGTATATCTATTTCATGAAACATAAGTCCGAAACTTTCGAGAAGTTTAAGGAGTTTCAAAGTGAGGTAGAGAATCAACGTAACAAGAAGATTAAATTTCTATGTTCTGATCGTGGAGGTGAATATCTAAGTTACGAGTTTGACGAGCATTTGAAGAAATGCGGAATACTTTCACAATTGACACCGCCGGGAACACCACAGCGTAATGGTGTGTCCGAACGTCGTAATCGAACTCTCTTAGATATGGTTCGTTCTATGATGTCACTTACAGATTTACCGCTATCATATTGGGGTTATGCATTAGAAACAGCCGCATTCACTTTAAATAGGGCACCATCTAAATCCGTTGAAACGACACCGTATGAATTATGGTTTGGGAAGAAACCTAAATTGTCGTTCCTTAAAGTTTGGGGATGCGAAGCCTATGTAAAGAAGTTACAGCCGGACAAGCTTGAACCCAAAGCGGAAAAATGCGTCTTCATAGGATACCCGAAGGAAACTATTGGGTATACCTTCTATCATAGATCCGAAGGCAAAATCTTTGTTGCCAAGAATGGATCCTTTCTAGAGAAGGAATTTCTCTCGAAAGAACTGACTGGAAGGAAAGTAGAACTCGACGAGGTTGTCGAACCTTCTCTCGAAATTGCGAGTAGCGCAGCACCGGAAGAAGTTCCTGTGGTGCCTGCACCAATAAGAGAGGAAGCTAGTGATGGTGATCATGAAACTTCGGTTGAAGTTACTACAGAGCCTCGGGGGTCAACGAGAACTCGTACCACTCCAGACTGGTATGATTCTGTTATGAATGTCATGTTGGTGGACAACACCGATGACCCCGAGACATATGAGGAAGCGATGATGAGCCCAGATTCCAATAAATGGCAAGAAGCCATGAAATCCGAGATTGGATCCATGTACGAAAACCAAGTATGGACTTTGGTGGACTTACCAGATGGCCGGAAGGCTGTCGAGAACAAATGGATTTTCAAGAAGAAAACAGATGCTGATGGTAATGTTACTGTCTATAAAGCTCGACTTGTCGCAAAAGGGTTTCGACAAATTCAAGGAGTTGACTACGATGAGACTTTCTCACCAGTAGCGAAGCTAAAGTCTGTGAGGATTATGTTAGCAATCGCTGCATGTTATGATTATGAGATATGGCAGATGGATGTCAAAACAGCATTCCTCAATGGAGACATTGATGAAGAGTTGTATATGATGCAAACCAAAGGTTTTGTCGATCCTAAAGATGCTAACAATGTATGCAAACTTCAACGGTCCAACTATGGATTGAAGCAAGCATCCCGAAGTTGGAATCAACATTTTGATAAGGTAATCAAAAGTTTTGGTTTTATACAAACTTATGGAGAAGCTTGTATTTACAAGAAAGTGAGTGGGAGCTCTGTAGCATTCTTAATACTATATGTGGATGACATATTGTTGATTGGGAATGATGTAGACCTTCTTAATAGTGTCAAGGAATATTTGAATAATAGTTTTTCAATGAAGGATCTTGGCGAAGCAGCTTACATATTAGGCATAAAGATTTATAGAGATAGATCGAAACGCCAAATATCATTGTCACAGAGTACATATTTGGACAAAGTTCTAAAGAGGTTTGGAATGGAACAAAGCAAGAAAGGGTTCTTGCCCATGTTGCCCAATACGACCTTGAGTAAAACTCAAAGTCCGACATCGGCAGAAGATAGAGAAAGGATGAGTAAGACTCCCTATGCCTCAGCCATAGGATCTCTAATGTATGCCATGCTATGTACTAGACCCGACATTGCATATGCTGTTAGTTTAACTAGCAGATATCAAAGTGATCCAGGAGTGGATCATTGGACAGCGGTCAAAAACATCCTTAAGTACTTGAGAAGAACTAAGGATATGGTTCTTTCTTATGGAGGTGATGAACAACTCGTTGTTAATGGTTACACCGATGCTAGTTGGAACACTGATCCGGATGATTCTAAATCACAATCCGGATGCGTATTTATTTTGAATGGTGCAGCAGTTAGCTAGAGGAGTGCAAAGCAAAGCGTTGTGGCGAGATCTTCAACTGAATCGGAATACATGGCTGCTTCGGAGGCTTCACAAGAAGCGATATGGATGAAAGAGTTCATTACAGAGCTGGGTGTGGTTCCTAGTGCGCTGGACCCAATGTCTATCTACTGTGATAACATGGGCGCCATAGCCAATGCGCAAGAACCAAGGTCACACAAGAAGCTGAAGCACATCAAGCTACGTTTTCATGCTATTCGAGAACATATCCAGGATGGGGATATAAAGATTTGCAAAGTACACACAGATCTGAATGTGGCGAATTCGTTGACTAAACCTCTCCCGAGGGCAAAACATGACCAACACCAAACTGCCATGGGTGTTCGGTATATTACCATGTAATCTAGATTAGATGACTCTAGTGCAAGTGGGAGACTGTTGGAGATATGCCCTAGAGGCAATAATAAATGTAGTTATTATTATATCTTTGTGTTTATGATAAATGTTTACATTCATGCTATAATGGTATTAACATGGAAACATTAATACTTGTGTGATTTGTAAACTTAATTTGAAGTCCCTAGTATAGCCTCTATACTTCACAAGCTTGTTGGTTGATAGATGATTGTGGTTTCCCTATCATGAACATTGAGATGTTATCAACAACAAGATCATATCGTTAGGAGAATTATATGGTGGACATACTCCTATAGATAAGCGTAGCATAAAGATCAAGTCATTTCAATAGTTCAATTGCTATATGCTTTCTGATACATAGTAACCTAATTCCTTCGACCATGAGATCATGCATATCACCTTTACCGGATGGATGCTTTGATGACATCAAACACCACACCGTAACTGGGTGGTTATAAAGGTGGCATTGAGTGTTCGGAAAGTATTGGTTGAGACACATGGATCAAGAGTGGGATTTGTCCATCCATATGACGGATAGATATACTCTGGGCCCTCTCGGTGGAATGTCATCCAATTAGCTTGCAAGCATGTGACTGGCTCACAAGGGATCACATATCACGGGAACGAGAAAAGAGTACTTATCAGTAACGAGGTTGAACTAGGTATGCAGAGATACCGACGATCATAACCTCGGATAAGTAACATATCATGAGACAAAGGGAAATTGGTATCGTATGTAAGTGGTTCATTCGATCGCAAAGTAATCGTAGAAATATGTGGGAGCCATATGAATTTCCAGATTCCTCTATTGGTTATTGTTCGGAGAAGTGTCTCGATCATGTCCGCATAATTCACGAACCGTAGGGAGACACACTTAAGGATTCGACGTTGTTTTGAGTAGTTATGGTATTATGAGAAAGAGACCGAATGTTGTTCGAAGTCTCGGATGGGATCCGGGATATTACGAGGTGATCCGGAATGGTCCGGAGAATAAGATTCATATAAGGAAAGTCCCGTTTCGGAGTTCGGGAATGATTCCGGTGATTTCATCGGGAATGTTCTAGAAGGTTCCGGATTGTCCGGCACTCCGGGGGGGAGGGGTACATGAATGTGTCATTACATATTGGAATGATTGCATCATGTACTAAGTGTTCTTGCTGTCCCAAATAAAGGATTAAATTAAATCCTAAAATAGAAAAGTCAAATGTCCAGTTTGAAAGTCAAACGGCTAAAACAAGAAACTATGGGAAACAAGCAAGAGGAGTTGGAAACCAACTTGGAGGAGGAGTTCCTCTCCTCCAAGCCGGCGGCCAGCCCTAGGCCGAGTTGGGGAGGGACTCCCTCCCTCCCCTGGCGCGCCAAGCCCCTCCACCCATAAAAGGAGGGGCAGGGCCTCCTCCTCTAGACACACAAGTTTCTACCTCTAATCTCCGGTTTAGAGCCGTTCTGGTTTAGAGCTTCTAATTGCTTTAGCCTGCGGTTTAGAGCCTTCTAATTGGTGTGTCTAATCCCTAGACCACTAATAGTACTCTCTCATACTCCACCATACTCGCTCCGGCTTAAGGCGAAGCCCTGCGGGATCTCCCCTCTACTTCCGGTACCACGCCGTTGTGCTGCCGGAATCGCGAGGAGAGTGCTACAACCTCCGCTGCCTGCTGGAACAAGGGAGAGGAAGGTCTTCGTCGAGTACCGAACGTGTGACCGACTGCGGGAGTGCTGCCGGAACGCAGCGCCGGAAGGATCGTCTACACGATCTTGAGATCGGGAAGAGTACGACTACATCACCCACGAGAATCCGCTCTCGTTAAACGCTTTGGAATCTTCGAGGGTAAGTTATTCCATCGACTCGTTGCTACAATCTAGTAGATAGATCTTGGCTTGTTTGTTTGTATGCGATAGAAAATTTTGTTTTCCATGCTACGAACCCCTACATGTTCTGGCTTTAAGTTCCATCTCTTCTATAGTTGCATCTTTTCCCTTTTGGTTGACGATGTCTTCCTTGTTAGTTATGCTTCTGTCCCATGTAACTCCCCTTTGATTCGTTACATTTTTCATAGTGATTATGGAGCCAAAACATCTGATATGTCCGAGTCATCAGCCTTAGGGAGTATTGTTACTTCATCTTGTACTAATGATTCACCTCCTAACACTAGTGCTCCACTATATGCTGGCAATGTGTCCCGTAGGGCGACACCTTTACCTTCTACATGCATGGATTTCTGCTTCTGATTTCTGTCTCTACTAATTTCACCAATAATGGTGGCTGCCTCCTTTGGTTCTTTTGTTTCCACTACTTTACATCCCTTCACAAATTTATCCTTGCACTTTGAAGAGTTGGTAAGGTGATTTTTTGTAGAATTTGCCTCATTATGTGTAACCTTGGTAAAATTTCTCACTAAGATTTGTAGAGAAGCTTCGAAACCATGGCAGGCATACTCGATTGCTTCTTTGTATCTATCCATTTCCTGTTACATTTTAAAAAAGGACAATTTAGTTTGAAGAAGAAAAAATTGCTAACAATACAATATGCATTTGATACACTTTTGAATTAAAGGATCACAAAAAAGTGGAAAAAATGTAAAAAAGACAGCTATGAAAAGAAGGTGGACTATTTGTCTTTAACGTACATCTGCGCTAACTTCAGTTTGTGCATGCTTCTTGATAAACTTCACAATCTTCCTAAAGTCTAAAAAAAGTATGCTCTGCTCCTCTTGATCTCTAGAAGCTTCTGAATCAGACCCAACATCATTGTTGCTCTCTTGCTTTCCCCTGGACATGCTTTCTCTAGAAATGTCCGCTTGCTCTCTTGCACTTTCTGAATCATCGTTGGTCCTTTCCTTGACTGAGATGGTTTGTTCATGACTATCTCCTTGAGTTCCTTCTTCTGCAAATTCAGCTTTGAGATGCATGAAAACAAACAAAAAACAAAGTGAGACCATCCAGTTGATGGAAAACATCTTTTTCGAAAAAAGGAAAAAAATGTAGTTACGCAGACAAAGATGTAGTTAGTACCGATGTTGCGCCAAACGAGCCATCGCTCTTGGTATCTTGTTTAATTGCTTCCTTAATCATGGCATTTGTCCAAACAACTACTCTTGTTCCTTGATCAGTAACTTCCATCTCCTCTAGCTGCAACAAATCCACATATTTCACCTGTATACAAAACAAAAAAGAGAGGTAGTGTGAATGTTTGATAAAAATGAAAATGTCTCATATGAGGATATAGAAAAACTGTGAGATAGACACACAGGAATGAACATTTAAAAAAGAAAAGTTACCATAAGGTATAACATGCAGGGCATGACTTGCTCATTATCTCCATCACTGTTCAATGACTTTCGTATAATAGTGATCACAAATCTACATATATTGAGATGCTTGGCTTCTTTAATATTAATCAGAGATGGGTACACCCTTGGACTAACGCGGACCCATGTTGTTGGTGTCAGTACTGAAAACATTGCATATATGATGTAAAATCTCAGAAACTTGCTATATTTTATCAGCCAAAGCAGTCATGGTTGGTTGTGCCCTGCTGGCAGTGCCATATTGGTCCCTCATAAAATATGATGCATTATTGTCACATTTAAACACAACTTCCAAATGACCGCTAGGGACTCCAAGAACTTCATGTACAGATCCTCCAGTCAATGGAATTGAGCCACGCCCAGGGAAAACCATACTGCACGTTGATGTATCGAAGCTATCCATCAAGTACTGGCAAAACTCGGGATACAACATTGAACAATTAATGTCCAGCAAGCCTCCATACTTCGCCCTCCGTATCAATATTCTTTGGTCTTTAGTTAACTTTGAATATAATTTCACAAGCTTCATGGTGAGGCCCTTTGGAACAGTTTCTTTGTCCTAAGATTCTACATGCCCAAAAATAAAAAAATATAGTCAATGTACCTACTTGGGCATCAAAATACATTAGTAAAAATGAAACATAAAAAAGCTGTGAGAAAACTGACCTCACTGTTTTCTGCTCCATCATGTTTCTGCTTGAAAGTTTGTCCCTCTTCTGCCACACTATTACCCATTTCCAGATGTTCATCTTCTCCATTGTCCTCCAACTCATCATGTATAGGTAATACTCTGAGGCTTTAGGGTAAGCCTCTCTCGCATGATGCTAAGTTTTGAATGCTTTCATGCTTTCCTATTCTTCTTGCTACTACTTGATCTCGTCATTTTAACTAACTTTTTTTATAACAGATGTTGACACAAGAAGAATAGGCCTCGCCTATGAATTGCTAAAAAAATATTCAGGATTGTGTTGTTTTTCATTATCCTAGTTGGCCGAATGCTTAGAATGAAAAACTAAAAAAAACACAAAAACATTACTTACAAAATTCTTCTCTAGAAAAATATCTGAAATAGATGCATATATACAAACTACATTCTCGAGAGAATTTTTTTGCACATAACTGTATTGCACATCTAAAATATGCTTTCACACCCCCTCCTGTTACATCTACAGATACATTTTCTACACAAAATTTTTGTGTGAAAGAGCACACAAAAATGAACTGAAAAAACATTAAACATTTACATTTTAGCTACAAACATTTACCCATCCCCCTGTTACATTTGTGTGCTCTTTTAAAAATGTTGCACATTTAAAATTGAACTGAAATTTTTTGTACATAAGTGTGTTGCACATATGCATTCACACCCCCTCCTGTTGCATCTACATATACACTCCCCTGTTACATTATGTATAACAAAAAATGATCTAGAGATAAATTTTATACATAATTTTTTATGTGAAAGAGCACACAAAATTGAACTGAAAAAACATTAAACACGTACATTTTAGCTACAAAAAATTACCCCTCCTCCCACCCCTGTTACATTTGTGTACTCTTTGCATGAACTTACCCCATGTTCCACTATAGACAATTATACTTCCATATTCTATAGCTCTAGAAGCTACATTCTACTTGATTATCCAGGTAGAACATGACTAAATTGGAACTAAAACAAAAAATGTAACAGAACAACCACGAGATTATCTCACTACTGCTAACATCTATGCAAAATCTGTGACTATGCACACAAAAAAGATGCAGACGATGTACTAAGACTACCTGTGAGCGGAGATCTAAAGAATATGTAGCAGCGGGGTCTCGAAAATGTAACAAGAGATCTCTGCTTGTGGTCGGCGACAAGCAAATTTCATGGCCGAAGAGCAAGCGACGGGGATGGATGCGGGAATATAGCCAGTTGCGGTTGCAAAATGATTGCCGGAGAATCAAATGACGGCGAATCCGATGAACACCCCACACCCCCCTCCGTAGGAAGCTCTCAGGGAGGAGGACGGGACCAAAGGGAGTGCATTCCTTTTCATTCGATTTCAAGTAGATACACTACGTCTTTAACTGATTGTATTAGAAGCTTCCCTACGGTCGAACCTGCGTGGTGACGAACAGATGTAACTGGAAACACTCTCATGGAGGAAGATCAGAGTAGCGTGACGGGAAAACCTGTGCGGAGATGAACAAATGTAAATGGAAACACGCGGATGTGTTCGCCGGAGATGTTCGAGAAAACACCGGTCAGGGGTCCGTCGCAGTAGCCGATGAACTGCAGCGATTCATCGAGAAATGAAGCAACAAAGCCGAATCTATGGTGTGGTGAGCTTGCCGGAGATGTAGCGAGGCATCTGGACTGTAGAGACGCCACCGAATTCGGACGAAATCGATGAGCAAAATTGTCGGCGGTCTCGCTGCTGAGAGGATAGAGCGAGACGAAAAGGGGGAAATGACTCTCTCTCTCTCTCTCTCTCTCTCTCTCTCTCTCTCTCTCTCCGACCAGGGTGCGGGCATGGCTCCCCAAATTCGAAAAACGAATCGCTACGGGTATCCAAGGGAAACGCAAGCGTGAGCAAGGCAGTCTGTCCCTCGCCATCGATCGCGCATCGTGTGGTCCGGGAACATGACATCCCTGAACGTTATCCCTAGGTCGACTTATAGATAGAATACACGTAAAATGAACTCTCGAGTAATATTTAGTAAGATCTGAACTTTTAGCTACTGCCGCCACTTCAACGATAGGGTTGAACGTGCTACCTCGAAGAGTTTTGATGGTATAGCGTGATATTAGCGTGACAGTGGACGGTTACTGCTGACGCTCAGTCGCTACCTCACAAATATTACCGCCAACCGATTGGTGAATCTCGTGATGGGTTCGTGGTTGAAGGCTAGTAAATCTGGTTTTCTCCTCCAACGTCGTAGCACGGGGTACCAGATTTGGACTTTGATGGCATGTCGGGGGTGCTCCCTCGGCCTGATTCTTTCAACGACAATGATCTTGTCTTTGGAAAGCTACTTTAGAGGTCCGTAAAGATACAAATTAGTGATGGAGCCGCGTCGCTCGGCCTGATTCTTTCAGCGACAATGGTCTTGCCAAACTACTTCAGAGGTCTGTAAAGTTGCAGGTTAGCAATAGAGCCGCGTCGAGCTCAAGTGAAGAAGTGATCTGTCCACTTTTACTTTGGTGGCTGCTACGGCGATGCTGGAGGCAAGTGAAAAATTTTGGTACTTTGCTCGAGGTTTTATTCAGTATGGATTGTAATTTTTCTTTTTGCTAAGAGTCATTTTTGCAATCGCTAGGGATTTCCTATGGTTTCAGCTATATCGGGTCGGTGTGCACGTGGCTTATAACTTGATCTTTATTCTATAAATGAGACATGTATTACCCGTAAAAAAAATCAGAACCAACTAAAAATTTGATTATATTTTACTAGGTTGAGGTTTTGTCAGAAGGTTACATTTGGCTGCCTGGACTCCCATGCCGTATTAAAAATATGAGTAAAAAGTAAAATGAAAACATGACAATGGTTTCATTAAGTGACATCTCTGTATTTTTCTTCACATAACCATAACTTTTAGGAAAATCAAGCACGGTTCATCACAATCCTCAGCACCCGGGATATTGGCATTTGACAAAATCTCTCATCTATGGGCCCATGGACCAGATCTTCCATTTTTTAGAAATGGCCATTTTTATTACTTGACGTAATGTTTACATACGGCTTCTGCATAACTAAGATGCACACAGCCGATCAATCCACACAACCAGATAACAAAGTAAGAAAACCAACATTATAAATAACTCTATCAAAATAAATGGCCTCAAACTATGGCATATCAATCCGCAAATCACGGTCATCTATGTTGGGAGAAAATATCTCTCGCTGAGTCTTTCAATCGCATACACCCCTCCGCAAACAAGTCACGAAATTCGATATGTTAAAGAGTAGTCCATGATCGAAGAATAGATACGGCCCGATAGATAACCTATAGGTAAGAAGACACAATCTTATTAAAATTCTTATTCTTTCTACATAGCCAAATCGACCAAATAATGGCAAGTGCTTCCACCATAAACAAAATCATCTATTTATCCTCTATCCTATGCAACCAGTTACCAAATAATGGCAAGTGCTTCTACCCTAAACAAAATCATCTATTTATCCTCTATTCCATGCAACCAGTTAACAAAATCATCTATTTATCCTCTATCCAATGCAACCAGTTAACAAAATCATCTATTTATTCTCTGTCCCATGCAACCAGTTACCAAATACATTGGCCACCAAATGTAGGAAAGATAAATCAGAGGCTACTTGGATGATTGATCATATAGAACGAGTACATGTACACTGGAAGAATAAATGACGGATTGTCTCATCATGATAAAAAAATGCATTGTGTACTTCCATGCCAATTCCTCTTAACAAGATTATATTTTGTAAGAATTACTCCCTTACGAAGATACCAAGCGAATATCTTTGTTCTTAGGGGTATTTTCATCTTCTAAATTTTACTATTATCATCGAGCAGAATATCATGTTGAATCAAGGATCTATACATTGAGTTAACTGAAAATTTACCACTCTCTAGTAGTTTCCATTTGAACTCGTCCACTCCATCCGATAGCTGTATCGTGAATAATTGTAATAAAAGATTGTTCCAAGATACTAGTATAGGATCTATGAGACTTCTTCTAAAATAAACATTAGAAGGATTAAATTCCATTACTATGGAATATGTATCCCCTTTGTGTCTAACAATCAAATATATAACTGGATATTGTTGGCGACGAAAATTTTGGCCAAGCAATTTATCTTCCTAGAATCTAATCTGCGATCCATCCTTAATATCGAAAACACCAAAACGGAAGAAATGCTTTTTGAACGCCATTAGTCCAGTCTAAAAATGTGAATCACCGGGTTTCCAAACCAATTGAGACATAGCATTTGAGCCAACATATTTCATCCATAGAATTTTTTATCAAACACCATCTTCTGTAAGTAGTTTGAAAAGCCATTTATCCAGAAGCGCGGTGTTTTTGACTTGTAAATCATGTATGTCAAGTCCATCGCATTCTTTCGGTCGGCAAACCATATTCCATCTGGCCAGTCGATATTTTTTCTTTTCACTATCCCCTTGCCAAAAGAATCTTGATCGGAAATATTCCACTTTATTTTAAACACCTTTTGATAACTAAAAACAAGATCATATACAATACCATATTGATGAGTACTAAGTTTATGAGTACAATTCTTTCCCAAGGGATAGTAATTTACCTTTCTAACTATTAAGACGCTTTTGAAGTTTTTTCTCTATGAGTTTCCATTCAGCAATTTTGAGACACCAATAGTGTATCAGTATTTCCAAATAGTTGATTGGAAATTGCCCCTGACCACAGCCAAATAATTCAGCATATATTGGGTCTCATTTTGAGTCTCGCCAAAATAATACAAATCACTCTTATGAAAGTTAATTTTCGGTCGAGAGAGTTGCTCGGATACTATAGTATTAATTTCAAATTCTTAGCATACTCCAGCTCATGTTCCATAAATAAAATTGTATCGTCTGTAGGGTTTCGTAGCATGGAAAACAAAAAATTTCTATCGCATACAAACAAACAAGCCAAGATCTATCTACTAGATTGTAGCAACGAGTCGATGGACTAACTTACCCTCGAAGATTCCAAAGTGTTTAACGAGAGCGGATTCTCGTGGGTGATGTAGTCGTACTCTTCCCGATCTCAAGATCGCGTAGACGATCCATCCGGTGCTGCGTTCCGGCAGCGCTCCCGCAGTCGGTCACACGTTCGGTACTCGACAAAGACCTTCCTCTCCCTTGTTCCAGCAGGCAGAGGAGGTTGTAGCACTCTCCTCAAGATTCCGGTAGCACAACGGCGTGGTACCGGAAGTAGAGGGGAGATCTCGCAGGGCTTCGCCTTAAGCCGTAGCGAGTATGGTGGAGTATGAGAGAGCTCCTCGGCGATCTAGGGTTTAGACATACCAAGGAGGAGGGGCTAGAGCCGGCGGCTAGGGTTCCGGGGACCCCAAGTCGGCGGCTAGGGCAAAACCCTAGGTGGTGGCGGCGGCTATGGAGGGCTGCGGCTTCTAGGGTTTGAGGTGAGGGACTTGTGTGTCTAGAGGAGGGAGCCCTGCCCCTCCTTATATAGGTGGAGGGGCCGGCCGCGCCAAGGGGAGGGAGGGGAGTCCCTCCCCAACTCGGCTTGGAGGTGGGCCGCCGGTTGGAGGAGGAATTCCCTCCCCAACTCGGTTTCCCTCCTTCCTCCTCTTTTCCACTTTCCAAAACTTGTCGTTTGACTTTCAAACTAGCCGTTTGACTTTTCAATTTAGGATTTGAATAAACCCTTTATTTTGGACAGCGAATACACTTAGTACATGATGCAACCATTCCAACTTGCAATGACACATTCATGTACCCCTTCCCCTCCGGAGTGCCGGACATTCCGGAACCTTCTAGAACATTCCCGATGAAAACACCGGAATCATTCCCGAACTCCGAAACGGGACTTTCCTTATATGAATCTTATTCTCCGGACCATTCCGGATCACCTCGTGATATCCCGGATCCCATCCGAGACTCCGAACAACATTCGGTCTCTTTCTCATACTACCATAACTACTCAAACAACGTCGAATCCTTAAGTGTGTCTCCCTACGATTCGTGAATTATGCGGACATGATAGAGACACTTCTCCGAACAATAACCAACAGAGGAATCTGGAAATTCATATGGCTCCCACATATTTCTATGATTACTTTGCGATCGAATGAACCACTTACATACGATACCAATTTCCCTTTGTCTCACGATAGTTTACTTATCCGAGGTTATGATCGTCGATATCTCTGCATACCTAGTTCAACCTCGTTACCGATAAGTACTCTTTTCTCTTTCCCGTGATATGTGATCCCTTGTGATCCAGTCACATGCTTGCAAGCTAATTGGATGACATTCCACCGAGAGGGCCCAGAGTATATCTATCCGTCATATAGATGGACAAATCCCACTCTTGATCCATGTGTCTCAACCAATACTTTCCGAACACTCAATGCCACCTTTATAGCCACCCAGTTACGGTGTGGTGTTTGATGTCATCAAAGCATCCATCCGGTAAAGGTGATATGCATGATCTCATGGTCGAAGGAATTAGGTTACTATGTATCAGAAAGCATATAGCAATTGAACTATTGAAATGACTTGATCTTTATGCTACGCTTATCTATAGGAGTATGTCCACCATATCATTCTCCTAATGATATGATCTTGTTGTTGATAACATCTCAATGTTCATGATAGGGAAACCACAATCATTTATCAACCAACAAGCTAGTGATGTATAGAGGCTATACTAGGGACTTCAAATTAAGTTTACAAATCACACAAGTATCAATGTTTCCTTGTTAATACTATTATAGCATGAATGTAAACATTTATCATAAACACAAAGATATAATAATAACTACATTTATTATTGCCTCTAGGGCATATCTCCAACAGTCTCCCACTTGCACTAGAGTCATCTAATCTAGATTACATGGTAATATACCGAACACCCATGGCAGTTTGGTGCTGGTCATGTTTTGCCCTCGGGAGAGGTTTAGTCAACGGATCCGCCACATTCAGATCTGTGTGTACTTTGCAAATCTTTATATCCCCATCTTGGATATGTTCTCGAATAGCGTGAAAACGTAGCTTGATGTGCTTCAGCTTCTTGTGTGACCTTGGTTCTTGCGCATTGGCTATGGCGCCCATGTTATCACAGTAGATAGACATTGGGTCCAGCGCACTAGGAACTACACCCAGCTCTGTAATGAACTCTTTCATCCATATCGCTTCTTGTGAAGCCTCCAAAGCAGCCATGTATTCCGATTCAGTTGAAGATCTCGCCACAACGCTTTGCTTTGCACTCCTCTAGCTAACTGCTGCACCATTCAAAATAAATACGTATCCGGACTGTGATTTAGAATCATCCGGATCGGTGTTCCAACTAGCATCGGTGTAACCATTAACAACGAGATGTTCATCACCTCCATAAGAAAGAACCATATCCTTAGTTCTTCTCAAGTACTTAAGGATGTTTTTGACCGCTGTCCAATGATCCACTCCTGGATCACTTTGATATCTGCTAGTCAAACTAACAGCATATGCAATGTCGGGTCTAGTACATAGCATGGCATACATTAGAGATCCTATGGCTGAGGCATAGGGAGTCTTACTCATCCTTTATCTATCTTCTGCCGATGTCGGACTTTGAGTTTTACTCAAGGTCGTATTGGGCAACATGGGCAAGAACCCTTTCTTGCTATCTTCCATTCCAAACCTCTTTAGAACTTTGTCCAAATATGTACTCTGTGACAATGATATTAGGCGTTTCGATCTATCTCTGTAAATCTTTATGCCTAATATGTAAGCTGCTTCGCCAAGATCTTTCATTGAAAAACTATTATTCAAATATTCCTTGACACTATTAAGAAGGTCTACATCATTCCCAATCAACAATATGTCATCCACATATAGTATTAAGAATGCTACAGAGCTCCCACTCACTTTCTTGTAAATACAAGCTTCTCCATAAGTTTGTATAAAACCAAAACTTTTGATTACCTTATCAAAACGTTGATTCCAACTTCGGGATGCTTACTTCAATCCATAGATGGACCGTTGAAGTTTGCATACCTTGTTAGCATCTTTAGGATCGACAAAACCTTTGGGTTGCATCATATACAACTCTTCATCAATGTCTCCATTGAGGAATGCTGTTTTGACATCCATCTGCCATATCTCATAATTATAATATATAGCGATTGCTAACATAATCCTCACAGACTTTAGCTTCGCTACTGGTGAGAAAGTCTCATCGTAGTCAACTCCTTGAATTTGTCGAAACCCTTTTGCGACAAGTCGAGCTTTATAGACAGTAACATTACCATCAGCATCTGTTTTCTTCTTGAAGATCCATTTGTTCTCGACAGCCTTCCGGCCATCTGGTAAGTCCACCAAAGTCCACACTTGGTTTTCGTACATGGATCCAATCTCGGATTTCATGGCTTCTTGCCATTTATTGGAATCTGGGCTCATCATCGCTTCCTCATATGTCTCGGGGTCATCGGTGTTGTCCACCAACATGACACTCATAACGGGATCATACCAATCTGGAGTGGTACGAGTTATCGTTGACCTCCGAGGCTCTGTAGCAACTTCAACCGAAGTTTCATGATCACCATCATTAGCTTCCTCTCTTATTGGTGCAGACGCCACAGGAACTTCTTCCGGTGCTGCGCTACTCGCAATTTCGAGAGAAGGTTCGACAACCTCGTCGAGTTCTACTTTCCTTCCAGTCACTTCTTTCGAGAGAAAATCCTTCTCTAGAAAGGATCCATTCTTGGCAACGAAGATTTTGCCTTCGGATCTGTGATAGAAGGTATACCCAATAGTTTCCTTCGGGTATCCTATGAAGACGCATTTTTCCGCTTTGGGTTCTAGCTTGTCCGGCTGTAACTTCTTTACATAGGCTTCGCAACCCCAAACTTTAAGGAACGACAATTTAGGTTTCTTCCCAAACCATAATTCATACGGTGTCGTTTCAACGGATTTAGACGGTGCCCTATTTAAAGTGAATGCGGCTGTTTCTAATGCATAACCCCAAAATTATAGCGGTAAATCTGTAAGTGACATCATAGAACGAACCATATCTAAGAGAGTTCGATTACGACGTTCGGACACACCATTACGCTGTGGTGTTCCCGGCGGTGTCAATTGTTAAAGTATTCCGCATTTCTTCAAATGCTCGCCAAACTCGTAACTTAGATATTCACCTCCACGATCAGAACGTAGAAATTTAATCTTCTTGTTACGTTGATTCTCTACCTCACTTTGAAACTCCTTAAACTTCTCGAAAGTTTCGGACTTATGTTTCATGAAATAGATATACCCATATCTACTCAAGTCATCCGTGAAGGTAAGAACATAACGATAACCACCGCGCGATGCTACACTCATTGGACCACATACATCGGTATGTATGATTTCCAATAAGTCTGTAGCTTGCTCCATCATACCAGAAAATGGAGTCTTAGTCATTTTTCCCATCAGACATGCTTCGCATCTTTCAAGTGATTCAAGAAGTCCATCAGAATGGAGTTTCTTCATACGTTTCACTCCAATGTGACCAAGACGACAATGCCACATATAGGTCGAATTATCGCTTGATTTCAAACGTTTAGCCTCAATGTTGTTGATATGTGTATTTCCACTATCGAGATTCAATAAGAATAGACCATCTATCAAAGGTGCATGTGCATAAAACATATTACTCATATAAATCGAACAACCATTATTCTCGGATTTAAACAAGTAACCGTCTCGCAATAAACAAGATCCTGATATAATGTTCATGCCCAACGCAGGCACCAAATAACAATTATTTAAGTATAAAACTAATCCCGATGGTAGATGAAGGGGTAGCGTGCCGACCGCGATCACATCAACCTTTGATCCGTTTCCCACGCGCATCGTCACCTCGTTCTTCGCTAGCTTCCGTTTATTCTGCATCACCTGTTTCGAGTTACAAATATGAGCAACCGAACCAGTATCAAATACCCAGGCACTACTACGAGTACTAGTGAGATACACATCAATAACATGTATATCAGATATACCTTTCTTCTTGATGTTGCCGTTCTTCAAATCCGCCAAGTACTTTGGGCAATTCCGCTTCCAGTGACCTTCTCCCTTGCAGTAAAAGCACTCAGTATCAGGCTTAGGTCCATCCTTGGTCTTCTTTGTCGGCGTGGTAACTTTCTTACCACCCTTCTTGAAGTGTCCCTTCTGCTTAGACTTGCCTTTCTTGAATTTGGTGGTCTTATTGACCAACAACACTTGATGCTCTTTCTTGATCTCCACTTCTGCAGATTTCAACATGGCAAAGAGTTCTGGCAACGTATTGTTCATGTTCTGCATGTTGTAGTTCATCACAAAGTTCTTGTAACTTGGTGGTAGTGATTGGAGGACACTGTAAATCCCCAAAGCATTAGGAATCACTATACCCAAGCTTTGAAGTTTGTTTGCGTGCCCAGACATCTTAAGCACATGCTCACTGACGGAGCTGCCCTCTTCCATCTTGCAGTTAAAGAACTTTTCAGAAGCCTCATAGCTTTCAATTGCCGCATGAGTCTCAAAAATCAATTTGAGATCCTCGACAATATCATATGGGTCTGAATCTTCAAACCTTTTCTGAAGCTCCGATTCCAAACCATACAAGATAGCACACTGAACTATGGAGTACTGATTCTTCCGTGCGAGGTAAACATTCTTTACTTCATCGGAAGCATCAGCTGCAGGTGGGTCACCTAGCGGTGCATCCAGCACATAGGTCAAATTACCAGCTGTGAGGACAATCCTCAAATTGCGGAACCAATCCGCGAAGTTGCTTCCATTGTTTTTCAACTTTTCTTTCTCTAGGAACGCATTAAAATTGATGGTAGGGGCTGCCATTAATGTCGGGGGGTTAACCTCGGGTAGGTCAGAGCCGGGGAAAGACAGAGGTACTGTCCCCGTACGGTTGCCGAGCTACGGCCTAGGTCGGCCGAATCATGGATATGTCGGCCGATGGACGGAGGCAAGAAGCTCGTGTATAGGTATCAAGTGGTTACCCAGCCGAGTTAATGAGAAACTCGGCCGGGTTACCCAAATGATCTTCATGCAGGTGAAGAACGAGCCGAATAACACAAGGTAAGGCCGAGTTATACGAAGCTTGCAGGAGACGGAGAAGCCTAGGGTCAAACTATAGCTGCAAGCTAGAAGGAATCTGAACAGGGCCAAGCGCAAGAGACAAGGATGCGCAGGGTCAGAGGAGCAGAAGGAGGTCACGGAGGTGACAGTCCTGGAGCCCGAGGCACGCAGGAGGGGGCCACTGGAGCTTTGCCGTCGTTAGAAGAGCGACAGGGAAAGGAGGCCGCCGAACTACCGTTTTGGGACAAGCATATTCCACGAATATGCTTGCCCCGTCAGCCCTAAGGGCACCCAAGGGACCCTTTATAAGGGGAGGGTTGGACCCTGAGGAAAGGGGGGGTCTTTTGAGCAACGTTAGGCTAGGGAGATTCACATTGCTCCCCTGAAAACAGCTCGAGGAGAACTTGTAACCCATCAAGAGAGAAATAAAGTTCATCACTTTGGCAGCTTGAGTGTAAAGACAGTTGCGTCTTCCCTCCCCAGATCCCACTAGCATCCATTGGCCCCATACTTTAGCCTACCCATGGCATCTTCCGTGCCACCACCACGACAGTTGGCGCCCACCGTGGGGCCAGCAGCGGTGCTAGCTGGAGTTGTGATCCGGACGGGAAACTTCATCAACACCGGCGAGCGCGTTGTTTCTGGCTTGGTCCAGAGATTTGGTCTCTGTGACTATGTCAGAGACAATGCAGGGAGCTTCAGGGGAAAAACTCCCCCGCGCAACGGGATCTTCATCGGCCTGGGCGAGCAAAGGGTCTACGTCGGCGTCGACATCGCCAACATTTATCCTCACCAGGTTGTTGTTGCAGGGGAACCACCTCGAAGCGTGGCGAGCTGTCCATCAGGAGAGCATCTGGCAGGCAGCGTAGAGGTGATGGTCGCAGCAGGGACTCAAGCGGGAGCAGCATTAGCCGGGGTAAGCAGAGAACCCGCCGCAGGCGCGCAGGGTCCGCCCAAGCAGATCACACAGCAAACCGCTGAGGTAATCCCGCCGGTGATAAACCCGGCCGAGCTGCATGACACCACCCCAAAGGCACCAAGAGTGAGAGGACCACCTCTGGAGAGACCAGAGAACATTCTTCAGGCAACCATAGAGAACTTAACCACACCTGTAGCGCCGATACTTGATCCGGCAAATGCTCAGGCAGAATTAGAGGAAACCAGGCAAAAAGTGCTCGTGGAGGCCAAAAAAGTATCAGCCCTGCGGGAATCCTTGAACAGGACCCTGAGAGAATATGCAAAAGCTAATAAGCTTGATATCGCGCCCGAGCGGGTGGACGAACTGAGATTAAGAGGAAAGAACCTCATGAATGATATAAACAAAGAGCATGAAGCTCACAGAGCCGAATCAGGCGATTTGGGTTTGCCGAGGTACAATACCCCGGCGAAAAACCTAAGAGCGGCAAATGCCGCAGCATCGGAACTAGAGGGGTTAACAGGGGAAGCTCGGCAGAAGCAACAAGAAAGAGTGAATGAACTGGTGCGCATCGCGAACCAGTAAAATGAGGAAATGCTCAGAGCTAACCCGGCAAAACCAGGGGCCTCACGGATGGTTCATTCGGCAGGGGCAGCACCTGCTTTATCTGCGGCAGCAGCATCTTCACCCGGAAACAATGCTAGAAAAGAAAGAGCAGTAACCTCGGGGAAGAGGAACAAACAAATTGTTCCATATGACCCGGCAATAGCTGGAAAGGCGAATGAGAACAGAGGCAATGCAAGCCGAGGTAATAGTGGGGAGAGAAACCACGGCCGTATGGAAAGGTACGGCGGCGGCCGAGGTAATGGGGAGCACGGCAGGAAAGAACCCGCAAGAGACAATCATGAAAACCAAACCCCGGCCGAAGTAAGGAGAGAAGTGCCGCTCCACCCGCTGCCAAGACATGAGCCTCGGCAAGAAAGAGAAGTGAGGCCGGCTCGCTATAATCAGATGAATGAAAGGTATAATGATGGATATTCCGAGGTAGAATACGCAAACCAGGGTGGGAACAATCACTATGGGATGCAGGATAGAATCCTATACAGAGATTTGCCAGCAAATGATGCAAGAGTAAAATTGGATCGGTTATACCGGTCCGAGCTATTGGAAGAGCAAGGTCCACCAGGTCCGGCGTGTTTTGGACCACGGATCATGGGCGAACCACCAGTGCCAAATTTTCAGTTGGCGAGAGGCACAAAAACGTACAATGGAAGTACCAAGCCACAAGACTGGTTGATTGATTATGCCACCGCAGTGAAGATAGCGGGTGGCAACCTGAGATGGGCGGTGCGGTATGTCCCACAGATGTTGGAAGGACCAGCCAGGGTATGGTTGAATAATCAACCAGCAGGCAGTATCAACTGCTGGTTAGATTTCGAAGAGATGTTCGTCAGCAACTTTACCAGCACATACAAGAGACCGAATAGACCACAGCAACTTGCCATGTGCAAGCAGAGGCCGAATGAAACAGATAGAGAGTTTTTAACTCGATGGTGTAACCTGAGAAACTCATGTGAAGGAGTTATTGAATCGCAAGCGATCGCTTGGTTCGCGCAAGGCTGCCGTTATGGTAGTGTGCTGTGGCAACGCCTGCAGAGAGATATGCCAACCACACTGGCAGAAACTATCAGAATAGCAGACTCCTACGCATTGGGTGACCCAACCCAACCAGAGTTAATGTCGGCAGATCATCGTGAGCAACAAGACCAGTACACGAGAGAGTTGGCCGGGTCATCTAGGCGTGATTTCAGAGGAAGAAGAAGAGAAGAGAGGCCGGATTATAGGTATAATTCGGCCCAGGTGGCAGCTGTAGCGCAAGATCAGCCGAGTCACGGAGTAACTCAACGACAGAAAAATGGACCTCAACAGTGGACCGCAAGAAATGGTGGAAAGAGGCAATGGACCCCAGAGCAAAAGAAGCAATGGCAAGAGAAGCCGAAGTATACGTTTGAATCCATGTTGGATCAGCCGTGTAAATTTCACACGTCAAACCCATCTAGACCTGCCAATCATACAACCCGGCAATGCGCCTGGATGAAAAATGCGATGGGTAACCCGGCAGGAGTTCAGGCTCCCCATCAGGTGCAACAGCAGCATCAGCCGCAGTTAACTGGAGCAAATGCACAGCAACTGATGCTACCGCCCCCACCCCCGAGGTACGATAACTCGGATCGGAGGGATGCAGTGCATCAAGTAATGAACCAGGGGCAGGAAGGAAGGATAAATCCGGCAAGTGCGGGACGTAATGATTACAGGGAACATCACCAGTCTTATTGTGTGTTCACGACAGAACAGCAGGACAAGCAGAGTGTGCAGCGCCGGCATATGGAAGTGAATGCAGTTGTACCAGCAGTGCCAAGATACCAGCCATGGTCTGATCAGGAGATAACTTGGAGCATAAAAGACCACCCCAGAGTAATGCCGAGTCCAGGATCATATGCACTTGTGTTGGATCCGACATTTGTGGGACCAAGCATCAATGTGAAATTCTCAAAAGTACTCATCGACAATGGAAGCAGTATTAACATCATGTACAAGGATACCATGCACAAGCTCGGTATATCACAAAACATGCTGCAGTCCACGAGGACAATTTTCCATGGAATAGTGCCAGGGCTTTCATGTGAGCCCATCGGTAAAGTCCGAGTGGACGTATTATTCGGTACAAGAGATAACTGCAGAGCAGAAAATTTGGAATTTGAGGTGGTCGATCTGGAAAGCTGTTATCATGCTCTACTCGGACGGCCCGCACTGGCCAAATTCATGAGCAGCTGTCATACAGGTTATCTAAAGATGAAGTTACCCGGACCACAAGGGGTGATAACAGTCGCAGGGGATTACAAGAAGTCGATGGAGTGTGCCTCGGCCGGGTCAAATTTGGCCGAGTCATTGGTTATAGCAAGAGAAAAGAAAAGGATTCAGGAAGTAGCAGCCCTCGCACAGTCAGCACAAATAAGCATGCCGGCACTGGCCAACCCTCATGGCAGCGTATCTTTTCAGCCAACCAAAGAGACGAAAAAATTTCAGATTGATGAGCAATTCCCAGAGCGCACTGTTACTATTGGTGCAGGTCTTGACGCTAAATAGGAAGGCGAGCTCACCAACTTCCTCCGTGAGAATCGGGACATATTTGCATGGTCAACACAGGACCTGCAAGGTGTGCCGAGGGAGTTGGCTGAGCACTCTTTAAACGTCAGGCCAGGAGCACGGCCGGTGAAGCAACCTCTCCGCCGCTTCGCCGAAGACAGGAGAAAAGTGATAGGGGATGAAATAGCTCGGCTGCTAGCCGCCGGGTTCATCATGGAGGTGCTTTACCCGGATTGGTTATCAAATCCGGTGCTAGTAGAGAAGAAGAAAGATGACCCCAATGTAGCCATTGTGTGGCGAATGTGTATCGACTACACTAACCTGAACAAGGCGTGTCCAAAAGATCCTTTTCCATTGCCTAGAATAGACCAAGTCATTGACTCGACCGCTGGCTGTGAGCTGTTATCATTTGTAGACGCGTATTCTGGTTTCCACCAGATACCGTTAAATCCGGCCGATCAAATAAAGACTGCATTTATTACCCCGTACGGGGCTTATTGTTATCGCACAATGCCATTCGGCCTGAGAAATGCGGGAGCAACATATCAAAGGTGCATGCAAAAATGCCTACATGATCAGATAGGAAAAAATGTACAAGTATATGTGGATGACGTAGTCATCAAAACTAAGGAAAGCAGAACCTTGCTAGAAGATATACGGCAAACTTTCGCGAACCTGAGAAGGTTCCGAATGAAACTTAATCCAGAGAAATGCACGTTTGGCGTGCCGGCAGGAAAACTACTCGGATTCCTTGTGTCCAGCCGAGGTATCGAGGCTAATCCAACGAAGATAAGAGCAATAGAAAGAATGGAATTGCCGAGATGTTTGAATGATGTACAGAAATTCACGGGCTGCCTAGCCTCGCTTAGTCGATTTGTATGTCGGCTAGGAGAAAAGGCACTGCCACTTTATCAGCTGATGAGAAAGTCGGACAAATTCGGCTGGACTCCCCAGGCCGACCTAGCGTTTCACGAGTTGAAAAAGATGCTAGTTACTGCACCCATTTTAGCTTCGCCATTATCAAAAGAACCTATGCTACTTTATATAGCGGCTACCAATCGAGTAGTTAGTACCGTGGTTGTAGTGGAACGACTCGAAGAGGGTAAGTCAGTTCAGAGGCCAGTATATTATTTAAGTGAAGTATTATCCACTTCAAAGCAGAATTATCCGCACTATCAGAAGATGGCTTATGGAGTATATATGTCGGCAAAAAAGCTTAAGCATTACTTTGAGGAGCACCCCATCAAAGTAATATGTGAGGCACCCATAGCCGACATATTGAACAACAAAGATGCAAGTGGCCGAATAGCGAAATGGGCGATCGAGTTATCACCGTATGCTCCACAATTTGACAGAAGAGATGCAATCAAATCTCAGGCTGTCGCCGACTTTCTCGTAGATTGGGCCGAGGTGCAATATGAGCCACCATTGCCAGATCCAAATTACTGGACAATGCATTTTGATGGTTCCAAACTAAGGAACGGTTTGGGCGCAGGAATAGTGCTGACCTCGCCTAAAAAAGATCAATTGAAATATGTACTGCAAATACATTTTGCCGCATCCAACAATGTAGCTGAATATGAGGCACTAGTTCATGGATTAAAGGTGGCAAAGGAAATTGGAATACGCCGAATCCTATGTTACGGTGACTCGGATCTAGTAGTACAGCAAGTATCGGGCACTTGGGACGCATTAGATGCTAATATGGCTTTATACAGATTCCATGTGCAAAAGATCAGTGGATATTTTGAAGGATGTGAATTCCACCACATACCACGAGCAGAAAATGACGCTGCTGACACATTGTCAAAATTAGGATCAACTCGGCAATCAATTCCGTCAGGTATAGCCCTGGAGCACCTCAGGAAACCATCAATAAACCCATCACCAGAGTCCGAATCAATCTTTATCCCAGCAAGATCTGCAGAGAATCATACGCCAATGGAGGTAGATCTGCAGAAAGATTCGGAACCCCTAAAGAGGGGGACAGCCGAGGTAATAGCAATCATGGAAAGAGCCGAGGTATGTACGTCGGCAGAAAACATGGAGATAGACAGTGAAATCACTGCAGAAAGAGCAACACCGATATGGGCACAACCCATATTTTCGTACCTGAAAGACGCGGTACTGCCGAGTAATGAAGTATTAGCCAGACAAACCGTCAGAAGAGCAAAGGCCTATACAATCATAAACAATGAGTTATATAAGAGAAGCGTAACAAACATATTGCAGAAATGCGTGAGTCCCGCGGTAGGTCAGGAAATCCTTCTAGATATACACCAAGGAGAATGTGGGCACCATGCCTCATCTCGCGCTTTAGTAGCCAAGGCATTCAGGCATGGATTCTACTGGCCAACGGCGTTAAAAGAGGCAGAAGAATTAGTTAAGAAGTGCAATGGGTGTCAGAGATATGCAACCAGAATACATATGCCGTCGGCCGAGTTAAAAACAATACCCATTACTTGGCCATTTTCTGTATGGGGTTTAGACATGGTAGGACCTTTCAAGCCGGCGAGAGGAGGAATGACCCACATCTTGGTTATGGTAGACAAGTTCACAAAATGGATTGAAGTAAAACCAATCAAAAAGTGTGATGGGCACACAGCAGTGAAATTCCTCAAGGATATCATCTTGAGATACGGATACCCACATAGCATTATTACGGATAATGGCACGAACTTTGCAGAAGGGGCCTTCGCTAGATTTTGCCAAGAGAAGCACATAAGACTAGATGTTGCCTCGGTGGCTCACCCAGCATCCAATGGACAAGTTGAAAGATCTAATGGACTGGTGTTATCAGGAATAAAACCACGACTAGTCGAACCATTGCAAAGGTCGGCAGGATGTTGGATTGAGGAATTACCAGCAGTATTATGGAGCCTCAGGACTACTCCGAACAGATCAACAGGTTATACACCATTCTTTTTGGTATATGGGGCAGAGGCCGTGCTTCCAACCGACATAATACATGACTCGCCAAGAGTTACTCAATATACAACTCCAGAGGCAAATGAAGTAGCTCGGCAAGATGCCGTAGACCTGTTGGAAGAAGCCAGAGAGTTGACATTATCAAGATCGGCCATTTATCAACAGAACTTACGGCGGTATCACAGCAGGAAAGTGAATCCAAGAGTATTCAAAGAAGGAGATTTAGTCCTCCGGCTGGTGCAGCGCACGGCCGGCATGCACAAATTATCACCCCCATGGGAAGGACCATTCATCGTGAGCAAAGCATTGCACAACGACGCATATTATCTGATTGATGCTCAATCCCCTGGAGAAGGCAAGGCAAACAAAGCTGGTGAAGAAACGAAGCGCCCCTGGAATGTGGCTTTACTTCGGCCATTTTACTCATAGGGTTGTATCTCAAGGTCAAAAAACCAATGATGTATTTGCACCTCGGCACCCAGAGCAGTGACTCAGGGACTGCCGTAGGTTATATTTATTTCATATCATGTATTCAAACCTCGGCACCCAGAGCAGTTACTCGGGGACTGCCGTATGTGATGATTATTTCATGTTTGATATTTGAACCTCGGCACCCAGAGCAGTTACTCGGGGACTGCTACATGTGATGATTATTTCATGTTTGGTATTTGAACCTCGGCACCCAGAGCAGTTACTCGGGGACTGCCATATGCAATGATTATTTGGTGTTATATGCTTAGACCTCGGCATCCAGAGCAATAGCTCGGGGACTGCCATATGGTATATTTATCTCTTTCGCGTTACATACTTGAACATTGGCGACCAGAGCAGTGACTCGGCGAGTGCCATATGTTGTGTTCCTTTCATGTTACTAATATGCACCTTGGTCCCCAAAGCATTGACTCAGGAATTATCATAGGATGTGTCAAATTCGTAGACACGTAAACTTCGGCACCTAAACCAGCAACTCGGAAACTACCGTATGATACCTCGAACCTATGCTAAACGCAATCATGTCCGAAACTTGATTTATAAAAGGAAGTTCTGGATAGTAAACGACGATCCAGCGATCGTCACTTACTTCCACAACGGAGTAATTATCTCATGATCAAAACAGGTCAACAACGTAAATATTTAGCGATAATGCCTGGATAAGATCATCAAAATAACGGCAAAAATTGAACCCTGAAAGATGAAGAAATTATGAGCCAACAAGGCAATAATTCGGACGAGCATCCACTTAACCAAGAATCTCAACAACACATAGCAAAATAACCTCGAATCATACGAGTTGACAAATTTTTTGTCTACATTGTACGCCCGGCATACCAGGGATCGCGAATAACCTAGGCATTGTTCGTTGGAGGGGCAACCACTTGCTCAGGTGCGGGGCACTCCGAAGTAGGAGGAACTTCGACTGAGGTCGCCTCGCCCTCCGCCGACCCAGGTGTAACTTCGGCGGTATCACGGGGTTGTTCAGGAGTGTCAGTACGCGCAGTAGAATGCCCGGTGCCTTTGGAGGAAGACCGCGCATCGCCGTTGCTATCCGAGCTTGAGCTGGAGCTATCGGATGTGGCCGAATCATCTTCACTTTCCCCATGCTCAGCTGAATCATCACCCGCGACTTCCTGATTTGGATCTAGGAGAAAACTCGGCCCTTCATTCCAAGTGTGCACGTCGGCATACTCGACGAGCTAGAAAGCCCGAGCTTGCCGAAGTGCAACAAAGGTCGGATCTTCAACCCAGCGGGAGCCAGTGCGCAGATTCATCAGAATGTCAAGAGAGATGTCTTCATACCATGACATAATTACAGTAAGGGCCATGTCGGCACCAGCACGCGCAGCAGATTCTCTCCAAAGACTCAACTGTCTCTCAGATCCCATCAGCCTGGTCACCAATAACTTAACCTCGTTGATATCGGGAGTCCCTGAGGTATTCGGCCAGAGTGCATGGTAAGCTTTGATAGCGGCCTCCACCAAGTCCCGGCCCATGATTTTCATCGGACCAACTGCAGCACCAACGGCAACCAGAAAATCCTCCATTGAATATTCAAAGTCAACAGCATCAGGTTCACCTCGACGAGCGCGAGCTGCAAGAACAGCTTTAGAACTCACGGGTTTGGCCTCGGGGAAGTGATCTGCGCAAAACATCAACAGGTTAAAGGATAGCAGCAAAGACAAAGAAATTTTTTAGCTCGGCCAGGCCAAATAACTTACGATGAATATAGCTCATCATTATCTGAAGGTCTTTGGCCCAAGCAGCTTTACTCTTCTCGAAACGAGCAATTTCCTCGCTCAAACCGCGAGTTTTAAGTTCGGCAGCTTCGAGGAGTTCTTTGTTCTTCTCTAGATCCAGAGTCAGCCGATTCTTTTCCAAAGAAAATTCTTGGTCGACCTTTTCTAGCTCGGATTTCTGAGAGAGCTTGAGTGTATTCACCTCGGATCTCAGGCGAGCTATCTCATCATCCTTCTCTTGTAGTTGCGCCGAATGAACTGCGCTTTGTTCTAAAAAATGAAGCATCACGTCAGGCATGGGCACGCAATCTTGTTGCGACGCTGCAAAGTCTTGCAACTCGGCTTTACCACAACCCAACGCAATAAGGAAACTTAGCATAGATACTAAAAGAAGGAGTAAAGTAGAAAGGAAACTAACCTTCCAAGGTCTTGATCTTCTTTTCAAGGTGGATATTGAGGTTGTTGATCTTACCTATTCAGCAAGAAGTAAGCCGGCATTCCACGGACAAGTATATGAGAAAGTTGGGAATAAGGAAAAGAAACTATTGACTTACCGGCCTTCTTTGCCACGGGCAGGACTTTCTCGTATTTCTCTTCCAGTTTGCGATGCGCAAAAAGCAACCTCTGGAACTCGGCAGTTCGCCGGTCATGTGCAACCTGAGTAACGAGGCACAATGATAAGTCAACGAGCAAAACCAAACCAGATCCGAGTTAAGCAGAACTTAACTCAGATCTAGGTGGCTGGATATTCAAAACCAAACCAGATCCGAGTTAAGCAGAACTTAACTCAGATCTAGGTGGCTGGATATTCAAAGCGAAACCAGATCCGAGTTAAGCAGAACTTAACTCAGATCTAGGTGGCTGAATATTCAAAACCAAACCAGATCCGAGTTAAGCAGAACTTAACTCAGATCTAGGTGGCTGGATATTCAAAACCAAACCAGATCCCAGTTAAGCAGAACTTAACTCAGATCTAGGTGGCTGGATATTCAAAACAAAACCAGATCCGAGTTAAGCAGAACTTAACTCAGATCTAGGTGGCTGGATATTCAAAACCAAACCAGATCCGAGTTAAGCAGAACTTAGCTCAGATTTAGGCAGCTGGAAATTCAAAACTAAACCAAATACGAGTCAAGCAGAACTTGACTCGGATCTAGATAACCGAACATTGAAGACTAGACTAGATCCGAATAAAGCACGATTAAACTCGAATCTAAACAGCCGAATTACCAAACCTTATAAATAAAATTAGATCAAACTTCCAAGTATAGAACAAGTTATTTCCTTGCAAGTTTCGGGGACTAGAGCATATGGTAACATCGACAGAATAATTCAAGACTCAGAGGAAAAAATTATTACCTCATTCATTTTGTTGGTTTCAATGATGAACTTAGCGGCATGGTCAAAACGGCCGCTGATATCAGAAAGCTGAAAGGACTGGTTGGCCGGGTTACCGACGAACTGATCAGCAGCATTCCAGTTGTTGGCATATTCAACCAGCGCTCCAAGGCTGTTCCCACTAGCTGTCCGAGTCAAAACTTTACCCCGGGCAGGCGGACCGACGATGGCAGTCGCAGGGCTCTTATGAAGAGCAAGCTGGCTGCCGGTGGCCGAGGTAGCAGTGACTTGGGCAGATGCAGCTCCTTTGCGCAGCGCCTCTGCAATACTCGGCTGAGAAGTGCCGGCAAGACCTTTCTGAGAAGAAGTCTTGACGGCAATAACACTTTTCTGAGCAGAAGAGGCACCAGCAAGAAGTTGCGCCTCCGAAGTAGGGACGGAGTCCTTAGGATCAGTGGAGGTTAAGCTCGCAGAGGGCGCCGGGGCAACGACTTTCTCGGCAGAGGTCGGGACGACCGTAGGAACAGTCGGAGCAGATGGAGGCTCAATGGTAACGCTGGGGCCCATAGAGGGGACAGCTGGCTCGACGAAAACATCGGAGGGCCGGATCGGATCCGGATCAATGGGAGAGATCTCAGGGGCATCACGGCGAACAGGCGAAGTATTCAGAGCAGGGGGAGAAGCAGGACGAATGGGACTAGAAACTCTGGTGTCATCAGCGGGAAGAGGAGATGGCGGCCGAATCGGACGGCTGGTCATACTAGGACCACCGGGTTTAACAGACAGAGGAGCGCTGCAAAAATAAGAAAGAAGACTCGTCGGTATGAGAAACAGAGAGAGAGAAACAAGAAATATAGGCAAAAGAACTTACCCAGCAACCCCGGGCATAGTCTTGCGCCTGGGAGGATTCGGAGCGGATTTCTTTACTCGTTTCTTAGGAACTGCCTCTGAGGCACTAGCAGGAGCCCCGCGTTTCCCCGAGGTAACGGGAGGCCGGGAAGCAATAGGTTCGACGTCATGAACCTGGCCGGCCGGATTAGCTGGGAAAGTAGAAGCCGGAAATGCATAAGAAATAGGCATAGCGGCAACTACCTCAAGAATTTGGATCTCGTCCGAATCACCTTCCTCCTCTTGCGCTGAAGTTTTGCCGCGAGCTCGAGCAGGAGCGGGATCCGACTTAGGGACGAACTCCTCGGAGTCCGGCTCACCAGTATCCGGGGTACTCCTATCTGCGGGCCAAGGGAGCTGCAGAACTTCGGCATCCTCGTTCTTCTGCTCCGCGAACCTCTGCATGACAAGGAGGGAAAATCATGTAAACTAGTCTCTAAAAACTGGGGAAAAATAGAGTAATGGAGATTAGGCTTACCTCGGGGGGCGGACGGTCGCGGGTGAATGGTTTTAACCCCCAGGACCAATCCTCAGGCATCTCAGTCTTGAAGATAGCTCGAACGCGCTTATGAATGAGGTAATTGTCCAACTCCACGGTCGAGACTCGGTTAGGGTCCAGAGGACCACTCATATAGCATAGCTTGTGGGTCCGTTGCTGGAAGGGGCAGATCCGGCTACTAATGAAGGTTGCCATCAGGTCTTCGCCGCACAATCCGGCCCGAATCAACTCTTTCAGCCGAATCTCGAAGGCCTCGGCCAGGGCGTGAGTTTTCTTCGGATTATAGAGCCAATTCACCTTGCAAGGTGGGCCAATTGAGAATGGAGGGAGCCGAATCTTGTCTTCCGCCCCTCTGTTCTTGACGTAGAAGAATGACTTGTGCCATTTCTTGCACGACTCCAACCCGGTGACGCGGGGGAACACGGATTGCCTCCGAGGTGTAATAGATGCCGCCCCACATTGGGTGAGCAACTTCTCGGAAGGATGCAGAGATTTGTCGGGAACAACGTTGGAGCGGATCTGGAAGAACTTCGACCAGACATGTACTGATGGCCACAGGCCGAAGTAACCCTCCGAAGCTGAGATGAAAGCGGAAAGAGAAGCTATGGCGTTCGCAGGAAGGTGATGCGGCTGAAGGCCGAAGTAATCAAGAAATTCTCTAGCGAAATCGCTGAGAGGGAGACCGAAACCGCGGGCGAAGTGGGACATGAAAACCACATACTCACCCTCTCTGAGAACAGGAGAGGATTCGCTGCCGGGTAAACGACAGGAAACCTCGGCAGGAATCCGCCGAGTTCGGATGAGCCATTCAATCTCGCGGCGCGTGACTGAAGAACCCTGCCACGATCCACGCTCGGGCCCGGAGCCAGCGTCATCGTCCTCAACTAGAGCACCGCTAAACGAACTAGACATAGTTCCGCCGGAGAGATCGCCGGAGGAAAAACTGGCGGCGGAGGAGAGCTTAGAGCTACAAGGCCCCGTCGGAACTTAGTACGAAAATAATGGCGAAAGGAGGAGGAACCGTCGCCTGAGCACGAAAACAGTGCGGATCGATCTAGGGCAAGGACAGGGCAAGATGGCCAGAGAGGACTCACCGGCGGCGGCGCCACAGCCGTAGAGCACGGGCGAGAAGGGCCGAACGACGCGGTGGAATCCTCGCCGGCGGAAGCTCTGGCTGGTGAGCGGCGGCGGAGCGGCAAGAGGACGCACAGGCAAAGGGAAGAAGGAGAGCGGACGCGAACGATAATGGGAAAGATGAACCCAGCGGGCGCGTTTCCCCACTTTATAGGCAAGCAATGAACAGGGGAGTGGGATCGTGGGTGTGGCGGTTACCCGTGTAGATCGTGGGGTAGCACGAACGCACGACGATGAATGGAGCCACACCAACGGCCACAGACAGAGAAAAGTAGTTACGATCCCAAGTGGAGCGGCACACGAGGCGTCGTGACGGCGGCGCAGCAGGTACAGGGTTCACTGTAGCCTGTCAGTAAGCACTGTAGAAGGACCTAAAAACTAGAAAAGCAATGATGGGGTGACACGTAGGACGTAGCGTATGATGGAAGGAACGAGGAAACCTCGGACGAGGCCATAGCTCGGAAACAAGACTAAAGAAAGTGATGAAGCTGATATAACCCGGCCAAAATAATTGACAGGGCCACACCAGCTTCGGGGACTAATGTCGGGGGGTTAACCTCGGGTAGGTCAGAGCCGGGGAAAGACAGAGGTACTGTCCCCGTACGGTTGCCGAGCTACGGCCTAGGTCGGCCGAATCATGGATATGTCGGCCGATGGACGGAGGCAAGAAGCTCGTGTATAGGTATCAAGTGGTTACCCAGCCGAGTTAATGAGAAACTCGGCCGGGTTACCCAAATGATCTTCATGCAGGTGAAGAACGAGCCGAATAACACAAGGTAAGGCCGAGTTATACGAAGCTTGCAGGAGACGGAGAAGCCTAGGGTCAAACTATAGCTGCAAGCTAGAAGGAATCTGAACAGGGCCAAGCGCAAGAGACAAGGATGCGCAGGGTCAGAGGAGCAGAAGGAGGTCACAGAGGTGACAGTCCTGGAGCCCGAGGCACGCAGGAGGGGGCCACTGGAGCTTTGCCGTCGTTAGAAGAGCGACAGGGAAAGGAGGCCGCCGAACTACCGTTTTGGGACAAGCATATTCCACGAATATGCTTGCCCCGTCAGCCCTAAGGGCACCCAAGGGACCCTTTATAAGGGGAGGGTTGGACCCTGAGGAAAGGGGGGGTCTTTTGAGCAACGTTAGGCTAGGGAGATTCACATTGCTCCCCTGAAAACAGCTCGAGGAGCACTTGTAACCCATCAAGAGAGAAATAAAGTTCATCACTTTGGCAGCTTGAGTGTAAAGACAGTTGCGTCTTCCCTCCCCAGATCCCACTAGCATCCATTGGCCCCATACTTTAGCCTACCCATGGCATCTGCCGTGCCACCACCACGACAATTAATCTACAACATATTTGCAATAGTTTAGACTAAGTTTATGACAAATTGAGTTCAAATTAATTAATAAAGTTAATCTAGGTGAACTCCCACTCAAAACAATATCCCTCATATTGTTTTAGTGATCACACGAACCAAATCCACTATATCAACACCGATCATCACGAGAGTTGATATAGTTTCAATGGCGAACAATCGACATGTTAATCATATCTACTATATGATTCATGCTTTACCTTTCGGTGATCCGTGTTCCGAGACCATGTCTGTACATGCTAGGCTCGTCAAGATCAAACCTTAGTTTCCGCATGAGCAAATCTGGCTTGCTCACGTTGTATACACTTGCAGAATCTAACACACCCGATCATCACGTGGTGCTTCGAAACAACAAGCTTTAGCAACGGTGCTAACTAAGGGTGAACACTTTATGACTTGAAATTCATGTGCATGAGGGATCATCTTATAATGCTACCGTTGTCTACTAAGCAATACAAGATGCATAAAGGATTAACATCACATGCAATTCAATGTATATGTGATATGATATGGCCTTTCTTCTTTGTGCTTCCGATCTCCATCTTCAAGCACGAACATGATCTCCATCATCACCGGCATTGCATCAAGGTCAATGACGCTTCTCCATGGTTGTCGTCCACCGGCTTCGACTATTACAACTACTTTTAATAGACACGCGGGTCTTAACATAAATTAAAGACAACCATATGGCTCCTGCCGGTTGCCAACTCACAATAAGGAACATTGCATACATCAAATATAATCACAATCATGGCCATATCACATCACTGCACACCCCTGCAAAACAAAGTTAGACGCCTCTACTTTCTTTGCATATTTTACGTGGTTTGGGGCTTTCAATAAGTGTCGTTCTAACTTACGGACAAGAACCACAACGTTGATACTAGCATTGTTAATCACCCGTTGTAAATTGGATCTTAACTATGCTAGGAGAAACAGGCACCCGCAAAGCCACTTATGCAATACTAGTTGCATGTCAAGCGTGGAGCAAGTCTCATGAACGATGTCATGTAAGGTTAGCCCGGGCCGCTTCATCCCAACATACCGCAAGATGCAAAGTACACAAGAAGCAATCGACAATAAAAGCATCAACGCCCACAATGACCATTGTGTTCTACTCGTGCAACAGATCTACATATAAACCTGGCTCTGATACCACTGTAGGGTTTCGTAGCATGGAAAACAAAAAATTTCTATCGCATACAAACAAACAAGCCAAGATCTATCTACTAGATTGTAGCAACGAGTCGATGGAATAACTTACCCTCTAAGATTCCAAAGTGTTTAACGAGAGCGGATTCTCGTGGGTGATGTAGTCGTACTCTTCCTGATCTCAAGATCGCGTAGACGATCCTTCCGGCGCTGCGTTCCGGCAGCGCTCCCGCAGTCGGTCACACGTTCGGTACTCGACGAAGACCTTCCTCTCCCTTGTTCCAGCAGGCAGCGGAGGTTGTAGCACTCTCCTCGAGATTCCGGTAGCACAACGGCGTGGTACCGGAAGTAGAGGGGAGATCTCGCAGGGATTCGCCTTAAGCCGGAGCGAGTATGGTGGAGTATGAGAGAGCTCCTCGGCGATCTAGGATTTAGACACACCAAGGATGAGGGGCTAGAGCCGGAGGCTAGGGTTCCGGGGACCCCAAGTCGGCGGCTAGGGCAAAACCCTAGGTGGTGGCGGCGGCTATGGAGGGCTGCGGCTTCTAGGGTTTGAGGTGAGGGACTTGTGTGTCTAGAGGAGGGAGCCCTGCCCCTCCTTATATAGGTGGAGGGGCCGGCCGCGCCAAGGGGAGGGAGGGGAGTCCCTCCCCAACTCGGCTTGGATGTGGGCCGCCGGTTGGAGGAGGGATTCCCTCCCCAACTCGGTTTCCCTCCTTCCTCCTCTTTTCCACTTTCCAAAACTTGCCGTTTGACTTTCAAACTAGCCGTTTGACTTTTCAATTTAGGATTTGAATAAACCCTTTATTTTGGACAGCGAATACACTTAGTACATGATGCAACCATTCCAACTTGCAATGACACATTCATGTACCCCTTCCCCTCCGGAGTGCCGGACATTCCGGAACCTTCTAGAACATTCCCGATGAAAACACCGGAATCATTCCCGAACTCCGAAACGAGACTTTCCTTATATGAATCTTATTCTCCGGACCATTCCGGATCACCTCGTGATATCCCGGATCCCATCCGAGACTCCGAACAACATTCGGTCTCTTTCTCATACTACCATAACTACTCAAACAACGTCGAATCCTTAAGTGTGTCTCCCTACGGTTCGTGAATTATGCGGACATGATCGAGACACTTCTCCGAACAATAACCAACAGAGGAATCTGGAAATTCATATGGCTCCCACATATTTCTACGATTACTTTGCGATCGAATGAACCACTTACATACGATACCAATTTCCCTTTGTCTCACGATAGTTTACTTATCCGAGGTTATGATCGTCGGTATCTCTGCATACCTAGTTCAACCTCGTTACCGATAAGTACTCTTTTCTCGTTCCCGTGATATGTGATCCCTTGTGATCCAGTCACATGCTTGCAAGCTAATTGGATGACATTCCACCGAGAGGGCCCAGAGTTTATCTATCCGTCATATGGATGGACAAATCCCACTCTTGATCCATGTGTCTCAACCAATACTTTCCGAACACTCAATGCCACCTTTATAGCCACCCAGTTACGGTGTGGTGTTTGATGTCATCAAAGCATCCATCCGGTAAAGGTGATATGCATGATCTCATGGTCGAAGGAATTAGGTTACTATGTATCAGAAAGCATATAGCAATTGAACTATTGAAATGACTTGATCTTTATGCTACGCTTATCTATAGGAGTATGTCCACCATATCATTCTCCTAATGATATGATCTTGTTGTTGATAACATCTCAATGTTCATGATAGGGAAACCACAATCATTTATCAACCAATAAGCTAGTGATGTATAGAGGCTATACTAGGGACTTCAAATTAAGTTTACAAATCACACAAGTATTAATGTTTCCATGTTAATACCATTATAGCATGAATGTAAACATTTATCATAAACACAAAGATATAATAATAACTACATTTATTATTGCCTCTAGGGCATATCTCCAACATCGTCAGCATATTGAAGAATAGAGAGTCTGCCATGAATAAGATGGGAAACTAATCCTTTAATTTGGTCATCAGCCTTGGCTCTCTTGATAAGGATAGCCAACATATCAACCACTATATTAAATAGTATAAGCGATAGTGGATCCCCTTCTCTCAGTCCCTTTTTGGTCGGAAATAATTGCCAGTATCGTTGTTTACTTTTATGGCAACACTATCTCCATACATAAAATATTGCATGAGAACATACCACTTCTCAAAAAAAAACTTTCATACGGAGTGTTTGCTAGAGGGCAGATCTGACGGACAAAAATGACTCAACGGAAGATGCACCATTACATTCTCATGTTGACATGTCTAAACTCTACCCAACTAACTACAATAATGTTGCAACTACTTGCCACCATTGACCACTCCTTAATTTTGAGGATGGACTTTGATCTTTTCCTTCTCATGCTCAAAGCCTTAATGTATGACAATGTAGCTCCCAGGGAGTCTTTTGTCCTGTATATTTGAATCGCCAACCTCATATATAGATCCTCCATTCCAAATTATAATAAGTTTTGGCATTTTTCCGAATCGATGTACATAGACAAGTTTTATTGTGTACGATCACTCATTTCAATATGTAGGAATCCATATTAAAATATTCAAAACATCTTATAATTCAGAACGGATGATGTAGATCAGAAACACTATGAATAGCCGTCATATTTGGGTGGACTATGTTTGTACCTAAAAGTTGTGGTTAAGTGATTGTTTTTTTAATTGTTGATTCTTGATATTCATAGGGAAAAATCAGTCTGACCATGGACATGTAAAAAGTCAAAAGTCTTGATGACATGTAGTTTATAATTACTTTGATGAGATACTAGGTGTTAGAGTACACCATGGTCAGATATATTAGATCATAGATTGCTATATTTAATAGTTTAGGATTCTATCTCTACTAGGCTTTTTTATTTTCAAGTCTTTTAGTACTATATAAACAGCCCAAGGACTCACAATGTAATCATGCAATACGCAATATCAATCTAGCAATACATAACTATTATTGCCTTTATGGTATCATAGCCTCTCGTTCATAGACCTAGGGGTTAGCCCACCACTTCCGCCATGCTGTCCCCGGGAGATCAATCTCTGTTGGGGCCTGTGCAACTCGTAGATAAGATCCAATAAATTTTCTAAAAAAAAAATCGTTGGCCACTTGACCGGCGATTTTTATTCTTTTGCAGATCATAGATCAGAGTGCGTTGCACACTACCGCATGGCGTCATCACGTGTCTCTACTCCAACCTCGGCATCGACTTCTCTTCGGAAAATCCTCGCCAATGACTGTGCCAAGGACGCTATGTGCGGCACCCCAAGATACTCCTTCATGTGCCGCCGCTGGCTTCTCCGTCCACACGTCACCACCTTGCCGGCTCGTCTTCGGCGGACATGAACCGGAATAATTGATTACGTGCCTCGCCATCAACAAGTGCCACATCTGCATCGCTAACAACAATCTACACCAACAACTATGCCCCATGTATCGCATCGTCGCCACCACCACCAATCGAGGTCTTCGTCAATACCGGCGGGTTCCGTATCACCATGCTCCTACATGTAGATGAATAAAATAGGTTTGATCCCTGATATTTACAACCTCTCCTTCAACAAACGTGAAAGAGCTCCTGCATGTGGATGAATAAAACGGGTTCAATTCCCGACATCTACTACCGTCACAGTTCATTCTCCATTGAAAACCACCTCGCCATCTTCGTCCACCATGATCTCGCCTCCAAAGTTGTAGTTTAATATTTCCACTATCTTCTTGCAACCACTTCGTCTACTCTGGGCATATACAACGTGCAACCGAACGTACACGGAGGTCTTCTCTGCTGCTCCCTCCGACTCTGGCTTGCATGATTCGTGATGGTCCCTGTCTTCGCACGTTCGGTATTGGCAACACCGACGCGTGCCTTCATCCCGGCGTGCTTCCGAGTTTAACAACCTCAGCATGACGTGTCACGTACCTCTACTACTACAACTCCAACTATGTCTACCTTGAGTTGACTATCGCTGGAACCGCCTTTTACTATTTTATTACTATGGCGATTTTCATTGGGCTCAACGACGACACTGACCACAACTACATCAACCTCAATGACTTCATCAACGGTGACTACATCACCAACACCCCAATAACACCATCGACCACGATAATAACGTCCACACTCTCGGCTAAATTGACATTGACATCAAGGGCTATCGTCCACCAGCATCCTCTCCAATTGGTGCCTTCGGCTTATGCTCTATTCGGACCATTTGTGACGCTCCTGCTATTCCCGCCACTACCGATTGGACTGAGGGGGGTTTTAGAGTACACCACAGTTAGGTATTAGAATAGATCACATATTGCTATATTTGATAGTTTAGGATTCTATCTCTATTTGGCTTCTTAGTCCCCAAATTTTCTAGCGCTATATAAACAGCTCAAGGGCTCACAGTGTAATCACGCAATATACAATATCAAATCTAGCAATACAATTAACTATTATTGTCCTCACTTGCTAACTCCAGTTGTAAATTTGTCTGGCAAGGTACTTCTCACATAATACAAATATATAGCAATTTGTGGAAAAATTATTGTGTAAATTTACAGTCAAAGTTATATCATGAAAACCATATTGGTGTGTTAAATGATACTTCGTTTATTTCTAAATATAAAATATTTTTTCAAGTCAATTTAGCTTGTCAAAAGATTTTATATTTATAAGTGAGAGTAGTTGTGTTAAGTAAGCAAGTACTCCCTCCATACATGTATCTAAGAGACAAAGTAAAGTCAGTTAATTTAGGACAGAGAAAAGTGTTAGATTTTCTTAGTAGAAACAACAATAATCGTATTTCCGTTTGTTATAGTAGCTTGCAATAGCAGAACAGCCAAGAAATGTGCAACTTTTCGGATTTATGGCAGATTATTATCGATTTGTTTACCAATCTCTAACCAAGTCTGAGGAAACTCGTGCATGCCGGATTGGACGTGATGGGCATGAAATGGGCAAGTGATGGACAGCCGAGGACAGGCATGACAGCATGGGCACCATCTTCCTCTAATAAAGGCATACTTCAACTTGGTGCATGCCCTCCGCGCCGCATCGCCCCTGTCTTCAACTTGCAATTTCGCATGTGGTGCCACCGTTCTAAAACGTTATCGCTCCTGACCTCTAACAGCCAAATCCAGCGATCGGAATATGTCGGTACGGCATCACTGCCGCGCGCTAAAGTGCAAAAGTAGCGTTTCCCAAACGGGGAAAATGAGATTCGGTTTGCTATCTTCGCCTGTATTTGCCATGCTAGCTAGACGACACACGACCTTTTTCATCAGGCTGCTCGCTCCGTTTTGAAATATACTTTCTGAAACACATGTCTACATGTCTTTAAGCATGTAGCTCCAAATCTACACAGTAAAAGACGTCTATGTGCATAAGTTTCAGAAAATAAAAGTTAAGATATCTTATATTTTAGAATGGAGTAAGTTCTAGTTATCTCCACGTGTCTCTACTACTCCTTCCATTCTAAATTATAAGATATTTTAGCCTTTTTAAAACCGCATTCAGTATGTAGGTTACATGTGTTAAAAAAACTAAAATATCTTTTATTTTGAAACGAAGGAAGTATGTGCCTTCGCTACTACTCCAGCGTTGTCATGCTCAAGGCTGGATCTAAGGGTATCTCCACCGGGCCGATCCAAACGGTCGACGTGTGTTCGAAATTGTTCATGCGTGCGGCGCTCCAGCGGAACGACCCATCCGGCGAAACACGTCCGGCTCGATCCATCCGTGCATCTAATCTGGGCTCGGCTGCGTCGGATCGGACGTGCGCGAACAGCGCGGACGTCGTTCCCACGCGTGCTACTGGCTCACTCGTCGACAACCTTGACCCGCGGCATTGATTTCAGACGCGGTCAGCGGCAACGATTCAGAGGCGCTGGCGGAGGGCTGACCGGTGGCAGCCTGCGCCATCAATCGTGACGCGACGACACGCTGACTGACTGGACGATACGCTCTCCACCGCCGTTGTAGGCGCCGCCCGACGCCTGCCCTACTGACCCTCTTCGGCCTTCGCACCGGCATCAGATGCCGGCCCTTTTTAACCGGCCACCCGCGGCCATCTTCTCCCACATAGAAACCATGCTCTCCCTCAACGCCGTCGTCGCCCGAAGATTTCGACCTAGGCACTCAGTTCGCCGTGGCCATCCACCACGTCATGCCGGGTGTCAGGCTGTTCCTGCCCCGCGGGTTCGTGACGCTGATCGGCGACGAGCCGCCCCCGCTCGCCATGTTGCAGGCAAACAGCTTTAGGACTGGCAGGTACCCAGTCGACCTGCAGTCCGACCACCTCGGCTAGATGTACCTCGGCAACGGCTGGGAGCGCTTCGCCCACTCGCACCAGATCGAAGCGGGCAACATCGTCGTCTTCAAGTATGACGGCGAAGGAAAGTTCGGCGTCAGCGTCTTTCGCCACACCATGTGCCGCCGCTGCTACCACTCCGACTCCTCCTCCGACTCCGACGAGTAGGCTAGGCTATGCGCGCACCATGTATGATGTATGAATGTTGGTATTGGCCATTTGCAATGAAAATCTTTATTCGACCTTCACATATATTTACAAAACAAGAGTATAACGGGTAGCCTACGGACCGGCCAACATTGGCCATTCTAGCTAGGCGCCGCCTACGGGTCGGCAACACCCCATTCTACGTTGAGGGAGTGGTAGATCGCGTCATGCGTATGTAGCTCTTCTTCGTCTTGGGCGAGGCGAACACGCAGGTACGCGTCGTCGGGATTGGCCCGCAATGCTTCGCGTAGTTCGTCACGCACTTCCTTGAGTGCAAGACGCGGGCGGTGCTCCGGCAGAAATACGCGGTTTATCACCACCAACGAGAAGCGCTCGCCGGTGGTCCTGTTGTAGTTGTAGTGAGAGCGTCGTAGCAACGACGGGTTCGGCAACCACCACGGCCGCTCTGGCCCCTCTTCTCTGCCGACGTTGGGGTTGGGACGCTCGTCGGGTCGATGCCCGCGGCCAGGCATGGTGGTGTTTTGTGTTGTGGGTGGTGTGGGTATGGTCGAAGATAGCTCGGTGACCTCCGCTTTTTATGGCTGCGCCTGGACGCGGCGGGAAATGCCGAGAACTTGCGGGAAGCGGCGGGAAAGAAAGGCGGGAGACAGCGTGGCGGCGGGAAGACGCTGAAAATACGCCGGCATTGGCGTTGACCAAGCGTAGATAAATGGGTCGGGCCGCTGTGCGCGGTCGGCCGGACAGGCCGGACCCCTACCTAAATCGACCGCGATCCGACCCAAACAAACAGAAACAGACAGTTTGGATCAACCGGATGGGTCGGCCCGGTGGAAATGCCCTAACCCTAGGCGACCATGTGTGACGTTCTAGTGCCCATAGCTAGGAGGGGCCCTCTTCTATATCATGCATACACTTTTTATTGTTTTGGGCTAATTTTTTAGAGAGAAGGCACATATGATCCTACCGGGGTGATGATTAGAGGCGGGGAAACGGAAAGGCATACAACCAGACTGCCAGAACAACGGTGCGATCTTTCTCTACCGAAGCGATCTGCGATGATCTTTCTCTAGTTGTCATGTTTAGGGAAACCAAAGAGCATATAAAAGGAGAGGATATAAAACATGTCATTTACGGCCCTTCTGTAAGTGTTGTTCCAGAGACGGTTGGACATTTCACAATTGCATGAAGTGAGCTCAGAAAATCTGCCATGCATGGTTGAGCGCTAGATACGTTGTAGCAAGCGAGCCAAATCCAAAATCATGGAATTCATACTTCTTATGCAGAAAGCAACAAGAGCGGCATATTGAATTCTAGACCCACTTGTTCGAATGAGACCGGGACGCGGATTTAAGGGGCCGCTGTCGATCGAGCGGCGTCTAGAAGATACGTCTACCCCGTAAATAAACCATACCCAGCACTTGCTAATAATGCACGGCCACTTGACGTCGTGCGCAAGAGCAGGAGGGATCCGCCGAATCGCATCCGGAGATCTTGCGTGTCTAGTGGCGCGGCTGAAAACGCGAAAAGTGCACCAAAAAGGTCATTTTTGGCCGCATTAGCATCGCTTTTGCCAGCCCGGCTGGCACTGGGAGCATGGGCACTGCCGGGCCTCACCACGCCCACAAGCCTCGTGTCCAGCTGCCACGCCGGAGCAGCAACGAGATTGACTTTTTTTTTCCTGAAACGGCAAAAAGATCATTTTTCCTGAATGGCAAAAAGATTGATAGTACTTTCATTGTTCATAAATACAAAAGGTATATTTATTAAGAAAATATTAAAAAATTACCACGCTAGTTTTTAAATATGAAATGTTTTGTAAGTTAAAATAGCCTACCAAAACATTTTACATTTAGAAACATAGCTAATACTACGCTAATATTTGATTTATATATATCCATGAAAAAATACGTGGTTTATATGGTAAACAAGCAGACCCATATTTTTCCAAGAATACGTTCGGGTCAAACATGCTAGAACAACAAATATATATAAAAAAACAAGGTGGATTGTGTGTTCTCACATATGCACACACTCGACCCCTTCACCTACTACAACTACTCTACTCTCCTGGCTAAGACATAGCTACCCTAGAAGGAATCTCGTCCATCGTCCCTGATCTTGTTAACCATATGAGGCACTGAAGTCGAGGAACCATTGAATTTCACATCGACAAGTTCAACATAGCTAGTTGTAGCTGGTAACAAAAGCTAGGTATTCTCTTGTTGTTTTGATGTTATGTTTTGTTTCTCTTGTTTTTGTGGAGATGCTCAATGGAATTTTCTACGAGCATGGGGAATTTGTGAATTGATCGATAACACCTTTTCGTTAAAGGGTGCACTATACATATATATTTATAATATAGGAAAAATGCCCGTGCGTTGCAACGGGAAAAAACAAAACTTTTGAATGAAAAATTGATAGAACCAAATTTTCCCCAAAATCGATTGACAACCTGAGAGATATCACTAAAAAGGCGTATTTTTTGGTTTGCACTAACAACCCGAAGGAATCTCCCTTTCTCACACTCAAAATTCCATCAATCTCTATTTGTCAATTGCATGTAACTATAGGACGGTATGACTTGATTTTATTTTTAAAAACTATGTTGAGTTCTTGTCAAGTACCTTTTAATTTTACAAGATATACCTTACTTTTCTTCCCTATGCTATTTTCCACCACATTTTCTAATACATTTTTAACCCAACTCCAATATGCAATTACGGTCTTAATTTATCATATTAAATTAGGAAACCGGACTGAGTAAAAAATTTGTCAAAATCAAACTGAATTAACAAAGGCATTCAGGCTTCACCGGATCTGTACCTGTATTTTCCAGCACACATATAGTAGCTAGATTCCGTCAGGAGAAATAGAGCAAACCATTACTGGGAATATACATCACCTCCCATCCCACGTCATTCTCCCAACTGGCTACGTTTCTATATATTAACCAGTTTAGGTCCTTGCATCACGATGTCTTAGACACTAACATTGCTTCATCGACTTTCTCCACCCATTCCAAAAATACGTAATCCTTCCTAAAGAGGCACAAGAACACCAGCACGGGCAAGAGGTATATCAGTTTGTCTATCCAGAGAGGAAGAACAGCAAGCAACCATGCTCTACTCTCATGCTCGTTACCGATTGCAGGTTCTGATAGCACATATATAATCTGTGACTGTTGCAAGGCGACGCTTGGCAATTGCCCAACCAGCGAGATACACGACGTTGCCGGACACAAACACCCAACCCACCATCCCTAGCTAGCGCCCACCTCCTCCACACGCTCTGTCGCTCCTCCGGGCTGCAGAAGATATCTTCTCTTTTTACTTGAGCAGAGAATGAGAAAAGCCCTGATCGCCAATCTCACCAATCTCACAGTTGTAGTTGTTGAGGAGTTTTCCATCTACCGAGAATAATTTGCTTGTTTATATGAGAAACAGTTAGAGCAACTTTGCAAACAAAAGGGCGCAAAAGAAGAAGCATCATGCTACGATCACACATTGAAAGTCAGCATACAAGTATCAGAAGTAAGCATCCCACAATAACAGGAGTTTCTTCATTTTCTGACAGGCATCAAAACGGGTTGGAAGCTGCGAACACCAGACTCTAGTTTTCAGTAAGCTATGCTACAATGGACGCTCTGAATAATATTTTGGACAAGCAATACCCAGTAGTTATATATTTTTCTCTCATGCAAAACTAATTAAACTGCTTCAATGGGCTAACATACGACATGTATAATTCGTATCATCTCAATCCTAGATCCTAAATATATTAAGGTTGCTAGCTAAACAAAAAATCATTGGGCAATGACTAAAAAATTCTAAAAGGCCTAAGTTTCTCAGCCCATTATTCAAGAATTATAACAAATCTACAAAAGTCAATTGATAATCGAACAAAAGAACATTGCATTTTATGGATACCATAATAAATTTAGGCTACCAATATTTTCATCCATGATAGACAGTTGTCAAACGTAGAATAGCAACTCCATCCGTAAAATTAAAGATCTGTATGTCAGGCACAAGGAAAATATAACACATGCTTTACCAGTTCGATATAGAATTGCAGATCAAACACACACGTACCTATACAGCTCCCTGTATACTTAATTTCAATATACAAACACGCTTAGACAACTTGAGAAATCCAAGCAAGCATAGAATTGAACCCGGCTTAATTTTACAGAATCTAGCAGTCGAAGATTTCAGTACTTTATGTGGACAAAGCAGCAGAGGTTGGACGTACCTCCTGGGCCATCAAGCAATTGATGACAGGCAAAAACGGCCATGGAGAACAAGACGGTGTACACGAATCGTGGCCTGAGACCTCCTCACTTGGTGGCTACTGGTCAGGCCCAACCTGCCCACCACGCGACAGGGGCCACGACGCCCCCTTCCCAGTGCTTGATGGCTGGCACGCCACCGCCTCAACTCTTGGCATGCAGTACCTCCGGTATGAACCATTCTTTCCTGCATTCTTTGTCGCTGTCTCATTCTACATTGCATTTGATGGTTGGCTAGATCTAGTGCAATCCATTACATCATCACCAATTCTCATACAACTGGCCTGGTATAGGGCTCTTAAAAAATTATCATAACAGCAAACTATCATAAAGTATGTCATTATTTAGCACCTCATCTTATCAATTAGGTACACTAAATAATTGTTCATGAGCTGCTGAAAATTAAATTGCTTCAAACTCACATCATGTAGTATATTACCCAAACAGTGTGGTTAGCTAGCTATTCACTCCCAACAAAATCGACACACCGCATGCATGAATTATAGAAAAAGTCAATATGTGTAGTACTGAGCAAACATGAAGTAGGACTATTGAGATCATGTGGGCTCTACAGGAATGAAGCTAGTTAAATTTATCACTCTCACTATTGCAACTCACTGCTAATAACCCAATCCCATCATCTACTGACACCATTGACAAACAAACAAGCCATCCCTATCCAAGCACTCCTCACATCCTACTTGTACTAAGTTACTAACAATCATTCAGATTCTACTTGTATTAGAAGACCTACCTATTATCTACACAGTGAAGCATGCATGTACAGAGATAGACAATGCATTTGTTCTGTTGTTCATTGCATCCATGCCAGAGTACAATTTTAGTCAATAGAATGACGACCATGAATAGAACTTAATTAATTGACTCCAGGTCATCCAACCTTTTTTTACTAATAGAAGAAAAAGCAATTTTTGCAATCCAAGAAGGAAAGAAAATTTAACACATGAAGCTTAATGCAGTCAAATGCAACAGATACAGCCAACTCACAGCTCTAGTTACATTCAGAAGATCATTTGCTCTAAGGTAGGACCTCACCTGATCGATCGCGGACTGGGCAATACAGAAAAATCGGCCAGCAGGTTGGCATGACACCCTTGACAGCAGACTGCATGTACCGTGCCCACAAATGCAGCCTGCAATGCTGCGCGTTGTGGCCCTACCTGCAGATCTTGGTCGCTGCTGCAGCTGTCGCCTTTATCCGGAAGCCTTCCAGTAAAATTGGACAAGGAGACCACAACTGTACTCTCCCAAATCTGATTCTGATTCTGAGTGTGCATGTTCAGTCGTCCTTCCGATCTGGTTGCTCATTTATTTAGTAAGAAACACCAAATTCCCTAAATGCACCAAGTCGACAATTGACAATCAGAATCAGATTGATACCTGGCCGCCGTTGGGGCTGAGCGTCTTGACGGCTAGCGCAGTGTCGTAGTTGGTCGAGCTCCTGGCACATCAGATCTTAGTTGGTACAGCTAAGGCGGGAGGTGGCTTGGCGGCAGGGAACCCTGGGCGGGCGGCAGGATGGATGCTGCTGCGGCGGAAGACGGCCTAGCTGCGGGGAACTCGGGGTGAGCGACATGACAGATGCAACGCAGAAGGATGAGGTGTCAGCGCCCGAACCCTAGGTGATGGTGGTGCGTTTCTCATGGGATGCAGGGCGAGCGAGGTGCGAGACGCGGGGGATTTCGGGAGGAAGAGGCCCAAGACGTGGCGGCGATAGAGACCTAGGCATGCGTGAGAGGGTCGGGAAGGTGCGCGCGGCCAGGACGGGGAGGAGAGAGGGAGGGGATAAGGCGGGGTGGACTGCGGGCGACGGGGCGTTGGACGAAACGGCCGACGTAGCGGGCAGAAAACGGAACCGCTTCGTATTTTTTAGATATATAAGAGAGTAATAAGAGATAAGAGATAAGAGATAAGAGATAGAGAAAAGGCACCACATCCTCTTGATGACACCGAATTATGTGGCTCATTTATGTATTCCTCGGCATGCTTTCGGAGTTGATGTTGTCAATTTGTCATGTATATTATTTTTATTTTTTTTATTTGTGTGGCCATGGTTTATATGCATCCACTTCTATGATATGGATTTCAAGTCTTACATGATGTCAAACTTCATCAAAGCCTGAAAATGACACTGCTAGTTGCAACTCCATAGCTTTACATAACTACTCCTGAAAACTTGGGACTCATTTTGTGTTTTTACTTCTGCGAAGAACAATTGTTCATAATACCTTATTTCCTGGTGTATCTATGTTTTTTTCCTAGTGCTACGGTTTTTATTCCGAAACCGTGTTTCAGCAAAACCGAAGAATTACCTTGCGTTAGTCAAACATGGTCGGCGGGTATGTTGGCGAAGAAAAAAGGTTGATTAAAAAATCCACAGAGCGTCTATGTTTGTAGTGCCACGGTAATTTACTCTGAAAAGGTATTCCAATGGCATAGGAGAATTACCTTGCTTCAAACACACTTGGGGGTATATTTGAGTGAAGAAAACATTGGTCATTGATTCGCCCATCTAATTTGTAGTACGTGTTATATCAAGAGGGACAGCATGTCCAGGATGCTATCCATTTTTCACAAACAATAGTCGGTGCTTCTTCATAATTGATTCTGAAGGAAGATACCGGAAGAACTAGCTTAGCCACAAAGTATATAGACATTGAAAGGGGAAAGCCACCACTCAAGCTGAGTCAAAGGAAGATGTAAGGTATACGCTTCACAAGGCATCGCTTTCTGGTGCACTTTTCTGCCAAGGCATGGGCCACGCAGTGCGCTTTATTGCGGATAAGGCAGAGCAATGTGGCACGCACAGTACACAAAACGAACCATATTGGCTCCATAGATTATTACCCTTAAGGCATCTTCACCGGCGGATCCATACAGACACGGTCCATTTTTATCCATTTGGGTCCGGACCCAGTCGATTTAGGGCCGTGGTCCTGCATGTCCGGCCGACCGCTCACAGCGGCCTGATCCATTTATTCTTCTTTCTTCCACTGTTACCGGTTGACATCCTTCCGATGGGATATTAATGGCGACACGGCGTTGGTTGTCAGCGCCGGCGGCTTCCCGTGCGGCCGGCGTTTCCCGCCATCGTTTCTCGCATGCGTCTCGCTTCCCACGGCGAGAAAATTTCCCGCGCATCCTAGTCTGTTTTCCGCCGCGGTCTATAAAAGACGGTCGCGGGCGCGGCGAAGACAACAAGCCCCAAACCAAGAGAAAACCAGCAGCCGAAAAAGCTCCAGCAGCCATGCCTCGCCGCAAGATCGCCACATGGTCCAAGATCCTGGAGATGTGACACGCCCGCTACCCGGACGTGGAGGTCGACGAGGTGCACCTCGAGGCCACAGTGCTGGCCCGGCGCATAGGCGAGGCGCGGGTGCTGGCCCTCGAGAAGGAAGGCGAGATCGCCGAGTGTGCGCTGTAGCAGGTGGTGGAGGCGGCGGCAACGGTGGCTGCCCAATGGGTGGTGACCGACGTGCACCACGTCGTCGCCAAGGAGGCGGTGAAGGCGGTGGCCATGGAGGCGGCAACAACAACTCTTCGCGAGATCCGCCACGAGGCGGCCATGACCACGCTGGAGGAGGTGGCCAAGGAGGCTGCCAAGTCCGCCATCCGCGAGCTCCGCCATGCCGCCAATGTGCGTAGCGACGCGGAAGAGGCGCGGCGCGAGCACGTCGCCGACTTAGCGGCGGAGGAGGAATGCGTGGGGTCTCGTCGATGCCGACGACACGGAGGAGGCGGAGGACGATGACGAGGAGGGGGAGGAGGTGGACCAGCTGAAGACGCCGCTCGCCGTCCCGGTGCAGATAGCACGGGTGCTGGGCTTCGGCCCCAATGGTGCTCCGATCCCGGCTCCGGCTTCTTCTCTGGCGGAGGTGCTCGCCCAACAGGAGGCGGGGGACCACTGGGCCGCCGAGATGGACAAGGCCCTGGCGAATCGGGCGGCGGAGGACCGACATAAGTTGGAGGGCAAGGCGGCGGCTCGCGATCGTATCCGCAAATGCATCCAACAGTGGGCCATCTGAAAAGCAAGGGCGGCGATCGACGGGGCCGACGGCTGCGGCAACAGTGGCCGTGGCAACGACGGCGAGTAGCCACCGCCGCAGCAGCAGTAGCAACCCCCTAATTAGTTTGAATGGCCTTTTTGTAACGGGCGGGTTTAATCTAATGAAAGGCTATCGTTAAGTACTAATGTCTCTCTTACATATGGACTCGCGTCGCCAACTGATAGGACCGTGCTGTCCGCGCGCGTCCGGACCAACGCAACCGAGCCATATGATACATGGATAGATCGAGCCGAACGCGTTTCGCCGGATGGATAGCCGCGCTATGGCGTCGCGCACGTCCCGCTCGTCCGTGCGAACAGTTTCGGACACGCTTGGTACGGTCCATGCGCTCTTGGCTTTCCGCAGGGATGACAATGTTACACGTAGCGGTCTGTTTTATGTAGTCTCTAAACCATAAAATTGTCATCCAATGACCCAGCGTGCAAGCCTCCATATCGCCATTGTCTTCTGGAATCGACACACATACACATAGTAGTAAACAAATACACCAGCCTCTTACACCCAGCCACTCACGTACACCAGGATTTGCCAACAGCCCAACACAATTAAGTTGGAATTCTCATCCAAATGTTTATGTCACATCAGGCAGAGTAGGACTGGTCGTATCTCCCAGACTCCGGCCCATATATAATTGGATAATCTGTCCTACAGGTATCAAACACTGTACAAATTTGCCTCTATATGTATCTGTCGTGATGAATCTTTTAATATCTAAAAGTATGTAGGGATCGATAACAGCGCACTTGTGACATTTTTATTCTATCAAACCCTGATCACATTTGATATCAGGGGCAAGAGCACTTGGAACCGGTGTGCCACAACAGATCCAAATTAAGTCGGAATCTCATCCAAATGTTTATGTCACATCAGGCAGAGTAGGACTGGTCGTATCTCCCATACTCCCATATATAATTTGATATTCTGTCACTCTCGATTTTTTTTTTTGATATTCTGTCTTGCAGGTATCCAATACTTCCTCTATTTTAAAATATGAAATATTTTAGGTTTGTGAAAAAATAAATCTAGACTTTTTTTAGTGTGTAGATTTACTCCAAACCCAAGAGTGAACCTATATACTAAAAAAGTCTAAATATATTTGCTTTAGAAAGCTAAAACATCTTATATTTTGAAACGAGAGAGTACTATGTACAAATTTGCCCCTCTCTCTATATATATGTACCTGTCGTGATGGAAATATTTTGATTTCTAAAAGCATGCAGGGATCGGTAACAGCGCACCTGTGACATTTTTTTAATCTAACCCCGATCACATTTGATATCACGGGCGGAGCAAGAGCACTTGGAACCAGTGTGTGCCACAACAGAGCCAAACAAAATTTAGGCAATGCATGTGGTAAAAAAATGCTATTTTACGAAATATTTTTTCTACATGGTGTCATCTGCACGTATCATATTAAATATATAACTGCGAAAATATATTTTTTGATGGATTTATTGGTATTGATATGGTATTGCTGCGGATGTTTATCTTTTTTCCTATAAAAGTTTTGGTCGGACTAAGAAAACACAGACATTTAACTAAATTTACTTGTGTTTGAAATGGAGGTACTAAGCAATTGTATAACACATTTTTAATGATCATATCTAAATGATATTAATGTTTACAAAAAAGGCTATTTGTTTCAACCTCTGCAGATTCTCTAAGTATATTTGGTTAGAGGAAGCTTAACGATGGAAGTTGCCACATCCGAAGACGGCATGCCCTTGCAAAACTGACCTAGGAGGCTAGGAGTACCACAAGCGTGCTTGAGCACATCTAACTAATTAACTATACAATGCCAATAATTGTTGCCGCGCCAGAATCTTATGTCCTGATCGTGTTCATGCATGTGCCCCATCCATGAATCGGGCGCATAAAGTTAACGCTTGTCCTGTTTCTCTGATTAGCACAACTTTCTTAGGATATCTCGTGATCTCTATCTTGTGCCATGGAGATATTATTCTACTCTATCTCGACCGTCTCTACCGTGTTTTGCCTGCCTTCCCAGATTGCGAGTAAGGTGTAAAAAATGAATGAGAAACCTACTTACGTACTCTCGATAAGTGAAGCGAGTATATGCTGGAATATATATGTGGTGTTGTGGTTTTACTTGCTTATTGGCGCTAACGTGCAAAATACTCTTTTAGAGCATGTCTAGCAGAGCCCTTAAACCCTCAAAATTTTAAGGGTCGAGAATTAACACATTTCAGCATTTTAAGGGTCGAAAAAAGGGGGGCAAAGAATATTCTGTTTTAAGGGTTGGGTTTGAGGGTTTTAGTCTTTGTCTCAACCCTCAAATCCTCAAACTATCATATGACATATCATAATTGACTAAGGAAAACACAATTGTCAACCATGAAACTTGCTAGGTAATGTAGATCATAGATGCATGGTTTAATAGTTACATCACAAGACTATCATCTTCCTCCACTCGTCGGCACCATCACCAAAAATTTGCACTTCGGCGCCATCTCCTAGAGCACTTCCACCTCGGCGCATCTCCTTGTACCTCAAAACCCTTAAGATGGTCCCAAGCATGCTTAAATGCGAATGGCTTTTCCTTGGAAGAGGGCATCTCCTTGTACCTCAAGGCGGCGATGTCCTCCTACAAACCCATCAATAGCAAAGTAAACAACCACATAGCATAGACGATGCATAGTAAAGTAGATGTAAAAACACACATATATACTCACATAGTCACTCTCCACGCTTCCACTAGGCGGTGCATTCATCACATTTTCCATTGCCGCACTCCAACGAGAACATGCCGGCTTCATCAACTCCCACCGGCCTTGAAGCGACCGGTATGAACGAGAGACGAACCCACCGGTCTTCGGCTTGAGCTTGCAATAGGTGTCCTCTATGCGTTGCCAATACCGTTTACCGGTTTGATCGGTACCGGTGCATGCATCCATCCCCACAGCGGCCCACGCACGAACCAAGAGAATATCTTCGGCCTCGGTATAGTTTGCCGTGTGCATGCCGGGGCGGGCAACGGCGGCCTTTATCTCCGTCACCTCCTCCTCTTCTTCCCCTTCCTCCTCCTCTTCCTCTTCCTCCAAGTCATCATCACCAAACCCAAAGGGTTCGAGAGGAGCAACCCCGATGTCGACCTCCGCATCTTGGAGAAGCCCCATGAACGACGTCGCCCTTCCGGGCATTTCATCGAGCACCTCGTGCACGACGGGCGGAGGGTTGGCGATTGAAGGCACGAGCAAGGGCTTCTTCCGGTAGGCCGGCTTATTGACGACCGGGACGCGCTTGGCGGCCGCGGTGCCCTTCTTCGATGGCTTCCGAGTACGACGGGGCGGCAGTGGCGGCGCGACGGGCTCGGCGAGCACGGGAGCGGGGGCGGTGGCAGAGGCGAGGACAAGCTGGGCGGAGGCGGAGGCCAGGGCCGCGGGGACGACGTGCTGCCCCGCGCGCCGCCGCTTGGCGCCGACGTGGGTCGCAGCCACCACCGAGGCGACGGCCGCCAAGGCGACAGGGGCGGAGGTCGGGGCCGCGGCCGGGCGAGCTGCGTGGAGGCGGCCGAGGCGGGGCCGGCCGGGGCAGGGGCGGAGGAGGGCGCCGGGATGGGGGCGGCGGAGAGGTCGGCGGCGGCTCCATGGCGCGGGCGGAAGCCTCGTTTCAGCGCGCCAAGTGAAGGAAGGCGGCTACGAGTTGGGCTAGGGGTCGGCCGGCCAACCCCTACTTCTACAGGTCAGAGGCCACTATACGGGTCCGGCCCCCCTTAAATTTTTTTACGGGTTTAGGGGTTTGATGAGGGTTCTGATCTACGTGTTTTTTTCGTCCGAAACCGTTAAAAAGCGGTTGGATAGGGGTTCGAGGGCTGTGCTAGACATGCTCCTAGACCGCTGCAACAGCTCGATGCAGTTCTTTTTTTAGACAAAGCTCAAACTATTTGTCTCCACTAGATATGCGATGGACGCAGAAAGAGAAACCGATCACCGAGCACCGTACAGTGTACACACGTATGTGAGTTGATTTGCGATTCACGGGTACCGTATACACACGTGCGTAAGTTGGTTCATATACGGATTGTGCAATAACAAGCAGGCAAACAGAACCGGAATCGACTCCAGGACGGCCGGAGTCCGGCCCTTATCAGCGATACTCTAACCTTACGTGTTACTACCACGCGATCGATCGACCTGCTGGCACGACGACGACGGCGGCGGCGGCGGCGCTATGCATCCACGCGTCGACTCAGCGGCCGAGCGGTACGTGCATACTCCAGATCCGGTAAAGGTTAGCCGAGCCGTCGACGGAGACGCAAAGATTTTGGCAATTACTCGCCGACGCCGGAGAAGGAGGGGAGTTCGAGGGATTTGTCGAGCAGGGCGGGGCGCCGGTTGCCGGGAGACCACGGTTAGATTAGGCTCGGCCCATGGTTTATTTCCTTCGGGCGTCGCGCACCGAACATTAAAGTTTTTTTTTAGATGCTAGTGGAAAAAAGCCCACCAAAATCCTATCGTGCCAGCTAGCCCGCAGCCCGCCACCGCACGGACAGACCGTGCATCTCTAGTAGGGGTGCTCGACTCCCGATTCTGGTCGCCAACTCCGTCACCGGCCGCCGCGCCTCGAGCAGCACGCGGCTGCGCACTATGCCGCGACGGACGCACCCAAGAGAAAGGGAAAGGGAAAGGAAAAGAGGAAGTGGGAGAAAACTCTAGCTAGAACCCAAATCCCCCCTAATCGGGGCCGGATCGACTCGGAAACGCCCTTGCCGGAGATTCCGGTCACGACGACCCCAGCTTCATCCCTCACGACACCTCGCCCTTATTCCGAGGAGAGGGAGCTGGCATGGCATCTGCAACCACCACTCCACAAGCGTCATCCTCCGCCTCCCCTGGAACTGGGTGAGTGACCCTCCGCCTGTCCGCCAGCCCGGGTAGAGTAGGTTTGACGCGGGGACCATCATGGTGACCGCCCCCTCTAAACTTACGCTTTCTCACCATCGATTCATGAACAAACGCTGTCTTCCGTCTCCCAGAAAAATAGCATTACATCTTGTTAGTACTACTAGTAAAATTTATTTACCTTAACATCTTCTTGCAGTCCTCGCCTGAAAGAGCCCCGTGTCCGGCACAGTGCTATGTATTCAGACCGCCCAAGGCGCTCCCAGCGCAATCGAAGAGGACGGCCACAACAGTCAACCAGCTCACCGTAAGATATTGTTTTTAACCCCAGTTCTTTTTTTGTCAATGTATCTGCGCCAATTTCCACTTGAAAATTTCACCGTCGTGTTCCCTTCCCCTGTTACTTGCACGCACGGGTACGTTTGGTAGAATACCCATAGCTTGTGTGCCCATCATAACAGTCGGCATACTACATGCTCTAACCAGGGTTGATGAGGAGGATTCCAGCAAGGCGAGCAGCAATGAGCTTGGGCCTACAATTTCTGATATGTCGAAATTCAAGACACTGTCGCTGAATGTCTCACCTCCCGCACTTGATTTAACCGATAGGTATGACCATTAATGTCGGTTCCTTTCATTCATATGACTGATTCTATCCTTGGATGCGCTTCTCAATGCTCATCCCAAGGCGCTCTAAAGGCACAGGGTAGTGGAGACCCCTAAATTCCACAAACCAGCCACCACGCAGTTGCCTTAGTCATTGGCATAGACGGTGGTGATGACATATAGGTGTATACCAATTTACAGCATAGGGCCCTACAAGCAGAACCACTGTCTTTCCGGTGATCTCGTGCCCACTCTCCACCATGTCCTCCGTGATACCGAGACAGCTCTTTTACATTTCATTTCCCCTCTGTTACATCTGATAGCATGGTCACAACCAAAAACAAATACGAGTAGATCATAGAGAAGTGCAGTACAATTACAGATTGATAGTGATTTATGTTGAAAGAACCATTTTGAGCTCTTAGGATTGACCAGATAATTGCTGTTTTTCCTTGATCACTCTCATTTCAACTTGAGTAGAATAAAGATAAGTGCAATACGGTTACAAGTAGTTTCTGTTTAACAGCTATTAGAGTTGAATTTTTTCTGCAAAAACCATTTTGGGATATATATATATTTTTACTGACTTTGTGAGTTTAAATTGTTCTGATCAAGGACTGTGGTGCATGCTGGTGACATGGGCACTGGTCTACCTGATTCTACAATCATGTCGTCACCACCTGCTGAGGAAGCTCTGTCACCCAGGTAAGCATATCTGAACTTATATAGTTATATTTCATATGAGGATACTTTACATTGAATAGACGTTCATTGGTAACATGGGTGTGATCCTAATGACCTAAGTGTTCTGGTACTTGACACTGATTTGGGCAGTACGCATCTGAAAGTTTTGCCGGTCCTGCACGGGCCTCCCAAGCATATTTCATGTGATGTACTCCCCCCCCCCCCCCCCCCCCCCCCCCCCCCCCCCCCCCGTTCACTAATGTAAGACATTCTAGTCTTTTTCTGAAACACGTGTATGTGGACGTGTTTTGGTGTGTAGGATCACTCATTTTGGAGTGTATCTAGTCCACTTTGAAATATCTAAAAGGTCTTACATGAGTGAACGGAGGGAGTATATGGTTATTATCATGTTTGATGGTTGGTTTTCTCTTGTATGGAGACTTGCGTGCCTGCAATTCTATTACTCCGCATTTAGTAGGCATCCCATTTAGAACAAAATCCTGGAGCACATGTTGTTTCTATCATGGATGTAACGCTTGTTATATATTTTTTACTCAAGTCACCCAAACATACCATTTTGATTACAGTAAAAGCTGAACAATAGTTTGTCTTTCAAGTTCACATGTTTCATTAAAGTGTCTGTTGTTCAACAACGACTTTCTCCTATGTTTATGAGTTTATCCATCTAATATTCAAATTTTGGATAATGACAAGTATATGGGTGCTTGTTTGAATCCTGTGTCTGCATATTGTTTCTATCAAGCAAGAAAGATCACCTAGTTGGAATTCTCCACTAGAGTATCATGAATTTGCTGCACGGACAGGAAAATTAGAGAAAATTACATTTTTTCCTGACATGATATCTAAATTTATTTCTGCCCTTTTCTTGAACATTGACCCCAGTTATTGAATCCATCATGAAGATATTTTGTTACATGTACCACTCATAAGCCTCAAAGTAGTGGAACTTGGGTATTTACCTACACATGGAGCAAGTAATGAGCAATGCAACATGTGATTTGTTTGTACTGTAAAGTGTTAGCACCATAAATAAGACTTTTGTCATTAAAATATTACTACGTGATTATAAACCCATAAGTTTTTAAAAATAAGACTACACCAAGGGTCAGTTTTAGGCCCTCGTCTACTTGCTTTGGTGATGGATGGTTTGAACATATACAATGTTGCCACCTAGAAGCACCAGTGCACAGCGGAATTTAAGGCGCGCTGATAATGTAAAGAAAGGAAGGGGTAGACTAAATCTGACATAGGAGTCTGTAAAGAAAGACTCAAAGCATTGCAATGTCATCAAAAGAATTATCGATAGATAGAGCGCCTGGGAATTAGCAATCCACGTGCCAGAACCGTGAAGTAGGCTCTCCTATTTTCTTTCTCTATTTTTTTTCTTTCCCCTTTTGTTGGTTCTTCCGGATTTCATCTCTAAGTCTACCCCAACTTGCTTGTGACCGAAAGTCATTTTTGTTTGTTGTACTCGTCCTAATATGTAGCCTGTAAGTGGCGAACCTACTGCCTCCCTCCTTAGATGAATTAGTATCATACTACTTTTATTGCTTTATTTTCTCAGTCATGATTTGTTTATTTAGTTATAGGAAAATGAATTCATTTGCTGAATAAATTTATGTGTTGCATGGCATGGCTTATATTTAGAGCACGAGCTAAATTTCGTTGACTGTGTGGTCATGATTTTGCTTAGGTCAGAAGAGCGAAGCGAAGCTGATTGGCCCTTAAACTCGCCTAGGTTTGACAGTGTGGATGATGCTTTCGAATACTTTTTTAAGAGTGAGCAGGTAGCGCAAGCTGCTCGAGATAAGGCCCAAACGTTGTCCCAGAAGGCTTCACTAGAAAAATATGAAGCTCAACAGAGGCTGCTACGAGATCAAGCTCAACCAGTTCTAGCAGAAGAATCATCGGCAGTTGCAGCACAAGGGCGATATGAAGGTTCCAAAGGAAAAATTGCTGAGAATGGGGATAAATGGATGAGTGAAGAGGTGTGGGAGGCATTTAAAAAATACCTCAAAAAGGAAAATCTTAAGGTTTGTCTATAATCCATATCTTTGAACTGTACTAAGTTTTTCTTATCGTTTTAAGTGTAAAAGTATTTACTAACGGTTGTCTGTCATAGGAACGTGACTACGAATTTGATGAACTTAAAAAACAATGTTTTCATGTGGAAGATTATTGCAAGATCTTCCACCACTTCAACTTTACTGTCAAGATGAAGCAACCTGGTTCAAGTGAGTGGAACTCGATGCTTTACTTCGCTGAAGTAAAGGAAATATTGCAACGAAAAATTTACTTTTGCTGTCCTATCGAGCCAGATGAAAACGGTATGAGAATTTGTCTTAATGAAGTCTATATCGGCAAGCAATAACATTTTTATTTTGTGCTTGTTTGTAATGCGGCTAACATCCTACCCATTTTTTCTTATAGGTGATTGCTATGCATGCAAGAACCAACGGATGGATGATTTGAAGCATCCTATGATAGGTGCATTTGATAGGGGCAATCCAGATACGGTGTTCTTCATGTATGGAGATGATTCCTCCTCCGATGACGAGGATGGACCCGTTTATGATGAGGCTTGGAGGACAAGGATGAGAGCTGCCGGGATTAGGGTTGGATGATGAACGCTAGTGACATTAGGTTTATTTCAGAAGTTACCTTTAAGTAAGTGATAATGTAACACTAACCATGCTGAAGTTCTGGGACACTTGAACGCATAAAAACCTTACCTTGAGTTAAGCTAGGTGAGCTATACTACTCCCTCCGATCCATAATAAGGGTTGCTGATTTATCAAAGGGGGTACTAGATATGTTTGTTCCTCGAAACTGTTTATTATTTGTCTCCTATTTTATCTATCTTTTTACCAACACTATTATTGTGGTGCAAATCAATGTTAAAAGGAACATTTACATATAACCAAATTCTAGATCAATGTTCAAAGGATGTTGCAAACGACCACGCTTGAGGGTGTAGATGCCAATGAGGATCGCCTGCAATTGCAGATACCACCAAAATTTGAGACAATGTCTATTGCAAAGTTGAGGCAGATGCTGATGAGGCAAACTTCTTGCTGAAGTTTTCACACACCTTGAATAGTTGAATTAAGCAGGTTTGCGGCCACAGGCGTGGCATGACTCCTCTCTTGCTGCATCGCCCCACACATCAAGTCAAAAAATGTGGAAAAATTCTCTCTGCTTGGTACGGGACAGGTTTCATAGCGAAAAAAGACAAAAACATCATATGCTACGAAACACTATAAATGAGTACCAGTTGCGGCAGAACACGTTTGTGTGGCTCCACACTAGTGCACAAAAGCAACTCCGCAATATTTATAAAACGGTAAGGCTTTTCAATATTCAAGCGACCATCACTTAGACTTGAAAAGAGTACGCTTTCAGGATAGGTGTCTTTATCTTCATCTATCTTCCACAAGAGGTACTAACATCCCGAGGATACGTCACTGGCAACTGTCGGCCATTATCTATCTTCCACACTTGAAAATAAGATGTTTTCACGAGAGGTGTCTTCATCTTTCCATCTCCAACGCAAGTGCAAGCTCATCTTGCCCTGGTGCCTTTAGATGTCTTCAGAGATTCCATAGCTCCCCTGCACATTCACAACCACAATCAAGCGAGTGTTGGATAACGGTGTAGTAGGCACAGATGCATGGCTACAATATGGGCACATAGGGGAGCTTCTCATTCAAGGGTGCATTGCCTTTAGGTAAGCAACTGCAAATGTCTGTCCTGGAGACTGGAGTAAGCGCGTAAGAGCAGTCAAAATAACATGTTACCAACGCAGAAGGGGTAGGATGGATACCGTAATGCGCCCTCCATATCGGAATTCTATGGGTCCAACTTGAGGCCATCAAGTAAAGCTTGGCACGTGTCCCTGTAGTCCTGATGAGCGAAACCTTGTCAATCAGCTGTTAAAAACAATCCGTACCAGTCAATAAAGCTGCAGATGGGATCCTCGATCCCAACCTTTTCGAAAATCACACTCTACATATACGAGGGGTACCGGGCTTATACTGGACATAAAATGCTGCTTTGAGATACGTGTGAAGACCTATGGCAACTTGCAGAACATACCCTATAGCTTATATCCATTTCATGTGAGGAAGTCCCTCCCCTTTCCCATAACAGACCCTCAATTGTCTGTAGCTAGTTCGTTGGTCCAGAAAATTTGGAGCATGTACAGATCGAGATGGGCTATGTACTCCTACGTAATTAGCTAGGGACGTGATTAGTACACAGTGTCCAGAACGTTCCTTAATTACCTCTCATTTATCATCAAACCTTCCAATTGTATAAATAAAATCAAGAGTTCAAGTTTCCATTATTTGGATCTGGAGCATCATTGTTTCAAACGAAGCCACGCGGTCAGAGATGATTGGAGACTCGGAGAAAATTAGGCAAAGGAAAGAGGGATTAGGAAGAAGGATTAGGGATCCTAAACAAATCAGATAGCTTCGTATTAGGAAAGGAAAAAATCATGGCGGCAGGTCATCATTGAGGGATTTGGGGAAAATCTACAAGAACATATTGGATCTGCTATCTACAACGCCTTCTCGTTGTGGAGAAAAAAGGAGCCATGTACATGTTGTTCCTGTTGGTGGCTGGAACCGATGCGGAGGACCTCGCTGGCCGGTGTAAGGAGACGAGGAGGAGGAGACTCCTTGGTCGAGGACGGCGGGGAAGGATGCGCCGACGCCGGATCTGCGGTTGATCTCGTTGGCCCGAGTCGCCGGTCATCCCCGAGCGCCGCGAGAGAGATAAGGAGCAGACCGCAGGTCGAGAACGACGTGTACGGAGGCGGCACCGCTGCTTGCAGGAAGAGGAAGACGTGCGGTGGACGAGGAGAGGAGATGACATCACGCCGAGATAAATAAGGAGAGAAGAGATGTACATGTCCACTTCGGTCTCTATATGGGTGAGAAGGTGGACAAGGTACAAGATATAAATGTAAGTTTGCCAACACGGATCTTGAAACAATGGTAGCCTTAGGATGAGCCGGGGACACGAACATATGGGTAGAAAAACTGTGTTGCAACCTTTCATTTTTAATGTAATTATTGAAAGTCTAGACTTCAGGAAACTAGCTCTGTCGGATAGATAATTCACTTGGGAAAATAGGAGGGAAGTTCGAATATATGAAAAGCTCGATAGAATTCTTGCTAGTGTGTCATAGGAATAAACGTTTATGTTAGTTCGTGTGCGTGTGCGGGCATTAACTAGAGACAGTTCTGACCACACACCATTGTTTATTAACTCATGAGAACAAGCTCACTTGGGTAATAATGCACATCTTTCCTTTGAGTTATCTTGGCTTCGTGAGGAAGGATTTTTTGAAATGGTGTCCAAAGAGTGGGCATCCGTTTCTCATGGGGGTAATCCTTTGGAGGTATGGGAGAATAAGATCCGCCATCTATGTCACTTTGTGAGAGTATGGGCCAAGAATAAAAGTAGGGTTTACAAGTTAGAGAAAGAGCACCTATTAAAGATAATTGACAATTTAGATTTAAAGGCAAAAACTACACCTTTTAACACCTCCGAGAGGGAGGCAATGCGAGAAGTAAATGAAAAGGTGTCCAAGTTACGAAGAGATGAGGAGAGTAAATGGGCTCAAAGAGCAAAGGTAAAACACATCCAAGAGGGAGGTAATAATACCAAATACTTTCATTTAATTGCAAATGGGAAACATATAAGAAAGAATATAAGGTACTGTTATAGGACAAGAAAACAATAAAGATTACATAACATAATACTATAAGAAGTTGTTTGGGGTACCGGCCCAAAACAACTACATAAAAGAAACTGAAACTATAGATATTCCGCAAATCTCTGAAGAATAAGAAGCTATTCTTACAACCGACTTTGCAGAAAAGGAGATCTATGATGTGATTTTGCAAACCGAAAAAACAAAGTACCAGGACCAGATGGGTTTCCTGCGGAGTTTTTTCAAACATTTTTGGAAGTATTAAAAAGTGATCTGATGAATGTGTTTGTTAATTTCCAACAGGGGGAATTACCATGATTTCATCTCAAATTTGGCACCATTATTCTACTTCCGAAAAAGAGAATGCCATTTAAATACAGCAATATAGGCCATTTTTTTTGCTGAATGTAAGTTTTAATTTTTTATTCAAGTAGGGACAAACCAAGCAATGGATGTGGCACATAAAAAAGGTAATTAGGCCAACACAAATGACTTTCATGCCGGGAAGGCATATTTTAGGAGTTCTAATCTTGCATGAAACTATTTATGAACTTCGCAGAAAGAAAAGACATATGATAAAGTTCAATGGCCGCTCTTACAACAAGTATTAAGAATGAAGGGGTTTGACCCGAAATGGTGTCAATGGATCAAGCATTTTGTAAGCCATGTAGGGATTAAAGTTAATGATGACATAGGTAATTATTTTGAAACCAAAAAGGGCTTGAGGCAAGGCGATCCGTTTCACCTTTGTTATTCAACCTCATCGCAGATATGCTTGCAATTTTAATTGCGAGAGCGAAGGAAGATGGTCAAGTGGATGACCTCATACCTCATCTAGTTAAGGGGGAGTGTCAATCCTTCAGTATGCGGATGCTACCATTATATTGATGGATCGTGACAATGACAAGGGTAATCTTTCGAAAAAGAACTTTACTTTCCAAAAATAAAAAAAAGCACCCACGGCGATCAAGAATCCTAATTCTCAGCTATTTGGAATGGATCCAATTCTATTGAGTTCGAATCATAGTGATCATTTCTCTTTATCAAAGAATGACTATGGTTATCAAAGGATTTAACAACCGGGATAGAAAAAACATTGAATATGAAACTGATCTTGTGTGTTTTTGAGCAGCTATCAGGGTTGAAAATTAACTTTCGTAAGAGCGAGTTTTTATGCTTTGGTAAGGCAAATGAGGTAGAGGATCAGCCAAGAAATTTATTTGGGTGCGAGTCTGGTAAATTCACATTTAGATACTTGGTTATACCAATTCACTTTAGAAAAAAAAAGAATAGAAACCGGTAGAAGATTGTTTTTAGAGGAAAGTCGCAAGTTGGGTAGTATGGGCAAGTTACTTTCATATCAAGCGTACCCAACTTTCTGGGAAAAATGATTTGATGCTGGTGTTGAATGTTCTCGATAGTATTTGGCATACCCGATGGACAAACGCATCAGAGATGTGGAACAGTTTGGAGTCATGCCTGTTGTCGTTGCCAGTAACACTAATTTCCGCACGACGTTCTGAACTCGAAACTTCCCAAACATTTTTCTCCTATGCAGTTTGAGGCATCGCTACGATGTCGCCTGAGCATCTAGGCGAAAACGTTTAGCTCCTTTAACAGCACTGGGAGCCGGAAGCAATGGCATATCCATATATTATTCAAGAAAGAGACTAAGAAATACCATACTGATATGACACGCTTTATATATACCTCCAGATTCATGGGAACAGTCAGCTATGAAAAAACAGTGCATGAAAATAAGATAGTAGTAGAACATAAACATGGGCGTTGTCTCGCAAGCCAGTTAAACACGGATGACCAGTGAGATATATACAACAAGATGTCGCTAGATAAACAAAACCCAATTGTAAGCTGGTAGAACCTATTCATAAATGTCTCACAGGAAAAAAAAATGACATTCTAAAGTCATACATCAAGAACTTGATACTCCCTTTTTCGGAAAAAGACCTCTACTGCTTGCATCGCCACTCCTGGGGACAATTTTGTGGACCGGTGGCATATGGCCTACGTACTATTTTTTTTTTCAGTCTTTCACGCCGGTGTTTGTTAAAAGTTCCAAACCAAACGGACGTGTTTGGTAGGATGACCAGGGGCGAGCAGGCCCTGTGGAGAAGATTTGGGTCCAATTGGCGACGAGGAGCTTTTTTCAGTATGGTAGGATGAGGAACTCATTGCGGTCAAAATGGAGAACACAGCGTTCCCGCATCTGCATCAATTGGAGATGGCGGGAGGGAGCCTGGTTCGTGATCTCCGGTGAAATTGCGGCGGATGGTGATGGAATGCGTCCCGTCGAAATTTCACTACCACCCGCCAAAAATTCGGCCCCTATTTAGCTTCACCTCTTCCACCGCTAAAATCAAATCCCCTATTTTTTCTTTCCGGCTCCTCCTCTTTGCTCTGATTTCCATGTCCATGGCAGGAGCTTGGACCTTGTTATATGTTGATCCAAATTGTACAAAGTATAAGCCAACTTCTGACGAGTGGAGATATAAACCTTTTGTAAGCCGCCGGTTGGGACGAGTTGTATCTGTGAAATCCTTGGCATTTGTAAACACTCCCTGATATAGTGAAGTTTCGCTGGCTGGCGCCCGTGGTTTTTTCCTCTCTTTGTTGGAGAGGTTTTTCCATGTTAAATTTGTGTCCCCTTGCTGTGATTTCATTTTCGTTCTTTGTTATCTTCTTGTCGCAATTATAACAGACCTCGACCACGGCGAAGGAGACTGACCTTGGCATGCAATAATCCCCCTCCTCCCCGACCTATGTGCTGGATATTTCCACTAGCTGTAAGTATCTCGAACCCTTGATCTTGCATAGATCTGATGATGTTACAAGATGCATGGATCTTCTTTCATAGGTCATGTAATTTATGGTGGTGTACAAGTCGTCCTGCCATCTCCTTCGAGCATGGCGACGCTGGTCAGGCCGAATTCGCCCTCGAGCATGATCACGGCTGTGATGTCGGGTTCCCTCACTTCCTCGACCTCTGTGCTGAAGGGTACTCCTATTGCAGTGAGACATACTTTTACTCTTTTCTATCATAGTTGTACGGTGTTTTCATTGGTAATCTACGATAGCCATTGTATCATGATTAGCAATGTTCATTGCGATAGCTGCTTACCATTTTGTTTTGTATGTACCATGGTTAACCGACTATAGAACGACACTACCCCTACCTTCCCCAACTTAAGTGCTCCCACCGGGATGCCAGTTAAGTGTGCCTCTAAACCTCCAATGATTTGGGAACCATCTATGTCAGATTTCGTTCTTAATAAGATGGTTGGTTCAGAGAGACGAACATGCAGAAGATTGTCAATGATGTTCTTGACTTCAGTGGGATCATAGTGACCATGATGCAACGCTACAACCACATGAGGAAGTGGAGGATTAGATGAAACATGATACTCAAGCTTAGATAGAAAATGGGTGTGAGATGGTGTTCGGACAACACGGCCTTCATTATTGACGATGACGATGTCTTCAAGAATCTCGTCGTGGTAAGATGCCATGCCATTGTCTAACATTTCCTCTTCTTGGTGATTAATAAATTTCTACGAACAAATATATTGTCTTCTCATTATTAGGCCTAGTCGAAGCTTCTTGAGTTCGTGCAGACGCCGGTAGTGAACTATGCTTAGATGAAGACCATATTCACCCCCAAGTTTGTGGATCGTAGGTAGCTGTCTAATCCTAAACTGATGTACCACGACATAGACTTCCTTGTCGACAACAAAGAACAAGGTGCTGCCTATGGTAACATGAGTCCAACTGAGAGGAAGTCCTGGCCTAGGACTTGGCTTCGTAGCCACTTCGATTAGGGCTACTACTACGTTGTTATCAATCTTGCTCATGATTTGTTTATGTGGTCATGTATATTTTGGGAGGTGGTCTCATATCACCCTGTTAACCGAGAGTTGATGAAAACTGATCCACGGTTTGTAATATTGTGGGACCTGGTATATACTAACCCCTTCGATGATGAACTTCGGTTACATCACAAGCTGTTGTTTTTTAGGTAAAGCTCGTGATGCATCAGCTATTATAAACCCTCATGTTAAGTTATTAGCCACTACCAAAACTTCAATGTGATGTGCATGGTAACCTCACTACTTGTAAGAAGAGGTTACCTTAGCCACTGTTTTGAAGACAACCAAACAACAATTTCGTGTTCAGGTCTTTCTCTTAGGCTGAAAAGCATGCAACTGAACAACTGCCACAGGCGAACTGCCAATGATAACCCAAATCGCATTTCTAGAGGGACATGACAGCTAGGACCTAACCAGAACGGGATGAAAATTGGCTGCTGGCAACCAAACACGCATGACACCGTGCGAAAGGCAAGCTCTGTTTAGATCAAAACACGACTGAAACTGGGAGCTCGGTTTCTTGTGAAATCATCGAACACCCGTATAGCATAGCTAGTGACGACATATTTTGGAGCGTTTCACCCGGCCGGTGTTTCCTGCATCTGCCATGTGGAGTGGAACAAGATTAGGCTGGCCATGCGCGCGTGCTTATCCAACACCACAATGACTTCACAAATACAGTGTCAAGGTTGATTGCCCGGGCCCGGGTGGACGTGTAGGCGAACAACTCGCTCGATCGGCGCCTCCGCCGCATCTGGCCGACTCTACACATGCCTTCACACACAGTTACAGCCACATCTTTCAGCGCTTCAGAATCTCGGCTTCTATTCCTGGTGGGAAATGATTGAGGCCTTCGTGAAGCTGGAGTCTAGAGTGGCGGTGTGTAGTCTACAGGAGGAGCGCAGAGCTGCTCCGTGGTCCATACCCATGTCTTTCTTTCCGCCATCATGTATGATCTTTCGGCGGCAGTTGTTCAACATAGAGGGGAAGACAGCATTATCCAAACTTTAAAGAAAAACATTACTCCAACTCAAATGATTACGTTGGAGGCATGAGAAACAAGGCCGAGTTTGGTGGAGCAATAGTGTCCGGGAGTTTGTTTTTTAGGTAATCGAGAGAAATTCTTATCGTCTAAACAACAACGCGATGACGTCTAAGGGTGTCGCCGTCCTTTCTGAAGGACGTCAGGTGTATCTCTTTCCGCTCCTATAGTGTACCGAGGAAAACCCTATGACCAGTCTGAACAGCAGTGTCGTCGTCGTCGTCGTTTCCCTTCTTAGACGTACTTCTTGGTACACAACGGTTCGAAGTGCTAGGAGCGTGGTGGAAATTCTCCGAAGTGACGTAGCGGTTGCGAGCAATCTTCGTTTTTGTTGAGCAACCGTTGTCGGCTTTGTTTTTCGCTTATTTTTTTCTTGGTTCTTTTAAGCTTGATTTGTGTTGTCTGTTCCAACAGTGGTCTCGAACTCGTATCAATTGGTTTATATATTAATACAGTGGGGCCATAGCCTATTTTGAGGAATAACCAAAGCACAAAGAACAAAGCTCAAGCAGGGTGGACTTCCTTGTGAAGGGTGTCTCCTAGATTCAGAACACATATCACTCAATGTATTGAATTCGTGATGCGATGGTTACATATTAGGAATGTTTAAACTGCATTTCAGATGACATATATGTCTTTATCCAAATTAATGAAATCGGATTTGTCTAAATCCACATGTATCTAGTATTAAAATATGATTAGATACGTCTAAATTTAAATAAATCTGGATCCATTAATTTAGAAGTACTACATAGTATTCGTATAGGCTGGTCGATTTGGTTTGAATTTGCTTAATTAAAAAAGCTCACGAGTACGTAGCTCAAACATGGTGGGAGAAGACTTGGTAGAGAGGTGGAAGCAGGCCATTCACTATAGGCCCATCAATCCACCATCACGTGAAAGAGAGCATCTTTGGTGATCATCCTTTCGTTCAGCTATATTAATATAGCAACTAATTAATTAAGATTGTTGCTGGGCTGGACAATACAACACAAAAAAAGGCTGACAACAGTGGCTCGACTAAAACAAGGATGACCCGCAAGCTGCGCCCTCTGGAGAATATCTATCATGCTCGTAGAGCTCCGAAACGTCGCGTACCAAGCATCACCTCAAAGAAGTAAACGACAGCAATGCCGCAGCTACCCGGACTGGTCATAGGGTTTTCCCCGGTATGCTACGGGGGGTTGAGAAGAGATACTCCTGACACCCTTCAGGAAGGCCGGCGACACCCGCACCCGTCACCATGTTGGTGTTTGGACGACAAGGATATTTCCCGATCCCTTAAAAAACCAAACTCTTGGACACTTCGTATGGCTCCACTGAGCTAGCCGCCCACCTACACATGCCACCGTGGTCTGGCAGTCGCCATCGCCGTCTCACCGTGACCCATGTTGTGAGGCTAGTATGACCGAAAAGGAAGAAACTTCGACGGGATCCGGCGATACAGTAACACGTGAGAGGGAACTACCTCCACCACCGGAGGGCGATAGCCGACCAGATGTAGCAACAGGGGAAATTAGGCCCTCCCTGGCCCGGCTGAGCCCAAATTGACTCGTGAAGCCCCGCCGCCACACTGCAGCAAGGGTGTTACCGTCGCCGCCAACCCTAGCGCTAGTCCCAACTCCTCTATCCACTAGTGGATCCGCCGCCACCGTATATTCCCGTCGCCAAGCAGCAGCGCCATCGCCACCCTGCCCACCCGTCCTATCGACCGTAGCCGGTCTTGCGACACCCAATGAATCGCCTCTGCACGCCAATAGAACGTAGCCTCCTGGCCCGGGGATTCAAGAAGCATCTCGGGATTCGAGCACCTGCAGCCAGCGGCGATGCAACCGGGAGCTGGCTCCCATTCCCAGCCACCTGCAAGGCACGCTGGTGCTAGCCCCATCGAGGCCCGCCTGGCCAAGATCGGGGCCTGCCTAGCAAAAACCTGGGCTGAATGGATGGCAGTCGCCCTCCGCCCCCGTGCAGGGCCAGCACCTATCGCTCCTGCTCACCCTCACCTGAGGTCGCCGCCATGCCCCGTTGTCGTTTTCGACCCAAGCATTAGGCCCGCCTAGGAGCACTGCCACCGGCCAGCCGTCCCGCGCAGCCACCTCTGTGTGAGCGGGTAAAGAGATATCCCGCCACCGCCGACACCACGAGGGCCTTTCCCGGTGGGGGGGGCAGAGGAGAGGATAGGAGGGGAGGTGGGAGGAGGGGGCGGGCTAGGGTTGGGCCCCTGCGTTGCCCGCGGGGAGCGAGCGCAGGAGCCAGTCGACGTCCGATGCCTATGGAATGATGAACCTCAAAGACCGACTTCGATAATACATCGCGAGCTTACTTAGACACAATTAAGGCAGGCACGGTTATGGGTGAAAGCTCGGTCGTTCGAGACTATCTCAGTTGGTGCCTAGCACTCGCGTGTAGCATCGTGTCCATGGTATGTCCATAACCTTTTCCTTTCCCACAAAGCATCGAGATACAAAGATTTAGGTATACAGAGAATGGGTAGTTGGTAGCCGAGACCACCTCATGAAAATATCATATGCATATTAATGTAGGAATTAAAGAATCAAGATTGCATGCTAAAATAATATGCGCTTGGTTTTCATAGAGCTTTCCCCAAAGACAGTAAATCACTGATCTTTTTAACTTAGAATGAGCCTCATCGGCTTCACTTTGTGCAAACTAAACAAGATCTACTATTATTAGACTCACGGTGGGTCAAGAAAGATGGGACTGCACGTCTAAAAAATAATGGACAAATGAACCTTGTTGTTACTGTTCTTAATTCACTTGATTCATTTTCATATCAAACAAGTAGTAGTAGGTTCACGTTTAAAAGGGAGGCATAGTCATCGATCGATCGCCCGCCTCAAACTTTTAAGCACAGACATGCTATTATCACCTTGATGACTAGATCCACATCACTATCGTGTCTAGATAACCAAGTCAATTCTTGGCAATGTTAAGCATTGGTTAGGGGTCGTGAGGCAAATATTGGCCGACTCTTGACCTGGCCGATTTGACATAGGAGATGATGCTTAAGAGTATGAGCATCTCAATCAATAACATCTGCATACAACATTTGTTTTCTGCATATGCAATATTTCTGTGTCTCGAGGTATTTGCAAACATATTATACTATTTAGAGTGAGTTCCACCTTTTACCGACTACTTATGTATTTGTGATAGTAATTACCCCATTGAGTGAAAATCCGTCCAGATTACCTCTTCTCGAAGCTTTGGACCCTCGGTTTTTTACACGTGTCCGTTGAGCAAGGTGTGAGGTGATGATTGGGGTTAAAAAATATTCCCTCCGTTTGGAAATATAAGATGTTTTAGGTTAGTGAAGCTAATGCATCTAGACACCTTTTAGTGTGTAGGTCCAAATGAATCTAGATACATTTATTTCACAAACCTAAAACATCTTACATTTCTAAACGTAGGGAGTATCAAGATAACGACATGAAATGTAATAGATGGATACGAGAAATATTGACACAATCGTCGGTGACGTTCTCCAATCTTTACATATTTTATCGCGCCACGGGCCAATCCAATCTAACAAGAACAAACGAAGTGCCAAGCTGGAATAAAATTGTATTTAAACTCTCATATATGGGATATTTCAGTAGAAACTCCACTAAACAGGGTAATATATGTCACACATGCACAACTATCGGTTAAAAAGTGGAATTCACTCTAATATTTAAAACATTGACGCATACCAGATATCTCCATTACTTGCAATAATCCTTTTGAGAAAAATGAGTTGCAACATAGAAAAAAGCGCAATAACACAAAACCCATTGGCATATGGTGACAACCTTAGTAAAGAAGAGAACTTATAGAGAGAAAATGAGAAGAATATGATTGTATTTGCTTAACTAAGAGATCAAAGCTAATCTCTTAGTAAAGAAGAGAAAACAATTATCTTCATCTTAAAACATGTCATCTCTAAGTTACATAATTTTCTAGTTTAATTTTAATCACTCTATAATTTTAGGAGCATGCAGACATTGTTTTGTGGAGATAACTGTTGGAGATATGCCCTAGAGGCAATAATAAATGTAGTTATTATTATATATTTGTGTTTATGATAAATGTTTGCATTCATGCTATAATAGTATTAACAAGGAAACATTGATACTTGTGTGATTTGTAAACTTAATTTGAAGTCCCTAGTATAGCCTCTATACATCACTAGCTTGTTGGTTGATAAATGATTGTGGTTTCCCTATCATGAACATTGAGATGTTATCAACAACAAGATCATATCGTTAGGAGAATGATATGATGGACATACTCCTATAGATAAGCGTAGCATAAAGATCAAGTCATTACAATAGTTCAATTGCTATATGCTTTCTGATACATAGTAACCTAATTCCTTCGACCATGAGATCATGCATATCACCTTTACCGGATGGATGCTTTGATGACATCAAACACCACACCGTAACTGGGTGGCTATAAAGGTGGCATTGAGTGTTCGGAAAGTATTGGTTGAGACACATGGATCAAGAGTGGGATTTGTCCATCCATATGACGGATAGATATACTCTAGGCCCTCTCGGTGGAATGTCATCCAATTAGCTTGCAAGCATGTCACTGGCTCACAAGGGATCACATATCATGGGAACGAGAAAAGAGTACTTATCGGTAACGAGGTTGAACTAGGTATGCAGAGATACCGACGATCATAACCTCGGATAAGTAAACTATCGTGAGACAAAGGGAAATTGGTATCGTATGTAAGTGGTTCATTCGATCGCAAAGTAATCGTAGAAATATGTGGGAGCCATATGAATTTCCAGATTCCTCTATTGGTTATTGTTCGGAGAAGTTTCTCGATCATGTCCGCGTAATTCACGAACCGTAGGGAGACACACTTAAGGATTCGACGTTGTTTGAGTAGTTATGGTATTATGAGAAAGAGACCGAATGTTGTTCGGAGTCTCGAATGGGATCCGGGATATCACGAGGAGATCCGGAATGGTCCGGAGAATAAGATTCATATAAGGAAAGTCCCGTTTCGGAGTTCGGGAATGATTCCGGTGTTTTCATCGGGAATGTTCTAGAAGGTTCCGGAATGTTCGGCACTCCGGAGGGGAAGGGGTACATGAATGTGTCATTGCATGTTGGAATGATTGCATCATGTACTAAGTGTCATCGCTGTTCCAAATAAAGGATTAATTCGAATCCTAGTTTGAAAAGTCAAATAGCTAGTTTGAAAAGTCAAACGGCTAAAATTGGAAAGAGGAAAAGAGGAGGAAGTGGGAAACCGAGTTGGGGAGGGAATCCCTCCTCCAACCGGCGGCGCCCCCTCCAAGACGAGTTGGGGAGGGACTCCCCTCCCTCCCCTTGGCCGCCGGCCCCTCCACCTATATAAGGAGGGGCAGGGCTCCCTCCTCTAGACACACAAGTACCTCTCCTCCAAAACCCTAGCCCCAAGCCACCGCCGGCCCCTAGGGCATCAACTCGCCGCCGCCTAGCTAAACCCTAGCCACCGGCTTGTCCCCTCCTTGGTGTATCTAAACCCTAGAACACCGAGGGACTCTCTCATACTCCACCATACTCGCTCCGGCTTAAGGCGAAGCCCTGCGATATCTCCCATCTACTTCCGGTACCACGCCGTTGTGCTGCCGGAATCACGAGGAGAGTGCTACAACCTCCGCTGCCTGCTGGAACAAGGGAGAGGAAGGTCTTCGTCGAGTACCGAATGTGTGACCGACTGCGGGAGCGCTGCCGGAACGCAGCGCCGGAAGGATCATCTACGCGATCTTGAGATCGGGAAGAGTACGACTACATCACCCACGAGAATCCGCTCTCGTTAAACACTTTGGAATCTTCGAGGGTAAGTTATTCCATCGACTTGTTGCTACAATCTAGTAGATACATCTTGGCTTGTTTGTTTGTATGCGATAGAAAATTTTTGTTTTCCATGCTACGAAACCCTACAGTGGTATCAGAGCCGTGTCTATATGTAGATCTGTTGCACGAGTAGAACACAATGGTCATTGTGGGCGTTGATGCTTTTGTTGTCGATTGCTTCTTGTGTACTTTGCATCTTGCGGTATGTTGGGATGAAGCGGCCCGGGCTAACCTTACATGACATCGTTCATGAGACTTGCTCCACGCTTGACATGCAACTTGTATTGCATAAGTGGCTTTGCGAGTGCCTGTTTCTCCTAGCATAGTTAAGATCCAATTTACAACGGGTGATTAACAATACTAGTATCAATGTTGTGGTTCTTGTTCGTAAGTTAGAACGACACTTATTGAAAGCCCCAAACCACGTAAAATATGCAAAGAAAGTAGAGGCGTCTAACTTTGTTTTGCAGGGGTGTGAAGTGATGTGATATGGCCATGATTGTGATTATATTTGATGTATGCAATGTTCCTTATTATAAGTTGGCAACCGGCAGGAGCCATATGGTTGTCTTTAATTTATGTTAAGACCCGCGTGTCTATTCAAAGTAGTTGTAATAGTTGAAGCCGGTGGACGACAACCATGGAGAGGCGTCATTGACCTTGATGCAATGCCGGTGATGATGGAGATCATGTTCGTGCTTGAAGATGGAGATCGGAAGCACAAAGAAGAAAGGCCATATCATATCACATATATATTGAATTGCATGTTATGTTAATCCTTTATGCATCTTGTATTGCTTAGTAGACGACGGTAGCATTATAAGATGATCCCTCATGCACATGAATTTCAAGTCATAAAGTGTTCACCCTTAGTTAGCACCGTTGCTAAAGCTTGTTGTTTCGAAGCACCACGTGATGATCGGGTGTGTTAGATTCCGCAAGTGTATACAACGTGAGCAAGCCAGATTTGCTCATGCGGAAACTAAGGTTTGATCTTGACGAGCCTAGCATGTACAGACATGGTCTCGGAACACGGATCACCGAAAGGTAAAGCATGAATCATATAGTAGATATGATGAACATGTCGATTGTTCGCCATTGAAACTATATCAACTCTCGTGATGATCGGTGTTGATGTGGTGGATTTGGTTCGTGTGATCACTAAAACAATGTGAGGGATATTGTTTTGAGTGGGAGTTCACCTAGATTAACTTTATTAATTAATTTGAACTCAATTTGTCATAAACTTAGTCTAAACTATTGCAAATATGTTGTAGATCAATGGCAGCCCCTACCATCAATTTTAATGCGTTCCTAGAGAAAGAAAAGTTGAAAAACAATGGAAGCAACTTCGCGGATTGGTTCCGCAATTTGAGGATTGTCCTCACAGCTGGTAATTTGACCTATGTGCTGGATGCACCGCTGGGTGACCCACCTGCAGCAGATGCTCCCGATGAAGTAAAGAATGTTTACCTCGCTCGTAAGAATCAGTACTGCATAGTTCAGTGTGCTATCTTGTATGGTTTGGAATCGGAGCTTCAGAAAAGGTTTGAAGATTCAGACCTATATGATATTGTCGAGGATCTCAAATTGATTTTTGAGACTCATGCGGAAATTGGAAGCTATGAGGCTTCTGAAAAGTTCTTTAACTACAAGATGGAAGAGGGCAGCTCCGTCAGTGAGCATGTGCTTAAGATGTCTGGGCACGCAAACAAACTTCAAAGCTTGGGTATAGTGATTCCTAATGCTTTGGGGATTTACCGTGTCCTCTAATCACTACCACCAAGTTACAAGAACTTGGTGATGAACTACAACATGCAGAACATGAACAAGACGTTGCCAGAACTCTTTGCCATGTTGAAATCTGCAGAAGTGGAGATCAAGAAAGAGCACCAAGTGTTGTTGGTCAATAAGACCACCAAATTCAAGAAAGGCAAGTCTAAGCAGAAGCCACGCCGACGAAGAAGACCAAGGCTGGACCTAAGCCTGATACTGAGTGCTTTTACTGCAAGGGAGAAGTGTAGGGGTTCGTAGCATGGAAAACAAAAATTTTCTATCGCATACAAACAAACAAGCCAAGATCTATCTACTAGATTGTAGCAACGAGTCGATGGTATAACTTACCCTCGAAGATTCCAAAGCGTTTAACGAGAGCGGATTCTCGTGGGTGATGTAGTCGTACTCTTTCCGATCTCAAGATCGTGTAGACGATCCTTCCGGCGCCACGTTCCGGCAGCGCTCCCGCAGTCGGTCACACGTTCGGTACTCGACGAAGACCTTCCTCTCCCTTGTTCCAGCAGGCAGCGGAGGTTGTAGCACTCTCCTCGCGATTCCGGCAGCACAACGGCGTGGTACCGGAAATAGAGGGGAAATCCCGCAGGGCTTCGCCTTAAGCCGGTGCGAGTATGGTGGAGCTTATGAGAGAGGCTATTAGTGGTCTAGTAATTAGACACACCAATTAGAAGGCTCTAAACCAATTAGAAGGCTCTAAACCGCTGGCTAAAGCAATTAGAATCTCTAAACCAAAACGGCTCTAAACCGGAGATTTAGAGGTAGAAAGTTGTGTGTCTAGGAGGGGAGCCCTGCCCCTCCTTTTATGGGTGGGGAGGCGCGGCCAGGGGAGGGGAGTCCCTCCCCAAGTCGGCCTTGGGTGGAGCGCCGGCTTGGGGAGGAGACTCCTCCCTCAAGTCGGTTCCCAACTCCTCTTTCTTGTTTCCCACAGTTTCTTGTTTTAGCCGTTTGACTTTCAAACTGGACATTTGACTTTTCTGTTTTAGAATTTAATTTAATCCTTTATTTAGGACAGCAAGAACACTTAGTACATGATGCAATCATTCCAATATGTAATGACACATTCATGTACCCCTCCCCCCCCGGAGTGCCGTACAATCCGGAACCTTCTAGAACATTCCCGATGAAAACACCGGAATCATTCCGCAACTCCGAAACGGGACTTTCCTTATATGAATCTTATTCTCCGGACCATTCCGGATCACCTCGTGATATCCCGGATCCCATCCGAGACTCCGAACAACATTCGGTCTCTTTCTCATAATACCATAACTACTCAAACAACGTCGAATCCTTAAGTGTGTCTCCCTACGGTTCGTGAATTATGCGGACATGATCGAGACACTTCTCCGAACAATAACCAATAGAGGAATCTGGAAATTCATATGGCTCCCACATATTTCTACGATTACTTTGCGATCGAATGAACCACTTACATACGATACCAATTTCCCTTTGTCTCACGATATGTTACTTATCCGAGGTTATGATCGTCGGTATCTCTGCATACCTAGTTCAACCTCGTTACTGATAAGTACTCTTTTCTCGTTCCCGTGATATGTGATCCCTTGTGACCAAGTCACATGCTTGCAAGCTAATTGGATGACATTCCACCGAGAGGGCCCAGAGTATATCTATCCGTCATGTGGATGGACAAATCCCACTCTTGATCCATGTGTCTCAACCAATACTTTCCGAACACTCAATGCCACCTTTATAGCCACCCAGTTACGGTGTGGTGTTTGATGTCATCAAAGCATCCATCCGGTAAAGGTGATATGCATGATCTCATGGTCGAAGGAATTAGGTTACTATGTATCAGAAAGCATATAGCAATTGAACTATTGAAATGACTTGATCTTTATGCTACGCTTATCTATAGGAGTATGTCCACCATATCATTCTCCTAACGATATGATCTTGTTGTTGATAACATCTCAATGTTCATGATAGGGAAACCACAATCATTAATCAACCAACAAGCTAGTGAAGTATAGAGGCTATACTAGGGACTTCAAATTAAGTTTACAAATCACACAAGTATCAATGTTTCCTTGTTAATACCATTATAGCATGAATGTAAACATTTATCATAAACACAAAGATATAATAATAACTACATTTATTATTGCCTCTAGGGCATATCTCCAACAGTCTCCCACTTGCACTAGAGTCATCTAATCTAGATTACATGGTAATATACCGAACACCCATGGCAGTTTGGTGTTGGTCATGTTTTGCCCTCGGGAGAGGTTTAGTCAACGGATCCGTCACATTCAGATCTGTGTGTACTTTGCAAATCTTTATATCCCCATCCTGGATATGTTCTCGAATAGCGTGAAAACGTAGCTTGATATGCTTCAGCTTCTTGTGTGACCTTGTTTCTTGCGCATTGGCTATGGCGCCCATGTTATCACAGTAGATAGACATTGGGTCCAGCGCACTAGGAACCACACCCAGCTCTGTAATGAACTCTTTCATCCATATCGCTTCTTGTGAAGCCTCCGAAACAGCCATGTATTCCGATTCAGTTGAAGATCTCGCCACAACGCTTTGCTTTGCACTCCTCCACCTAACTGCTGCACCATTCAAAATAAATACGTATCCGGATTGCGATTTAGAATCATCCGGATCGGTGTTCCAACTAGCATCGGTGTAACCATTAACAACGAGCTGTTCATCACCTCCATAAGAAAGAACCATATCCTTAGTTCTTCTCAAGTACTTAAGGATGTTTTTGACCGCTGTCCAATGATCCACTCCTAATCACTTTGATATCTGCTAGTTAAACTAACAGCATATGCAATGTCGGGTCTAGTACATAGCATGGCATACATTAGAGATCCTATGGCTGAGGCATAGGGAGTCTTACTCATCCTTTCTCTATCTTCTGCCGATGCCGGACTTTGAGTTTTACTCAAGGTCGTATTGGGCAACATGGGCAAGAACCCTTTCTTGCTTTCTTCCATTCCAAATCTCTTTAGAACTTTGTCCAAATATGTACTCTGTGACAATGATATTTGGCGTTTCGATCTATCTCTATAAATCTTTATGCCTAATATGTAAGCTGCTTCGCCAAGATCCTTCATTGAAAAACTATTATTCAAATAATCTTTGACACTATTAAGAAGGTCTACATCATTCCCAATCAACAATATGTCATCCACATATAGTATTAAGAATGCTACAGAGCTCCCACTCACTTTCTTGTAAATACAAGCTTCTCCATAAGTTTGTATAAAACCAAAACTTTTGATTACCTTATCAAAACGTTGATTCCAACTTCGGGATGCTTGCTTCAATCCATAGATGGACCGTTGAAGTTTGCATACCTTGTTAGCATCTTTAGGATCGACAAAACCTTTGGGTTGCATCATATACAACTCTTCATCAATGTCTCCATTGAGGAATGCTGTTTTGACATCCATCTGCCATATCTCATAATCATAATATGCAGCGATTGCTAACATAATCCTCACAGACTTTAGCTTCGCTACCGGTGAGAAAGTCTCATCGTAGTCAACTCCTTGAATTTGTCGAAACCCTTTTGCGACAAGTCGAGCTTTATAGACAGTAACATTACCATCAACATCTGTTTTCTTCTTGAAAATCCATTTGTTCTCGACAGCCTTTCGGCCATCCGGTAAGTCCAACAAAGTCCATACTTGGTTTTCGTACATGGATCCAATCTCGGATTTCATGGCTTCTTGCCATTTATTGGAATCTGGGCTCATCATCGCTTCCTCATATGTCTCGGGGTCAATGGTGTTGTCCACCACCATGACATTCATAACGGAATCATACCAATCTAGAGTGGTACGAGTTCTCGTTGACCTCCTAGGCTCTGTAGCAACTTCAACCGAAGTTTCATGATCACCATCATTAGCTTCCTCTCTTATTGGTGCAGGCACCACAGGAACTTCTTCCGGTGCTGCGCTACTCGCAATTTCGAGAGAAGGTTCGACAACCTCGTCGAGTTCTACTTTCCTTCCAGTCAATTCTTTCGAGAGAAATTCCTTCTCTAGAAAGGATCCATTCTTGGCAACGAAGATTTTGCCTTCGGATCTATGATAGAAGGTATACCCAATAGTTTCCTTCGGGTATCCTATGAAGACGCATTTTTCCGCTTTGGGTTCAAGCTTGTCCGGCTGTAACTTCTTTACATAGGCTTCGCATCCCCAAACTTTAAGGAACGACAATTTAGGTTTCTTCCCAAACCATAATTCATACGGTGTCGTTTCAACGGATTTAGATGGTGCCCTATTTAAAGTGAATGCGGCTGTTTCTAATGCATAACCCCAAAATGATAGCGGTAAATCTGTAAGTGACATCATAGAACGAACCATATCTAAGAGAGTTCGATTACGATGTTCGGACACACCATTACGCTGTGGTGTTCCCGGCGGTGTCAATTGTGAAAGTATTCCGCATATCTTCAAATGCTCGCCAAACTCGTAACTTAGATATTCACCTCCACGATCAGAACGTAGAAATTTAATCTTCTTGTTACGTTGATTCTCTACCTCACTTTGAAACTCCTTAAACTTCTCGAAAGTTTCAGACTTATGTTTCATGAAATAGATATACCCATATCTACTCAAGTCATCCGTGAAGGTAAGAACATAACGATAACCACCGCGCGATGCTACACTCATTGGACCACACACATCGGTATGTATGATTTCCAATAAGTCCGTAGCTCGCTCCATCATACCAGAAAATGGAGTCTTAGTCATTTTACCCATCAGACATGCTTCGCATCTTTCAAGTGATTCAAAATCAAGTGATTCAAGAAGTCCATCGGAATGGAGTTTCTTCATACGTTTCACTCCGATGTGACCAAGACGACAGTGCCACATATAGGTCGAATTATCGCTAGATTTCAAACGTTTAGCCTCAATGTTGTTGATATGTGTATTTCCACTATCGAGATTCAATAAGAATAGACCATCTATCAAAGGTGCATGTGCATAAAACATATTACTCATATAAATAGAACAACCATTATTCTCAGATTTAAACAAGTAACCGTCTCGCAATAAACAAGATCCCGATATAATGTTCATGCTCAACGCAGGCACCAAATAACAATTATTTAAGTATAAAACTAATCCCGATGGTAGATGAAGGGGTAGCGTGCCGACCGCGATCACATCAACCTTTGATCCGTTTCCCACGCGCATCGTCACCTCGTTCTTCGCTAGCTTCCGTTTATTCTGCAGCACCTGTTTCGAGTTACAAATATGAGCAACCGAACCAGTATCAAATACCCAGGCACTACTACGAGTACTAGTGAGATACACATCAATAACATGTATATCAGATATACCTTTCTTCTTGATGTTGCCGTTCTTCAAATCCGCCAAGTACTTTGGGCAATTCCGCTTCCAGTGACCTTCTCCCTTGCAGTAAAAGCACTCAGTATCAGGCTTAGGTCCAGCCCTGGTCTTCTTCGTCGGCGTGGTAGCTTTCTTACCACCCTTCTTGAAGTGTCCCTTTTGCTTAGACTTGCCTTTCTTGAATTTGGTGGTCTTATTGACCAACAACACTTGGTGCTCTTTCTTGATCACTTCTGCAGATTTCAACATGGCAAAGAGTTCTGGCAACGTCTTGTTCATGTTCTGCATGTTGTAGTTCATCACAAAGTTCTTGTAACTTGGTGTTAGTGATTGGAGGACACGGTAAATCCCCAAAGCATTAGGAATCACTATACCCAAGCTTTGAAGTTTGTTTGCGTGCCCAGACATCCTAAGCACATGCTCACTGACGGAGCTGCCCTCTTCCATCTTGCAGTTAAAGAACTTTTCAGAAGCCTCATAGCTTTCAATTGCCGCATGAGTCTCAAAAATCAATTTGAGATCTTCGACAATATCATATGGGTCTGAATCCTCAAACCTTTTCTGAAGCTCCGATTCCAAACCATACAAGATAGCACACTGAACTATGGAGTACTGATTCTTCCGAGCGAGGTAAACATTCTTTACTTCATCGGGAGCATCAGCTGCGGGTGGGTCACCCAGCGGTGCATCCAGCACATAGGTCAAATTACCAGCTGTGAGGACAATCCTCAAATTGCAGAACCAATCCGCGAAGTTGCTTCCATTGTTTTTCAACTTTTCTTTCTCTAGGAACGCATTAAAATTGATGGTAGGGGCTGCCATTGATCTACAACATATTTGCAATAGTTTAGACTAAGTTTATGACAAATTGAGTTCAAATTAATGTAATTAAACTAGGTGAACTCCCACTCAAAACAATATCCCTCACATTGTTTTAGTGATCACACGAATCAAATCTACTACATCAACACCGATCATCACGAGAGTTGATATAGTTTCAATGGCGAACAATTATCATGTTCATCATATCTACTATATGATTCATGCTTTACCTTTCGGTGATCCGTGTTCCGAGACCATGTCTGTACATGCTAGGCTCGTCAAGATCAAACCTTAGTTTCCGCATGAGCAAATCTGGCTTGCTCACGTTGTATACACTTGCGGAATCTAACACACCCGATCATCACGTGGTGCTTCGAAACAACAAGCTTTAGCAACGGTGCTAACTAAGGGTGAACACTTTATGACTTGAAATTCATGTGCATGAGGGATCATCTTATAATGCTACCGTCGTCTACTAAGCAATACAAGATGCATAAAGGATTAACATCACATGCAATTCAATATATATGTGATATGATATGGCCTTTCATCTTTGTGCTTCCGATCTCCATCTTCAAGCACGAACATGATCTCCATCATCACCGGCATTGCATCAAGGTCAATGACGCTACTCCATGGTTGTCGTCCACCGGCTTCAACTATTACAACTACTTTGAATAGACACGCGGGTCTTAACATAAATTAAAGACAACCATATGGCTCCTTCCGGTTACCGACTTACAATAAGGAACATTGGATACATCAAATATAATCACAATCATGGCCATATCACATCACTGCACACCCCTGCAAAACAAAGTTAGACGCCTCTACTTTCTTTGCATATTTTACGTGGTTTGGGGCTTTCAATAAGTGTCGTTCTAACTTACGAACAAGAACCACAACATTGATACTAGTATTGTTAATCACCCGTTGTAAATTGGATCTTAACTATGCTAGGAGAAACAGGCACCCGCAAAGCCACTTATGCAATACAAGTTGCATGTCAAGCGTGGAGCAAGTCTCATGAACGATGTCATGTAAGGTTAGCCCGGGCCGTTTCATCCCAACATACCGCAAGATGCAAAGTACACAAGAAGCAATCGACAATAAAAGCATCAACGCCCACAATGACCATTGTGTTCTACTCGTGCAACAGATCTACATATAGACACGGCTCTGATACCACTGTAGGGGTTCGTAGCATGGAAAACAAAAAATTTCTATCGCATACAAACAAACAAGCCAAGATCTATCTACTAGATTGTAGCAACGAGTCGATGGTATAACTTACCCTCGAAGATTCCAATGCGTTTAACGAGAGCGGATTCTCGTGGGTGATGTAGTCGTACTCTTTCCGATCTCAAGATCGTGTAGACGATCCTTCCGGCGCCACGTTCCGGCAGTGCTCCCGCAGTCGGTCACACGTTCGGTACTCGACGAAGACCTTCCTCTCCCTTGTTCCAGCAGGCAGCGGAGGTTGTAGCACTCTCCTCGCGATTCCGGCAGCACAACGGCGTGGTACCGGAAATAGAGGGGAAATCCCGCAGGGCTTCGCCTTAAGCCGGTGCGAGTATGGTGGAGCTTATGAGATAGGCTATTAGTGGTCTAGTAATTAGACACACCAATTAGAAGGCTCTAAACCGCTGGCTAAAGCAATTAGAAGCTCTAAACCAAAACGGCTCTAAACCGGAGATTTAGAGGTAGAAAGTTGTGTGTCTAGGAGGGGAGCCCTGCCCCTCCTTTTATGGGTGGGGAGGCGCGTCCAGGGGAGGGGAGTCCCTCCCCAAGTCGGCCTTGGGTGGCGCGCCGGCTTGGGGAGGAGACTCCTCCCTCAAGTCGGTTCCCAACTCCTCTTTCTTGTTTCCCACAGTTTCTTGTTTTAGTCGTTTGACTTTCAAACTGGACATTTGACTTTTCTGTTTTAGGATTCAATTTAATCCTTTATTTGGGACAGCAAGAACACTTAGTACATGATGCAATCATTCCAATATGTAATGACACATTCATGTACCCCTCCCCCCCCCGGAGTGTCGGACAATCCGGAACCTTCTAGAACATTCCCGATGAAAACACCGGAATCATTCCGCAACTCCGAAACGGGACTTTCCTTATATGAATCTTATTCTCCGGACCATTCCGGATCACCTCGTGATATCCGGGATCCCATCCGAGACTCCGAACAACATTCGGTCTCTTTCTCATAATACCATAACTACTCAAACAACGTCGAATCCTTAAGTGTGTCTCCCTATGGTTCGTGAATTATGCGGACATGATCGAGACACTTCTCCGAACAATAACCAATAGAGGAATCTGGAAATTCATATGGCTCCCACATATTTCTACGATTACTTTGCGATCGAATGAACCACTTACATACGATACCAATTTCCCTTTGTCTCACGATATGTTACTTATCCGAGGTTATGATCGTCGGTATCTCTGCATACCTAGTTCAACCTCGTTACTGATAAGTACTCTTTTCTCGTTCCCGTGATATGTGATCCCTTGTGACCAAGTCACATGCTTGCAAGCTAATTGGATGACATTCCACCGAGAGGACCCAGAGTATATCTATCCGTCATGTGGATGGACAAATCCCACTCTTGATCCATGTGTCTCAACCAATACTTTCCGAACACTCAATGCCACCTTTATAACCACCCAGTTACGGTGTGGTGTTTGATGTCATCAAAGCATCCATCCGGTAAAGGTGATATGCATGATCTCATGGTCGAAGGAATTAGGTTACTATGTATCAGAAAGCATATAGCAATTGAACTATTGAAATGACTTGATCTTTATGCTACGCTTATCTATAGGAGTATGTCCACCATATCATTCTCCTAACGATATGATCTTGTTGTTGATAACATCTCAATGTTCATGATAGGGAAACCACAATCATTAATCAACCAACAAGCTAGTGAAGTATAGAGGCTATACTAGGGACTTCAAATTAAGTTTACAAATCACACAAGTATCAATGTTTCCTTGTTAATACCATTATAGCATGAATGTAAACATTTATCATAAACACAAAGGTATAATAATAACTACATTTATTATTGCCTCTAGGGCATATCTCCAACAAGAAGGTCACTGGAAGCGGAATTTCCCAAAGTACTTGGCGGATTTGAAGAACGGAAACATCAAGAAGAAAGGTATATCTGATATACATGTTATTGATGTGTATCTCACTAGTACTCGTAGTAGTGCCTGGGTATTTGATACTGGTTCGGTTGCTCATATTTGTAACTCGAAACAGGTGCTGCAGAATAAACGGAAGCTAGCGAAGAACGAGGTGACGATGCGCGTGGGAAACGGATCAAAGGTTGATGTGATCGCGGTCGGCACGCTACCCCTTCATCTACCATCGGGATTAGTTTTATACTTAAATAATTGTTATTTGGTGCCTGCGTTAAGCATGAACATTATATCGGGGTCTTGTTTATTGCGAGACGGTTACTTGTTTAAATCCGAGAATAATGGTTGTTCGATTTATATGAGTAATATGTTTTATGCACATGCACCTTTGATAGATGGTCTATTCTTATTGAATCTCGATAGTGGAAATACACATATCAACAACATTGAGGCTAAACGTTTGAAATCAAGCGATAATTCGACCTATATGTGGCACTGTCGTCTTGGTCACATTGGAGTGAAACGTATGAAGAAACTCCATTCTGATGGACTTCTTGAATCACTTGATTTTGAATCACTTGAAAGATGCGAACCATGTCTGATGGGAAAAATGACTAAGACTCCATTTTCTGGTATGATGGAGCGAGCTACAGACTTATTGGAAATCATACATACCGATGTATGTGGTCCAATGAGTGTAGCATCGCGCGGTGGTTATCGTTATGTTCTTACCTTCACGGATGACTTGAGTAGATATGGGTATATCTATTTCATGAAACATAAGTCCGAAACTTTCGAGAAGTTTAAGGAGTTTCAAAGTGAGGTAGAGAATCAACGTAACAAGAAGATTAAATTTCTACGTTCTGATCCTGGAGGTGAATATCTGAGTTACGAGTTTGGCGAGCATTTGAAGAAATGCGGAATACTTTCACAATTGACACCGCCGGGAACACCACAGCGTAATGGTGTCTCCGAACATCGTAATCGAACTCTCTTAGATATGGTTCGTTCTATGATGTCACTTACAGATTTACCGCTATCATTTTGGGGTTTTGCATTAGAAACAGCCGCATTCACTTTAAATAGGGCACCGTCTAAATCCGTTGAAATGACACCGTATGAATTATGGTTTGGGAAGAAACCTAAATAGTCGTTCCTTAAAGTTTGGGGATGCGAAGCCTATGTAAAGAAGTTACAGCCAGACAAGCTTGAACCCAAAGCGGAAAAATGCGTCTTCATAGGATACCCGAAGGAAACTATTGGGTATACCTTCTATCATAGATCCGAAGGCAAAATCTTCGTTGCCAAGAATGGATCCTTTCTAGAGAAGGAATTTCTCTCGAAAGAAGTGACTGGAAGGAAAGTAGAATTCGACGAGGTTGTCGAACCTTCTCTCGAAATTATGAGTAACGCAGCACCGGAAGAAGTTACTGTGGCGTATGCACCAATAAGAGAGGAAGCTAATGATGATGATCATGAAACTTTGGTTGAAGTTGCTACAGAGCCTCGGAGGTCAATGAGAACTCGTACAACTCTAGATTGGTATGATCCCGTTATGAGTATCATGTTGGTGGACAACACCGATGACCCCGAGACATATGAGGAAGCGATGATGAGCCCAGATTCCAATAAATGGCAAGAAGCCATGAAATCCGAGATTGGATCCATGTACGAAAACCAAGTGTGGACTTTGGTGGACTTACCGGATGGCCGGAAGGCTGTCGAGAACAAATGGATCTTCAAGAAGAAAACAGATGCTGATGGTAATGTTAATGTCTATAAAGCTCGACTTGTCGCAAAAGGGTTTCGACAAATTCAAGGAGTTGACTACGATGAGACTTTCTCACCAGTAGCGAAGCTAAAGTCTGTGAGGATTATGTTAGCAATCGCTGCATATTATGATTATGAGATATGGCAGATGGATGTCAAAACAGCATTCCTCAATGGAGACATTGATGAAGAGTTGTATATGATGCAACCCAAAGGTTTTGTCGATCCTAAAGATGCTAACAAGGTATGCAAACTTCAACGGTCCATCTATGGATTGAAGCAAGCATCCCGAAGTTGGAATCAACGTTTTGATAAGGTAATCAAATTTGGTTTTATACAAACTTATGGAGAAGCTTGTATTTACAAGAAAGTGAGTGGGAGCTCTGTAGCATTCTTAATACTATATGTGGATGACATATTGTTGATTGGGAATGATGTAGACCTTCTTAATAGTGTCAAGGAATATTTGAATAAAAGTTTTTCAATGAAGGATCTTGGCGAAGCAGCTTACATATTAGGCATAAAGATTTATAGAGATAGATCGAAACGCCAAATATCATTGTCACAGAGTACATATTTGGACAAAGTTCTAAAGAGGTTTGGAATGGACGAAAGCAAGAAAGGGTTCTTGCCCATGTTTCCCAATACGACCTTGAGTAAAACTCAGAGTCCGACATCGGCAGAAGATAGAGAAAGGATGAGTAAGACTCCCTATGCCTCAGCCATAGGATCTCTAATGTATGACATGCTATGTACTAGACCCGACATTGCATATGCTGTTAGTTTGACTAGCAGATATCAAAGTGATCCAGGAGTGGATCATTGGACAGCGGTCAAAAACATCCTTAAGTACTTGAGAAGAACTAAGGATACGGTTCTTTCTTATGGAGGTGATGAACAACTCGTTGTTAATGGTTACACCGATGCTAGTTGGAACACCGATCCGGATGATTCTAAATCACAATCCGGATACGTATTTATTTTGAATGGTGCAACAGTTAGCTGGAGGAGTGCAAAGCAAAGCGTTGTGGCGAGATCTTCAACTGAATCGGAATACATGGCTGCTTCGGAGGCTTCGCAAGAAGCGATATGGATGAAAGAGTTCATTACAGAGCTGGGTGTGGTTCCTAGTGCGCTGGACCCAATGTCTATCTACTGTGATAACATGGGCGCCATAGCCAATGCGCAAGAACCAAGGTCACACAAGAAGCTGAAGCACATCAAGCTACGATTTCACGCTATTCGAGAACATATCTAGGATGGGGATATAAAGATTTGCAAAGTACACACAGATCTGAATGTGGCGGATCCGTTGACTAAACCTCTCCCGAGGGCAAAACATGACCAGCACCAAACTGCCGTGGGTGTTCGGTATATTACCATGTAATCTAGATTAGATGACTCTAGTGCAAGTGGGAGACTGTTGGAGATATGCCCTATAGGCAATAATAAATGTAGTTATTATTATAGCTTTGTGTTTATGATAAATGTTTGCATTCATGCTATAATAGTATTAACAAGGAAACATTGATACTTGTGTGATTTGTAAACTTAATTTGAAGTCCCTAGTATAGCCTCTATACATCACTAGCTTGTTGGTTGATAAATGATTGTGGTTTCCCTATCATGAACATTGAGATGTTATCAACAACAAGATCATATCGTTAGGAGAATGATATGATGGACATACACCTATAGATAAGCGTAGCATAAAGATCAAGTCATTACAATAGTTCAATTGCTATATGCTTTCTGATACATAGTAACCTAATTCCTTCGACCATGAGATCATGCATATCACCTTTACCGGATGGATGCTTTGATGACATCAAACACCACACCGTAACTGGGTGGCTATAAAGGTGGCATTGAGGGTTCGGAAAGTATTGGTTGAGACACATGGATCAAGAGTGGGATTTGTCCATCCATATGACGGATAGATATACTCTGGGCTCTCTCGGTGGAATGTCATCCAATTAGATTGCAAGCATGTGACTGGCTCACAAGGGATCAAATATCACGGGAACGAGAAAAGAGTACTTATCGGTAACGAGGTTGAACTAGGTATGCAGAGATACCGACGATCATAACCTCGGATAAGTAAACTATCGTGAGACAAAGGGAAATTGGTATCATATGTAAGTGGTTCATTCGATCACAAAGTAATCGTAGAAATATGTGGGAGCCATATGAATTTCCAGATTCCTCTATTGGTTATTGTTCGGAGAAGTTTCTCGATCATGTCCGCATAATTCACGAACCGTAGGGAGACACACTTAAGGATTCGACGTTGTTTGAGAAGTTATGGTATTATGGGAAAGAGACCGAATGTTGTTCGGAGTCTCGAATGGGATCCGGGATATCACGAGGAGATCCGGAATGGTCCGGAGAATAAGATTCATATAAGGAAAGTCCCGTTTCGGAGTTCGGGAATGATTCCGGTGTTTTCATCGGGAATGTTCTAGAAGGTTCCGGAATGTCCGACACTCCGGAGGGGAAGGGGTACATGAATGTGTCATTGCATGTTGGAATGATTGCATCATGTACTAAGTGTCATCGCTGTTCCAAATAAAGGATTAATTCAAATCCTTGTTTGAAAAGTCAAATAGCTAGTTTGAAAAGTCAAACGGCTAAAATTGGAAAGAGGAAAAGAGGAGGAAGTGGGAAACCGAGTTGGGGAGGGAATCCCTCCTCCAACCGACGGCGCCCCCTCCAAGCCGAGTTGGGGAGGGACTCCCCTCCCTCCCCTTGGCCGCCGGCCCCTCCACCTATATAAGGAGGGGCAGGGCTCCCTCCTCTAGACACACAAGTACCTCTCCTCCAAAACCCTAGCCCCAAGCCGCCGCCTCCAAGCCGCCGCCGGCCCCTAGGGCATCAACTCGCCGCCGCCTATCTAAACCCTAGCCGCCGGCTTGTCCCCTCCTTGGTGTCTCTAAACCCTAGAACACCGAGGGACTCTCTCATACTCCACCATACTCGCTCCGGCTTAAGGCGAAGCCCTGCGAGATCTCCCCTCTACTTCCGGTACCACGCCGTTGTGCTGCCGGAATCGCGAGGAGAGTGCTACAACCTCCGCTGCCTGCTGGAACAAGGGAGAGGAAGGTCTTCGTCGAGTACCGAACGTGTGACCGACTGCGGGAGCGCTGCCGGAACGCAGCGCCGGAAGGATCGTCTACGCGATCTTGAGATCGGGAAGAGTACGACTACATCACCCACGAGAATCCGCTCTCGTTAAACACTTTGGAATCTTCGAGGGTAAGTTATTCCATCGACTCGTTGCTACAATCTAGTAGATAGATCTTGGCTTGTTTGTTTGTATGCGATAGAAATTTTTTGTTTTCCATGCTACGAAACCCTACAATAACATTAAGATACAATCCATTGTAAAACATGTTTTATCTTCTCTAGATGGCATGCATTAGAAAGGATTTCTTATCAACCATGAGGCACACCCTAAGGTAATTTTGAAACAAACGTCTAGACTAATATGCATTCTCTCAGTATTATTTATGGTCAGAAGTACGCTAGAGGTACAACCAAAGTATTTATCATTCAGAATGATAACTATTTGTTATAAATGTTATATATATATGTAATTTTATCATATATCATGATGTATTATTTCGAGAATAGTGGACCTAGCCTATTCACTATTTACTTGTTTTGAACTATAAATTCATTCGATAATTGTAGTATGCAATCAAACGCAAACACTAGGCATGTGATGTTGTGCAACAACAAAAGCATCAGCTGTCCTATCATTGAGCAAGGTAGAAGAGTTGTAGCCTCGTAGAAGAGCTGTAGCCTCGTTGTATTCCTTGATAGGAATGCTTGCAGTGCCAACCAAGATGCATGTGATGGGTTATTCTTTCAAGGGAAATTCTGAGATAAGAAAACAAAAGACACTAAAAGATCCAGTGATCTATGTAACACCATATCTTGAATAAATTTCCCACAAATGACATTGCACGAAATCCTCCAGATGCATTTTTTCTCACGGGATACTAAAACCAAAGACATAACAAAAAATAATCACGAAACTATCTAAACCCCTTTTAAACCTTAGTAAGTTTAATACGATGAGCTACTGCATAAACATTTAGAAAAAAAATATATAATAAGAACAAAAGGAAGTGAAAAAACTGTGAACAGTATCACTCCTTTTAAAACTTTGGACTTTAAACATATTTTCCCCTGGTTTTGGGTTTGAGTATATTGGCTAGACGTGGATTTCCATGACTTAATAGCTAGATCGATTGGCAGCCAACTTTTTGGACAATACATAATTCTTCGTGATGATTTGTAATTACTTTTTAAGTGTTGGTATTATGATACTCTTGGTTCCAAATTAATTGAAGTTCTAGGTATTTCGAAGTCAAAAATTAATTTTAAGTTTTACCAAATGTATAGAAAAATCAACACACCAATGTAGATTCATAATAAAATATATTTTCATGCTATATAGATATTAGAAAAAAATACTTAAACTTGGTCAACAATAGAGGAGTTTTACTAATTAAGACAAACCTATACCATCAATTAATTGGGAATCAATGTAGTATCATTTAAGTATTTTTATATCAATGTCACTTAAGTATTTATCACTGACATCTTCTCATTTGTTTTTATAATGAAATTTAAATCTCCTCTCATGTAGGTTACATACTTATGTACATATCGGCCACATTCTTGGTCTTTCTTAAGCATTAGAACAACCGCAAATTGGTGAATGTGACATGCACAAAATTTTCCTGAAGTTGTCGGTGGCTTGTTTTTTAACATAGGTGACAACCTAGTCTGCACATTTCAGGCATAATGAGCCTTTTAGTGTCATTTCCCTAGTGTTTTCCCTTTATATTTATCAATTAAAACTTACATCGGGTTGCCCCTATTAGCCTATTTTTATATGTTGGTCTGTGATTTTCATGTGGATGGTAGAATTTAAAATCTTTTGCGGTTGTTCGCCTAGATACATTGCAAATAATTCATAGGAGCTCCAATTTCTTGTTCGCTTACAAGGGCGGATCCACAGTGTATGATAGGTGGGCCATGGGGTGCATTGGGCCCATCCGTGCACATCGTCACAACAAATAATATAATAAGCAGACACAAACATATGAAAAATGGCTTGCTAGCTACACTAGACACATAGTCCAGCCGAATAAAAAAATATTTCTATCTACGATGGACAAACATATAGAACACCGCTTCTTTAGACCCATTGTTTAATCCAAATTCAACGACTATACGTCAACAACATAAATATAAACAGAAGCGGTGTTCTATATAGTGGACCATATATAGTTGTGCTAGATGGGTTTTGGAATCTAATATGTGGGCTAAGATGACATTGCTGCAATAAGGTGTACATATTAAAGCTGTTAGAATAATACGGCATGAGTTAGAGATAGACTAAAATTTTAGACAACCTTCTTATACTGCAAGTTTATCCCCTCCGTGTACTTCTATATATACCCACGAGGGTTAACCAAATCAATACAACAAGTATTAGGGATTCCATATTTTCCACATGGTTTCAGAGCTACACAACGTCTACGGCTACACAACGGCAACAACTCTAGTCAATAGCGTTCATGTCATCACCTGCGTTAATGGTACTCCCGCTATGACTGTGGGAGGAAAGAGAGGCACCCATCGTCCGCTTCTCTCTCGCTGCGACTGTGGGAGAATGTTAGAATACATATATGGCATGAGTTAGAGATAGACTAGGATTTTAGACAATCTTCTTGTACTCCAAGTTTATCCCCTCTGTATACTTCTATATATACCTCCCGAGGGCCAACCAAATTAATACAATAAATATTAGTTAATTGGCAAGAAAAAATATTACTCCTTTCGTTTTAAAATAGATGTCTTATATTTAGCAAAATTTGGATGCTATATATTAAATAGTATCTAAATTTATCTAAATTTTGATAAATTTAAGACATTTATTTTAAGATTGAGAGATTAGTTAATTGCATGGAAACTGACACAGCTTTCTAGCCTACGCGGGCTCAGTTTGAATAGTCGCGCCTCACCCAACTTGCCGACAGTGCGCTGCGGGTCACACGACAACTACGCGCACATGTCCATTGTGCCATCTCATATTCTTATCTCCTGCCCTTGTCACCGCGACTCGTTCGCATGATCCGTCCAACAAGCCCACCGTCACACCCCTCCAATATTTTTTTTTGAGGGCCCGAAGGCCCCATAAGCTGCTCATGTATATTCCAAACAGTGTAATTGGGCCCCCAGAAGAAAGGGGTTCTGCAGATAAGGACGCTAGTTTAACAAGGAAGACCCTAGCAAAATATGGAAAATGCAATCAGGTCCTCGCCCTCCTCCATCGCAACTCAGAGACGCCGCAGTCCGGGAGTCTGCACCACCACCGGGGAACTGGCCACTTGGGGCGGCGCCGGCTATGGAGCCCGCACGCGGGTCGAAGAGCTTCCGCCATCCGCAAAAGAAGAGACTCGGTTTCATCCGAGCGCAGCAATGGCCCTTCTGGCCATGGATAACGGCAGCGTCATATCGTCGTCGTTGATGAAGATCTTGGTGAAACGCAGCTTCAACAAGGTGTCGAAGGGCACACCTTGCAACTTCCCTTGGGACTCTGGGGGCAAGCCGGAGCAGAGGACGACCAGCCACCTTCGCGTCGCCACCACGACGGCGCGGCCGAGACAGGAGAACCACCTCCCGCGAGCACCAAGAGAGCACCACCGGACAGTCCCTCACCACAGGAGGGCACGGTCTTCTTCTCGAAGCAGCCCCTCCAATACCAGTTCCGATCCCCCAATTGCCCATGCAACCCCTGTCGCGTTGTCATGCCCTCCATCCTAAAATGGATGTTGCAAACTAGTTTAGATTTAATGTATCTACTCCATTTGTTCTAAAATATAATATGTTTTAGGTTTTGTGAGATGAATGTATCTAGAGAGCCTTTAATATGTAAATCACTCTGATTCTACACACTAAAAATTATCTAGATACATTAGTTTTACAAAAACTAAATATCTTATATTTTATAACATAGTAAATATTAAATAATGTCTATATACATCTAAATTTAAACAAACTTGCGACATCTTTTTAGGACAGAGTAAGTACGTGGAATCGAGGTGCACATGTGCTGCGGTCATGCAATTGTTGCCGAGTAACACGGCACTGCTTTGGCATTATGGTACTATATGAAAGTGGCCTCGGTCGCTTACGCAGAATAGTGCTCGGCGATGTCAGGGTAAGCAGCGGCCAAAGCAAAACCCGACACTGATGAGTGAGTGAGAAAGAAAAGAATCCAGGAGGATGGAAGACAGAAGAAGAATGGAATAAGAGTGCCCCATGTCGATTAGGATATTTATTTGCATCGTCGTTCTGTAGTTCCCAGAAAGCAACATGTAGATAGCTGTCAAAAGGAAATCTGAACTATTCCCAAGTACGTACATGATCTGTATACAAGTAAACTACTCGGAAAATGTTGGCCTCCATCGCTTGTGTATGCCACCAGTAGGGATTTTGGAAGATTTTCGTAGTAACTTTAAAGGAACAAGGATCTTAGACCTTTTTTTTAATACCTTACGTAGAATTCAACCTCATAAGAATTTCTCTTGAGCATCTCATATAGTACTATTTGAAATACATTCTCCATCCACCCAAACCTATTTTAATAGTAGTTTTCCTATTTTGTATTCACATTTTAACTTTTCGTAAATCAAAGAGGTCCATATCCGCCAGGTCTTGCATGGACCGGTGGATTATGATTCACGGTCGTTGGATTTGTGGTAGGATTTTGAAATGTTGCTGTGTGGCAAGTCCTAGGTGTCTAATTAATTGACTCACTTGCAATATTCTGAATAGAATTCTACGAGTAGTATAATGTTTTCCTTTGATTTGTCACGGTATAAGTTCGTCAATACCTTGGTATATAATCCAGTCATTCTGGGGATCCTTGAGTCTATTATCTTTCTTTTTTAGAAACAAGCTTTACAATTGTCATCACTTCTTGAGTCCATTATCTTAGACAACACGTGCAAGTGCAAACTCAAGCCGAATAAGAGGCCAAACTTCCTTGTTCCTAATAGCACCGACTTCTAGCAAAAATAATAGTGACATTATGATATCAGGAAATAGTACTCCAATTCATGAGTTTTTATTCATTTTATTTATTTATTTTAAGAAAAACGTTTTTTTGTGAAATTCCACTGATCTAGTAATATTTAAGAGCTAATTACACGGGAGGTACACAAACTTGTCCTATACGTACATATTAGTACAACTATTTATAACTTGTGAAGAACTAGTCCACAAACTTGCAACCCAGGTGCAATACCGACCTGGGGCTGCCACGTGGAACTGTTATTTCCGCTAAAACACCCCTACATGCTTTTCTATCTCAAAGGCAACCTTCTCCTGGTTGCCCAATTCCACTAGTCATCTTTGCGTCGCGCACTTGCTCCGTTCCATGGTCTCTGAGCTCCGCATGCCAGCTCGCGCTCGTGTGCACCATATCTCCGACCGTCAACGTAGAGGGTGAGGGCTTCAGGACCCGTTCGTCGCCGCCCGCCGCCCTTTAGGATCCGTTCGTCGCCGGTCGCCGCCCTTCAGGTCATGTTTGTCGACGGCGAGGGCTTGACGCCGGCATCTGTTAGCTGCGAGGCGCGTACTCGGGATCCAACTGGTCGGCGGTGGATAACGGCATGGCCTACCACACCATCGATATTCCATGTCACCGTGAGAAAATATATGTACAATCTCCGGTACAATATACATGTTGCCACGTGTAGTTCTTCGAAAATCTTAAACAAGCTCAGGTTTCGCTTATGCAGCGATCTTGTCAAGTTTAGTTTTCTTCCTAGCTGAACTGCGCACATATGCTCTGATTTGTTGCACACAAACCGCATAATGAGCCATGACCAATATGAAGATTCGCTTCCGTGCATGATATGGACACCGGCATGCTCGTGCAGGAAGTACGCAGACACTGTGTGGCATGACGCGAGAGGACAACTATGTGCGTGTGTGCCGCCGTTCCTGAGGAGCCGCACTGCACTGAGGCAAAGCTAGCTCGAGGACAAACGGCTTAACATGACGGTGGAGGCAGCTTCAGCAGAAGCTCAGGGGCAGAGCTAGGAAGCAGTGGCTCAGTGATGGCGACGAATCAAGAGCGACGGAGTTCCGCCTGTAGTGAAGTAGACATGACCGTGCCATCGAATCAGGGTCTTCGAGGACGATTTCTGATGTTTCCGAGCTCCTCTCGATGAGGCAAAGCTAAAAGACACAGTGCCTAAGCTGGGGGGGGGGGGGAGATCTAGCTACGTTTTAGATGAACGATGGCGGTGACGGTGAACTCCGGGTGCCGAACATGTTCTCGATCTTGGTCATCTTAGCTAAAGTGGAGAGCGGCGGCATGCACACGCGGTGTCCGGCATCGTCATGGCCATCTCACCGCGGCGGCTCCGCCGTGGCCATGGCCGCCTCGTGCGCCAACACAGGTGCAGTCGCCTGACATGAGGCACACATGAGGCAGTGTCCCTGCACCGGCACTTACCGCACGAGGACACCTCCGGCGCTTTTTCTGGCGTTGCAGAAGATAAATGCGTGGAGGTGCTCTCTGCAGTCTCCCGCCACTCTCCTCGAAGGTAGATCAGAGGCGGCCGACCTAGCACTGAGGAGCAGCATGGGGTGCCTCGATGGTGGAATTGGGAAAAAGATTAAAAGGTTAAATGGAAAAATATGAAGGGGCGTTGTGTGGCATCCCGCAAAACCACTACTAGAAAATCGCGTTGAATTTGTGCATTGCATCGTCATCATCATGCATTGTTTGCATAAAACTATGTTCGCAAAGCTCGTTTTGTTTTCTAAAACGCCCCCTCTTTATTCAAACATCAAATAGAAATTATATTATTTTTAGTGGGGGCAGTCGAACGGGCCTATTGACCCGAACGACCACCCCCAGGATTTTAAAATCGGTCCAACCTCTAAATCCTATAGCTACCCAGCTACCTACCCAGCCCAACCCTCCACCTCACTCCCTCCAATAGACCGCTGCCATCTCACCCTCTTCCTCCCCTCAACCAACCCCAAACTGCCACTTATTCCCCCCCCCCCCCACCCTGCCAGCACACCCCACACCTGCCCATACACGCGCGCAACGCACCCAGCCCAGCCTCCCCCTGGGCCCGTCCCCACCTGGCCACGCCCGGCCCCACTGGCCGCTCCCTCTCTCCCTCAGCCGTTCCCCCCACCGCCCGGGTCCCACCCACATGCCGTTGTCTCCCCGCGGGACCCGCGACAGGCCCCCACCTACCGCGCGTCCGCGTCTCCCCCGCAGCTTCCCTTCTCTCTGCCTCTCCCTCCCCGAGCCAACCCCGACGAGCCGCCTCCCTCCATCGTCGCCCCGCGCAGCCCCAGCCCCACCCGCCTACCGCGTCCGCCCTGCCCATCTTCTTCCCCTCCTGCGCCGAGCACCGCCGCCCCGCTCGGTGGCGCCCTCCTCCCGCCTCCGCCAGCGGCCGCCAGGCCCCGTCCTCCGGCAAGCTCCGCCCTCGCCTGACCTCCGTCGCGGCCGCGAGTCCCGCCGCCAGCGAGCCCCAGCGTCCCCGAGCGCCCGCCCGCCGCCGCGACCCCCGCCGGCGCCGCCCACCTCCGCCCCAGCAGGGCCCCGCCGCCGCTCCCTCCGGCCATCGTGGCGCCCCTCCATGCGGGCCCGCGCGCCGCCGTCGTCCGGACCCGCGTCGCCCGCCCCGGTCCTCTCCAACCGCCGCACGGCACCTCCCCAGCGCCCTCGCCAAGCCGCCGTGGTCGTCGTCCCCGAGCAGGGCACAGTCGCCACCAGAGATGTGCTGATATGGAGCCGTTCCAGAAAACAACGCCGAGGACTCATGTCGGGCCCGGTGAAGCGGACGCCTCAAGATCTCCCTCACGGATCGCAAGACCATCCCCCGGACCCGGAGTTCGCCACACAGATGACAAGATCTCCGAGCCCGACACCGGCATCCAACCCCGAAGCCCCAAGTTCCCCTCGATGACCAAGCCGGACCCGCAAGTGTGTCGATAGGGAGCCGAAGATCCCCGGACGCCAAGACCGCCACGCGGAACCCGATCCTGGCACGCCAAGCTCTACATCCCGGACGTCAAGACCGATGCAAAGGCGTGGGGCTCGACAAGACCCTCGCCACTGCAAGCTCGACCCCGTGGAACCCGACAAGATCTGCATGCGACAAGAACGACACCGTACAGGGCGAGACCGATGCGCCCCCGACGCCAACCAAGCCCTGCTTCCCGGTTGCGACAAGACCTACCCCGATGGTCGAGAATGTTACGCCAAGATCTACCCCAGAAACCCGAGAACGCTTCCGCCGAGACTGTTTCCGTCGAACCCTGGACCCTGTCGGAACCCCGAACCCTGGAACCCCAAGTCCGTCGAGGCCCCTCAACGTGTGAACCTCTTATCCGAGAACCCTATTTTACAACATAATATAACTTGTCGCATAATAATTGTCATACTCTCATGCATATTGTGTGGTTTGGGGGCCTTACGCCGATTCACCTAATAATTAAATATGGGGCCCATATGCGGGCAAATCTAGCCTTATATCGGCCTCATTTAAATTTGTGCATCGAACCGTTGTCATATCTTGCCTTGTTAAACAACATTTAAAATTGCGGGGTAGCTGAACAACATGAACCACCTAATTAATTGTCGGGACCCCGGTTCCGCTTAATATGACCTAATCGCATCGCATCTTTGCCATGCCATACATCATACATGCATCATGCCGATCTTCTGCTGTTGTATTAAATATTGCATCCGGTGTTTCTTCTAGTGTTTTGCTTCTTCGCGGATAAGGCCGTTGAGTTGATGTGAGCTTCGACCCGATCTTCGGTTGAACCTTCGACAATGTTTTTAGGCGAGCATCTCCCCCTTTCTACCTATCTTACTTTTATAGTATTTATTCCCTCCTGTTGATCTATTGCTATCTGTGTTGCGATGCTCTAGTTTTCGTACCCGTGATGATCCCTTGCAGCCTTATATTGCCTTGGACACACCCTATTACCTGTTGTTTGATAGATAGTTGGACTTGCGCGTCGTAGTCGCTTGCTCTAGTGCTGTTGCGTTTCGTCCAGTGCCACAGTTGTTGATGTATTGCCGCATGTTGATGATGGAGATGATCATAGTTTTACTTATCGTACACTTTAATTTCTGTTTAACAACTAAAATTGAAGTAAGCAGAGGCATCGGTGGATGATAGAAAATATTTGGTTTCCGAACGCCCACTTGTGTCCCGTAAGACCCCGAGTACTTGATACCTGTTCCTTGATTTATCGCGCTATCCACATCCGGGAGGTATATGGGACCCCCCTGAGCCAGAGCTTGATTCAGTCTTATTTCTTGGGGCCACAACTAGTTTGAGGTTTTATTTACGATCCTGTACTTATGCCATGCTACTTATGTATTTAAATTGTGCGACAGATAGCACACTGTACTGTTTAGGAAAGCGGAGTGATTACGCGGTATCGACACCCCGAGTTTTCGGGTTCCCAGTCGCTTACAGCCATTGGCGCAAACCTTGAGTCCGTCTCGGAGCTTGCTTACTCCGTTGCGGAATCTACTCAATGGGGTGGCCCCCTGAAATATTTCTAAATCCTGTGATTGTTCAGTCGTGAAAGCCTCGTTGGGTTTTGATTTGGTTTTTCCGAGGTTGATCGAGCGTGTGTTGCTATTGGTGCACCCCGGCCGGGTAAAACTTTCTGAAAGCCGTGTCCGCGGATATGGACGACTTGGAGCACAGTATCTCGACCATAGACAAGCATAACTAAAGTTTACTGTTATAAATTTGACTTTATAATGACTAGTAATCAGCTTCACTATAATGGAATGGCTAATTAATACTGCCCACCATTGCCTGTTTGGAGTTTCGCTTGCGACCACTGTACCTGACTAGTAAGTATTGCAACTACAACGGAATGGCTGATTAAAAGTACCAACAACTGCCGGGTTTACGGGTTATCTCATGCTAATTGTATCTGACTAGTAAGTGTTGCCACTATAAAGGAATGGTTAACTAAAAGTGCCCACTGCTTACTTTATCAGGATGAATAACTACATCTGACTAGTAATTGCTGCAACGATAACTGAATAAATAAAACTGCCAACTGTGTGAGTTCCTCGGATGACTTCCTCGTTTGGTCTCGAGGGGGAAACGCCAGGATGGGTTTGTTTGATGGTAGTATCAGGTTCGTTCCGAATAGGTCATTCTTATCCCTCTCTGATCACCGCCAGTTGTATCGAGTCTCTATAGGTTGTTTAGTGCATGTTGCCGCTGCCGCTCAGTCCACCATACCTATGTAGGCGAGGACCGCCGAATTCTAGCCTCGCCGTGTACTGGCCTCAGTACTGACGCTCCTTCTTTTTCCTTTGCCCTTTGTCGGCACCCCTTTTGTTTAAGCAGGTTTTGAGATCGACGTCGTTAGTAGGGTTACCCTTCCGGCTTGGCCTGGGCAGGGTTATGGACGCCATTGGTTATTCTTTAGGGCTCTTAGCCCCATTTGCATCTTGTCCGTAGCTGGACGCTCTATCGTTTTCAAGGTGATTTGGATCTTTGTATTGTATATCGGTATTCTTGACTCATTGAGTCGCTGTTATATATATCTGTTCTGTGGGTCCCATCGAGGACTGTTGTGTAATGTTATTACTTCGTTTTCCACCCGCACGAAAGTGCCTGGTGGGCACCTTTGAATCGTTTCTATGCGGGTTTGGCGAGTTTCACTAAAACTTGCATAGGTCCGATTCTGAGGGTGTTACACGTTGTGGCAAAAATAATAGTCGGACGTGTCGGTCATAGGTTGATTGTGTACCAGTTTGCACCCATCTAGCAAGTTTATGGACTAGTTCTTTACATGTTACGAGTAGTTGTACTGATTTGCACGCACAAGACAAGTTTATATACCTCTAGTGTAATCATCAACAGTAGTACAGAGAGGACTAAAAGTAATAAAAAATACAAATAGTTCGATGGACCACCAAACAACGACTACAAACACTAGCAGAGCCGAAGGCGCGCCGCCGTCCTCGCCCCTTCATCACTTGAGTCAGGCAAAGCTTATTGTAGTAGAGCTTGTTGTAGTAGACAGACAGAAAGTCGTCATGCTAAGACCCCAAAGACGAAAAAACCAGTGCATTAGAGAAGCAACCGTCGCTAATAATGACATATGTAGATTAGAAGATACAAACCTGAAATTACAACAACTAACACGAAAACCGACCAGATCCGAGGAGATCGGCCAGACACACGACTCCACGCGTCCTCCGTCAGGGCTAGTCATACCACGGGAGCGAGGATAGGACGGGAAGAACCTTATTCTGATTTTAAGATATAGCCATTACCTCACCATCCCGAAGAAGACAAAAAAAGCAGCCTAAACAAAAAAAGAAAACCTCCCACCGGCGAGAGCCATGGTCCGCCACATCTCCAACACCCTAAGACCACCGGAGACAGAACGGACCCGCTAGATGGGTCTTGAGCAACTGCCGTCTCTCACCTCGTGCGCAGGCTCACATACCGGTTGGTTGAAAACAATTACATGATTGTTTTTTTAAAGAAATGCATTATGTGTGTAACATTGTAAGAGCCTATTTTTGAATACAGTATCCAAAATACGTGCGAATGAAATAGACAAATGGTTCAAATGTTATGGATGCTAAGCTTTTACAAGAAACAAAATCACACTACAAAAATACCCTCCAAATCCCGCACTTTTTTGAACAGCATAAGAGAAAAGTACATGTAAAAAATTTGTTCGTGGATGAGCTTTCTCGGCACCTAACAAGGGAGATGAATAATTATCCACCATGACAGACCATATACCGGCACATAATCGTGCCGATATAGATGGCACGCAAGAACGGCGATTTTTGGTGTCACGCTTGGGCAATGGAGGCATTAATTATTGTGCTAAGCAGTGTTAAAAGTTGTCATAACGCTAGAGAATGGTCAAACACGTCCCGTTAGCTTCTTGTGATCGTCTCGCTGACTAGTATGGTCCACCACTCCCCGAATATGGCCTTTATATCGCAACCTTTACATATGGGTCCTTGTGTAAACATGCCCCACAAAGATGGCCGCACTTGTTTTAGAACCCATAAAGCAAACCCTAGCCTCCACTTTCCAGCCCCACTTCCTATATAAATACAGGGAATCCTTAGCACACACAAACCACTTGTCATTCCGTGCACCGCCGCACTCCCTCTTAGGCACTCCTAGTAGCCAAGCCAAACCCTAGATATGAGATTCATTGTTTCAAAAAACGCTAGATCTCACCAACTGCTATCTCTGCTACTAACCACCCTCCCCGCTCTAGTGACACCAAGGCACTGGCGGAAATATGCAGGCTATCCACATTGGGTATTATCACATGATCTAGCGCAGTCTCTCAGGCGGCGTCGGAGTCCTCCGTCATTCCCGTGTTTTCATCTGATCTACAGACTATGTTTCATCTTGTTTTTTTAATCGATCTGATGTCTTTTAGATCCATGGCAAAGTTGCAAGCGTCAAACGCGTGGTTGACAACAAGATCCATGGCAAGTTTGGTTGCATGGTGCAAATCTTCGACACCCTAATAGAGACACTCCTCGCCAAGAATGGATATGCGTTGGACTCTAGTGTTGTGCACGAAGAAGGATGTGCGGAATAGAACCAGTGGTCAGACCGGCGAACCGACAAATCCGACGCTCACCGATCCGGGTCCGGTTTTTTAAACTCTGCTTTTGGTTGCACGGCACAAAGTAACCTCATGCATTTATCATTGAAATTCCGAATGTGCTTCTTAAATGCATTTCAGCATACAACATACAAATATGGGCGGTACAGTAGAAGGGCAGCTCACATATTTGAGCGTGGTACATTGAAAATCCATTTAATAAACGTGTTAGGAATTCCAGTAAAAAAATATACTCCCTTCGTTTTAAAATAGATGTCGCGGATTTATCAAAATTTAGATAAATCTAGACACTCTTTAATATATAGATTCAAATAATTTTTGATAAACCTACGGCATCTATTTTGAGATGGAGTGAGTACGAGGTTACTTCATGTATTGTTTCTCCCAAAAGAAATCGTAAAACTGCGATCCTTGCTCAAAACAATTAGAGTATAAATATTATTACGACTATTTATTGAACATTGTTGCACTGCACACCGGTCGTGCAAGCGGACCATGAGCACCTGGACCAGCAGGGACATCACGGGAAGCAGCAGCATCTCAGTGCATCTGCTGCAACCAAAGCATAAACTGTCTAAAGGGAGTATTAAAATGCTGGGCGCGCGAAATCTGAGACACCTTGCCAACTTGCCAGGGTGTAGGTTCTTTCAAATTCATCGCGCGCTATTCGCTGCTATAGTACACTCTACAGCACACCACACGGCTGGCCATTACTGAGCAGCGGTACGTGCGTGCACGGGCTTTCGGAATCTAATACCACTGCATTCTTCCCCGTACAATTCACGATTTGGTGTTGCCTGCATAAAAACTTTTTTGTGTAAGGAGAGGAATGTGTTTGGTTCCCTGCACTCGATTTGATTGGCACATAAATAACCATTAACAGGTACTCCCTTCTTTCAAAATATAAGATGTTTTAGCTTTGTGAAGAAAATGTATCTAGACTACTTTTAGTGCGTAGATTCACTTAGGTTTAGAGTACTTTTAATACGTAGATGCATAAGAACTTTTTTGCGTGAGGAGAGGAATGTGTTTGGTTCCCTGCACTCGATTTGATCGCCACATAAGTAACCATTAACAGACACATGTAAACAGTCATTAGTCGATCGTGTTCTTCGTGTGTGGGCTGCAGAACTTGCTGGCGCCGCAGCAACCGAGGGTCGTGACAATGCTCATCTTCTTTGTGGCCACCTACGTCTGCATTTTTTTAGAAATAAGCATATATTAATATCAGAGGATATCAATTACATCCGGCCTCTGCAACAACGCATTGCCCTAGCGGCCACACGGATGCACACAGCAAAAAAAAAGAATTACAAAAAAGAAAAATCCCGCTACAGTGACTCATTCATTAAAACAGCGATACTACCACCACCAAGACAGCACCAGAAGTCCAGCTTCTCCAAAAACGACGCCTTCAAGAAGACAGTGCACAAACACCGACATCGCCCGATCAAAGATCTAGGTTTTCACCCTGAAAAAAGTTTACGCTCTCAAACAATACCTACAACAAGGTCATTGCCAGACACAACCAATTAAGGTTAGACCCTGGGTTTTCACCCAGAGAGGTAGGACCATGAACCTCTCATGTGCAGTTGCCCCCACTTGCATGCCACTGCTCCAATTCACAAGTCACCTAGTCAATTCATCATCACCACCCAAACTCGAACCACCATTGTCTGTCCTCAAATCTCGGTCTCCATGACTTTCTCCGTCAGCACCATGGAACGAGAACATGCCCCATGATAATAACATCCAACAAAGCTTCGAAGCACACCCTCTGAAACTAAACGGTCAGGATAAAACATGAGTGCGTATGACTGAATTCAATTCTTCTAGCAAACTCACGGCAGGATAGCACTTATGGAGTTCACTGGCGGAGCCTTCCGGAACACGACACAGACACCAGATCAATGGAGACCAACATCCGGCAGATCATCGTCTTGGCTTGAGAGGGATCCAGGACCACCTCCTTTATTGAAACCGAGCCAGCATCCCCCACGCCACCCGCCGGAAACTAGCAGGATCTGCCGCAAGACGGCAAGACCTGTAGGGTTCGCAGCATAGAAAACAAATTTTTTTCCTACGATGGGAACTATGTACCAAGATCTATCTACTAGATACAAACAACGGGCGGATGTATATCCGTAGAGAACATACGCTTAAAGACCGACAAAGCTTAACGAGTTCGACTCGTGGTTGATGTAGACGATCTCTTGCCGATCTCAAGATCGAGAGGAAGTCCTAGCGCCGCAAATCAGCAGCACATCCGTGCTCGCACACATGTTCGAGGCACCGAGCAACCTTCGCCTCCTTGCTCCAGCGATGCAGCGGAAGCATAACTCTTTCTTGCCGAATAGCCACCGGAAACATGTATCTCGCTAGTCCGAGACCATGGGGGATAAATTCTAGAGGGGGAGAGAGATCCTTCACGAGGAGGTGTGAGTGAGAAGTGAGGAGAGGTGTGCCTTTTATAGGAGAAGGGGGAACCCAAGGGGGTGGCCGCCGGCCATGGGGGCTGCCCCCTCCCCTCCTTCATTCATGTGGGTGGACACTCCACTCACAAAAACCTCTTCATTTCCCTCCACTCAAAATCCCACTCAAACTTGCAATTAAATTTCCTCCAAATTTAATGCAAACTCTCATTAAATAAAACTCTTTTATTTATTCAGAATTTTGTCAATTACTTTAATGATAAACATTCACATATAACCCCTTGCTAGAATTCTATTTCACATGCATAACCACTTTATGCAATTTCACCCGAAAACCTGTTTCGGTATCTAGTGAAATAAATTTTTGCGCTTGTTTATTCTTTTGGCATGAAACTTTTGCTCCAATTGGATGTAGGTGTCTCTTAAGTGTGTTACCCTACGGTTCGTGAATAATGCGGACATGATCGAGACCCCTCTCGGATCAATAATCAGAAGCGGGATCTAGAGACCCATACTGACTCCCACACATTCAACGATGACTTTCTTGTGATCGTCGGAACCTTTTACGCCAGTATCTTAATCCCTTTGTTTCGCGATATATTACATGTCCGATATTCGATCATCGGTATCTCCATACCTAGTTTGATCTCGTTACTGACATGTAATCTTTTCTCGTTCCCGTGATATAACATTCTAGTGATCAAGTCACTTGCTTGCAAGCTAACCAATGTGATATCACCGAGAGGGCCCATAGTATATCTATCCGTCATCGGGATGAAAAAATTCCACTCTCGATCCATGGGCCTCAACATAACACTTTCTTAGTCCTGAACCCATCTTTATAATCACCCTGTTACGGTGTGACGTTTGAGGTTATCAAAAAACTCTTCCGGTGTTAGTGATTGACATGATCTTATGGTCTAAGGGTTAGGATCACTTCGTAATTTGTTATAGCAATATAAACTCAATGAATTTGATCGTAATGCTATACTTCGAATGAATGTTCATCACACCATTACACTAATGTTGTGATTCCGTTATTAACAACATCCAATGTCTATGATCAGGAAACCTTGATCATCTTGTTAATCAACGAGCTAGTTTATGAGAGAGGCATAACTAGAAACTTTCTGTTTGTTTATTAAACACACATGTATTAATGTTTCCGTATTAATACAATTATAGCATGCAAAATAAACATCTAACATATACTTGGAATACACATAATAAACACTTTATTATTGCCTCTCAGGGCATATTCCCTTCAGTCTCCCACTTGCACTAGAGACAATAATCTAGTTACATAGTGATGAATCTAACACCCATTGAGTTCTGGTGTTGATCATGTTTTGCTCTAGGGAGAGTTTTAGTCGACGGATCTGCTACATTGAGATCCGTGTGTACTTTACAAATCTTAATATCTCCATCCTTTACATGCTCGCGGATGGAGTGAAACCGGCGCTTAATATGCTTGGAATGCTTGTGAGACCTTGGTTCTTTGGCATTGGCAATGGCACCATTGTTGTCACAATAGATCACCATTGGGTCCAACGCGTTTGCAACCACTCCTAGTTCGGATATGAACTCCTTCATCCAAACCGCTTCCTGAGCCGCTTCCGAAGCAGCAACATATTCGGCCTCCGTTGTTGATCCCGCCACCACAGGTTGTTTGGAGCTCCTCCAACTAACTACTCCGCCATTCATGAGAAATACGTATCCGTATTGAGACTTAGAGTCATCCGGATCGGTGACAAAGATAGCGTCAACATAACACTTAGCGACGAGCTCTTCTTCACCTCCATATACAAGAAACATATCCTTAGTTATTCATAAGTACTTAAGGATATTCTTGACCGCTATCCAGTGTTCCGAACCTGGATCCGATTGGTACCTACTAGTCAAACTAATAGCATGTGCCACATCCGGTCTTGTATATAGCATGGCGTACATTATAGAGCCTATGGCTGAAGCATAGGGGACTTTGTCCATTATCTATCTTTCTTCCGCCATAGCCGGACTTTGAGTCTTACTCAATGTCTTGCCTTACAACATAGGTAAGAACCCCTTCTTACTTCCGTCCATTTTAAACTTCTTTAAAATCTTATCAAGGTATGTACTTTGCGATAGCCCTATTAGGTGCCTAGATCTATCTCTATAGATCTTTATGCCTAATATGTATGACGCTTCACCTAGGTCCTTCATTGAAAATTTGCTATTTAGATAACTTTTAACATTGTTTAAAAGATCAATATCATTTCCGATCAATAATATGTCATCCACATATAATATCAGAAATTCCACATTGCTCCCACTTACTTTCTTGTAAATACAAGCTTCTCCATAAGTTTGGACAAATCCAAACTCTTTGATCACCTCATCAAAGCGGAGATTCCAACTTCGTGATGCTTGCTTCAATCCATAGATGGATCGCTGAAGCTTGCACACCTTGTTAGCATCCTTAGGATCGACAAAACCCTTTGGTTGTATCATATACAACTCTTCTTCAATATTACCATTGAGAAACGCGGTTTTGACATCCATCTGCCATATCTCATAATCGAAATATGCAGCAATTGCAAACATAATCCTAACTGACTTTAGCATTGCTACCGGAGTGAATGTCTCATCGTAGTCAACTCCTTGAATTTGTTCGAAAACCCTTTGCGACAAGTCAAGCTTTATAGACAGTCACATTACCATCAGCATCAGTTTTCCTTTTGAAAATCCATTTGTTCTCCACGGCCTTTCAGTTGTGAGGTAAGTCTACCAAGTTCCAAACTTGATTTTCATACATGGATTCCATCTCGTATTTCATGGCTTCTAACCATTTGTTGGAATCCGGGCTCATCATCGCTTCTTCATACGTCGCAGGATCATCATTTTCATCAACCATAAAATTCATGACAGGATTTTCGTACAGCTCGGGAGCTGCACGCGTCCTTCTAGACCTGCGAGGTTCGGTAGTATTCTCTTTCGGAGTTTCATGATCATTATCATTAGTTCCCTCTTCATCTGGTGAAGCCAACTCCGGAATAAATTCCGGTGCTGCGCTACTCGCCATACTTTGAAGAGAAGGTTCAATAACCTATTCGAGTTCTACCTTCCGACTACTCACACCTTTCACGAGAAACTCTTTCTCTAGAAAGGATCCATTCTTGGCAACAAAAACTTTGCCCTCGGATCTATGATAGAAGGAATACCCAATAGTTTCCTTATGGTATCCTATGAAGACGCATTTTTCCGCTTTGGGTTCGAGTTTATCCGGTTGAAGTTTCTTCACATAAACATCGCATCCCCAAACTTTAAGAAATGATAGCTTAGGTTTGTATCCAAACCACAATTTATACGGTGTCTTTTTAACAGATTTAGATGGTGCCCGATTTAAAGTGAATGCAGCAGTTTCCAGTGCATAACCCCAAAATGACAACGGCAAGTCCGTCAGAGACATCATAGATCGAACCATATCCAATAAAGTACGATTACGACATTCCAACACACCATTTCGCTGTGGTGTTCTGGCAGGTGTGATTTGTGAAACAATTCAGCACTCTTTCATGTGAGTGCTAAACTCGTAACTTAGATACTCACCTCCACGGTCGGACCGTAGAAATTTAATCTTTCTATTACGATGATTTTCCACTTCATTCTGAAATTCCTTGAACTTTTCAAAGGTTTTAGACTTGTGTTTCATCAAGTAGATATAACCGTATCTACTCAAATAATCCATGAAAGTAACAAAATAACGATATCCACCTCGCGCCGACACACTCATTGGACCACATACATCAGAATGTATAATTTCCAATAAATCTGTCGCCCGTTCCATTGAACCGGAAAACGGCGTTCTAGTCATCTTGCCCATAAGGCATGGCTCACATATATCAAATGATTAAAAATCAAGTGATTCCAAAAGTCCATCCGAATAGAGCTTCTTCATGCGTTTAACGCCAATATGACCTAGGCGGTAGTGCCACATATATGCGGATATATCATCATTACGTTTAATCCTTTTAGCATCAACATTATGAATATGTGTAACATTATTATCAAGATCTAATAGAAATAAACCATTCATCATCGATGCATGACCATAAAATATTTCATTCATATAAATAGAACAACCATTGTTCTCGGATTTAAATGAATAACCACTTCGCATCAAACACGATCCAGATACAATGTTCATGCTTAGTGCAGGCATCAGATAACAATTATTCAAGTTTATAACTAATCCCGACGGCAAATGGAGAGGTAGCATTCCGACGGCGATCACATCAACGCTTGATCCATTGCCGACACGCATCTTGACCTCACCCCTTGCTAGCGGTCTCTTGTTCCGCAGCCCCTGATTCGAGTTACAAATATTAGCAACTGAACCGGCATCAAATACCCAGGTGCTACTGCGAGCACTAGTCAAGTACACATCAATAACATGTATATTATATATATCTTTGTTTGCCTTGCCGGCCTTCTTGTCTGCCAAATACTTAGGGCAGTTGCGCTTCTAGTGGCCAGTCCCCTTATAATAGTAACACTCGGTATCAGACTTAGGTCCAACTCGGGGTTTCTTTTCAGGCACGGCAACCAGCTTGCCGCCCTTACTTACCTTCCGTTTTCCTTTCTTGTCTTTCTTGAATCCAGTGTTCTTATTGATCATCAACACTTGATGTTCCTTTTTGATCTCCACTTCTACAGTTTTAAGCATTGAAACAAGCTCGGGGAGAGACTTCTTCATGCCTTGCATATTATAGTTCATCACAAAGCTCTTATAGCTAGGTGGCATAGACTGCAGAACATGATGGATGCCTAAGGAAATGGGAATCGATATTCCCAAGGACACAAGCTTATCGGCGTAACCCGACATCTTGAGTACATGCTCACTAACGGAGCTGTGCTCTTCCATCATGCAGCTAAAGAACTTTTCTGAAGCATTATAGCTCTCTACAGCAGCATGTGTGTCAAAAATCATTTTCAACTCACCCATTGTATCAAATGCATTGCCGTTTTCGAAACGCTTTCGAAGTTCCGGCTCTAGCCCATACAATATGCCGCAATGAACTAAGTTGTGGTCCTCCTGATGAGTCTGATAGACATTCTTCTCCTCGTCAGGGGCATCCTCAAAAGGTGGGGGGCCTAGCGGCGCTTCTAGCACATATTACTTTTTTGCAGCAGAGAGGAGAATCCTCAAATTCATGGCCCATTCGGTAAAGTTGCTACCGTTCGTTGCAAGATTCTCTTTCTCCATGAACACATTAAAATTAAAAGCAGGTGGTGCCATCTACAACAGAATTTGTAAAGTTTAGACTAAGTTTATGATAGATTGAGTTCAACTAATCCATATTACAAATGAACTCCCACTCAAAAACTACATCCCTCGTGTCTTTTTGGTGATTACATGAACCAAATCCACTATACCAAGTCTGATCATCAAGTGAGTCGGTATAGCTTCAAAGGCGAGCATCAAATGGGCATCATATCTACTATATGACTCATGCTTAACCTTTCGGTCCGTTTTTCGAGGCCATGTCTATACATGCTAGGCTCGCCAAGTAAGAACCTTAGTATTCACGTGTGTAACTGTCTTACACCCAAAATATGGTCGTGGATCCAAGAACACCCGATCATCACGTGATGTCTTGGAGCGACGAAAACATAATCGGTGCATACTAAAGGAAGAACACATTCTTATCTTGATATTTAAATGAGGGATCATCTTATTATGCTAATAAAACATCAAACAAGCAATATAAGATGCTATCAAACATCACATGTTTATTAGTGAAATGATATGGTTCCCGCATATGATCTCTATCATGTGCACCGTGCTATGATCACTATCATACCTATATGTATAAGTCCAAGGTCTATGGAGATTACACGTTATGTGTGTTGTAAGAGTATAATCTCATACTTCTACTTACAACATCACCATATCATAACACTAGCCCAGCAACAATCTAAACTAGACGCCTCTAATTTAGCCATTGCAAATTTTACGTGGCTTAGGGCTTTCGAGATAGAACCGTTCATACCTACGAACATGAACCACAACGAGGATAACCAAATTGTTGACAACTTGTTACAAAATAGATATTGACTATAGTAGGAGAGACAGACACCCGCTACCCACTTATGCAAACTAGTTGCATGTCAAGCGTGGAACAGGTCTCATGTGCGAGGACATGTAAAGTTTGTCTGGGCCGCTTCATCCCACTATGCCACCAATATCCAAAATTGCAACTAAGGAGCAACAACATGATCATCATGCCCACATACTTATATGTGTACTACCCATGTAAAGTATCTACGCATAGATCCGGCTCTGATACCACTGTAGGGTTCGCAGCATAGAAAATAAAAAATTTCCTACGATGGGAACTATGTACCAAGATCTATCTACTAGATACAAACAACGGGCGGATGTATATCCGTAGAGAACATACCCTTGAAGACCGACAAAGCTTAACGAGTTCGACTCGTGGTTAATGTAGACGATCTCTTGCCGATCTCAAGATCGAGAGGAAGTCCTAGCGCCGCAAATCAGCAGCGCATCCGTGATCGCACACACGTTTGAGGCACCGAGCAACCTCCGCCTCCTCGCTCCAGCGATGCAGCGGACGCACAACTCTTTCTTGCCGAATAGCCACCCGGAACATGTATCTCGCTAGTCCGAGACCATGGGGGATAAATTCTAGAGGGGGAGAGAGATCCTTCACGAGGAGGTGTGAGTGAGAAATGAGGAGAGGGGTGCCTTTTATAGGAGAAGGGGGTACCCAAGGGGGTGGCCGCCGGCCATGGGGGCTGCCCCCTCCCCTCCTTCATTCATTTGGGTGGACACTCCACTCACGAAAACCTCTTCATTTCCCTCCACTCAAAATCCCACTCAAACTTGTAATTAAATTTCCACCAAATTTAATGCAAACTCTCATTAAATAAAACTCTTTTATTTATTCAGAATTTTGTCACTTACTTTAATGACAAACATTCACATAAAACCCCTTGCTAGAATGCAATTTCACATGCATAAATTCCTGCGCTTGTTTATTCTTTCGGCATGAAACTTTTGCTCCAATTTTGGATGTCGGTGTCTCTTAAGTGTGTCACCCTACGGTTCGTGAATAATGCGGACATGATCGAGACCCCTCTCGAATCAATAATCAGAAGCGGGATCTGGAGAACCATACTGACTCCCACACATTCAATGATGACTTTCTTGTGATCGTCGGAACCTTTTACGCCAGTATCTTAATCCCTTTGTTTCACGATATATTACATGTCCGAGATTCGATCATCGGTATCTCCATGCCTAGTTTGATCTCGTTACTGACATGCACTCTTTTCTCGTTCCCGTGATATAACATTCTAGTGATCAAATCACTTGCTTGCAAGCTAACCAATGTGATATCACCGAGAGGGCCCAGAGTATATCTATCCGTCATCGGGATCAACAAATTCTACTCTCGATCCATGGGCCTCAACATAACACTTTCTTAGTCCTGAACCCATCTTTATAATCACCCTGTTATGGTATGATGTTTGATGTTATCAAGAAACTCTTCCGTGTTAGTGATTGACATGATCTCATGGTCTAAGGATTTTAAGATCATTTTGTAAGTTGTTATAGCAATATAAAATCAATGACTTTGATCGTAATGCTATACTTCGGATGAATGTTCATCACACCATTACACTAATGTTGTGATCCCGTTATTAACAACATCCAATGTCTATGATCAGGAAACCTTGATCATCTTGTTAATCAACGAGCTAGTTTATGAGAGAGGCATAACTAGGAACTTTCTGTTTGTTTATTAAACACACATGTATTAATGTTTCCGTATTAATACAATTATAGCATGCAAAATAAACATCTATCATATACTTGGAATACACATAATAAACACTTTATTATTGCCTCTCAGGGCATATTACCTTCAATACCACCTAGCCGACCATTCTGATGGAGAAGGAGGCCACCACCACCATGCTGGGGGTAGATGCCCCAAGCGCCCTAGTGTCACGGACAAGGCCCGGGTCGCCTGGGCGCCGGCGTCGAGGCCAACGGACAGGACAGATCGCAGCTAGGGCCAGATCCCCGCTGTCGCTTGCCGCCATCTAGGCCGAGGATCATCGGACACCGCTCTCCGCAACACCACCGCCAAACCAGCCGGGATGGACGCCGCCGCCTTCCCGCTAGATCGCGATCAGGGACGCCACTGCCGCCGCCACGCCCCCATGTCTTTGCCTGGCGAAGATCCGGGCGGCGGCGGGGAGGAGAGGCCACGGGAGAGAGGGCTCGGCGGGTAGGGAAGGCCGCTGCGCGGGAGCGGTAGGAGGAGGGGATCAGGAGTGCGGGAGGAGGAGGAGCTTGTGCAGGCTTATGAGTACTAGAAAGAAGCGGCCGACAACAAGCGATGGGACTGAAGAATCAAGGTCGGTTGTCCCCCGTATTCTTCCCCTCTCTCCAAGAACACCCCCAAGCTTTCCATCCAACGAAGCCGGTGCATCCACGCTTAGGAGCTCGATGTGCTTTAAGAAGGCGAGCGCGACTCTCCCTCTTGTGGCAAATTCCAGTGGGGCGTCGTGCTTCTCGCTAGCCAGAGGCGACCCTCTAAAAGGCATCCGTGAAGGAGTTCAAGAAGGCGAGAGATCGAGCTCCGCCACAGCGAGCCTCAATGGAAAAAAAATCATGCACACCTCCACTATCCCTGCTCCATGGTGGACATCGGTGGGAGCGCTCCTCGTTAGCCGAGGGTGGGCAATCCTCTTCTTCCATATCGCCAAAATGTGTCCGGAAGTGTAGCAACCCGTTTAGAGAGAGAGAGAGAGAGAGAGAGAGAGAGAGACTCATCTTCAACCTCACCTACAACTTGAGAGAACTGCGGATGGGTTCCTCTACCTTCACCAAACAGAAAAACTTGCAACACGAGAGTTGTTAAAAACAGTGAGATCGAGCTACCTCTGAAAGGAAATTTCGAACAGTTGATTTTGTGTGATGAGTCTAACAAAATTTATCAAAAATAATCTCCAACTTTGACCACGATTATGAGAAGATATAACTCACGAAACTCGGTGTTGATGGTCGGAACTGAACTCATCTTTGATGTGCATATTTTTCATGCAGAGCTTGTTTTAAATCGTAGTATATTTGTGCTAATTAGAAGTGGGTATGATGAAAATGTTTAGAGAGAAGAGAGAAACTAATTACTACATATATGAAAGTGATGCAGTTCAGCAGCTCGTTTAGGGTGCCAAATCAGAATTCGTACTGTAGATGTGCACATCTACACTTCTACAGTAACCACTTCTACAGTAACCACGCATGTACAGTACGTCCATATTTTTTCCACTTATATGGAGGTTGATCGGTTCTCTTCTGGAAGACTCCTTGCGCCGCTTAGATTCACTCTATGGATAGAGTCCCCCACCAACCCCCCTTCCCCGCCGCCGGCGCCTCCCCTCTTCTTCCTCCACGAGCCATGGCTCAGCTGGGGCCAAGCTCCCCCTACCCCATCTCCAAGCACCTGCGCTTGCTGCCTCCCTGCCTTTCCGTCAACGTGGGATAGCTTTTTGAGAGGATGAGGATGACGAAGGTACGAATGGCGGGTTCTTTGTGTCAACGCCGGCAGGGAGGCGGATTTCGTAAATCTGCAGTCCCGCCGGTCCGACTGGTTACAATTTTTGGTTGCTTTTTCCAGAGGAGGCGGATCTTCCAATTTCAGATTTATTCCCCGTCTAATGCAAAGACCCTATTATGTGTTTTTGGAGATGAATACTGTTATTTGTTCGAGGGATCGGCATACCAAGTAGGATTATTTAGCGGCTCCATGCTTTTCTTCTTTGGTATGTGCATTCTGGTAGACCTGGGATTATAGACAAATTGGATTTTATGTTTACCGCCTACTGCTGATTTTAGAGGTACGATCCTTCAAGTTTTAAGGGGCATGTCAGATCTGTCTACTAGTTCTTCATAAATCTGAGATCCTGGCTTACTTACTCCATTATTATATATAATTGGTGGTCTTAGGTTGTAGCACTAGATTTTGGAAATTCAAGCTTGTATTTTGATTTGTGCAAATCGGTTACATGATGAACAAAAATTGATCTAATTATATAAATGTGTTGGGTGTGATTGTAGTAAACTATTAATCTTTTTAGACTACAAATAAGGAGCAATTTGATTGAACAATTGATACTACAACTAGATATTGTTCATTGTATGCAGTTAATCTAGAGAAATTGCTAACTGTATGATTATTTTGGTCTGCATAATTGCCGGTTGTATTCCACAACTTAGAATGGAGTCGACATAGTTGGTGTTGAGCAAGATAAGGTGTTTTCTTTGCTAGGAATCTCTAGCGGGGTTGTTGGCATGTGGGTGTAGTGATATGGGATCAAAGAATTTCAGGGGGACGGGGGCGCCACTAACTCTGTGAGGTGCACGGTGTTTCGCCATCTCACACTTTGGAGTACACCATGGAGTTGTATCTTCCGCGTTCGCTTTGCCTATGCTAGCTGCTTGCTCCATCGAGCATTCAAAGAGAATGGTTGATTTTTTTCCCTTACACATTTATGGTTCACTATTTTTCGTTGAAGTTTCTGTATTTTCTGAAAGTGGTCATTCTTTCTCACTGTTATAACTTGTGGCATGTTGTACATTGTTCAGTAAGCTTCTACTGAATAGATCCAGAAGGGGAGCTAGTCACGGGATTTAGAAGAACAGAGACGCAATAACAGGTAATGATGTATTGTAGCTCCCATATGGGAAAGCTTTATAATTCAAGCTTCTGTTATAATTCGTCTAGGCATTATTACGTGAATGAATGGTTGGCCGAATGCAGATTAACATGTATTATTTGTTTTCTATCTGAGTATCTGATAAAGTATTATACTAATACTGGTATATGCCATTAGTCTAGGCTTGACAATTTAGATGGTCTGCTCTCTGTTGCATCCTGTTGTAGAAAGCACTTCATGCTTGGGCTTCAGAACGTGATTGCACAACAGGAGATTAGTTGGTGCCGTCGTTTTTGACTCGGATTTGCAGAAGATGCTCACGCGGCAGTGTCGCCGCAGCAAGAGAGGTTGCATGCGATACCACATGCGTTGAGGGGCAGGTATGCTGCCTGACCGCTACCTCCTCCTCCCGGTTTTCTCTATCTTGCCTTCTCTCTATCACTGAATAATGGGTGCAGCAAGGAGAAGACGAGCACATCGACGACGGCCTCGGCGGCGACGAGAGTGGAGAGGCTGAAAGGATGGAGGTGGCCGCAACACCAGGTGAGGTCGACCATAATTTTCCCCACCATCCGCGTCCGTTCCATCTTTTCCCCACCATCCGCGTCCGTTCCATCTAAGCAGAAGCACAATATAGGTGGGAGGATTGCCGGCGATACCAATACGACACCACGGCGAGTCTGCCGACCACTGGCGTGGGAACTCCACTATCCAGCTGACATATTCCTCATTTCTTCTCCCTTCTCTACCTCCTTCCCATCATCTGGTCTTCTTTCTGCCCTCTTCTACTATCCTTTCTAAGTTCAGTCGAGTGGATACATCTTCTATTTTCCTTCTTCAGTTCAGTCAAGTGGATATCACCGGTTCACCACAACGATGTTTTTCCTTTGATTCATTGTAAGTTTGCTATTTGAATACCATGGACGTGCAGACACATGAAATCCTGCAACGTCTCTCTTGGACAGGATGGGTTCCAGCATCCACACAAACATCACTGATAATGGGCATGTGCTGAGTTTTCCGCTTTAGATGAAAACTACAGATAGCAAAGAGGTAGAGAATTTTTTATTCACCTTTGCATTTTCTTGAAAAGAAGTCATCATATCTTTTTTTTGAGAAATGATTAATTCGAGTATTCTCCTTTTCGTGTTATTATGATTCATATGTTCAGTTTGCATGCTATTTACAATAAAGTAGTATTCTCTTTCTATACCTTATCTAGATCAATTCTGATTAGAAAGATATTGTCAACTTGCAGTATTGAATTTTTTTTATACCATGATATATTGAATTGGGTGGATTAACATGATGTCAAAACCAATCAAGACAAGGGGATTGAGGAGCTTCTGCATTCTGTATGCTTACAAGAGTGTTTGTTATTGTTGAGTTCTTCCATTGTTTTCCTTTCTTTTTGCCAATTTCATGTAGCTGATGATCATATGTGTATGTAGTCAAAGGTGATCGAGGAACAGATCAAGAAGGGACATTAGGAAATACAGGATTGTACAGATGGCTGACAAACAAGTAAATTGTTTTATCAAGCAATGTCATGGATTACTATGTCTATTTTTCAATAGATGTTTCCCGCGCTACCATGCTAGGGTTGTTAGATGGTTTGGAGCTAATTAATGGAGTTCGTGGCGGAACATTAGTCCTCTATTATTGAGTCTTGCTTAAGTAGAGACCATGGATTGTTTTGGGGCAATGCTTGCGTTCTCGCTGACTTTGCCAATGTTTCTCTCTGGTTTTTCAGTGCTTCTTGATTGAGAATATTTTTTCCAAGCAACATTCAAGGCAGCATATACTCTCATCCCTCTGCTGCAACTGAAGAGTTCTAAATGATTTATTTTTTTGCAAGACAGTGATATGATCTCATCACTCAGAGTTGCGATTGAAGAGTTCTAATCACTTAGAGCAGGTAGGTATGTCCTGATTAAAACCTTTTAAATTATTATTTTATTTGATAGTTTTAGTTTTAGAGCATTAAATTTTATGGGTACCTCAAGAAACTATTTGGCAACATCTTCTGAGCACAAAATAATTAATGATGACTTGCACTTGCTTGCAAAATTTGCTAACTTAACTTTTGTACTCACCATTAGTTGAATATCTTTTTGCTATCCCTCACTAAAAATTGTCACCAGTCCGTCCCCTCCCATCTCCTAATGAGTCCCCTACAAATTTAGCCTCTTCCTTGGTGAATTCATGTTTAATGCTTGCTAACTATTACTTCATTAGTACCATCAGCTTACTTGCAGACCATAGAAGTCCTCCTATTCATGTACTTCATGAGTACCGTTGCTTTACTATATTTTGTATGATGTAGACCTGCTTGACTGGTGTTTGGGGACCTGGTTCATTTTTTTTCTATAATTACATCATATGTTCATGCATATGATTTCATGGTGTGTGTTTACCCTTTATGTCAGTTTCATCTATGTAGGACACTGTCCAATTGGCATTATTTCTTACATCCTGGTTGACCTTTGTATTTCATTTTTGTTTGCCTTGCTACCATTCTCATTTTTTTAGTTTTTAGCCATTCCTAGGTATTACAAGGGAATGTTCCTTATATTCTTTGTAGTATATCATGACCTTACTTGGGAAAAAAACATGTTTGGAATCTTACCATATGTACTTATAGGCTGTTCTTGGTGGTGAATATATCAATTGCAGCACAATTGGTCACTTAGTACACTAACATTCGATTTCCATTTTCTTAAAATATACTACATGGTATTAGGTGGATGAGCAGTAGTCAATATTGACTTACCTGCATATTTCAATTAAGTCATCTAGATAACTTATTCACCAAGCAGTTCATTGTTTGTTTGTTTGTTTGTTTGTTTGTTTGTTTGTTTGTTTGTTTTTATCTGTCATCTCACAGGTGACATGTTGCAACTTGCAGGTACGAGTGCCATATCCAAGCATACTACCGTTAATCCTTGACAAGCTCTTACTTTTACTTGATTAGTTAAGTTGTGAAAGACCAGTTAAGATTGTGAAATACTATGATCCTACTTCGAAAGTTCCAAATGCTTAATTATGTCTCCAATTTGCTTCAGGCACGTCAAGCTATTCATTGAACCTATTCCCTTAGCTATCTTGATTAAGAAAATAAGAAAAAGCTGAAGGACAGAGTATATATTTACTGAGATACTCTCTTATTATTTTATACATTGGGCTACAAACTCACTACTGCTTAACGGCACTGCCTTATATCCTTTGCAACTATTGATATCCTCACGGGTCCGGTGACTCAAGGTTCTATAGCCTTTCTGACCTAGTTCACTGTGAATATAAATCAGCATTACATAGAGCAATATTGTCAGCTATGAACAAGAACAATACTACAGAAAGCCACGTTATCTTGCTTCTACTGAATCTTCTGCAGATTACTACATCTTGACACGAGAACGCGTTCTCGAGCGTTCCGCGGCGACATTGTCAATGCAAATGATTCAATACGGGCGCGGCGTGACGCCACGCCTAATTCCCTAGTCTCTCCTAGGTTGCAGCTCGCTAGAGACACCGGGGCGTTTCTAGCGGGCCTATCTCTAGGCTGCTTTAAGAAGCACGTTGGCGCAGCCCAACGTCTCATACTAGCATCCAAACAACCCATTTCCTTATACCAGGGACAGGTTGGGTCTTATGCATGCTACCAAACGCACATCTTCGTGAACGTAGCAAATATTTTTGCTAATTGGCAGACTCATCGACAGCAATCCTACTGATTCCACATTTTCTTGTACTAGACAATACTGCTTCCACTATGAATGCAGAAGTAATTTTGGTGTCGTACATTGAAGGGAAGGGTGCAGCTACTGTTTGTACCCCTAGGTGCGGTGGCCATTTATCATCTACTGCCTATACTACACAAGTTTGTAAAGGCGATAGCCGTATAGCACTATAGCACCAATGATGTCGATCGGCATGGTGTAAAATACAAAGATAGATTTGGTTCCGGCATGGTGATATGTGATGATTAAGAAGGGAATCCTTCTGGAACCATGGTTAAAACAAGCAGATTCCTTTTTAAGGGAAAAAAAAAACTAGGCATGCAGCTAGCTTCTTGCTTCACACCAAAGATAACCAACCGTGGTCTGTGGACATTTGCCACTTGTGCCTATCACGGTTCAAACAACTTGGAAAAGCTTTCTTGCGAAGAGCTCAAGTTCTTTACCACTAAAAGGCGCCACTTCTACGGCAATAAAACCTAACAAACTAAAGCTAAAACGGCGAAAGCTTAGTAGCAATCCTACTAAACCTAACACGACCTAATAGACTCCTACCACCGCTCCTTTCCGAATTCTAGCGTAGTACACAACCACTAGTAACATACTAGAGGACGCGAAGAAAAATCCAGGGTACAACAGACTAATCGACCGAATCGAAGAAAAAATTTACACTAGCTGGGCGGCTAGAACGAGGCGACGGTCGGCGCGGCGACGACGACGGGGTCCTTCTTGCGGCGCATCTCGAGCACCTTGCGGTGGGAGTTGGAGTGCAGGTCGCCCACGAAGGTGGGGCTGCAGGCCGGCCGGTACTCCGGGAGGAGCCGGCCCGACTTGAACCGGACGCCACAGGCGTTGCACAGGGTCTTGGCGCCCTCGGGCCCCGCGCGCCACTGGGGCGTCTTCTGCACGCCGCAGTGGCTGCAGCGGCGGTCGCCCTGCACGACGGGCGGGGACGGGGAGGCCGGGAGATGCGGCGGGAAATGGTTGTTGTGCTTGGGCTTGCGCCCGCGCTTCTTGCTGCCGTGCTTGGAGTACTTCTTGGAGCGTGCCGGCTCGTCGTCGAGGAGGTTGGAGGCGGCGAAAAAGGCGGGGGAGTCCAGCAGGAAGAAGGACGCCGAGGAGGAGGCTGAGGAGGTGGTGGTGGTGGAAGAGGACGCCGAGTCGGATATGGACGAGCCGGATAGCGACCACACGGTAGTCGCGCGCGACCGCTTGCTGCGCTTCTTGGACCGCACCGGCACAAGCGCTTCCGTGGAGAGCATGCATATGGTCGGCGTCCGCATAGGGTACGCGGCTCCGTTCTGCCGCCACGGCGCCGCAGGAAGCCGCGGCGGCGGCGGCGGGAGCTCCGCCAGCGAGTCGTCCATGATACGGGACACCCACTCTAGTTCCTCCGCGTCGTGGGCCTGCAGAAAACACCGAACGGTGTGAACAACTCGGATAATAATACTCTACTCCGGGAAACCCTACTAAAAATAGTGGTGCCGCGCGCCTTGCCGGGGAGGGAAAAAAGGTCAAACATGCTTACCGGCAGGTCCATCTCCGGCGGCAGAAGCGGCATGAGCTCGTAGGAGACCACCGAGGAGCCGTGGGAGTCGCTGCACTTCTCCTCCTCCTCCTCCTCGGCCGCCGGCGCCGCCTCGCAGAGCAAACCTCCGCCGTCCTTTTCCACCTCGCAGAGCTCCTCAAGGTCCAGGAGGTCCTCCACCAAGAACCCGTCTCCTAACAGCCCGGCTCCCCACGCCGCCGGCCCAGCGACAACGGCGGCCGCCACCTCCTCGGCTGCCTCGTACGGCCTGAGGCTACTCCTCAGCGCGGACATGCTCCCTGCTTCCCTCTCCACCTGGAACAGCCAATCAGTTTCCTCACAGGTGCGTGTCAACAACCGGCGAAGGGCACATGGAACCTTTGCTTACCAGGGAGCCGCGGTGGTGCGCGAACGAGGACGAGGACGACATGACGGAGGCGGGTGCAGAGGAGGAGGAGCGGGTAGGCGAGGAGGAGGAGGAGGAGGAAAGGGAGGCGTGGAGGTGGTGAGGAGCAGAGGAAAAGGCAGGGGCGGAAGAGATGAGTGTCTGGTGGGTCATTGAATGGCTGCCAAAGCCCGTGTCCGCAACAAATGCACTGTTGTTTGTTGTTTTCGCTCGAACCCCTCCCCTTTTCCCCGCTTTTGCTCTCCTTCAATCACGATACTCCACTCCATTTCTTTCTTTTTTCAAGAAAAAAGAACCAGCATAATGGACATACCAGTCAGTCAATAGAAGTAGAGCTATTCTTTGCCCCATTTTCGTGACGATGCTTTTCGATGCTACTTCTCCTATGAATATATCCTGCAAAGATATTGCTTTTGAAAGTGTATTACTAATACTCCCTCATACCCATATTATTTGACTTGGATTTAGCTAGATTTAGATGTATCTAGCACTAAAATATGTCTCTAAATCTAGACAAATCTAAATCAACTAATATGGGTCAGAGATAGTATTATTTTTGACAGGCGTAATGGAACCATGGAGCAAAGATATTGCTTTTGAAAGTATTGCTAGTATTATTGCTTTTGAAAGTATTACTAGTATTAGAGCATCTCCACTCGTTTGGCGAACCCAGGCCAAAATCCGGACTTTTTTGGCCAGACGAAACTTGATTTCGGCCTGGGTATGCCAATTTTTCCACTCGCGTACCCAGGCGAGTTCCCGTGTTTGGCTAAAGTTTAATAAATTTCGGCAAACTTGTTGAACTTTGGACGAATATGGTCGATATGGGCAAACTTTGGGCGAATATGGGCGATATAGACGAACTTTGGGCGAATATGAGCGGTATAGACGAACTTTGGGCGAATATGGCCGAATTTTGGGCGAACTTTGGGCGAATATGGTCTATATGGACAAACTTTGGACGAATATGGCGATATGAACGAACTTTGGGCGAATAGGGACGAACTTTGGGCGAATATGGGCGATATGGACGAACTATAGCCGAATTTTGGCGAATATGGGCGATACGGACAAACTTTGGGCGAATATGACCGAATTTTTGGGTGAACTTTGGCGAATATAGTCTATATGAACGAACTCTGGGTGAATATGGCGATATGAACGAACTTTGGCCAAATATGGGCAAACTCTGGGCGAATTTGGACGAATATGGGCGAACTTTGGATGAATATGAGAATATATGCTTAATGGCGGGTCCACTCGCCGTATTCGCTTCGTCCGGCATTTTCAGGACGTAACCAGGATTCTGGGCATGGCCTGGATAGTCCGGATCAAAGTTGGTCTAAATCCGGACGAAAATAAATTCCTAAGTACACGACTGGATGAAATTTCGGCATTCAGACCTATTTTCAACATCGGAATCCTGGGTAGCCGAGTGGAGACGCTCTTACTCCCTAATAGTATACCTTCGACTCATGTGCTTTGGCACTACTACTGCTATCTTTCATTTAATCACGAATTGGGGTATTGTTCTAACTGGAGTGATAATTGGACTCTCTTATCTGATAGCCTCCTTACTGAAAATGTACAAGTAGCCGAAATGGACGAATCTGGAACAGATTCGCGCACTGCGCGCGGCCGGCAGCGTTTTTATTCGCCGCGCAATTTCTGTGATCTTTTTTACAGGAATTCTGTGATTATTTTAGTTGGAACTTTTGCGTCGGTGATCGATCGATCGCCAGCGGTTGTGTTCAGGCCGAGGTGGACTCATAATGGGCCTGGAGCGTCTGCTAGAGCTTCCGCTTATTCGGAAATCCTATGGGCAGAAATCTGGGTGCGTTGGCTTCACGCGAGCACCGGCCAGATTGAGCTGGTGCAAGCGAGAACATATCTAGGGATATACGCATCTCTAAATGACATCATGATAATTCCCTAAAAAAATGATACCATACTATTTCTTTAAGTTAAATTTTTAAGTTTCTCAAAAAGTTGAAAATAATTGTGCGTGTTCACAAGGTGTGTGTCACATGCCCTAGAATTTTCAGAACCAAATTCAGAACCCATAAAGAAACAAAAAATAAATCCAACATAATTAGTGATCTTTTTGTTTCTCTGTTTGTGTTTCAAATTTGACTCTGAAAATTCCAGGGAACCTGAACACACATCTTGTGGACATTTATAATATTTTTCAAATTTTGAAAAAAAAAACTTAAAAATTAAATTTGAAGGACTAGCATCATAGTATCATTTAGGGACTCATATCACTAGATATACACATTCTCTGGTGCAAGCAACATGCATTCTGTGCAGACATAACATAATAGGATTGTGTTGTTACTATCTTCTTATAGTTTCTATTGGCCTTGAAAAACTAGAAGCAGCAATTTGACTTGCCAAATCGCGTTAAAAAAACTCTTACTTAGTATTTTTTTTGTGAGACAACGATCAATTTAGATCATAGGACATTTAGGCCAATCTTAGATTGGAAAATTAGAAAAACATAGGAGTAGAAATTGTTAGGAATAGACAAGTTATATTCCTCTGGGGACCAAAGGCCACAATATATAGTACAGGTACAGGGCAAATATGCAGGAAGCCCCCTAACATATGGGGGAAATACAAGATACAGATATATACATCTAACACCCCCCCTCAAACTCATGGTGGATCCACAACACTGAGTTTGGATAGTAAGAAATCATGCTGCACTCTGGTCTGTGCCTTCGTGAAGAAGTCCGCCAACTGTAAATCTGAAGGCACATACTGAAGCGCAACAACCTGAGCCTGCACCTGAGCACGTGTATAGAAGGCATCAACACCAATATGCTTGGTAAGCTCATGCTTGACCGGATCACGTGCAACACTAATAGCACCTGTACTGTCAGACAAAACCAGACTGGGTGTGGTAATCGAGACCCCAAAATCCGCAAGTAACCACCGTAACCAGGTCACCTCAGCAGTCAACAAGGCCATAGCACGCAACTCAGCATCAACACTCGAACGGGAAACCGCTGTCTGTTTCTTCGTCTTCCAGGCAATAAGCGAACCACCAAGAAACACACAGTAAGCAGAAAGTGAACGATGATCCGAAGGATCACTCGCCCACGTAGCGTCCGAATAGCACTGGAGCTGGAGAGAGCTGGAACGAGGAAAGAAAAGGCGACGAGTGATTGTACCACGAAGATAACGAAGAACACGGAGAAGATGACTATAGTGAACAGTGGTAGGAGCAGAAACAAACTGACTCAGAATATGAACAGGATAAGAGATGTCAGGACGAGTGACAGCAAGATAAACAAGGCTCCCAACAAGATGACGATAACGCGTCGGATCAGAAAGAGGATCACCATCAGTAAGTTGAAGCTTAACATTAAGCTCCATAGGGGTCTCAACAGTGCGCTCATCCCCAAGAGCAGCACGAGCAAGAAGATCCTGAATATACTTTTCCTGAGAGATGTAAAAGCCATCAGAAGTGGAGGAAACCTCAATCCCAAGAAAGTATCGAAGAGGACCAAGATCAGTCATAAGAAACTGATCACGAAGACGAGCCTTAACAAAGTCTATATACTCAGGATCATCACCTGTAATGATCATATCATCAACATAGAGAAGAAGAAGAGTGCGTCCACGAGGAGAAGTGTGAACAAACAACGCTGGATCATGAGCACTAGGGGAGAAACCAGCAGCTGTCACTACAGAAGCAAAGCGCTCAAACCAGGCACGAGGGGCCTGTTTGAGACCATAAATAGAACGTCGAAGACGACAAACCATCCCCTCAGGAACAGAGTACCCAGGAGGAGGCTGCATATAAACCTCCTCACTCAACTCACCATTGAGAAAGGCATTCTGAACATCAAGCTGGGACACGGACCAGTGACGAACAGAAGCAACAGCAAGAAGAGTACGCACAGTGGTCATGTGAGCGACAGGAGCAAAGGTCTCATCATAGTCACGACCATGCTCCTGCTGAAAACCACGAGCCACAAGACGCGCTTTATAGCGCTCAAGAGATCCATCAGAACGAGTCTTAATCTTGTTGACCCACTTACATGTGATAGGACGAACACTGGGAGGAGGAGAAACAAGATCCCAGGTGCCAGTGCGCTCAAGCGCAGCAATCTCCTCGGCCATGGCCAGCTGCCATTCAGGATGATGCTCAGCATCCCGATAAGAGGTCGGCTCGGAGGCAACAGAAAGACCATGCTGACTAGGAGAGTAACGGTTGGGGGCACGACGCTGACGAACAGGACGAGTAGAGGGAAGATCATCAGAGGAAGACGACGCAGGAGACGACAAGGAAGAAGAGGGAATAGTAGAGGAAGACTCCGGAGAACGAGGAGAACTAGGAGAACTAGACGGGGAAGAAGAGGACGGTATCGAAGAAGAGACATCAGGGGGAGGAGATCCTGAAGAAGACACAATAGGGGTAGAAGGAGGTGTGTCAGGAAAGAGAAGAAAAGAGATATCTTCCACCGGGTAAGTACCAGCGGTGGGACGCGGATAGAAAGGACGCGTCTCATCAAAAGTAACATCACGAGAGATACGCATCCGACGACCAACAGGGTCCCAACAGCGATAGCCCTTATGCTCATCACTGTATCCGAGGAAGACACACTCAACAGACTGAGCGGTCAGTTTGGTGCGTTCGCGAGGAGCAAGGAGAACATAGCAAACACAACCAAACAAGCGAAGCATGGAGTAATCTGGAGACTGTCCAGAGAGGCGCTCAAGAGGGATACCACCCTACAAGGCAGCAGTAGGCTGAATATTGATGAGGTAAGCCGACGTAGCGACAGCCTCAGCCCAGAAATGCGGCGGGAGAGAAGAAGCAATCATCATAGCGCGAGTGGTCTCAAGAAGATGGCGATGCTTACGCTCAGCAACGCCATTCTGGGCATGTGCGCCAGGACAGGAGAACTGAGCAAGAGTGCCCTGGTCAGCAAGAACACCTCGCAACATCTGGGAGATATACTCACCAGCAGAATCAGCACGAAACGCACGGATGGGGGTAGAATATTGAGTACGAACCATGGCCGCAAAACGCTGGTATATGGAGAGCACCTCACTACGAGAGCGCATAAAATACAACCAAGTGTACCGAGAAAAATCATCGATGAATAAAATATAGTAGCGATGGCCCCCTTTCGAAGCGAAAGGAGCCGGACCCCAAACATCGGAATGAACTAAATCAAAAGGTCGCTGAGATACAGACGCGCTAGTAGGATAGGGAAGCTAAATCTGTTTACCCAACCTACAGCCCTGACAATGCAAAGACCCATCTCCTGGGACAGACCCTAGAAGACCACGATGAACTAATGACGACAGGCGAGAGTCACAGAGGTGACCAAGACGATGATGCCACTGCTGAAAAGAGCTGGTAGTAGAGGCGACAACCGGAGAAGAACTGGCAGATGAAGTGGCACCGGAAGGAACGCGAAGCCAGTCTAACTCCCAAAGTCCTGAAGAATCACGGCTGCGAGGGCCAGCTCCAACCAGGGCCTGGGTGCGACGGTCCTGGACAACACAAGAATCAGCATCAAGAATGACGCGACAACCAGAGTCAGTAAGCTGGCTAGCAGAGAACAGATTCATCTTAAGAAGAGGGACATGAGAAATATCAGGAACAAAAAAAGAAGAAGTACAAAGGGTACCCCGACTAGAAACAGGGAGAGAGGTACCATCAGCCGTAAAAACACGGACAGGAGAAGGGAGAGAACGAAGAGCGGACAAAGAAGAAGACTCAAATGTCATATGAAAAGAAGCTCCAGAATCCAGATACCACGGAGACGTACCTGACTGTGTAGAAGGTGGTGGTCGCACAGTGCCTGAAGAGTCAGTCACAGAACCAGCAGTGCCCGTCGAGGAAGAGCCTGTAGCAGCAAGTAGACCGCGAAGACTCCTGATAATGTCCTGATCAGAGAGAGCAACTGCTGAAGATCCGGAGGGAGCTGACTGCCCGCGAGCCTGGTGCTGCTGACGTAAACTGGGGTCCCGTGTATAACAGGTGGCCCAAGTGTGACCATCCCTGTTGCAGTAAGAGCAGTGACGAAGAGAACCACGGCGACCCTGACCACGAGCCTGCTGGTGCTGACTCGCACCCTGAGGCTGCTGGTGCTGAAGCTGACCCTGACCCTGACCTGGAGGAGTGGGTAGTATCGGCGGCGGCACAGGAGACCGCGGCTGAGTCGAGGGAGCAGACGGCAAAGGAGCACCACGAGTAGCAAGCGCAGATGGAACCGCAAGAAGACCAGCACCACGGAGACGGGTCTCCTCAGCCCGAAGCTCAGACAACACCTCAGAAAGCGGAACACGACCACGAGCATTCAGCTGAGCACGCCGGGGCTCAAACTCCTGGCGAAGCCGAGACAGAAACTCATAGATGCGGTGAAAATCCAAGTCCGAGCGCACAATCTGACAGCACGAGCAGGTGCCACAAACAGCAGTACAAAGAGAATCAAGCTGACGCCAGATAGCAGCACTCTGAGTATAAAACTCATCAATAGTGGAATCACCTTGCTGAAGAGCATGCTCCTAGCGAACCACAGACAGGTAAAGAGCATCCCCAGACGGCTGATAGCGCTGACGAAGATGGGCCCACTGAGCAGCAACAGTAGGGAGACTCATGAACTCAGCAGCATACTGGGGCAGAACACTGGAGGTGAGAACAGCAGCAGCACGAGCATCCTCATCGACCCACTGAGTGTAGGCAGTCAGAGCGTGGCGATAGGACTCGAGATCAGCAGAATATTGCTTGAACTTCAGGTCATAGGCAGCAACAGCAATATCATCAGCGCTCTGAGCAGCATCCTTGGCCTCCTGAGAAGCATCAGCAGCAAGCACAATCGGCGTCGGAGGCAGAGGAGCCACAGGAGCAGGGGGGCACGGCGGACAGGAGACCTCGCCGGAGAGCACACCCCAAAGACGGAGACCGCGCATGTGAACGCGCATAAAGACAACAAAATCAGGGTAATTCGCACCATCAAATATCACCGGGCAGCGAGGAATCGCGACATAACCTGATGAAGAAGACATTTTTTTTAAATCAGATCTAGATGCAGATCTAATTGATCCGGACCGAAACAGACGAAAATCGGTAGGCGGCAGCGCGTCAGAGAGCAACGCGCCAGGCAGGACCAGCCGGTCCCGAGGCAGAGCACGCGGTCCCACGCGTCGCGTGGCAGGAGGAGTCCCGCGGCAGGAGGTCGTCGGGTGCACGTCGGGTGCAGGCCGGCGGGTGAGGGAGCCGTACGAGCACAGTGCCGCGCGTCAGGCGGGAGCAGGAGGGAGCCAGGGAGTACCGATGTGGGGACGCGTCCTGCGCGTGGGCGAGCCAGGGAACCAGGGAGTACTCGTGTCAGGCGGGAGCAGGAGGGAGTACTGACGTGGGGGCGCGTCCTGCGCGTGGACGAGCCAGGGAGTACTGCGCGTCAGGGAACAGGGAGTACCGCGCGGCGTCCCGCGCGTGGGCGTCAGGCGCGCGTCAGGCGCGCGTCAGGGAGGTCCAGCGGTCCCGTACGTGCGTGAACAAGCCGAAGATCAGATCCAATCGAAGAGCAGGACAATACGAGGCGACAGCGGCCGGACGCGGCGGCGGAGAACCGGGGCGGGCGACGGCGACGCAATGAGAGGAGAGAACCCTAAGGCTCTGATACCATGTTAGGAATAGGCAAGTTATATTCCTCTGGTGGCCAAAGGCCACAATATATAGACAGGTACAAGACAAATATGCAGGAAGCCCCCTAACATATGGGGGAAATACAAGATACAGATATATACATCTAACAGAAATACCTGGTATTAGTACAAAGGATAACTGTGATATTGTAATCTCATGACCACTTAAGTCCTACAGCAATGATTCACGCTTGTATGTGGCACCACAGGAAAGAAACAACAAGAACAAGTTATTACGGGACCAATATGTGGTTAATGGTTTCAAGGGTAGTAGTACGGCCACCTCAGTCGGGATCAAATCATAGTTTTGATGTTTTGCGTGTTCTCATTAATGCGGGTTATTTCCTTAAGTGGGAGACAGATTTCTTCGATTTTGATGCTTCGTGACTCCGGTCTTTAGTACGTGTTTTCTAAGTGTGTGAATTAGGTGCCAGTGTGCATCTGTGCACGCGCCTATGTTTTACTCGATGTTTCTAGAAAATGAGAAAGAAAATAATACTACGAGAGGATAATCAAACAAACTCATGCTATAGACATAGTGCAGTTGAGTCATAATAAAAAAATTCTTACCAAATAGAGTGTTTGTTTTCTTACACGCATATGCCCAGTGGCGGAGCCAGGAATGGAGCAAGCCCCGGGCCAAAATCTAAACATAAAAAAACTACTAAAAAAACTTTTGTAATAGCGCATTTTTATTGGTAAGATAGCTAACATGAACACATATTTTTAAATCTATCGTTAACAATGCAAGAATGTACATAAGAGATGAATAAAAAGCTAGAAATGGTACTACAGAAAATGTAAAAGATAGTACCAAATTACTGGTTTAGTTCATCTAATGTCATCAACCGTAGAAGAACCAATACCTCCACGGCAATTCCGAGCAATTCCCATAATCTCATTAAAAAGATTTTTAAAATCTGATTGCTACCCATTGCAATTCAGCAATTTCTATTCCAATTTTCTAGTCCCCAATCTATTTCTAAATCAAAAAATAACCAAGTTGGCTAAATAGGTAGAAATCATCAGAAACTACTCAATTACTAGGTCTAAAGCCTGAGGGAGGCGGCCAAGTCTAAGGCGCACGAGAAGAATTGGCTGTCAAGGCGGCCAGGCGGGCGGGAGAGGGTCTGGCCGACAGGGGGCTGCCAAATCACGCCGGCAAGGGGAAGGGACAGGCGCGCCGGGGCAGTGCGGCGCAACCCGATCCTTTGCGTTGCGTCTGCCGTCCGGTATGTTGCGGCGATTCTGGTGGGACAAACTGACAAGAACCAGAAAGACAGGAACCACCGAACAATACTATACGTATAGGCAATAAATTTTGAGGCCAGTGATTCGTTTCGATCGACAGGGAGCTGGCCAGCCGGGCTGGCCTCATGGTCTAGACTGCGCCCAGGGCCACTTTTTTTCCCTAAATAGTAGTACGAAAAGAAAATTCTCACGACCAGGGCAATGGCCCTTGTTGTCCTGGATGTGTCTCCGCCCCTGCATATGCCCTATGTTATCGGGGAAGAGATACACCCGGCGCCCTTCAGAAAGGATGGCGACACCCGCAGGCGTCGCCACGTTGGTGTCAAGACGACAAAAGTTTCTTCCGACCCCTCAAAAAACCACGCGCTCGGACGCTTCGAATTGCTCCACCCAGTGCACCGCCCACCTGTAGGGGTTCGTAGCATGGAAAACAAAAAAATTCTACCGCATGCACACAAACAAGCCAAGATATATCTACTAGATTGTAGCAACGAGTCGATACAAGCACTCACCCTCGAAGATTCCAAAGCGGTTAACGAGAGCAGATTCTCGTGGATGATGTAGTCGTACACTTGCCGATCTCAAGATCGCGTAGACGATCCTTCCGGCGCTGCGTTCCGGCAGCGCTTCCGCAGTCGGTCACACGTTCGGTACTCGATGAAGACCTTCCTCTCCCTTGTTCCAGCAGTCAGCGGAGGTTGTAGTTCTCCCCTCGCGATTTCGACAGCACGACGGCGTGGTATCGGAAGTAAAGGGAAGATCCCGCAGGGCTTCGCCTAAGCCGGTGCGAGTTATGGTGGATCTAGGGTTTCCCGGTGATCTAGGGTTTAGAAGACCGGGAGAGGAGGTGTTGGCGGCAGCGTGACGACGGCTAGGCGGTGGCGGCGCGGGTGTAGAGGGGCTAGGGCTTGGTGTTTTGGGGCAGCCCTCCCCCTCTATTTATGAGAGGGGGCAGCCTTGGGAGGGGTGGGTTAATCCAAACCCAAACCCAAGTTGGATTGAGAGAATGACTTGTTCCTTCTTCCACTAGGAAACCAATGTTCCGGTTTGACTTTTCAAACTCCTGTTTGACTTTCAATTTTAGAGCTTTAATTCTCTCTCACAAATGATCACGCCAAGTGACCTAGGATATGATCCAATCATTCCAATTACCCATGACACATTTATGGACCATTCCCTTCCGGTTCGGTGAATCTTCTAGAACCTCTCTGGTGAAAACATCAGAATCTTTCCCGAACTCCGGAATCGGACTTTCCTTATATGAATCTTATTCTCCGGACCATTCCGGATCTCCTCGTGATATCCCGGATCCCATCCGAGACTCCAAACAATATTCGGTATCCCTACTAACATTTCATATCTACTAAACAACATCGAATCCTTAAGTGTGTCTCCCTACGATTCGTGAATTATGCGGACATGACCGAGACACTTCTCCGATCAATAACCAATAGAGGAATCTGGAAATACATATGGCTCCCACATATTTCTACGATTACTTTGCGATCGAATGAACCACTTACATATGATACCAATTTCCCTTTGTCTCACGTTAGTTTACATATCCGAGGTTTTGATCGTCGGTATCTCTGCATACCTAGTTCAACCTTGTTACCGATAAGTACTATTTTCTCGTTCCTGTGATATGTGATCCCTTGTGAGCCATTCACATGCTTGCAAGCCAATTGGATGATATTCCACTGAGAGGGCCCAGAGTATATCTATCCATCATATGGATGGACAAATCCCACTCTTGATCCATGTGCCTCAACACATACTTTCCGAACACTCAATGCCACCTTTATAGCCACCCAGTTACGGTGTGGTGTTTGATGTCATCAAAGCATCCTTTCGGTGATGGTGATTAGCATGATCTCATGGTCGAAGGAATTAGGTTACTATGTATCAGAAAGCTTGTAGCAAATGAACTATTGAAATAACTTGATCTTAATGCTACGCTTATTTATAGGAGTATGTCCATCATACCATTCTCCTAATGATATGATCTTGTTGTTAACAACATCTCGATGTTCATGATTGGGAAACCACGATCATCTATTAACCAACAAGCTAGTATTACAAAGAGGCTTTACTAGGGACTCTAATTTAGTTTACAAATCACACAAGTATTAATGTTTCCGGTTAATACTGTTATAGCATGAATGTAAACATTTATCATAAACACAAAGATATAATAATAACCACTTTTATTATTGCCTCTAGGTCATATCTCCAACATTCTCCCACTTGCACTAGAGTCGACTAATCTATATTACATGGTAATATACCGAACACCCATGGCGGTTTGGTGCTGGTCATGTTTTGCCCTCGGGAGAGGTTTAGTCAACGGATCCGCCACATTCAGATCTATGTGTACTTTGCAAATCTTTATGTCACCATCTTGGACATGCTCTCGAATAGCGTGAAAATGTAGCTTGATGTGCTTCAGCTTCTTGTGTGACCTTGGTTCTTGCGCACTGGCTATGGCGCCCATGTTATCACAGTAGATAGACATTGGGTCCAGCGCACTTGGAACCACACCGAGCTATGTAATGAACTCCTTCATCCATATCGCCTCTTGTGAAGCCTCCGAAGCAGCTATGTATTCTGGTTCAGTTGAAGATCTCGCCACAATGCTTTTGTTTGCACTCCTCCAGCTAACTGCTGCACCATTCAAAGTAAATACGTATCCAGATTGAGATTTAAAATCATCCGAATCGGTGTTCCAACTAGCATCGGTGTAACCATTAACAACGATCTGGTCATCACCTCCATAAGAAAGAACCATATCCTTAGTTCTTCTCAAGTACTTCAGGATGTTTTTGACCGCTGTCCAATGATCCACTCCTAGATCACTTTGATATCTGCTAGTCAAACAAACATCATATGCAATGTCAGGTCTAGTACATAGCATGGCATACATAAGAGATCCTATGGCTGAGGCATAGGGAGTCTTACTCATCCTTTCTCTATCTTCTGCCATTGCAGGACTTTGAGTTTTACTCAAGGTCGTATTGGGCAACATGGGCAAGAACCCTTTCTTGCTATCTTCCATTCCAAACCTCTTTAGAACTTTGTCCAAATATGTACTCTGTGACAATGATATTAGGCGTCTCGATCTATCTCTATAAATCTTTGTGCCTAATATGTAAGCTGCTTCGCCAAGATCTTTCATTGAAAACTATTATTCAAATAATCCTTGACACTATTAAGAAGGTCTACATCATTCCCAATCAACAATATGTCATCTACATATAGTATTAAGAATGCTACAGAGCTCCCACTCACTTTCTTGTAAATACAAGCTTCTCCATAAGTTTGTATAAAACCAAAGTTTTTGATTACCTTATCAAAACGTTGATTCCAACTTCGGGATGCTTGCTTCAATCCATATATGGACCGTTGAAGTTTGCATACCTTGTTAGCGTCTTTAGGATCGACAAAACCTTTGGGTTGCATCCTATACAACTCTTCAGTAATGTCTCCATTGAGGAACGCTGTTTTGACATACATCTGCCATATCTCATAATCATAATATACAGCGATTGCTAACATAATCCTTACAGACTTTAGCTTCGCTACTGGTGAGAAAGTCTCATCATAGTCAACTCCTTGAATTTGTCAAAACCCTTTTGCGACAAGTCGAGCTTTATATACAGTAACATTACCATCAGCATCTGCTTTCTTCCTGAAAATCCATTTGTTCTCGACAGCCTTCCGGCCATCCGGTAAGTCCAACAAAGTCCATACTTAGTTTTCGTACATGGATCCAATCTCGGATTTCATGGCTTCTTGCCATTTATTGGAATCTGGGCTCATCATCGCTTCCTCATATGTCGCAGGGTCATCGGTGTTGTCCACCAACATGACACTCATAACGGGATCATACCAATCAGGAGTGGTACGAGTTCTTGTTGACCTGCGAGGTTCCGTAGTAACTTCAACCGAAGTTTCATGATCAACATCATTAGCTTCCTCTCTTATTGGTGTAGGCGCCACAGGAACTACTTCTGTTGTTGCGCTACTCGCAAGTTCGAGAGAAGGTTCAACAACCTCGTCGAGTTCTACTTTCCTTCCAGTCACTTCTTTCGAGAGAAACTCCTTCTCTAGAAAGGATCCATTCTTGGCAACGAAGATTTTGCCCTCGGATCTATCATAGAAGGTATACCCAATAGTTTCCTTCGGGTATCCTATGAAGATGAATTTTTCCGCTTTGGATTCAAGCTTGTCGGGCTGTAACTTCTTTACATAAGCTTCGCAACCCCAAACTTTAAGGAACGACAATTTAGGTTTCTTCCCAAACCACAATTCATACGGTGTCGTTTCAACGGATTTAGATGGTGCCCTATTTAAAGTGAATGCGGTTGTTTCTAATGCATAACCCCAAAACGATAGCGGTAAATCTGTAAGTGACATCATAGAATGAACCATATCTAAGAGAGTTCGATTACGACGTTCGGATACACCATTACGTTGTGGTGTTCCCGGCGGTGTCAATTGTGAAAGTATTCCGCATTTCTTCAAATGCTCGCCAAACTCGTAACTTAGATATTCACCTCCACGATCAGATCGTAAAAATTTAATCTTCTTGTTACGTTGATTCTCTACCTCACTTTGAAATTCCTTAAACTTCTCGAAAGTTTCGGACTTATGTTTCATGAAATAGATATACCCATATCTACTCAAGTCATCCGTGAAGGTAAGAACATAACGATAACCACCGCGCGATGCTACACTCATTGGGCCACACACATCAGTATGTATGATTTCCAATAAGTCCGTAGCTCGCTCCATCATACCAGAAAATGGAGTCTTAGTCATTTTACCCATCAGACATGCTTCGCATCTTTCAAGTGATTCGAAATCAAGTGATTCAAGAAGTCCATCGGAATAGAGTTTCTTCATACGTTTCACTCCAATGTGACCAAGACGACAGTGCCACATATAGGTCGATTTATCGCTCAATTCAAACGTTTAGCTTCAATGTTATTAATGTGTGTATTTCCACAATCGAGATTCAATAAGAATAGACCATATATCAAAGGTGCATGTGCATAAAACATATTACTCATATAAATCTAACAACAATTATTCTCAAACTTAAACAAGTAACCGTCTCGCAATAAACATGATCCAGATATAATGTTTATGCTCAACGCAGGCACCAAATAACAATTATTTAAGTATAAAACTAATCCCGATGGTAGATGAAGATGTAGCGTGCCGACCGCGAGCACATCAACCTTTCATCCATTTCCAACGCGCATCGTCACCTCGTTCTTCGCGAGCTTCCGTTTATTCTGCAACACCTGTTTCGAGTTACAAATATGAGCAACCGAACCAGTATCAAATACCCAGGCACTACTACGAGTACTAATGAGATACACATCAATAACATGTATATCAGATATACCTTTCTTCTTGATGTTGTCGTTCTTCAAATCCGCTAAGTACTTAGGGCAATTCCGCTTCTAGTGACCTTCTCCCTTGCAGTAAAAGCACTCGGTATCAGGCTTAGGCCCAGCCTTGGTCTTCTTTGTCGGCGCGGTAACTTTCTTACTGCCCTTCTTGAAGTTTCTCTTTTTCTTACACTTGCCTTACTTCTTGAATTTGGTGGTCTTATTGACCAACAACACTTGGTGCTCTTTCTTGATCTCCACTTCTGCAGACTTTAACATGGAGAAGAGTTAGGGCAACGACTTGTCCATGTTTTGCATATTGTAGTTCATCACAAAGTTCTTGTAACTTGGTGTTAGTGGTTGGAGGACACGGTGAATCCCCAAAGCATTAGGAATCACTATACCTAAGCTTTGAAGCTTGCTTGCGTGTCCAGACATCTTAAGCACGTGCTCACTGACGGAGCTGCCCTGTTCCATCTTGCAGTTAAAGAATTTTTCAGAAGCCTCATAACTCTCAACTGCCGCGTGAGCCTCAAATATCATTTTGAGTTCACGGACAATATCATGTGGGTCATGATTCTCAAACCTTTTCTGAAGCTCCGATTCCAAACCATACAAGATAGCACACTGAACTGTGGAGTACTCATTCTTTCGAGCGAGGAAAACATTCTTTACCTCATCGGTAGCATTAGCTGCAGGCGGGTCACCCAGCGGTGCATCCAGCACATAGGTAAAATTACCAGTATTGAGGACAATCCTCAAATTGCGGAACCAATCCGCGAAGTTTCTTCCATTGTTTTTCAACCTTTCTTTCTCTAGGAACGCATTAAAATTGATGGTAGGGGCCGCCATTGATCTACAACATATTTGCAATAGTTTAGACTAAGTTTATGACAAATTGAGTTCTAATTAATAGTTAAATTAATCTAGGTGAACTCCCACTCAAAACAATATCCCTCACATTGCTTTAGTGATCACACGAACCAAATCCACCACATCAAAACCGACCATCACGAGAGTTGATCTAGCTTCAATGGCGAACAATCAACATGTTCATCATATCTACTATATGACTCATGCTTTACCTTTTGGTGATCCGTGTTCCGAGACCATGTCTATACATGCTAGGCTCATCAAGATCAAACCTTAGCTTCCACATGAGCAAATCTAGCTTGCTCACATTGTATACACTCGCAGAATCTAACACACCTGATCATCACGTGGTGCTTCGAAACAACGAGCTTTAGCAACGATGCTTACTAAGGATGGACACTTTATAACTTGAATTTTTTGTGCTTGAGGGATCATCTTATAATGCTACAGTCGTGAACTAGGCAATACAAGATGCATAAAGGATTAACATCACATGCAATTCATAATATGTGATATGATATGGCCTTTCTTCTTGTACTTCCGATCTCCATCTTGAAGCACGAACATGATCTCCATCATCACCGGTATGGCGTCAAGGTCAATGGCGCCGCTTCATGGTTGTTGTCCACCAGCATCAACTATTACAACTACTTTGAATAGACACGCAGGTCTTAACGGAATTAAAAGACAACCATATAACTCCTGCCGGTTGCCGACTTACAATAAGGAACATTGCATACATCATATATAATCACAATCATGGCCATATCACATCACAACACACCCCTACAAAACAAAGTTAGACGCCTCTAATTTTCTTTGCATATTTTACGTGGTTTGGGGCTTTCAATAAGTGTCGTTCTAACTTACGAACAAAAACCACAACGTTGATGTTTGAACTATCAAGTGCCCGTTGTAAATTGAATCTATACTATGATGGGAGAGACAGACACCCGCAAAGCCACTTATGCAATACAAGTTGCATGTTGATCGTGGAGCAAGTCTCATGAACAATGTCATGTAAGATTATCCCGGGCCGCTTCATCCCATCATACCGCAAGATGCAAAGTACACAAAATGAATTGATAATAAAAGCACCACCGCCCACAATGACCATTATGTTCTACTCGTGCAACAGATCTACATATAGACACGGCTCTGATACCACTGTAGGGGTTCGTAGCATGGAAAACAAATAAATTCTATCACATGCACACAAACAAGCCAAGATCTATCTACTAGATTGTAGCAACGAGTCGATAGAAGCACTCACCCTCGAAGATTCCAAAGCGTTTAACGAGAGCAGATTCTCGTGGGTGATGTAGTCGTACACTTGCCAATCTCAAGATCGCGTAGATGATCCTTCCGTCGCTGCGTTCCGGCAGCGCTTCCACAGTCGGTCACATGTTCGGTACTCAATGAAGACCTTCCTCTCCCTTGTTCCAGCAGGCATCGGAGGTTGTAGTTCTCCCCTCGCGATTCCGGCAGCACGACGGCGTGGTGTCGGAAGTAGAGGCAAGATCCCGCGGGGCTTCGCCTAAGGCGGTGCGATTTATGGTGGATCTAGGGCTTCCCAGTGATCTAGGGTTTAGAAGACCGGGAGGAGGAGGAGGTGTCGGAGGCGGCTAGGGAGACGGCGACGGGCTGACGCCGGCGGCGCGGGTGTAGAGGGGCTAGGGCTTGGTGTTTTGGGGCAGCCCTCCCCCTCTATTTATGAGAGGGGGGCAGCCTTGGAAAGTGTGGGTTTGAATCCAAATCCAAACCCAAGTTGAATTGAGAGAAGGACTTGTTCCTTCTTCCACTAGGAAACCAATGTTCCAGTTTGACTTTTCAAACTCCCGTTTGACTTTCAATTTTAGAGCTTTAATTCTCTATCACAAATGCTCACACCAAGTGACCTAGGATATGATCCAATCATTTCACTTACCCATGACACATTCATGGACCATTCCCCTTCTGGTTCGGTGAACCTTCTAGAACCTCTCCGGTGAAAACATCGGAATCTTTCCCGAACTCCGGAATCGGACTTTCCTTATATGAATCCTATTCTCCGGACCATCCCGGATCTCCTCGTGATATCCCGGATCCCATCCGAGACTCCGAACAACATTCGGTATCCCTACTAACATTCCATATCTACTAAACAACATGGAATCCTTAAGTGTGTCTCCCTACGGTTCGTGAATTATGCGGACGTGACCGAGACACTTCTCCGATCAATAATCAATAGAGGAATATGGAAATCCATATGGCTCCCACATATTTCTACGATTACTTTGTGATCGAATGAACCACTTACATATGATACCAATTTCCCTTTGTCTCACGATAGGTTATATATCTGAGGTTTTGATCGTCGATATCTCTGCATACCTAGTTCAATCTTGTTACCGATAAGTACTCTTTTCTCATTCCCGTGATATGTGATCCCTTGTGAGCCAGTCACATGCTTGCAAGCCAATTGGATGACATTCCACCGAGAGGGCCCAGAGTATATCTATCCGTCATATGGATGGACAAATCCCACTCTTGATCCATGTGCCTCAACACATACTTTCCGAACACTCAATGCCACCTTTATAGCCACCCAGTTACAGTGTGGTGTTTGATGTCATCAAAGCATCCTTTCGGTGATGGTGATTAGCATGATCTCATGGTCGAAGGAATTAGGTTACTATGTATCAGAAAGCTTATAACAAATGAACTATTGAAATGACTTGATCTTAATGCTACGCTTATCTATAGGAGTATGTCCATCATACCATTCTCCTAATGATATGATCTTGTTGTTAACAACATCTCGATGTTCATGATTGGGAAACCACGATCATCTATTAACCAACACGCTAGTATTACAAAGAGGCTTTACTAGGGACTCTAATTTAGTTTACAAATCATACAAGTATTAATGTTTCCGGTTAATACTGTTATAGCATGAATGTAAACATTTATTATAAACACAAAGATATAATAATAACCACTTCTATTATTGCCTCTAGGGCATATCTCAAACACCACCAGCATACGCCCCCACGGTTTCGCCATCACCCCTTCATCTCAATGTGACCCACGGTGTGAGGCTAGTAGACCCGATAAGAGGCGACCTTGGTGGGGGTCGGCAACACAGTAACACGCGGGAGGGAACAACCTCCACCGTCGGGGGCGATAGCTGATCGGATGTAGCAACAAGGGAAAACCAGGCCCTCGATGGCCTGGCCGAGCCCAAACAGGCTCGTGAAGCCCCGCCATGACACTGCAGCAAGGGTGTCACCGCGGCCGCCGACCCTAGATCCAGCTCCTACTCCTCCGTCCACCAGTGGATCTGCCGCCACCGCAAATCCCCGCCGCCAAGCAGCAACGTCGTCGCCACCATGCTCACCCAGCCCAGCCGGACCGCCGTCGGTCTGAGCAACCCCACCTGGGCCAAAAACACCAATCCCCACCTTGGCGAGTCCCATGTAGGGTTTCGTAGCATGGAAAACAAAAAATTTCTATCGCATACAAACAAACAAGCCAAGATCTATCTACTAGATTGTAGCAACGAGTCGATGGAATAACTTACCCTCGAAGATTCCAAAGTGTTTAACGAGAGCGGATTCTCGTGGGTGATGTAGTCGTACTCTTCCCGATCTCAAGATCGCGTAGACGATCCTTCCGGTGCTGCGTTTCGGCAGCGCTCCCGCAGTCGGTCACACGTTCGGTACTCGACGAAGACCTTCCTCTCCCTTGTTCCAGCAGGCAGCGAAGGTTGTAGCACTCTCCTCGCGATTCCGGCAGCACAACGGCGTGGTACCGGAAGTAGAGGGGAGATCTCGCAGGGCTTCGCCTTAAGCCGGAGCGAGTATGGTGGAGTATGAGAGAGCTCCTCGGCGATCTAGGGTTTAGACACACCAAGGAGGAAGTGCTAGAGCCGGTGTCTAGGGTTCCGGGGACCCCCAAGTCGGTGGCTAGGGCAAAACCCTAGGGGGCGGCGGCTATGGTGGGCTGCAGCTTGTAGGGTTTGAGGTGAGGGACTTGTGTGCTCTAGGAGGGAGCCCTGCCCCTCCTTATATAGGTGGAGGGGGGCCGGCGGCCAAGGGGAGGGAGAGGAGTCCCTTCCCAACTCGGCTTGGAGGGTTGCCGCCGGTTGGAGGAGGGAACTCCTCCCCAACTCGGATTCCCCCCCTCCTCCTCTTTTCCACTTTCCAATTTTAGCTATTTGACTTTTCAATTTAGCTATTTGACTTTTTCAAACTAGGATTCAATTTAATCCTTTATTTGGAACAGCGAGGACACTTAGTACATGATGCAATCATACCAACTTGATACAACACATTCATGTACCCTTCCCTTCCGGAGTGCCGGACATTCCGGAACATTCTAGAACATTCCCGATGAAAACACCGGAATCATTCCCCAACTCCGAAACGGGACTTTCCTTATATGAATCTTATTCTCCGGACCATTCCGGATCACCTCGTGATATCCCGGATCCCATCCGAGACTCCGAACAACATTCGGTCTCTTTCTCATAATACCATAACTACTCAAACAACGTCGAATCCTTAAGTGTGTCTCCCTACGGTTCGTGAATTATGCGGACATGATCGAGACACTTCTCCGAACAATAACCAATAGAGGAATCTGGAAATTCATATGGCTCCCACATATTTCTATGATTACTTTGCGATCGAATGAACCACTTACATACGATACCAATTTCCCTTTGTCTCATGATAGCTTACTTATCCGAGGTTATGATCGTCGGTACCTCTGCATACCTAGTTCAACCTCGTTACCGATAAGTACTCTTTTCTCGTTCCCGTGATATGTGATCCCTTGTGAGCCAGTCACATGCTTGCAAGCTAATTGGATGACATTTCACCGAGAGGGCCCAGACTATATCTATCCGTCATATGGATGGACAAATCCCACTCTTGATCCATGTGTCTCAACCAATACTTTCCAAACACTCAATGCTACCTTTATAGCCACCCAGTTACGGTGTGGTGTTTGATGTCATCAAAGCATCCATCCGGCAAAGGTGATATGCATGATCTCATGGTCGAAGGAATTAGGTTACTATGTATCAGAAAGTATATAGCAATTGAACTATTGAAATGACTTGATCTTTATGCTACGCTTATCTATAGGAGTATGTCCATCATATCATTCTCCTAACGATATGATCTTGTTGTTAATAACATCTCAATGTTCATGATAGGGAAACCACAATCATCTATTAACCAACAAGCTAGTATTATATAGAGGCTTTACTAGGGACTTCAAATTAAGTTTACAAATCACACAAGTATCAATGTTTCCTTGTTAATACTATTATAGCATGAATGTAAACATTTATCATAAACACAAAGATATAATAATAACTACATTTATTATTGCCTCTAGGGCATATCTCCAACATCCCACTACATGGACAGAGAGGACCGGTAACTCCAAGCATGAAGGAGCAGAAGGCCGAGCCGCACAGCATACACGGCGCCTCCGTGACGCCGACGAGTCATGACCTTCAGAACACAGTCGGTTCTGACTGGCGACACCATGGCAAGGCCCACCTGGCCCGCAACTGGACCTGCCACATATGGCCATGGGAGGGGCATCGTTGCCGGCCTCAGCCTGCCAGGCCCAGATCAGGCCCACCTGGACCAGATCTGGCTGGCGAGGCCACACCGCTGGCACCCCTGGCCGCCCGCTCCTACGTCCACCCCCGAAGCACCCGCTGCCGCCAGCCGCCGTCGTGGGCACCCGCCACCGCCGAGGATCGAACGCCACCGGAAAGCCCCGCCACCGTCTGCCACTGCCCCGCGCAGGGCCCTAGGGACGCAGACAAGGGAGGCCCATCGCTGCCAGCACCACGCGGGCTTAGCCTGGCAGCGTGCATCGATGGCAGCGGGGGAGGAGGGAGGGAAGAGGGCGAAGGGCTGGAGTTCGCGAGCACCCGCCCGGTCACCCGCGGGGGACGACTCGGACAAGTCGTTTTTTCCGTCTAATCCTTGGAAGCTTCCAGCAACAGGACGATGGACAAGTCAACTTCCAAACTCGTATGACTCATGAGCATCTACATGATTTCCTACAAAATCTCAAAACTTATGAATCTATGTGTGATGCATTTTGGGGGTACTGCATACAAAATAAACACATGCATACAAAATAAACACATGATTTTGGGAGGAAAGAAGATAGAAAGAGTAGACATAGGTGAAGATGGAGTGCATTGGAAAGCTTATACAAGTCTAGAGTCACATTCATATAAAATTGGAGCCACGTGAAAATGAAATTCTTGATTCTACGATTCAAAAGACATATGTAGGAAATAAACATAAAGATCGTAATCCTTCACAAGTCCTCCAGGAATTTAGAAACCAAAGATGTCCTTACATAATTCAAATTCTAGATACTTTCTTAAGTTCTTTATCCCACAATACTCTGAACTTCAAAGAAATCTTATCATTGCCTTTGACACCTACTCATTGTACCATAATTTAGGAAGTATTCATATCCCTTATCCAAGTAACTAAGCATGCAACCTTTTGTTTCTACACATGTGTTATTTATATTCATCGTTTAATCAAACATGCAATACAAACAAGTCTTGAAGATGTTATGTCTAGACTTGATGAGATATATTATTGTCGTGGCTTTCTTATGTGTAGAAATCAAAATTGTGTGTTACTGGAACTTTTTTGGCAAAATAAGACTAGAAACAAAGTTAGGTTTTGTTTTTAGATAAATTATGTTGGAGTCAAAGATGGGGGGATGTGATCCTAAAGGAATATCCTATTAAGTCACTTGATATGTCAGATCATTCAAAGAGATTTCTTGTCTATCATAGCAGCATGCATTAGCTCTTTTTTGTTCAATTCTCGATTAATCGACAATTTAATATAACATCTCATGTTTTTATATGAGTATCCAAATATGACATTTCACATATTTTTTGGTTTAAATGTTTGTAGTTTCAAATCATTAACAATATGTTTTCATCTTCTTTCTAGGTGCTCTCATATTCATATATTCTAAGCACGCATCTACCCAATCACGGTTCCATGTTTTTTCTATTATGATACGTACAAGTAACATTCGATCATCCCGTATGCAGGTCTAGCATCCATCACAATTCACAAGGTATGCTACTTGTACGTATGCGGGTCTAACATTCAATCAGCCCGTATGCGAGTATATTTTTATAGCTAACTAAACTATTGTGTAAGTTGGCTATGAGTTGTGCTTGCATGCATATGACACGACAATGGCTTATAAACGATGGTTACGTCTATTATTAAACTTGCAGCTAGTGAAGTACCACAGTCCACGTGGTGGACAGGAATGGCAAGGAGACTCACAAACTTGCAAGTAAACCCATCATCGAAATTTCGAAAAACAGACCAAAACTACTGCACGCGTTGACGCTGCATCAGAGGATCTGCGCACTGAGTCAGTGGGTGTGCACTGGTGGCATCGCCAATATTGACCGGCAGGGCAGGGCAGGGCCCCAGTGGCGGAACTACCAAAACACCGTCGGGAAAATTCAAGCGCCGAAAGGCACGATCGGCATGGCAAAGCCTGGGATTTGTGAGGCAGTTTCGGGAGTCGGTCGCCTTGTACTACGTGCTCCCGACGTACGGACGAAGAAGTCGTTCTTGGCCCGGTAGGTAAGTAAAACGCCAGCGGCCAACGTGCAGGGCCGGCCGGTGGTTCTGCCGCACTCTGATCGGCGCGGCTCGACACGTACGTAGCGGGGGAAGCTTAGGTCGCGGATACCAGTGGGACGGCGAGCCCGTGCGTGAATCACGACCGGCCATGTTTGGAAACGATTGCGGATGCCGCCACCGTACGCACGTGCCGCGTCCATATTCTGGAGGCAACCGGCATGGGCCAGTGGCTGACGTGTCGCGCAGCTTGGGGGGTCGCGGGGCTTCGTGTGTCGTCTCTTCCGTGGTCTTGCAAGCAATCGCAAGCGTTCGAAATTGGAAACACCGCAGCTAGCGCCCAGCTGATGATAGATCGGCGGCGTCATATACGATTGTGCACGCACTTGTCATGCATGCCCGGGCCCGGCCCGCTGAGGTACGTAAGCTTGGAGCACGTTAGAGACGCCGAGGACCGGCTCTATTTCGCGCGACTCTACTACACGTACGGGAGGATGCTACCCATGATGTGGTGGGTCACGATCGACAGCGGCCTGTGGAAAAAAAAACAGCAATATCGAACCAATTGGATTATGGTCATGCATATCGTTCACGTCAGTGGCTGTGCTGCAAACTCTGCATCTCTCTACTAGTAGAAAAGAAGAGATGCATGGGGCCAATGCAGGGCTGACAAGCAATCGGCTTCTATGTGCAGGTGATTTATTAATGGAGTTTGGCCGGAGCAAATACACTGGACAATCGTCCATTTGCAATACTGCAAGTAGAATGTTGCCCTGACCTGATGCACCGCGCTCCAGGTCACCATATTTTGGGGAAGCTGACCTAACTCCCGGTTACAGAGTACGTTTAGAGTCGCCGTCGTGTATACGTGTGCTTAGAAAGTACGTATCCAGTGCACCCGGCCCACTACAGGAAATCAACGGTTTGCCGTGCCCCGGGCACACGGCAAAGGACGAAATCCTCACGGCAAATAGTTTGCCATGAGTAACATCGCATTGGGCGAACGGCAAAGAATTTGCTGCATGCGAGTGTTTTTCAAACTCTTGGCACTGACGGCCGGGAGGTGTGCCCACAACGGATGATTTTCCATGGATCCCCCAAGCTGATCCGCCGTCAGTATTTTTTGACGCTCGGGAAACGCTGAGCCCTGAGGTGGGTATCATGATCTGATTCATAGTGAGCATTTTCAGGCGTAGTGTGACGGCCGAAACGTTTTTCGGTCGGCTCGAATTTAAAATAAAAAGGCTAACCTTTTCTTATATATGCTAAATTGATTTGCCATGAGTACAGGACACGAGCGGACTAAAGGGAAAAGAAACTAGCGTGCCGTACCCGTGAGTGGTCGGGAGCAACCCTTGCGTCCCCCCCCCCCTCCCTCCCCGCTCCGTCATACGTCCAAAACGTATTTACTTTTACGAACACTTTTACTATTGTTTCTTCTCTAAACTTGTGTGACTTGGATAAAACTAACACAGACTAACGCTGTTTTTAGCAGAATTATTTTGGTGTCTAGTTTTTGTGCAGAAAATTAACTATAAGAAAAAATCCCGAAAAATATGTAAAAAATTCTATTTCACCAGAAGATCCATGGAGCCAGAGTACGAGACAGAGTGGAGCCTGAGGGCCCCACACCCCTGCCAGGCGCGGGCCTGGCCTGACCACGCCTAGGGAGGGTGCGGCCACCTCAGGCACCCCCTCGACCTCCCTCTTCGCCTATCAGAAGCCGCTTGACCTAAAATCCGGAGGGGGTTTGGCGTTTTTTCAGAAAGTGTTCCGCTGCGCCGCCACCACCAGAAACCGCGATTCGGAACCAGAAACTCCGTTCTGGCACCCTGCCGGGACGGGGAATTTGGGGAGGATCATCGCTATCGTCATCACCAACGTCTCTCCATCAATCATCCATGTTTCCCTCATCCATGAGTGAGTAATCCCCCGCTATAGGCTATGAGGATGGTAGAGATTGGATGAGTTCTATCATGTAATCGAATAAGATTGTTAGGGCATGGTGCCTAGTATCTCTATTAATGCTATTTGACTTTGTTGCAACTTGTTGTGTTTAATGCTTGTCACTAGGGCCCGAGTGCCATGATCTCAGATCTGAACGTATTATTGAATCATTATGATAGTATTGTTTATGATCTTATCTGCAAGTTGTGTACACATATCATTGTCCGGATCTAAAGGCCCTGGAGTGACAGAAATTGGGACAACCGGAGGGGATGGCTGTGATGTGAGGATCAGATGTGTTCACGAAGTGTTAATGCTTTGCTCCGGTGCTTTATTAAAAGGAGCACCTTAATAGCCAGTAGTTTCCTTGAGGCCCCGCTGCAACGGGCTGGCTGGACAGAAGATATTGTGCAAGTTCTCATTGCGAGCACGCATGATTATATATGGAGCACATGCCTAGGATTGTTTAGTACTTGAATGCTTATTCTTATTTATCTGCAATTCCCTAGATCTTGAAGTTACATGTTTAGACTCGTCCATATAACGCCCGTCCATCCATCCCTATGCCTACCGCACTCGAATCCTATTGTTTGCTACTACTATTACTATTGCTCTTGTTTTACTGCTGTTGTTGCTTTACTGTTGCTACTACAAACTATTGCTACTGATAAACTTCTATTAGCAAGAATTGTTTTTAGGTGTAGCTGAACTGACAACTCAGTTGTTAAGGCTTATAAGTATGGCTCCCCTTGTGTCGAATCAATAAATTGGGTAATATTACCCTCGAAGACTGTTGCGGTCCCCTATACTTGTGTGTCATCAAGACTATTTTCTGGCATCGTTGCCGGGGAGCATAGCTTTATTGTGAGTTCACTTGGATCTATTATTGTTCACTGCTACTTCTTTCATCATGGGGAGTCTCGTGATGGAAAGTTTCCTATTTTATCATCCACTACAAGAAGTGGTACAGTCCTAAACACCTCTGCTGCTCTGGATTCACCGTCTGTTATAAGTAAGCTTGTTACACCACCACCACATACTCATGCTACACACACTGCTACTACTGCTGAATCTGAAACTGCTTTTGATACCCATGATGTTACTTCTAATGTGCTTGATGCGAGTAGTTTATTAGGTCATTTCCTAGATGCTACTATGGCTAGTCTAGGAAATACTGAAACTCCTAGTGAAGACACTGTTACACCTGTTAGCTCACCTGAGTCTAGAGAGAGATATGATATTAATGATGGTTACATTGAGTTTACTGATGAATTTATTGAAGAGTGCCAAAACACACGTGGTACTAGTGCTATTAAGAGTCTCCTTGCGAGACATACCATTATTCCTAAGCTGTCCTCTGATCCTAAGTTTTCCACCTCTCACATAGATATTAAAAATAAAGATTATGATTTTCTCTTGATTTATCCTATTTGGACATTGTTGAGAAAGAACCTTTTTGTGGGACTGAAAATGAGAGTGTTGTGGCTCATATGAATGAGCTTTCCACTATGAGTGCTTTATTCTATGATGATTTTAAGATGCGCTAGTACTTTGTTACTAAGATCTTCTCTTTTTCACTAAATGGAGAAGTTAGGGCTTGGTTTAATAGATTAACTCCTGGTTCCATTGATAGTCCTGATTGTTTGATTGCTTCTTTCTTCCAGAAATATTTTCCTCCTAGTGCTAGACATGCTGCTTTGCAGAGATTTTTTTTATTTTAAACAAGGAGAAGAAGAAGAATTGCCTGAGTCATGGACAAGGTTTTGTGTCTTGATTCATGCACATCCTGGATGTCCATTACCTAAAAATGAGATTCTTGATATTTATTATAATGGACTAACTCATGATTCTAGAACATACCTAGATAGCTTTGCTGATTGTGTTTTCAAGAAAAGAACTCCTACAGATGCTGAAGAATTAATGGCTAAAATAAGCAAGAATTATGATGATTGGACTTCAACTGAGCTAAATACACCTAAGCCTATTACTCCTGAACCAGTTCCAACACCAACACCAAAGAAGAGGGGAGTTATTGCATTAAATGATAAAGTGATAAAGGAAGCTAAGAAGTGTCTAAAGGAAAAAGGTATTAGAGCTGAAGATGTGAAGAATCTACCTCCTATAGAAGAATTATGTAAGCCAATTCCCCACTCATCCACTATTGAGGTACATTCTCTCCAACACTTTGATAAAGGTGATATTCCTTATGATAAGCCTCCTGATCAATGTTTAGAAGAACTTGACATTTTTATTGTTAAGCAAGGTAATTTTAATAAACAAGTTTAGAATCATTTATTGGAAAACTCTAGAGCTATTAAAGAGTTGAAAGATATTGTGGAAAGAACTTCTAATGATATTAAAATGCTTTGTAAACACTTTCAAATGGTTTAAACCCAGATTGATCAACTTGATAAGGTGCAAAAGGATATGCTAGTTAATGCCTCAGGAGATAAACATGCTTATGGAATTAGAACTAGGAGTGGTATAGCTACTCAAGATCCGTTATATCATGAGGGACACCCTAAAAGAATTGAGCAGGATTCTCAACAAGGTGAAAGTAGTGTTAGTCCTCGTAAGAGAAAGAAAAAGAAACATAAAATAGTTGAGGAACCACTTGAACCTGTTGTAGATCCTAATAGTATTTCTGTCTCTGATGCTGAAACTGAGAGCGATAAAAATGATACTCCTGATAAGGAGAAAGTGGAGGAAGAACCTGAGAAGCACACTAAGAACACTAGGTACACTAAGGAAGATTTTATTGCTAATAAACATGGTAAAGAGAGAGAACCTTGGGTGTAGAAACCTATGCCTTTTCCAGGTAAGAAACACAAGTCAAAGGAGGAAGAACACTACAACAAGTTTTATGAGTGGATGAAACCTTTATTTTTGCAAATTCCTTTGACTAATGCTATTAAGTTGCCTCCTTATTCAAAGTATATGAAGGACATTGTCTCTAATAAAAGGAAGATTCCTAATGAGGAAATTTCTACTTTGCTTGCTAATTATTCCTTCAATGGTAAGGTTCCAAAGAAACTTGGTGATCCAGGTATACCAACTATCCCTTGCTCTATTAAGAATAATTATGTTGGAACTGCTTTATGTGATTTGGGAGCTGGAGTTAGTGTTATGCCTTTTTCTCTCTATAAGAGACTCCAGCTAGAAAAGTTGTTACCAACTGATATATCTTTGCAAATGGCTGATAATTCAACTACTATTCCTGTTGGTATATGTGAGGATGTTCATGTTCAAGTGACTCATAATTGCTTGGTTTTAACTGATTTTGTTGTGCTTGAAATGCCTGAAGATGATAATATGTCTATTATTCTTGGGAGACCTTTTCTTAATACTGCAGGTGTTGTCATCAATTGTAATCAAGGAAAAGTAACTTTTAATATTAATGACAAAGAGCATACTGTTTATTTCCCCAAGAAGGTTGCTAAAAGCTATTGCCCGAACTCCATTGAAAATGTTGAGAGCATCAAGGTTGGAGAAATATATTGTCCCATTCCACAAGAAAGTTTTGAAACTATTATGGTTGGGACCATTGCTATCAAGTTTGAGGTAACATAATCACTTTGTGGAATGAAAAGTTTTGTTTCATATAAGATTGTTTTTGTAACAAGACTTGATCAACCTTGTTAACAAAAGGATTTTAATGAACAAAATAATGTTTTCACTATGGTTATACTTGCTCACTTTTACTTTTTTCCTTCTTAGTCTTTGTTTTTTCTCTTGATAGCTTTAGTTTTGCTAGTTGTTTGCTTGTTAGAGTGTCTTAGAACTTCTGTAGTTTGGTTTTTGTTTGATTTTTCTTCTTCTAAAAAATATTTTATGCGAGAATATCAATTTTCATACCCTGAAAATTCGCCAAAAATAAAGTTTTCCCGAAAAATCCTAGAAAATTCAAAATAAAATTTTCCTCCAAAAAAGGGGTAGAGGGACACCTGGAGTGACCCAGGGGGGCACCCCAGGCCAACACACCCCCTGGTGGCGCGGCCAACCCTAGGGGCGCGTCTGGCTGGGGTGTGGCCCACCTGTGGCCCTCCAAAGTGCCTCCTCCCAGCCATCTTCTTTCTCTCTCCCGAAAAACACCAGAAAACTTTCTCAAGCTCGAGCTATTGCTATTCTTGCTCTTGATTTTCGATCTCCTTGCTCAGGCCATCTTTGCTGCTGATTTTTGGAGGGATTTCTCCTTGGTATGTGCCTCCTCCACTTGTCCAATTAGATTTGTAATTGGTAGATTGTATTTTGAGTATTTTACTTCTATAGGTGTCAGGTTGTGTGAGCTTGCATGCTTGTTCTATGCTTAGAAATTTATTTTGATGCTTGTGTAGCCCTCTAGCAAGTTCCTATAGTAGTTGCTCATCATTTATCAACTTGGAAATCACTTGGTTTGATGTTTGTCTAAAAGTTTCAGAAAAAAAGAGGTCATGGACAACCACACATTTGGTGAAATATTTGAGAGTGACGCACCTAGGAGGGAAAGGCCTTCAATATCATCCTCCCGAGCTAGGCCCTCATACAATGAGGATCTCATTACACCTCGATTTGGTGACGAGGGAGATGATGGGGATGCACACGCTTCCACCTTTCCTTTCCCAACCTTCTTGCGGGCTGCTGGGATTCTTGAGGATTTTCTAACCTTGGCTCGGAGGGTTGGACTAACAAGTTATATGCAGGATGATAGCGTGCAATATGCTACGCTCACTAAAACATTTGTGGAGAGATTCTCTTTTTCTAACAACATGTTCAAACCATATGTGTCTTTCAAAATTTATGCCAGGCCTTACACCATGACATTGAAGAAATGTTGTGAGACCCTGGGCCTTGGTACAGCTGGGTTGGTGAAGAAGATTCCTGTTCAACCCACTGATTTGTTGGAGCTCTACCGTGGGATAACTAATGATGATGACTGTAGATCCCAACGGGGAAAGATAAGAAATATTCAACTTCCAGCTATCAGGTACGTTGCTTATTATCTTTCCACTAGTGTTCTTGGTAGGGAGAACACTTTCCAACTATCATTTGGCCTTCATAGCTGCTGCGCTCAACAATGAAACTACGTAAAATCTCGGTTCTCTCATTGCTCGTCGCTTAGCTGCTAAGGGACCCATTTATGAGGAAATTATTGATGCACGTGTTGTTGCTGCCTTGGATCTTGCTGTTGATCCAAATGATACAGTTTTGGCTCCTCAGAGGCTTGATCTTGCTGCTATGAAAGCGTATCACTTTGTCACTGCTGGGTCTACCCTTGAGAGCCTGGTTTATTGAATGTTGTTTACTGACGGGGAAGAGAGAGAGACCCCTCTACCCCAAACCACTTTGTTCAGTATTTCTCAGATACCTTTTTCACACTCCAAGGAGGAGATGGATGAGAAGATGCGCATTCTTGGCTTTCATGGGCACTATCAGGGGGGCGCGCCATCATATGACCCCTCTGTACACTACACAGGGGAGTCCTCGAGCTCTTACCAGGACGAAGGGGCCTCCTCAACGTACTACAGAAGTGCACCTACTTGGTCACCTTGGAGTTGATCCCCACTTAGGCCAAAAGCCTAAGCTTGGGGGGGGGGGGTATACCGACATCACACTCATCTATATATATCATGTTCGGTCAGTTCTTTGTTTATCCATTGTTTCGCTTTCTTTTTGGTTTTTGTTTCTGCTTTCTCAAAACACAAAAATACCAAAAATATTTTTGTTGTTTCTCTTGGTTTGTTTCTTTGCTTTTTAGCTTTGGTTTGCCTTAAAAGAAAAAATCCAAAAAGTTTTTGCTTTGTTTGGTTTTGCTTGATTTGCTTGCTTTAAAAAAATCGAAAACACCAAAAATATTTGTTGTTCTTCTTTGGTTTTGTGAGTTCTTTGCATGGTTCATCCATCCTAAGTGGATTTTGGTTTCATGTTATTATTCAAGTCACACAAGTGAAGGACAATAATGAAGGTTAAGACAACTTGAAGTATGGTAAGAGGCTGGTAACAAACTCTATTTGTTTTCATTTTTGTACATATACTCATCATTGTAAGCATGCTTAGTCTGTTCATGTAAGGTGTATGTTATTTATGGATGCTTAGTAGTTCTTGCTTTCTTGTGATTAGCTCCAGCTTGCTAATAGTTTGTAGCATGTCATATGAATGTTTGCTTGCATTGTTTTATTCATAACTTGGTATGATATTGTGGTATCCTCCTCTGAATGCTTCATGTGAATCGACTTGGCACATGCCCATGCATGCATATAACTAAATAATAGCCAGTAAGCCTCGATGATTTATTTTGTCTTAGAGCTCTTGTATCACTTTCATGTCATAATTAGTCATGTTTTGTTGCAAGCATGATTATGACAGCTATGGGTCTCTCGTTTATCGCTCCCTCTCTATTGCTATCCTTCACTTGCGCTGAGTATGAGCTCTACGTGTGCATATAACTCCCCAAAACCAATTTTGCCAACTGTGTCCACCATACCTACCTATTAGCATCATTTGCTATTTCAGTGCATATTCATTATGCCTTGTTTTATTCCAAATAAAATATTTGTCTGTTTTGAGAAAATTAGTTAGTAAAGCTCTTATGAACTTGATGGCACACTTTATTTCTTGCACTTAATAATCCTGAACCATTGTGACCTGTCCATGAAAGTTATATGCTTGAAAATTATAGGCCGGGAATTAGCAGAACCGTGCTATCACGGGGAACGCTTTCAACACTTATGGATACATATCCCGTTGATACCATGCTATTTTGTTTACGGATGTCGTCGATGTGAAACAAAATGGGGATCTTGTGAGTTCATGGAGTTATATATATGTGTTAGAGAAACGCCTGGGCCACTAGCCTAAGCCATGCCTAATCATGGTGGAAACTTGCAGCATCACCATAATGAGCAATATGTGAAGCATCCTCAATAAAAATCTATGCAAATAGTAAATAAAAAGATCGTTGAGATGCTCATTATCTGCTTGCCTTGTCATTTTGATCATGGGATAGCTCCTATATCATGTGCAAGGGGTACCCCATATAGGGTTTCGTAGCATGGAAAACAAAAAATTTCTATCGCATACAAACAAACAAGCCAAGATCTATCTACTATATTGTAGCAACGAGTCGATGGAATAACACACCCTCGAAGATTCCAAAGTGTTTAACGAGAGCGGATTCTCGTGGGTGATGTAGTCGTACTCTTTCCGATCTCAAGATCGCGTAGACGATCCTTCCGGCGCTGCGTTCCGGCAGCGCTCCCGTAGTCGGTCACACGTCGGTACTCGACGAAGACCTTCCTCTCCCTTGTTCCAGCAGGCAGCGGAGGTTGTAGCACTCTCCTCGCGATTCCGGCAGCACAACGGCGTGGTACCGGAAGTAGAGGGGAGATCTCGTAGGGCTTCGCCTTAAGCCGGAGCGACTATGGTGGAGTATGAGAGAGTCCCTCGACAATCTAGGGTTTAGACACTCTGAGGAGGGGGCTAGTCCGGCAGCTAGGGTTTGACCTAGGTGGCGGTCGCGAGTGCCCTAGGGCCAGCGGCGGCTATGGAGGCGGCGGCGGCGGCTTGGGGCTAGGGTTTAGAGGTAGGGAATTTGTGTGTCTAGGAGGGGAGCCCTACCCCTCCTTATATAGGTGGAGGGAGGCGCGCCAGGGGAGGGGAGTCCCTCCCCAACTCGGACCCAAGGTGGGCCGGCGGTGGAGGTGGGACTCCTCCCCAACTCGGTTTCCACCTCCCCTCCACTTCCCAAAATAGCCGTTTGACTTTCAAATTGCCGTTTGACTTTTTCAAACTAGGATTTGATTAAACCCTTTATTTTGTTCAGCGATGACACCTAGTACATGATGCAATCATACCAACTTGATATAACACATTCATGTACCCTTCCCCTTCGGAGTGCCGGACATTCCGAAACCTTCTAGAACATTCCGGATGAAAACAACGGAACCATTCTCCAACTCCGAAACAAGACTTTCCTTATATGAATCTTATTCTCCGGACCATTCCGGATCTCCTCGTGATATCCCGAATCCCATTCGAGACTCCGAACAACATTCGGTCTCTTTCTCATCATTCCATAACTACTCAAACAACGTCTAATCCTTAAGTGTGTCTCCCTACGGTTCGTGAATTATGCGGACATGATCGAGACACTTCTCCGAACAATAACCAATAGAGGAATCTGGAAATTCATATGGCTCCCACATATTTCTACGATTACTTTGCGATCGAATGAACCACTTACATACGATACCAATTTCCCTTTGTATCACGATAGTTTACTTATCCGAGGTTATGATCGTCGGTATCTCTGCATACCTAGTTCAACCTCGTTACCGACAAGTACTCTTTTCTCGTTCCCGTGATATGTGATCCCTTGTGAGCCAGTCACATGATTGCAAGCTAATTGGATGACATTTCACCGAGAGGGCCTAGAGTATATCTATCCGTCATATGGATGGACAAATCCCACTCTTGATCCATGTGTCTCAACCAATACTTTCCGAACACTCAATGCCACCTTTATAGCCACCCAGTTACGGTGTGGTGTTTGATGTCATCAAAGCATCCATCCAGTAAAGGTGATATGCATGATCTCATGGTCGAAGGAATTAGGTTACTATGTATCAGAAAGCATATAGCAATTGAACTATTAAAATGACTTGATCTTTATGCTACGCTTATCTATAGGAGTATGTCCATCATATCATTCTCCTAACGATATGATCTTGTTGTTAATAACATCTCAATGTTCATGATAGGGAAACCACAATCATCTATTAACCAACAAGCTAGTATTATATAGAGGCTTTACTAGGGACTTCAAATTAAGTTTACAAATCACACAAGTATCAATGTTTCCTTGTTAATACTATTATAGCATGAATGTAAACATTTATCATAAACACAAAGATATAATAATAACTACATTTATTATTTCCTCTAGGGCATATCTCCAACACCCCATTGGCGGTTCTCTATGATATGCATGTATTTACAGTGACAAGAACTTATGGGAAACTAAAGTTGATTAGCATGAGGAGCGGCCCTCGTACTCAAGGGACATGGGATTTTCAGTTTATGGTCTGTCAAGCATATAACTCAGATTGGACGTCACTTTCACCTTAACCATATAAACATGCCTATGATAGGGGCAATGAGAGCTCAAAGCTAATGAATACCTTACTTTCAGCATTTGGAAGCCTTTCAAACTTTTCAAAACCTTTTTACTTCCTTGTTGAGTCCCCACTTATTCTATGAGCACCTTCTTGAGAGCATAGTTGTCATTCTTGTGTTTGTTCCAAAACTTGGTTAATTATGTCATGACTTTGATGCTTGTATCTCTGATATCTTTACTTCAAGTCTTCACTTGAACTTCAGAAGGTGCCTTGGCACTTATATTGTGCTCTACAAAGAAAGGCAAGCGAGATACCACTCTATCATACCTTCTTATGAGTATTGCAATGTTGCTTATGTTTATGTTTCATGCTACTTATTATTATTGAGTTGGTTTCTCTTCATAGCTTGCAATGACTATTGAGTAGACTTAGTTGCATACTTCTTATTATGAATAGTTTAAGTATCTACTCCAGTGCTGAGAATATATACATCATATGAAGCAAATGTGTTCATGAAAGTTATTTTATCGCACTCAGTTTTCAACTGAATTGCTTGAGGACAAGCAATAAGCTAAGCTTGGGGGAGTTGATACGTCCAAAACGTATCTACTTTCCTAAAAAAATTGCTATTGTTTCTCCTTTAAACTTGTGTGATTTTGATACAACTAACACAGACCAACGCTATTTTCAGCAGAATTACCTTGGTGTCTAGTTTTTGTGCAGAAAATCAACTATCAGAACAATCTCGGAAAATATGCCAAAAAATCTATTTCAACAGAAGATCCACGGAGCCAGAGTACGGGACGAAGTGGAGGCCTGAGGGGCCCACACCCCTGCCAGGCGCGAGCCAGACCTGGCCGCGCCTGGGGAGGATGCGGCCACCTCAGGCACCCCCTCGGCCTCCTTCTTCGCCTATAAGAAGCCTCTTGACCTAAAAACCGGGAGAAGTCGTCGACGTTTTTCCAAAAAGAGTTCCGTTGCACCGCCACCACTAGAAACCGCGATTCGGAACCAGAAACTCCGACCCTGCCAGGACGGGGAATTTGGGGAGGATCATCGCCATCGTTATCACCAACGCCTCTCCATCAACCATCCATGTTTCCCCGTTAGGCTATGGGGAGTAATCCCCCGCTATAGGCTATGGGGATGGTAGGGATTGGATGAGTTCTATCATGTAATCGAATAAGATTGTTAGGGCATGGTGCCTAGTATCTCTATTAGTGCTATTTGACTTTGTTGCAACTTGTTGTGCTTAATGCTTGTCACTAGGGCCCGAGTGCCATGATCTCAGATCTGAATGTAATATTTAATCATTATGATAATATTTTTTGTGATCTTATCTACAAGTTGTGTACACATATCATTGTCCGGATCTAAAGGCCCTGAAGTGACAGAAATTGGGACAACCGGAGGGGATGACTGTGATGTGAGGATCAGATGTGTTCACGGAGTGTTAATGCTTTGCTCTGGTGCTCTATTAAAAGGAGCACCTTAATTTCCAGTAGTTCCCTTGAGGCCTCGCTGCAACGGGTTGGCTGGACAGAAGATGTTGTGCAAGTTCTCATTGCGAGCACGCATGACTATATATGGAGCACATGCCTAGGATTGTTTAGTACTTGGATGCTTATTCTTATTTATCTGCAATGCCCTAGATCTTGAAATTAAATGTTTAGACTCGTCCATGTAACGCCCGTCCATCCATCCATATGCCTACCGCACTCGAATCGTACTGTTTGCTACTACTATTACTATTGTTCTTGTTTTACTACTGTTGTTGCTTTACTGTTGCTACTACAAACTATTGCTACTGATAAACTTCTATTAGCAAGAATTATTTCTAGGTGTAGCTGAATTGACAACTCAGTTGTTAAGGCTTGCAAGTATTCTTTGGCTCCCCTTGTGTCGAATCAATAAATTGGGTAATACTACCCTCGAAGACTGTTGCGATGCCCTATACTTGTGGGTCATCACTCCGCCCCTCCCTCGCCGCCACCAAAGGGCGTGACCGGGCGAAGCCCGGCTGGTGCCGGCGGCGGAGGGGCCTCCTCACCCCTCTGCGCAGTGGGGGTTGGCACGGGCCAGCACCGGCGGCAGGAGGCTTTGTGTTGCGCGGGGCGCGGAGGGCGCGTCGGCTCTTCCCAGTGGCGGTAGGGTACGACATTGTGGTGGGTTGCGCAGCGGCGGTGCATGCTCGCTAGGGGTGGTGGCGGTTGGCCATGTCGGGTGACGAGGGACGGGTTCGGGATGGCTGCGTCGGTCCCTCTTCGCGTCAGCAGGTGGCGGGGGCGACGGGGTGGAGCACTTCAGGTCGACTCAGCACCTAGGAACCGTGGGGCGTGTAGTAGGGTGGCAGCATGGCTGTGTTGGCACCCTCTGGAGGCGTGGCGACGGTATGGGGTGTGTAGGAGGGAGGCGGTGGCTGCGACTACGTTGTAGCAGCATGGTGGCAGAGACTTTAGGGCCCTTTTTTGGGCCGGGCCGGGCCCGAGACCCGGTGTGTCTCTGCTGTCGCGCCCGGACGGAAACCACCATTGGTGGTGGAGGTCGATCTCCTTCGTGCGGCTGGGTCGCGGCCGCCATCCTATATCAACCAGACCTACCCCCAGCCTTGCAGGTCACGCAATGAACCTGGCTCGGTGGGTGCGAATCCGTGGACACCGGGGCGGCAGCCTCAGAAGGTGGACGGCTTCAACTTCCCTTCGGAGGAGGTGGTCCGGGAGGTGACATGAGATCCCCAGACCGACGCCGGTCCGGTAGGCCCGGGGGAGCTCGGTGGCGATGGTGTGACTACTTGGCAGCCGAGATTTGCCGATGCGGCAGATCTCCTGGTGGAAGGAGGAGTGGGGTCAGGGGCGGCGGTTGGCGTGTTCGGTGGCACCCTTTTTGTAGTGTGACGGCGGGACTTCACTAGCCTCCAGAGGCTCAGACAGGCCTGAGGGCCTGGTTTGTCTTGCTGCTGCACCCGGTCGGCTACAACCTGTTGGTGGTGGAGGTAGTTCCCTCCCGCGTACTGTTGACATGCCGACCATTACCGAAGTCTCCGCTCCCTCGGCTTACCGGCTTCGATCCGTGGTTCACGGTGTGACGGCAGTGGCGACTTCAAGACCAGGGTGGCGCGTGTTCGTGGGTGAAGGGTTTGGTGGAGCTTTACGAAGTGCCCGGGTGGGTGGCTTCGGAGGCGTCGGGAGAAATCCTTGTCTATTGACACTGGCACGGTGACGCCAGCGGGTATCACCTTCCTTCTTTAAGAGCGTCAGGGGCCTCCCTTCCCCACCCCCCGCTGCGTACCGGGGGAAACCCTAGTCCCTGGCCGGACAGCAGTGTCGTCGTCACTCCCCTTCTTGGAGGTGTTGTCTTGGTACGCAGGCGCTTTGGACTGCGGGATGTGTGGTGGTACTTCTCTGAGGGGCGCACCGGTTGCGAGTTGTTTTCGTTTTCGGCACACCGCCGTTGTCGGTTTTTTTCCTTTTCTTTCTTCTCGCGTTTCGTGTAGGGCTTGGGTTCTCCCCTGCGCCTTGTATCATGTGGTGTTTGTTCCTTTGGGCCATGTACTGCCTGGCCCAACAGCAGTATCACATGTGTGCTTTATTTATAAAACAGGGCGAAAGCCTGTTGAGAGAGAGAGAGAGAGTATAGGACACGAGCTCACGGAAAATTGGCTTCATTATTTCCAGCGGCACGACCCAATGTTCCTGGCCAGTCTGAACCAGTCATCATGGACACGAGGACTGTAGAACCACGACCCAGCAGTGCGATCCAAACTGACCGACTCATCTGGACCGATCCAAATGTTCACCAAATTTGGCCACAGATGCGTCTATTGGGACAACACGCGCGTCCTCGCTTGTCCTTCCCTTTACCTTAGCGGTCCCTCCCGCCAGTGACACACAGACGACTGCTTTCCCACAAAAACCTTTTCCCAAATTTTGGTCGGCGGATACGGAAGCCGTGGAGGCCACCATCACAATCGCTGCTAGCCCGACCACTGGCGGCGCTGCCAAGAAGTTGCCCAAGCCGAACAAGCTGGCCAAGGATATGATGCCAAAAGAGTGTCGCTGCGAGTCATCAAAGAGCGCATGCCATAGAGAGGCCACTAGAGCCCGTAGGATGGCGTCCATGCTTAAGGCCGAACGACAGAAAGAGAACAAACACATCCTCCCAATGCAAGCCAATACCAACACCGACGTGATAGTTTGGCATGCCGTCGACTAGGCCTTCATCATGTTGAAGGAAGAGGTGCTCATAGTCGCATTGGGCCAGGGCGATGTTCTACCTTTGGTTGCACCTCTCCATGTTGCAGATGACGCATCGTCGACAAGATCGATCTCGTCAATGCCGAGGGGCCAGCCACCTCTTCAACCAAGTACGTCAACCTTGCATATGCCATCGCATGACATGAGACACGCGAGACACAGTGGTGCGCTCTCCTAGATCGGCTTGTCCCGGTCGACTTCATCGGATACGTTGTCAACATGCCTCCGCCCCGAAACCTATTCAATGAAATGACCAGCCTCCCGCCATCACCCACGAAGACGGAAAGGTCTCACCGTTCTTTCCCAGGGCCAATAGTGTGTGCCCGCGGCTAGTATTCGCCAACTTGTGTGTAGGAAATCATGGAGAACAATGGCAAGCACATCATGCATGACATGATCAATAGCGGCGGGCATGTGAGTGATGGCTTTGAGACTCAAGATGAGACTCATCAAGAGTCCTACTCCATCGATGGTGAGCCATTGTTTAAAAATGATGGCGACACCATGGGTGAGGGCATCACCCAAGGCGATACCACACCACTAGCCGCAACACTAGGGTCCAAGAAGGTGAGCCAAAGGACAATGGCACATTTTGGAGAAACTTGCCATTTTTTGGCGGTGCTTGAAGGATAATGGTTATTTACTTGCCAATTTATTTGTGTGCGTCTAATTTGGTGAAATGCTCGTATGAAATGGCCAACTGTCTAGCGCTAGCCGAAATGGCCACCACGGACCAAATTAGTCGTCCTACTGGGCTCACCGGCCTGGGTGACCGCACTACGAACCATTTCCTATTGGGGTCTGACTCAAACGGACCGATACATACCATTTAGGTGTTCTAAATAGGTCATGTCATTCGATATGCTCTTATTTCCTAGCCATCAAGGTTGGACGGCTGGTTGGGACACGTGTCCGCCTATTTGTCGACAACCTCTATTTGCCATGTTCTTTTTAAAAAAAAAATTGCCGAGAGCCTTATTTTGATGTGACTTTTCGGTTAATTTTCCGTGATCCTTTTGTTTGCCGTGATGTTTCATTCGGTCCTAAAAAATTGTACATGTTTGTAGTGTGGCCGGATCGTATGTTCACTGCAAATCAAACGACAGACGGCAAAATGCTATTTTCCATCGTGACCGGGCAGTGGTGAGCCGGCGTCTGACCGAGCTCCACAGGTGAGCCTCTACTAAAAAAGAGTGTGCGTTTGTTGGCCTTTGCCTAGAGTCTCGTAGCTCCACGAGTGGCAGAAGCTAGAAGGGCATGTGCTGCACACAGGGCACCCAATTTCGGATGACATCTTTAAAGCCATAAAAAAATTCTGAATAAAATACTTCCTTCGTCTCAAAATAGATATTTTAGATTTGTTCAAAATTAGATGAATTTATATACTAAACAATGTCTAAATTCATTCAAATTTTAAAAAATCTGCAATATCTATTTTAAAACGGAGGGAGTATTAAAAACATAGACACAACAATATATGTTGTCACAAAACCTTAAGTCCAATTTTCGAAAGTAACTCAAGAAACAAAGATGACAAACTTATTAGCAATAGAGATTACTTGTATCAGGTACCACTCAGTAGTTGCTTTTTTTAGTGCTGCAGAAGAGGGCCCTTACACCAATTTCTTTTCAAATAAGAACCTATATTTAGGTTGGACTTTAACCCAGATTAGCTGGTCCTGCCTCCACTTCACTAACGTAGTGATCTAGCTAGTCCAATTTGTTTGTTCAGTATTGAGTTTGTCTATTTTGTTTGTTGACCTGTGGTTGACTTGAAATTTTGTGACATTTAGATTAAACAAGGTGTTTAGATTTTTTTCGAAATGTGTAGGCATGTAAAGGGGGTGCGTTAGATGCATTGCCCCACTAGTTTCCTTTTTGACATGTACCATTTTCTATGATAGACAAAGGGGCTTCGGTGTGCACCGGCAACGTTTTTTTTTTTTTGAGAATTACTTGCTACGATTTTATTCAACCTCCGACAGGTCCAAACCCAAACGATTTACAATGTTGGCGGGTGGCAAACCAAACCAGAACCTAGAAAACTTATTATCGCAGCTATCTTTAGCTATCAAATGGGAAGCTTCATTGGCAGTCCGTCGCACCGTCCGAACCTTGAATTCTTCAAAACTTCTGAGAATGGATCTGACCTCCTTCACGAGATGGCCATGCTGACATGGTTATACCCTACGGGTATGTAACTTCAGCATACCTGGTCCAGTCCAAGGAAGGCCCACGGCAGATATACGCTGGCCCATGAAGATTTTCGGGTGGCCAAGACCCATGACACCTTCGGACCCTTGGAGAGCAAGACTAGCGTAGATAGGAAATTCAAAAGGGTAAAACCCTAGAACTTGTAACCGACTAGGACTACGCCCAGGACCTGCCTAAGTTTATATAAAGGCCAGGAGGGCACGTCCTAGGGCACCTCAACTCATACTTTTGCACACGCATCCACGTCAGATCGAATCTGCGCACCCTGTAACCTTCGGTTCCGCCGTAATCAAAGAGCAGACAAGCAGGAGTAGGGTTTTCCCTCCGGGGGCCTGAACCTGGGTAAATCTCGTGTCCCCTGGTTGCTTGTCTGTTAACCGTGCCACGATCTCCAGCATCCCCATCTTCTCCAAAACCCAAGTCCATAACAATGGGCATTGACGAGATTAAACCTCGTCAATTGGCGCCGTCTGTGGGAATTGGGGCTGCTGATTGTGCGGTCGTGACGGTTCCGACCCGATCGATCTACAACTCCGCGGCGACGGAGAATCACCTCCTCTTCGGCGCTTTCGACTTCACCGCCCACTCGTCGGCCACCATGAAGGATTTCGAGCCCGTAGGCGACGGACTCGAAATTTTGTTCGGGAGTTTCTGCTTCCAGGTGGGACAAACTGGCACCCTCCGTCTCCCTGAGCGGGTGCCCGTGCCGTCGATCAGGCCCGCTTCGTGGGCTCCACACCCTGTGCTACGCACGTCACCATCAACAGATGAGTTCTACAGCAGCAGCTGCTGCAACTCCGATCTGTGCGATCCACCTTCGGATGAAGGGACCTACGGTTCCGGATCCGAAAGCTGCGGTCGCAACCAACCAATCTGCAGGCGCTATCTGTGCGCCGCGGTCATCCAAACCGACGAGGAAACGCCTAACCCGCCGCCCAACCCCAACCCGCAGGACAGAAACGGCAAAAACGGTGGAAACGGCGATAACGGGGAAAACGGTGGCCACCTCATCCAACTTAGCAAAGAAGGATGGGTCGAAGCACGCCGCGCCGTCGCGGGCGAAATAGTCCTACCTCTGGACTCCCCACGTGATCTGCTGAGGGCATACCACTACCTCCTCATCGAGGAGCACAAGAAGCAAGTCGAGATGCAGAAGACGCTCGACAAACGCAAGCAAGCAGCCTCTGAGTCCAGTGCGCGACGAGCTGCGCTCTCCGCCATGGAACCCGGCTCTAGCACAAACAGAAACCAGGGAAACAAGCACCGCTCTCAGGTGGAAAACATGGACCCGAAGGAACGGCGTGACGTGACCCGAACTCTCCATACATTGTTCATGGACATGGACGCTGACGGCAACATCATCCCGAAGACGCCACAAGCTGCGATCATGGCAGCCACTGCGTATCTCGCGGCTCACCCACCTCCGAAGGGGGACCCAAAAAGGGCCATGCACAAGTCCGCACTCACCGGACTAGGACTAATCGGAGCTGCGCTCCATGAACACGCTCCTGCGGAGCCGAAGAAGAAAGCTCCGGCCAGGCGCGACCGGAGCCCCACACCCTCATCCGAAGAGGAAGAGGAGCACAATCTTCCTCGAAGGAAGAAGAGCTCCAACCGCCACAAACGCGACTACGACGCCAGAGACAAACTTACACAACGCAAGATCGACAAAGCACGCGCCAAACGCGCATGCTCGTCTGAATCTGAGATGGATGAAGACGAAGGAGAACTCTGCGGAGCCCGATGCTTCAGCAGATCTGTTCGGCGAACACAGATGCCACGCAACTTCAAGCTTCCTTCGGATACTCCGAAGTTCAACGGCACGCAAGATCCAAAGTCCTGGCTCAGTGACCATCTGTCATCCGTCAAGCTTCACGGAGGCAACAAAGAAACCATCATGCAATGCCTTCAGCTGCAGCTAACAGGCGCAGCGCGGGTCTGGCTTAGCAGCCTATCATCAGGATCCATACGAAGCTGGGAGGAGCTCGCTTACAGCTTCATTCGAAACTTCAAAGGCACCAGCAAGAGGCCCGCCTCAATCGAAGAATTGCGAGCCTGCACTCAAAGAACGGGTGAATCTATTCGCTCGTACATACTACGCTGGTCTACGACCAAAAACTCCATAGCACACATCTCCGAAGAGAAGGCCATCGACGCCTTCAGGGACGGCGTCAAGCGCCCATACTTCAAGGAGGAACTTGGGCGTGTAAAGCCTAAGACACTCGACCACCTCATGGAAATCGCCAACAGTTGGGCGGACGGCGAAGATTGCATCCAGCGACCGCAATCAGATGAAGAGGACGACTACGGCCGAAGACGCGAACGCCGCAGCAAGAGGAGATCGCGCGTCTACGAGGACCGCGACGGACCCGACATGGTCGCGGCCGGCTATGCCGACCGCCGCAACGACAACAGCCGCAACAGCGGAGGATACCACAGCGGAAACTTCCGCGACAATGGACGACCAACGCAGTCGTGGCAACGCCGCGACCGCGACAACGGACCCTCAGCATTCGACAAACTTTCGGGCCCGTGCACCATCCACTTCTACATCGACAAACAGGATGGCAAAAAGAAAGCCAGACACATGCTCAAGGACTGCCGCGAGTTCTAGAAACTCAGCGAAGGCATGATGCAGATGAGGCAACAAGCTCCAATCCCTGCATTCGGAAACGCACCTGCGCTAGGTGAAATAGCACACGGAGCTCCTCCACCGCCGCCTATTGGAGGCCAAAACCAACCAGTCGCACCAGCGCAAAACAACACTGGGGTCCTATATCCCCCACCAAAGGGAGCACTAAACATGATCCAGAAGGGACGCCCAACAAACAGGGTGCAGAAGAAAATCACCCGACAAATCAACTTGGCCGTTGCAACTCCGCCTGCAATCCCTGAGTACCTCAGCGGATCGGAGTCCTGCATCACATTCACTCGCACGGATCACCCTTGCCAGATCCCTCGCCCAGGTCATGCTGCCCTGGTGCTGGAGGCGCAGATCGGAGGCTTCGAGATGAGTCGCGTCTTCATGGACGGCGGCAGCGGCATCAACCTAATGTTCGCAAGCACTCTAGCGGCTATGCGGATCCCGCAATGCAGCCTAGAACAATCAGACACAACGTTCCATGGCATTGTCCCAGGGAAGGGCATCTTCCCCTGGGAAAAATAGGACTCGACGTCATCTTCGGGAAGCCGGACAACTTTCGGCAGGAGCGCCTAGAATTTGAAGTGGTGGACTGGCCGTCGCAATACCATGCCATCCTGGGACGTGTAGCATTCGCAAGGTTCCTGGCCGTCCCACACTACGCATACCTACTACTCAAGATGCTAGGACCAAGGGGCGTCATCACAGTCCACGGGAGCTTCACCCGATCAGACCAATGCGACAGGGATTTCAACAAAATCTCCCAGTCCTTCGGCATGCAAGACGAGCTCGTAAGGCTCCGCGAGGTGACGGACAATGGACTACCCCCAGTCACAAGGCAGAACGCACCCGACATGTCCTTCGACTCCACCGTCAACACCAAGAAAGTGCAGGTCCATCCGACAGACGCCTCCAAGACGGCGCTGATCGCCAACGACCTCAGCACCGCATAGGAAGGCGCGCTCGTCGAATTCCTCCGTGAGCGCTGGGAAATCTTCGCCTGGTGTCCTGCGGACATGCCAGGAGTTCCCAGGGAATTCGCCGAGCATGCACTCAATGTCTTCCCAGACACCAAGATAGTCAAGCAGTCTATCCGAAGACTGTTAGAGCCACGAGCCGAAGCTATCGGCAAGGAGATCAACAGATTACTCGCAGCAGACTTCATCCGGGAAATCAAGGAAAGCGAGTGGCTGGCAAATACAGTGATGGTTCCGAAGAAGGACACGGACATCATGCGGATGTGCGTGGACTTCACGTCACTAAATAAACACTGCCCAAAGGACCACTTCCCTCTTCCTCGGATCGACCAGATCATCGATTCGATTGCAGGTTGTGAGAAGCTCTCCTTCCTCGACGCCTACTCAGGTTATAACCAGATTCGACTCAAGGTCGAAGATCAAGAGAAGACGGCGTTCATCACACCGTTCGGAGTATTCTGCTACAACACAATGCCCTTCGGGCTAAAGAACGCGGGTGCCACGTACCAGCGATGCATGCAGGCCTGCCTCAAGGACCAGATCGGTCGCAATGTCCAAGTCTATGTCGATGACATAGTCATAAAAACCAAGGAAGCAGGAACACTTATCGACGATCTCCGCGAGAAGTTCGACAACCTTGATCGCTACAGGATCAAGCTCAATCCAGAAAAGTGCACCTTCGGCGTCCCCTCGGGTCAGCTGCTCGGGTACTTCATCTCTCAACGAGGGATCGAAGCGAACCCGAAGAAAATCAAAGCTATCATGACAATGGAGAAGCCGAAAAACCTCAAGGGCGTTCAGCAGCTCGCAGGGCGAGTAGCGGCACTAAGCAGGTTCATCAGCCGCATGGGCGAGAAGGCCCTACCATTCTACCAGCTACTGCGCAAGGCAGATAAGTTCGAATGGACACCAGAAGCCAACGACGCATTTGAAAGCCTCAAGCGGCTCCTCTCCACCTCGCCCGTGTTGGTCACGCCAAAAGAGCGCGAGCCTCTGTTGCTGTACATAGCAGCCACACACCAGGTGGTCAGCACAGTACTCGTGGTTGAACGACCCGAAGACGGCAAGACCCACGGGGTACAACGCCCAATTTACTACCTCAGCGAGGTACTCACTCCAACAAAACAGCGGTACCCACACTACCAGAAGCTAGCCTACGGCGTGTTCATGACGGCTCGACGACTGAGCCACTACTTCCAGGAGCATCAGGTGATGGTCGTCAACGAGGCACCCCTGAACAGCATCCTGAATAACCCAGAGGCCACAGGACGCGTGGCCCTGTGGGGCATTGAACTATCACCCCTGGACATCATCTACGAGAAGCGACACGCAATCAAATCACAAGTCCTTCCGGACTTCCTGGTGCACTGGATGGAGCTACAGCCGCCTGACACCCCAGAAATGTCGCAGTCCTGGACAATGCATTTTGACGGCTCCAAACGCGAAGCCGGAGCAGGGGCAGGGGTCATACTGACCTCCCCGCAAGGTGACAAGATGAAGTACGTCCTTCGGATGAAATTCAGAGCCTCCAACAACGAGGCCGAATACGAAGCCCTCATCCATGGCATGAAGATGGCAAAAATATGTGGCGCAACGCGCCTGGTCATCTACGGTGACTCCAACCTTGTCGTAGAACAGACGATGAATGAGTGTGATGCACACGCCGAAAATATGATCGCGTACCGCGCGCTCTACAACGCACTCGAAGGAGAATTCGACGGATGCGAACTTCGGCACGTCGGAAGAGAGAGCAACAAGGAGGCCGGTAGACTCACCAACATCGGCTCCACTTGTGCAAAGGTACCACCAGGTGTGTTCCTCGAACAGATCTGCGTGCCATCCATCAAGCGGAAATTCCCCAAAGGATCACCCGAAGAAGCAGAACACTCGGGGACTACGCTACCCGAAGGTCATGAAGGACCCGAAAAGTTGGATACCGAAGTTGCCACGGTCAACCTGATGCAGGTCATGGCAGTCGAAGAAACTTGGACACGTCCATACCTCTAGTTCCTGATAAACGGAGAATTGCCTGACAGCCCGACAGACGCCCGACGCATATCTCGTCGGTCAAAAGCCTTCACCATCATCAACTGCGAGCTGTACAAACGCAGCATTACGGGTGTACTACAACGGTGCGTCACCATCAACGACGACAAGGCCATACTCCAAGATATTCACGAGGGCATCTGCGGCCACCACGCAGGTAGCCGCTCCCTTGTCGCCAAAGCTCTGCGAGCAGGATTCTACTGGCCAACGGCCATGAGCGACGCGAAGGACATCGTCCGAAGATGCAACGGGTGCCAACGATTCGCCGACAAACTGCACGCACCTGGGTCCGAACTTCGACCCATACCCATAGCCTGGCCTTTTGCCCAATGGGGCCTTGACATGATTGGCAAACTGCCAAAATCCTCGAAGGGAGGACACGTCTTCCTCCTGGTCGCAGTCGACAAATTCACCAAGTGGATCGAGGACATGCCAGTCACCAACCAGAAGGGCACAACCACCGTCAAGTTCTTCGAATCCATTGTCTATAGATTTGGCGTACCGCACAACATCATCACCGACAACGGATCAAACTTCATCTCTGAAGAATTCCAGGACTTCTGCGAAGTCCTCGGGATCAATATCACATATGCCTCAGTGGCACACCCGCAAACAAACGGGAAGTAGAAAAGGCCAACGGCCTAATCGGCGCTGGCATCAAGAAGCGCCTCATGAGCTCACTCGAGCACAAAGCTGGAAACTGGACGACAGAGCTACCGTCTGTCCTGTGGAGCTTACGTACTACGCCAAACAGCTCCACCGGCTACACACCGTTCTTCATGGTGCACGGAGCTGAGGCCGTGCTACCCTCCGAAGTACGCCATCAGGCTCCACGAGTCGTCGCTTACAGCGAAGCCGAGTCCACGGCTGCACTCGAAGATGCCGTCGACACACTCGATGAGGCACGGGATATAACAGCAGCTAGATCAGCGGTGTACCAGCAGAGTCTCCGCAACTATCACAGCCGCCGGCTGCGCCCAAGGTCCTTCGTCGAAGGAGACCTCGTCTTGCGACTCAAGCAAAAGCGACCGAACAAACTCGATTCACCATGGGAAGGACCCTACGCCATCACCGAGGTCATCCCAGGTGGCGTCTATCGCCTCAAGCACGTGTTGTCTGGAGTCGCATACTCCAACACGTGGAACGTCTCGCACCTGCGACGATTCTACCCGTAGCAACCTACCCCCCCTTTTTACTTTCAATAAGGCTTTCGGCCAAGGCTACTCAGCCGAACCATGTACCTCCTCCATTATGATATAAATAAAGCTAAGTGTCTCGCCCCCAACCTTCGGTTGATTATTTTTCTATAACTTTGCTACATGCTACAAACGCACTCGGGGGCTCCCCCGACCTCACGATTTCATCGACTGAGGACCAAACGTGTACACCTGAGTAGCTGACCACGTCAGGCAAACGAAAAGGACACGTACTCAATCAAAGCACTACATGCTGACAAACAAGCAAACCTTTACAACAAAGGGCACATAAACGCCCAGCCGCAATATACAAATTTTACATTCATCTGTTTATTTTCAGGTCCTACCTATTCTGAAGAATATCCTGAGCACGCTGCTCAAACAAATCTACAATCTGTTCGGCATACTGCCTCACAGCCGCGTAATACGGACACATATCCCACTCGCTACCATCTGGTCGAGGAGGTGGCCCAGTCGCCACAGTAGCCAAGTCTACGTCAGGGCGGTGCACCCTCACAAGAGACAAGGCAGCCTTCACCCCTGCGACGAGCTGCTGTCGCACCAGCTCCTTGACATTGCTGGCACATTCGAAATTTCGTCAGAAGACCTCCAAGGGTCGTCGGCACGACGTCCAACGGAAACATGACGTGCAGCACCGACGAAAGAGATGTCTGCACCTGGCGGAGCACCCGCGAGACCTGATAGACACGATCCTGCACCGTCGCCAGAACCACGGCACGATCTTGGTCCATCCAGAAGAAGCCGCCGGCCTCCATGTCCTGTTGAGTCAAGCAATTGAATCGAACAGCGATACGCTCCTTTTCCTCCCTCGGAGCAAGATTGGCACCTGCGACAACCGCACAAAACAAGAGTAAGGCCAGCAGGCTCACCCGAAAAACTGAGCTACAGCTCGAAAGAAAGATCAACTTACATTGAAGCTGCTCGGACAGTCGACCCAGCTCTGCCATCAAATACTCCTCTCTGGCTGCACCACGGTCCGCTTTGGATTTCCAAACATCAGCGCGACCGCGTAACCCAAGCAAATCTCTCTCCAAGCTGCGCACGCGATCCCGAAGAAAAGCGAGCTGCGAGGAATCATCCAATGATGCTCTCAAGGGCCTTTCGGATGAAGTACCAACTGGGTCAGCACCCGAAGGAACCTATAACAGCAGAAAAAAAAGGCACACAGACATTCAGGCAAGGATAGAGCACAACTCGGAGGAATTCATTAAAATATATAAGGCCACTACGTGGCACAAGTATGGTACTACAAAAGATATTCACAACAGAAGGAGACTACAAACTACCCTACATTTACTATGCCTCAGGTGCAGGACACTGAGTCGCCTCAGAACCAGACTGCCTAGCCTTGGCCTCGCCCTGCTGCCGCAGTGCGTACTCGGATAGCAAGTCAATGAGCTTGGGCCCATATCGTCTGCAGCGAGCGGAGTAGGCGGCGAAAGCTACCTCGGATCCATCCGCAGCCGTAGGCATCCGAGAAGTAATCTGGGGCAGGTCCAGCTCCGCCCCAGACGCCATGGCCATCGCCAGCCCGACGGCCGCGCCGATGCCCTTCTGCTTGCGCTTGTACGCTGCAGGCGCTTCGGCTGACAGAGCCTCTGCCAGGGCATCCACATCTTCAAGAGGTGCGCCCTTCGGGAAGAGCTCCTGGTAGAAACGACCAAGAACCTCTTTCGCCTTGGCAAGAGAGTTGACGACGGTGCTGCAGCGGTCTTCGACCGCCACAGTGGCATCATCTAGAGCACTCCCGTGCTCCAGAGCACTGCGGTCAAACTCGATGCCTGCGGCATCTGAGACAAAAGAGACGAAAACATGAAGAAAGGCAGCATAGAAGAATATCAATGGAAAAAGAAGCAAGTCCAAAAGCTTGTACTCACCCGAAACGGCCTTAGCAGCAGCCATGAGCTTATCTGCCACCCCCCTTTCACGAGTAGCCGCAACGGTGGCCAGCTGCTCTTCACGATCTGCAGCCTCCTGCTGCAGACGCTCCTTCGCTTCGGCTGCCTTCGTCAGCTCCAGCTCAAGGCGCTCTTTCGCACCAGCGGCAGCCTCGGCTTTCTGCTCCGATTGGCCAAGGCTCTTCTTAAGAGCGTCGACCTCACAGAGAGAATCATTATGCTCCTCTGCATTTGCAACAAGCAAGTGTCAAAAAACAGGACAAGGATAAGCAAGAGAAGTACTACAAGGCAGACGAATACCTTGAAGCTGCCGCAATTTCGCCTCCAGCGTCAGGCGTTCCTCCACCAGCCGCTTGGCCTCTTGGACAAAAGGCTGCAGCAACAGGCAATAGCAGTCAGAACAGGACTTGGGGGCTACGCCCAAAAACAAAGAAGCAAAAAACAACAACAGCACTCGAAGACACTCGGGGGCTCCCCCCGTAACATCAAGCAGGAAAACTTACGTGCTCCGAAGGCGAACCCGCAGGCCCGCCTACGAAATTCTGGGGCGCAACCTCCAGCCTCTCCTGCACAGGAGGAACTGGCGCAACGTCGCCAGAAGTCGCCACGGTCTGAGGATGAGGCGACGCAATGTTCGACTCCCCCATCATCTCCTGCCCACCATCACTAGAGCCGTCGGAGGATTGCCTGCATACGAAGCCAATCAACACAGGTGCAAACACCACCAAGGAAAAAGGACAACAATGGCAACAAGAAAACTTACGAGCCCAACGCGCTCAGGTCGAAGATAGGAGAAGCCCTTCGGGCCCTCTTCTCTTCCTTCTTTTCTTCCTTCTTCTCCTCCTTATTTTCTTCCTTCTTCCGCTTTGCTGGCGGGTGCGGCACGACAGCACGTACAGGAATGGCAGGAAGGGGAGAGGAAGAACCCCCATGAACATCATCATGACGCTCAAGGCCCAGAGGATTCCTGGGAGTCGGAGGAGTCGAGGCATCCGAAGATTCGCTGGAGCTCCGCGATCGCTTGCGCGAATGGTCCTCACTCGACTTGTCGGCATCCTCCGCTGGGGATCGCGCTGACGGTAGCTCGGACACGGAGTCCACCACTTCATTATCCGGGGCATTCGGATACCTTTCGGGCAACGGTGGTGCCATGCCCGGCACTTTGAAGCTCTGCAAAAGGAAATGGAACTTTGTTAGCAAACAAAGGAAAAGTACACAGCTGACAAAAAAAAAGGGGAGCACTACGTGCGCAAATCTACACCTTCGGTACGACCAACGTCGAAGAAAAGGGAGGAGTCTGCGACTTCCCCGGGATTTCTTCGTCGGCCTTGAACTTCAACAGCGCCCGAAGAGCCTTGTCAAGTTCCACCTCGGGGATTTTCTCACTTGAAACCCTCGTCGGATCACGGCGCCCAGAGTAAAGAAACATCGGATGCGCCCTCGCTTGGAGAGGCTGCACCCGACGCTCAAGAAACGTCCGGATGACGTCGACACCGTTCACCTCCTTCTCAGGAATCAGTTGGAGATCCTCCACCCGACGGTACAGGGCCTCTATCTCCGCCACCTCACCGTCTAAGATTTGGTTTTTCCAAGATCTTTTCTTCTCAATCAACTGGGAGGGGTCAAAAGGAACGAGACCAAAATCTTGCCCAGGCAGTATGGAGTCACGGATGTAAAACCATTTCCTCCGCCAGTACTGGACAGATTCGGACATGGAAAAGGAAAAGAATTGCACATTGGGACTGAGAGAGATGATGAAACCCCCAATGGGGATACACACCATCCGAACCAGACTGCCTCTTCACGGAATAAAGCTTCCGGAAGAGGCCAAAGTGAGGCTCAATGCCAAGCCAACACTCGCAAAGCGTGATAAAACACGCAATGTGGAGAAGAGAATTGGGAGACAGATGATGAAACTGAACCCCATAGAAGAAGAGTAGTCCACGAAGGAAGTCATGGACTGGATACGAAAAACCACGCAAGACGAAGGCAACAAATATAACCCGGTACCCAGATGGGGGACGGGGGATTACCTCATTGCCGGGGAGTCTCACGGCCGTCGTATCCTGCGGTATCAGGCTCCGCTCGCGCAGTTTGCGGAGATCGCTCTCCCGCGTCTCCGACGCCGCCAACCACCATCGGTGACGCGAGCAGCGGCGGTGCTCTTCTTGCCTCCGGCGGCGCTGGTCCCAACCGCAGATGAGGACTTCTTTGTTTTCCCCATGGCGCTGCAGCGGTGGTGGCGATGACAAACGCAGAAAGAAGGAAGGAAAATGTGGAAGGAAAGCTCAGCGCGCAGCACGAATCGCTCAAGAACAAGGAGGCAGTGAATAGATGAACTGGTGCGGTGTAAAACAAACCAAGATTCCACCCAGGATTATAACAGCGAAGACGACGCACGCTGGCCGTCCATCGAGAAGACCTAACGCCAACAGTATATCTAGCCGTACACGTGTCAACACCACAACAAACCGTCGTTACCACGCCGTCCACTACGCGCGGAAATCGAGGAGGCGCCGTAATCATCTCCACGCCCCGCGTGACCGGTCAATTCAAAGTCAGCAAGTGGGACTCCCGCTTCGTCCAGTCAAGTCATCTCTGGCGTAGCAGACGCTTGAGGTCATCGATCGTAAGCACTGATGTCATCAAAAGCTATACTAGCACCACTTCGGCTCCACAGCTAAAAGTACTCACTCGAATCTACGATTCAACTAAATACTTGGGGGCTACTCCTATCAGGAGCGCTGGCCGCGCACCCGACAGACAAATGATGACAACATTACTTCTCTGAGTCCTACGTCGAGTCTACGACTCCACTACGGACTCGGGGGCTACTCCCATAGGGAGGATGAATTTAAGCATCCGAAAATTTTCGAGTCCTACGGACCTAATGATTGAAACAATGCTTGAACTAAAAGTCTCCGCTCGAGTCTACGACTCGAACAGACACTTGGGGGATACTCCCATAGGAAGCGCTGGTCGCGCACCCTATGAAATCTTCGATTGCGATCTTTCGGATCAGCACGCAAAAACTTTTTGGCAACTCTGCCCCAACAAAACGCTGAGTGAGCGACAATCTCCTTGGCCACCCGAAGCACCTCCGAGGTGATAAATGTTCGGACGCAAAGATAAGACCTACATATATCATCTGATGGCCTGGCAACGCACCTGACTGCGCTCTGCTAGGATAAATCCATACCAGCAGGTGCGATGAAAAATCCCGACGGACGCGTTGGGTACACCAATTAAAATCACTGGAATTCCACTCCTTTAAGTCCTCCGTGGCTTGAGTCGAATTACGCCAGCATAAGTTCCAGGTCCGGGTTGAGGGACCCGAACCTGAAGAAGATCGTGTCGTTTCGTCCTAAGACAGTTAACTGACCCTGATCTGTCGGGTGAGTCAGGCACACGCATCAACAATCCCTGCACACATGTACTATTAATGTATAGCTGCACCCGAAAGATGGAAGAGTCCTCAGCCGAATCTACAATTCGACTGAACACTCGGGGGCTACTGACATGGTTATACCCTACGGGTACGTAACTTCAGCATACCTGGTCCAGTCCAAGGAAGACCCACGGCAGATATACGCTGGCCCATGAAGATTTTTGGGTGGCCAAGGCCCATGACGCCTTCGGACCCTTGGAGAGCAAGACTAGCGTAGATAGGAAATTCAAAAGGGTAAAACTCTAGAACTTGTAACCGACTAGGACTACGCCCGGGACCTGCCTAAGTTTATATAAAGGCCAGGAGGGCACGTCCTAGGGCACCTCAACTCATACTTTTGCACACGCATCCATGCCAGATCGAATCTGCGCACCCTGTAACCTTCGGTTCCGCCGTAATCAAAGAGCAGACAAGCAGGAGTAGGGTTTTCCCTCCGGGGGCCTGAACCTGGGTAAATCTCGTGTCCCCTGGTTACTTGTCTGTTAACCGTGCCACGATCTCCAGCATCCCCATCTTCTCCAAAACCCAAGTCCATAACAATGGGCATTGACGAGATTAAACCTCGTCACATGCACCGAGCGATCTTCTTCCTCCCTTGATAGTTTCAAGCCTACTCCCTGGTTGTCCGTCTCCAGAATTAGCTTCTTTACCTGAACTTCTCTGGCTAGCAACGCAGCCTGCCTACAGGCTAATAACTCGGCCCCTTCAGCATCAAAGGTGTGGGGTAAAAAATGGCCAGCTCCAGCGATGAAGTTTCCATGATGATCGCGCACAATCGCCCCCATTCCTCCTCTGCCAGCAGCCAAGTGAAAAGCACCATCAGCATTTGCTTTGTACCAGCCCTCTCCCAGTAGAAGCCAGTGCTCTACTGAGGATGTTGCCTTAGGACTTGGTGGAGTCTGGACATTATGCCATTCCTCCATCGCCAGCACTGTTCGATGCGCAACAGTTCTTGGATCCTCAACTTGGGCAGCATCACGGGCTTCATTTCTTGCCAGCCAGATGTGATAAATAGTCATCATCCCTAATTCCTTTTCCTGTTCCTTACTTTTGCACAACCAGTCCAACAGCCACCACCGGAGATCACTGTGAGAGAGAATTTCAGCAGGTGGATGATTAACTTTGCCTGCCAATGATATGAGTTCTTGCCAGACCATGGCGGAGTGTGGACAAGTCCAGAACCTGTGTTCCAGATTCTCCTCTCGGTCGCATACGATGCATCTCATCCTTCGTTTGATCTTCCGCCGCTGAAGTTCAGTTCCGACAGCAAGGCCGTTCTGAATCAAACGCCACACGTGAACCTTCACCTTGCCTGGAACCTTGGTATCCCATAGAGCCAGCCAACCCGCATGCGTCCGACAGGACAAAGAGGATTCAGGAACCCCCTCCTTCAATCTTTTACATTGCATTCCCATATGGTAAGCTGACTTTATCGAGAGGATGCCGCTCTTTGTAAAGTTCCAGGCAAGGAAATCGCTCGTTCCTACCCGTCCCACCGAAATCTGAAGAATGTCTTTGATATCTGGTTCAGCAAAGTGCTCATGGAGCCTATGCTCATCCCAGCCTTGGTCATCTGGTAGCAACAGTTCTGAAACCTTGTCCAACTCGTCGTCAGGATCACGACCCAGTGGTCTCATTGATCCTTATCTCGGAATCCAACAGTCATTCCATGCCGAAACCTTCGCTCCATCCCCTATCCTCCAAACAAGGCCTTCTTTTAGCATAGCCTCCCATGGATGATACCACGCCACGTAAACGAAGCTCGTTTTGGACAATTTGCATCCAGAAAATCACAGTTTTTGTGGTACCTAGCCTTAAGAACCCGTGCACACAGAGACTCTGGATTTGTCACCAAACGCCAGCCTTGTTTAGCTAGCAGAGCTTGGTTGAAAACTTCGTAATCTCTGAAGCCCAGGCCACCTTCTTGCTTACTTCTGCATATTTTATCCCAACTTATCCAATGTACATTGCGTTGACCATCTGCTTCTCCCCACCAGAATCGTGACGAAATCGAGCTCAATTGCTTACAAAGCTTTTTTGAGAAATGAAAGCAGCTCATGGTGTATGCAGATACCGATTGCAAAACCGATTTTACCAAAATACTTCTTCCTTACTTTAGTAATCCTTGGCCCTTCAAACCCACCTTGCCTTGAGAACGCTCTCGAATATGCTTAAAAGCACCTTCTTTTGATCGACCAACAACCGTGGGCAGTCCCAGGTATTTTTTTGTGAGAGCTTCACAATTTATGCCTATCACGTCCTTTAGATGCTGCTTCCTATTTTCATAATCCTATATTACGCTAACCAAACCTATGTTGGCCCCTAGGTACGAGGGAGGAATGACATGGTGGCCCTGGCGAGACGGGGCTAGAGTATGCATGTCTTCAATCGTGCACACTCGCGAGGAGATGCACAACTATATTTATAGACAAGAGCAATCTAATTAACATTTCTTCGCTAAATTGTCCGTAATAATATTGCATCCTAGAAACTAAAGATGCATAATTCAAGTCAAGCTAATTAAGACGAATAGAAGCAACTAGCTGCTGGCTACGAGGAGGACATAATAGCCCGCCGCCCAAAGTCCGTGGCCTGGTTAGCAGCCGCAGCGCCTTTGAAAGTCATGGGGTTGTGCCCTTGCAGCATCGGCGTCCACGGCGTGCCGTAGCCATTGCCTTCGCCGTCGCCTTTGCCCCCGCTATAGCCGCTACCTCCGCCACCGTAGTTGTTGCCCCCGTCGTAGCCATGAGTTCCTCGCGAGAAAAAAAATGTGATTTGTGACTTGATAGAGTTTTTTTCCTCAGACATGAAACATTGACATAAGGAGCTTGGCTTCGATTTAAGCTCTTTTTTATTTTATTTTTATTTTTCTGTAGATTCTGCAGAAGCTGTCGCCAATCGCCATGCACGGACATACATAGATCATGACTGTGCAAACAAGAACAATACTCTATTCTCGAACATCAAGAGCAATCTAAACTATAATACTTTATAGTTGAGCATATTCTAAACAATAACATGCACAACTATACTTATAGACAAGAGCAATCTAATTAACCTTTTTTCGCTAAATTGTCCGTGATAATATTGCATCCCAGAATCTAAAAATGCATAATTCAGGTCGAGCTAATTAAAGACGAATAGAAGCAACCAGCTGCTCGCTCCAAGGAGGACATAATAGCCCGCCGTCCAAAGTCCGCGGCCGTGGTGGTTAGCGGCTGCAGCGCCTTTGAAAATCATGGGGTTTTGCCCTTGCGGCATCGGCGTCCACGGCGTGCCATAGCCGTTGCCCCCGCCGTGGCCGTGGCCGGGGCCGCAGTCGTTCCTGATGGTGGCGTTAGTCGTCCGATCTCAGGGGTTTGCGTCCCATTAGCTCCTGCATGGGCTCGTTGCAGCAATGACGTGTGAATTAGCGTATGGATCAGATCAAGAAACTAGTAAGAGGCGATTTACGAAGAGACTTTACCAACACTTTTGCCGCCATGTGCGAGATCATTATGAGCCGTGACCATGAGAACACCTGACCTAAGAATTATAGGGATGAGGAGAGCGAAGACGAAGAAGAGAAAGTAGCACGGTTTCTTGGGAGCCGGATGGTCCATGGTGCCACACATGCGTACAAGATGGCGGCACAGCTTCGGTATATAAAGGCAGCTAGTTCCATGGAAATCTTTGATCTTGGAAATAATCCCGGCGATCTGATCTTATTTGATACGGCTATTATTAATGGTTATTACTATGAATACCAAATCGGATGTGAACTTCCTATTTTACCATGAAACATACATTTTTTTCCACAATATATAGTTTGTATGGAAATATGTGTGCAGGTCATTTGAATGTAGCGATTGGGAGGGATTACAAATTAATACAGGAGATAGAGACCATAAAAGGTATAAAAAAAAGAGGAAGTTAATATATTATTGATAGTGATATTTTATAAATGACAGTTGCTCGACTGCCGCGGGTGTCAAGCTTTTGAGTGATGTAATTTCGGGAGAATAGTCGCTTATATGAAACTAGCCTTTAATTTTTGTTTATCATGTCATGATTCTTCTCCTTATTTAATGAATCGGGGCAAGTACTTTTGCCTCTCGTTTCAAACAAAAAGTTGCTCGATCGCGCACTCGTTCTTATTAAGTTAAATATCTTGCTGATTCACAAACAGAAGTTAAATATCTTGTGTCCGTGGTAACAAACAAACTCACTATGCTTGTTGATCATGCGAAACATATGGATTGAGCACAAATCTCGCGTCTTCGAGGATAAGGCATGCATACCACATGGCTTTGTGTACGTATTGCTAGCGAGTGGCGGGAATGAGTCGGCAGTAGATGTGGACAGACACGAGGGATAGGCTGATCGTAGTCTCGTGTTAGGTGGGTTTGGGGGTATTAGGTTTTCTACATTGTAGACATTGCTAGTGTTGTGACTGTTGTTATTACTCCTCTTTCACTTAATTCAATGACATATAGGTCTCTTGCGAGTTTTTGAAAAAAAATCTTGTCTACACCAATGCGAGATATCTTGTTATTATAGGTGTACCACACGATTTCACTTATCCGGTGTAGACATTAATCAAAATTTTAGAATCCTCTGAATCATTGATAATTTTATTTGTTGAGCCAAAGTGAACGGCTTGATTTGAGATTTCATTACGGTTTTAACACACCATGAACTTTATTTTTTTGAGGGGAAAGTAGGATTTTATTCATTGGTAGCATACAAAGATACATAGTTTGGAGGATTCATATGCCACAGATGGCGACCAAATAGAAAGTGAAATTGCATTCCTATCTACCAGGTGAGCATCACCGGTAGATTCCCTATGTTTATGCCGAAAGCTAACATTTTAAAAAGAAGAAGATCTAAACTTGATCTCCATGAGGATGCTACTATAAACCGACAAGGTTTTGCCTTTAGAGAACTTATAAGTTCTAGACAATCAGAAGACATGGTCATTTTTGAAATATCAATATCTTAGGCAAGCATCAAAGCTTCAGCGCACGTCATGGTCTCTAAGGTCGCTGGATGAGAAATTCACTCGACGGTTCTCGATGAGGCTCCCATAAATTTTCTATGTTCATCCCTGCAAACCACACTAGTCGATACATGATCCCCATTGCAAGATAATGCACATCAACATTTATCTTAGCTAAACCTGGAGGGGGTTTAGTCCAACTTACCACCCTTCTTCTATTTGCAGGATTTCTCCTGGCCACAACAAGGTTAGCTTCTCCAAATCATGCAAGAAACGCTTGACAAAATCAGAAGTGCTAACTGAGCTATGGAAATAGGTCCTCATGGATGGTCTTCCTCCCCGCAGTCCAAATCGCCCAAAGAGTGGTCAGCATCAAGACAAACTTAGACTGATATAAGCTATCCTTCATAGAAAACAACCAATAGCGTGCATCGGGGTTGCTTCCAAAGACATATGCTCTACTACATCCTTATCAACAAGCATCCACACACACCATACCATGTTGCAGTCAATAAGGGAATGACGCTATCAGCATTGCAAATTTGACAATCCGAGTCCAAGGACATGTTTCTCGAGTGAAGCACATCAGCCGACAAAAGACTGTTATGACATAACCTCCATGTAAAAACTCGAACTTCTGATGGAAACTTTACCTTGCATAGCATACTCTAGTTTTTAGAATCATTGGCCATGATTGGTGTCGCCGGCCAGTGATCTAACCAATCTTCTCTCTTCTCCTTTGTTGCAATCAACATTTTGTACACTTATTGAACACTGAAACATCATTCCGTTCATATCTTCCATCGATCATCCTGGATAACTGAACGCAAGGGTATTTTCATGATCTCATGCATGTCTAGGGAAGAAATTTTGCACCGAGGCTGTTTACTCTCCATCACATCTCTGTCGGATCAATTATCTTAGAGACTCGCTCTATTTTTGCTTCACCATGGCTTGTTATTAGTCTTATAAAATCTTGTCGAGATATCCAACTATGGTTGCAAATTTAATAGACTTTCCATCACCTATTCTTCTAATAAGTCATTGCTTCCCCATGAATATCCCTCCAAATCCGAGGACAGTTTCCAAGTTGTGCTTCCACAAATTTTGTTTTTGGAAAATAGATGGCTTTTAAAACCCTTGCACTCAAATATATAAAGGATCTTGAAGAATCCATAGCATATTCGGCAACAACATTATTGCATCCTAGACGGTTAGCAAGATCTAGGACTTCTCTCATGGTGATGGCCTCCGTCGTTGCTGATGTAATATTAGGGAGGTAGATTGTAGAAGGAGCAATGAATCAAACCTCATAGTCTCGAATAACGGTAGCTACAGCTCCTGTGCACACATCCAAATAAAATGAACCATCAACATTAACCTTAACTTGCCTAGGCTCAGGTCTTTTCCATCTATCGAGGGAAGCACGTGGATGCATAGTCGCTTTTGCATCATTAGTAGCGATACTCAGAACGAACATCATGCATCGATTAATGGATGGGACAATTTCATCGTGTTTACACCTTCTTCTCATCCACCAGAGATACGAACATGCAATAACAATTGTTTCTTTAAGGCCTAGATTGTTAAATCTCGGATTAACATTCCCCTCTTTTGCCTTGGCTTCATTCTCCTCATTCATCGGCTCGTTCATGGCCTTCTTTAGCTCACGCTGGGCATTCCTTATATGCCTTTTAGGGTGTTCTAAGAATCTCTTATCCCAGTCGTGAAGGGTACCATGCATGTGATGCAGCTTAGCTAGGACACCTCCCTCCTGGACCGAAGAGTTAGCATTTTCCCACGCATTCTCAATAGTTTCGCGAAAAGACTCCTCCTATAACCACTTGGCTTCGAATCTCTGTGGCACAGGGTTGTGGCCAATGGGAATAGCTTGGTATTCCGTGTCTAAAAGGATAGGGAGGCGATCTGATTTTGCATATTGCAAGTGCTCTAGCATTGCATCGGGGTGCATTTTTTGCCATCCCGAATTTACCACCACCCTATCAAGCCTCTCACGGATTCTACCTCTTTTCCAAGTGTAAGGGTCTCCGATGTACCCAATATCCTCCAGATCACAGTCAAGTAAAGAAGTTCGGAAAAACCTTGCATATAATTTTGGGGACGCGGGTTGCTCTCATGTGAGTAAAGGATTTCTTTAAAATCACTAATAATCACCCACAGAAGATTATGTTATCCATTAAGCTCTCTAATTTTATTACAGGTTTTGTATTTATCTTACCATCGAGGTTCTCCATATATGCTTGTAAATCTCCGTACTTTATCCGGGCTTTCAACTACACGAACATCAATGTATTTTGGCGTCGAAAAGATCTGTTGAATAGCAATTTCTCGTTTCCAAAACATGATAACCCCTCCACTGCTTCCATTGCTAGGATTCACAATTTTAAAATCCATCTTCAATCTTCTCCTCAGACAGTCTTCCGGATAACTATCCAAGTGTGTCTTCGACAAAAACAACACATCAGGGTTGCTTCGCTTTTGTAAATCCAAAAGCGTTGCCGAGTCATTCCCCAAACCCCTACAGTTCGCTCCTAAGATCCTCATTGATCCTGACGGCGCTCCTCCCTAGAGCCCGCCATTATAGTTTTATTGATAGTTTTACCACCTATCTCCGTTCTTGGTCTTTTAGGGTCCCTAGCCAGCGAAGGGCTAGGAGGATCCGCTGATTGGAGCTGCGAGATCATCGCCCCAACCATACTTGATGCATCAGTATGAGTATTAGAGATATCATGTGTCTCTCCTTCATTAAACTAGATTAGAGATGTCCTTCTCCTTCTTGGATCATTGTTGTCTTCTGACATATCATCCCTTATATCCTCTATCGCATCGTCCTCGTCACCCGAACCAGAAGGACCGCGTCCATTGCTGAAACCTCATCTACCTGAGCCGCGGCCACGCCCTCTTCCTCTTCTTGGCCTTACACCTCCCCTCATATTCCATCTAGCTCGAAGGTCTATAAAGACCAGCGCCTCTGGGGGGATGCACACCATCTCCATGATCTTTGTATTCATGCGCCATCAGTCCACACACTTGACACCAATTTGGTAGTCCCTCGTATTTTACAAGGAAAAGTTCTCTCATCCCTGCCTGGATCATGGAGACCACCCTCTTCAATGGTTTAGTCACATCCAACTTCACTCCAACCCGGTATAAGTTTCCTTCAAAGTCATTAGATATAGGTTCAGAAGAGATCCAAACCCCCACATTTGAAGCCAGATATTTAAGCATCAGGCATATCCCACAAGAAGATCATGAATTTGAATTCATATGTCAATTTTGAGAGATCTATAGCAGATGGTTTGGCAAACCCATCGTAGGGCACAATGGATATAGGGTTTCCACGGAAGGTCCAGTGGCCTCCCTCCATTACCCCCTCCCAGTCACCAAGGCAGGAGAATTGAAAGGTGTGCAAATTACTCGTTAATGCTCGAGTGTTCACTTCATGTGCCAAATCCCAAGCGAAACGCAAGTTTTTATAGAACCAGAAGCTTGAGTACTCCACATCCGAACAAACCCTAGATATGGCTAGCCATCTTGCTAGTTCGGCCGACGGTGGCCCTTCTTCCTCAAATACTACATCATCCAGATCCTCCTCACGGAGTCCCATCCTTTTCATCATAGCTTCTATGTCTCCACCATCACTAGAGGAATCCCCCGACGTAGCAGTTGCCATGAGCCCTCCAGAGTTCACAACGCCACATCCCCGAACACACGAACCAGGACCCGAGGGCGATGCAGAGATCACCAACCCAGGTCTGATCGACGGTCGTCGGGGAGAAGGACATCGACGAACGGGGAGAGGAATCTCAATGACGCCGGGGCCGCAAGAGAACAGAGAACCCTAACTCGAGAGAAAACCCTTCTGCTACTAATGAACGGCCTCACGTTTCGGCGAGAGAAACCTTAAACCCGCTAGAGGAGGAATAAACTTAGACGAGCATGCACAGTGTGGCCCATGTTCGACATACATGGGCTGGGGATAGAAACCAAGCTTATGGCCAAGCCTGCCTAGATTTGGCCTACGCGAACAAGGCCGACCTAAAAATTCAGCCTGCCGCGTGGCCCGTGGCCCATGGCTGACTTATTTTTTTGAGTTCTCTACTGGGTATCCTACACGAGTAACTTCCTCCCCAAAACCATTCGTGTCCTTCATGTGATCGAGAGTGCACTGCGGCGATATTCGAATAATTTGACTTGCACGGCGGGCAGGTGGTGGCGACACGAGCACCTGTGACCACCGCAGCTAGAAACAAGCATATTTGTTTCAGGAAGCATCGTCTTCTCCGAGCATCGCACCTCCATGATGGCAGCAGAACAGCAGCCAGGGGTGCCGACAAGACGTGCGCCTGGGTCGCCTCACCGCTAATTAACTAGACTCCGATCCAGGCGGTAAAAGAACAGGGTGTTTGATTATCTATACCAGGAGCGAGACGGACGAACGAACCGATGGAGGATCATGCATGTCTCGTTTGTACTGTAAGCTGGATCAAGAAAAAGTCTCCAAATCAAGACGGATTCAGGCCAAGATAGTTCCAAGAAAAACAACTGGTTTTGGACTTGTCTTCACAGATGGATAAGTTTTCCTTCCCGTTCGTTCTTGGAAACGGATAAGTTGACCTAGCATGAAGTAGTTTCGATTAAGAACACAACACCATATATTATCCATAATAATTTGTCGATTACTAGACTAAACTAATCGCGTTTAAATTAAATGAGAGCGACACCCAATTGTAGCCGTTGGCGGTGTCGGCTGGAGCTGCGCGTTTCAATCTTACATAAAGGTGTGAGTCATGCAGACGTCAGTGGCCACAGCGCAATATTCCCGTGTGATATCAGCTATTGCTAGCCACTGAAGAAGTCAGAACTTGATGATCTCTAGTAGAGAACGCCCCAGAAGATTTGAAATCTCAGTCACTGCGCTGTCCGTGTATCCCCCACATGCCACATGAAATTTTCTCTACGCCGTATTTACTTCCCTATAAATACACGGCACGCGTTATGGACCGTCCCGCTCTTTACTTCCTCGGCATCGCTTGTCCTGTCCCTTGGCAGTATGTACCTACTTATCCGGTTCTGTGTCCTGATATCTCGCGTAATAAGCACCAGTATCATCGTATACCTTCCAAGTGAAGTGATTGGTTAATTACTCGTGCAGCTCTAGCTCTATTTCTTCGTCACATCTCGGATACAGATTTCAGCTACTTCTCCGTGCTGCTGTCGTCGCTCATGATTCTACTTCGTACTACTACGTATAGGGCTTATTATTTGAAAACGTAGAATGTCAAGGGCCTGCGTGCAAAAACACCCCACTATTGAAAAACAACCCATGGAAAGAGGGGGAGAGTCAGGAGGAGACAGAGGAATCCAAGCAACGGTCTCCTGGGGTTGGCAAAAAAGGAGAAAAGTAAATAGAAAAACCCGAGCCACCGTCTCTTACACTCTCCGAGTCTTCCCCCAAATCGACGACGACGCAAAAGATCGTCCGTCGTGGGGAGCAGTCACCGCACGCGGCGAGGCCGGCCGGCGCCACTCCCAGACCTTTCTTCCCCCCACCGTCCACTCCCAAGCCCAACAACATCCCAAACCCCAACTTCCCCGCAAGCTCCCCCGCCAGAAATCGCGTCCCATGGCTGCCGCCGTCCGGAGAGACGTCGTGCCCGCGCCCTCCGGAGCCGGCCCTCTCCCCCACGCATTGGTAATCACCCGCTTTTTCCCTTTCAGCTGTCGCTTGAGCATTACAGGTTACCGGAGAGCAAAGCTGCTGTTGCGGTGGGTTGTTGGCGATGTTGATCCCGGCACTGTTCCCGGTGGTTAGGGTAGGCGATTGCGTCCAGCAGATCTGCTAATAACTGGGGATTCCTCGGGAAGGAGGGCGCCACGGGCAGCCGTGGGGGGCGGGGTCGCGCTAGATTTGGAAGTATCGGTGGTTCTGCGGTTGTTGTATCGCTCCGTCGGACATGCTAACCACTGTCCTAATTATCTGCGTAATTACTACTAGTAGTAGTAGTAGCGTAAGGGTCCACCGGAAATGCTTGCCTTCTCCTCCACCCGTTGCAAGCAAAGCTCGTCAACTGCCTTCACCTGCACTCGAGTTCCCAGGGGGGATAGGACAGATTCGTGCACCCCCATCTCCTTGCTTCTTCTTGGGTGCTTCTTCTTTATCGGTATTATTATTATACGCCTTGCCTTGCTTCTTGGTTTGTGGTCTTATACCGGTGCGTTTCTGGCAGATGGTGTAGGGAGAGCTGTTCATAGAGGAGAGGTAAGTGGGAAAGCGAAGAATGGGGGCGATTGGAGGTGACGGGTCGGTGCAGTGGGACAACATGAATGGAGCTGAGGCGGTGAATGGCGGTGGAAGTGGCACGGGGAGGCTGGATAGGATACAGGTGCTGGTGAGGGTGAGGCCGCTGAGCGACAAGGAGATTGCAAGGGGCGAGCCTGCCGAGTGGGAGTGCATCAATGACACCACCATCATGTTTCGGAGTACCTTCCCAGACCGACCCACCGCTCCGACCGCATACACATTTGGTCAGTGCACCCCTGTTTTGCCTTTTGATGCTATTTTTTGGTACATTTCATAACGCATGATGCAGCCCGTTGCCTTCTTGAAGAAATACTCAAAACGTCATATTTCCTTCCACAAATTCATATAGTTCAGGTCACAGTAGATTATCACTGCATAGTGGTCATGCCTTTATTTATTGTTGACTTTCTGTTTCGAGCATCTCGATGTGCTCAGTTGCTATGTAAGGATCACATATGAATTGGTTCATTATTAGTAAGACTCATACAATTCGATTACATTACCCTCGTGCATATCTTTGTTAACATAACCTCTTGTATTTGCAGACAGGGTATTTCATTCTGAATGCAATACCAAAGAAGTCTACGACGAAGGGGTTAAGGAAGTTGCCCTCTCTGTAGTTAGTGGCATTAACTGTGAGTGCAAACTACACGAAGGCATGAGTTAATACTCCCTCCGTCTCGGTTTATAAGACCTACGCGTATTTCTAGGTCGATAAATTAACCAACTTAGCATGAGGTATATAAGATAAAAACTATACTATTAGAAACTTCAAATGTTATATTTTCTAATGATATAATTTTTATATTATATAATTCATATTATATAGCTCATGCGGACGACCTAGGTATACGCGCAAGTCTTATAAACTGGGATAGAGGTAGTACTTATTAAACAGCATAGATTTTGAACTAAATCAGAGTGTGTTTTCTCTCTCAGCAAGTGTCTTTGCCTACGGACAAACAAGTAGTGGAAAGACATACACTATGACTGGAGTGACAGAATGCACAGTAGCAGATATATATGATTATATCAACAAGGTGATCTCCCAGCCAACCGTAGCACCCATGGTAAGGTTTTGGTCTCGGTTATTACCAAGTCCTCAAATGTATGTTTCTTTTTTCAGCATGAAGAGAGAGCATTTGTGTTGAAATTCTCGGCAATTGAAATATATAATGAAGTTGTCAGGGATCTTCTGAGTGCAGATAATACTCCTCTTAGACTTTGGGATGATGCAGAGGTAAAAAGATGTTCATTCTCAGCCTTTTTATTTTTTATTATGTTATGTTCCTGCTTTCTAACAACTAGCGGCTTAATGCTGTTTATTGCACAGAAAGGCACCTACGTGGAGAATCTTACAGAAGTTATATTAAGGGACTGGAACCACCTCAAGGGACTTACTTCTGTGTGTGAAGGTGCAATATTGGTTACCAACAGCAGCTTGTATTTTGTTGAACTAGTGAATATTGCATCTCATTTGCTTTATGTGCTTGTAATAGCTCAAAGAAGGACAGGGGAGACCTTCTTGAATGAGAAAAGCTCCAGATCCCATCAAATTCTTAAATTGGTATGCCCTTTACTTGGTTATCTTTATGAAATATTGATGTTTATGCGTCCCACTTTTTATAAATGTGTGCATTATTTGCTGACCCCTTTAATGTTCGTCAATTAATTCAGACTGTTGAAAGTTCTGCTCGTGAGTTCTTAGGAAAGGACAAGTCAACTACCCTTATGGCTAGTGTGGTAAGTAGATGCCACAGTTTGGTAAGTTCTTAAAATGTTTTGAAAAAAGTGTAAGCACCATTGATTCTTCCCATGCAGAGCTTTATTGATCTGGCGGGAAGTGAACGCGCATCTCAGGCGATGTCAGCTGGCACGAGGCTGAAAGAAGGTTGCCATATCAATAAAAGTTTGCTTTCCCTTGGCACTGTCATTAGGAAGCTAAGGTTGCAATCTCAATCTCAGTGTTAATTTCCTTAAATTTCTTGTCCACTATAAGAGAAATTGCTCATGTAATTATTTGAAGTATTTTGTTAGCTAGTGTCATTTCACTTATCTGTTTCACTTATGCAGCATGGGGAGTAATGCACACATACCATATAGAGATTCAAAGCTTACACGCATATTACAGCCATCTTTGGGAGGTAATGCAAGAACTGCAATTATCTGTACACTCAGCCCTGCAACAAGCCACATTGAGCAATCAAGAAATACACTGTTCTTTGGGAGTTGTGCAAAGGATGTAGCTACAAATGCTCAGGTTAATGTGGTCATGTCTGATAAAACACTAGTTAAGCAATTGCAAAAAGAAGTTGCTAGACTGGAGAGTGAGTTGCGGCACCCTGTTTCCAGTTCCAGCCTGGAAGCACAAGTGAAGGAAAAAGACAACCAAATCAGAAACGTAAGTCCTACTTCTGACCTTTTATTGTCTCCGTGCGCTTTCTTGGCAGTTCATACATGACACATGAACACTCACATTTTTGTGCATGGACGATAATTTTTGTGTGCCATGATTGCATGGACGATAATTCTTGTGTACCATGAGCACTCTGCTGTCATCACAGATATATTTACAATAAAAAGCTGCCTGTCTGCTTTTCTTTCATTTCTCAGTGATGGAGATTGTTACATCAGATATACCCTGCATCCCTCCCTCTCACAGATAAACTCACTTTCTTTATGTAAGTTTATGATATTTGATGCCTTTTGCAGATGGAAAAAGAAATAAAAGAACTGAAGTCACAACGTGATCTGGCTGAGTCCAGGTTGCAGAATTTGCTGCAAGTTGTTGGCGATCGTGAACCAAAGCATCAGGTATATTTACTTATGCACTTCTGCTGTTACGTATTAGCCTTGATCTATTTGTTATTTTGTTTTCTCTGCATGTTTAGGTATCAGGAAAGCGATCAGTCAGAAGTCCTCCATCTGTTGGAATGCCCCCGAGCATGAGCAGAGATGACAGTTCTCAGATCTCTCATGATGATTCAGATAATTACAAGGAAGTGCGATGTATTGAGACTAGTGGAACTGAAGGAAATGAATGCTTGTCTTTATCAGCTGGTGAAAGTACCAGCCCACGACATTCAAACAGGAATTCTAGCATGCGTGGCAATGATTTAAACGCGTCAGTGAACTCAAGGCCGGTTGGTGAAACTCCTATTACCTTGGAGCAACATTTGGAGAACATCAGAAGGCCTTTTATCACTAAGGATCTAGGATCTTCAATACGCAACCCATTGAGCTGTAGAGTAATTGGTAGAAGCAGGAGCTGTAGATCACTAACAGGATCAACTCTACTTGATGATCTGGAGATGGAGGATTGTACACCAGTAAACAGAAGTTTGGTGATCTTCCCAGGAAGACCTGAAGAGTATCATAGAAGAGGATCTGCATTAAACTACGAAGCAGGGAGTGAAACTCTTTCAAGGGCAGGATCCCAGCTTTCCGAAATGAGCACATCAAAGGGTGCAACCAAGACGAATAGTTCTGCTGCAGGTGATGCAGAATTTACCGGTATAGGTGAATTTGTTGCTGAACTTAAGGAGATGGCTCAGGTTCATTATAAGAAACAGTTTGGTGACCAGGTACGAAATTATCTCTATCTAATCTTAGGGACGATTTTATGCCCTTCCCCTTGCAGCCATTTTAATGAATTTACTTGAAAGAAAATGAGTATAATTATTGTAAAAAAAATACATGTGCTACAGTTTTATATTTTACCATATGTGATGACAATTAGGAAATGAAATAAATTTACTGTGCTTCCTATTGTTGAGAGAGACCTAACTTTTAACATTTGTCTAATGACTCCAGCCGAAATTATCTCTATTTAATCTTAGGGAGGATTTTATGTTCTTCCCCTTGCAGCCGTTTTAATGAATTTACTTGAAAGAAAATGAGTATAATTTTTGTAAAAAAAAAATACATGTGCTACAGTTTTATATTTTACCATATGTGATGACAATTAGGAAATGAAATAAATTTATTGTGCTTCCTATTGTTGAGGGTGATCTAACTTTTAACATTTGTCCAATGACTCCTTTAGCTGAAATGGTGTATTTTCATTGCACCAGAACTCAATAACTTACTGCTATTTTTAATCTATTTTGTAGAATACAAATGGAAAGAGCATTGGATTAGACCCGATCATGGATGCTTTGCAATCACCTTCTAGATGGCCACTGGAATTTGAGAAGAAACAGCAAGAGATCATCGAGCTTTGGCACGTTTGCAGTATTTCCTTGGTCCACAGGACTTACTTTTTCTTGCTGTTCAAAGGAGAATCAGCCGACTCTATCTACATGGAAGTGGAGCTTCGGAGGCTATCGTTTCTTAGAGATACTTACTCGAGGGGAAGCGCTCCCAGCAATGCGATCGTAGGTAGCCTCAATTCTTCCCCTGCTGCGAGGTAAGTTATCACCAAATGCACCAACTTTCTGAGTTCCTCTTGATGAAAAGCACCTTAGAACGTGTGATCTATATGCAGCGCGAAGAAGCTGCAGCGAGAGAGGGAGATGCTTGCCAGGCAGATGCAGAAGCGATTCTCGGTGGAGGAAAGAAACCACATGTACACCAAATGGAGCGTCTCGCTGGACTCCAAGAAGAGGAAACTGCAGGTTGCTCGCCGCCTTTGGACCGAGACCAAAGACCTGGAGCATGTCAGGGAGAGCGCGTCGCTTGTTGCCAAGCTGATCGGGTTCCAGGAGCCAGGGCAGGTCCTGAAGGAGATGTTCGGACTCAGCTTCGCGCCCCAGCAGCCACCCACCCGGCGATCATCTAACGGCTGGAGATACGGGATCAGTTCGTTCGGTTGATTGGATCCATGACACGGGACAAGATGACAGGATGATGATGTGGCTGACCAAAAGATCGTTCTTTTTTTGCTGATTTTGTGTTGGTGTTGCCTGTTCTGCTTGTCCATGGGAGGATATCAGGATTCAGGACACACATGCGGGCGTCCCTTGCATGTATACAGCCGGCTTCGTGCGTGATTTCTGAGCTGCCGCCGCCGGTTATGATTGCTAACATTAACGTGCCACTGCAATTCTGCAGATCCAAATGCTACTGTGTAACATGTGTTTGCCATTCCCACCATTTGTAGCTCATCTTCAGAACATCCCGATGTGCTGTGAGTCTGTGACTCAAAACTTGTAAAGTCGAACATGGCAGATAATTGAACTCGACATCCTTACAGTCCCAGCTGTCGATGGCAGTAACCGATGACATCAGCCGCCCGTTGTGGCATTCCCGGTATATGCACATCGAGCAAGAGTGAAGAAAATCACAATTTAAGTGACTGAAGAGTATGACGAAAATAGTGCAATCTTGCAGCCTTTTCAGTAGTTACACCTTGGTATTATTCAGAGCGTCTGAAATGATTCAAATGAAATGTGACCCGTTCAGGCTAAACCTGATATACTATTCAAAGTGCACGCCACTGAATTGCAGTGGAAAGTGTCAATTTCAAATACTCCCTCCGTTCAGAAATATGTTTAGAAATATAAGACATTTTAGTTTTGTAAATCGAATGTATCTAGATGTTTTATAGTGTAGTGTCTTATATTTTTAAAGGGAGGAAGTACTTTGTATCATAAGCTATATGAAAAACGACAAAGTGTGAATCCGAGTATGTATATTTTTGAATTTCCAAATTTTACTAGACTTTGTCATTTTTACTATATCCAGAATTTATTTTCAGTTTCTTTTAACTTGTATAATTTTTTTTTGAGAATACACCCTGACATGTGTATCAGCTTTTTATAGAGGGGATGTCAAGCGGCAACTTGTAAATAAGGTTTTTATTTATTTTTAAAGGAAGGGAGCTTCAGGCGCCAAAGACACTTTCCACCTCCCTAAGCAAAAATTTCTTTTCCATCTCCCAAAATACATATAGTAATAGATGTCACTTTAGATTGGTCATAATGAGAATATCATAGTAATAGTATCATGCATACTAATGTATTGTACTATGTCTATAGTGTATTTATCATGTGATAGTATCGTAATAGTAGTATTATTTTTATATTTTTCTAGGATACGTCCTGAAAGACGCACCAAACACACAGAAGAGGCCGACGGCCGATACAACACCATTGAAGGCTACAACTCCACTCTATAAGATTGAATAGATTTGTAACTTGTATTGATTTGATCAAGGGTATAAGGTTTCTATAGTACATGAGCCAATGGGCCAGGCCAAACCGACTTAAGAGTCCTAAACCGACTCTACAACAAAGTCCTAAAACGACTCTACAAGATGTTTATCTAATATCCTCTCGCAGTGTCAACGTTAGGAGCCACGATGTTGAGACTGGATTGAATGTTGGTGAATGAAGCCGTTGGAAGAGCCTTAGTAAAAATATCAGCAAATTTGTGCACTGATTGGAACATGAACGACACGAACTTCACCGTGAGCCACCTTCTCACGGACAAAGTGAATATCAATCTCTATGTGCTTGGTACGTCGATGTTGAACTGGGTTGGATGCCATATAGACTGCGGAGATGTTGTCACGGTAGACAAGAGTATCGCTCTGAATGGGGCGATGAAGCTCGACTAGCAACTATCGAAGCCAAACAGCTTCAGCAACAAAACGGGCCACTGATATGTAGTTTGCTTCAGCTGAAGTCCTAGAAACAAGATTATCACCCAAATAAACACAAAAGACGGATGCGGATCGTCGAGTATCTGGATAACCTGCCCAGTCTATATCAGAATAAACTATCAAGCAACTGATAAGTAAACCATGGTCGAGAGTGTCTTTGAGATATCAAATAATTCTTTTAAATTTTAATATGAGCAGGGTGAGGAGAACGAGGATCATGCATATAAAGACAAGCTTGTTGAACAGAATAGAAGATATTAGGATGAGTTAGAGTGGCATATTGAAGAACACTAACAAGAATGCGATAGAAGGTGGGATCATAAAGAGGGTCGCCATCAGCAGACAATTTAGAACCTAGTTCAGCAGGTGTGCGACAAGGCTGACAATCGGACATACCAGCAGGTGAGATAAGATCAATAATGTACTGGTATTGAGAGAGAAAAAGAGTAGTAGATGTGTGAGAAGCAGAAACTCCAAGAAAATGGTGAAGGGATCCCAATTCTGTCATGGGGAATTCACGATGAAGAGAAGTAATGATGTGTGAAAAAAATAAGTCGGAAGAGGCAGTTAGAACAATATCATCAACATAGAGTAAGAGATAGGCGGTGTGTTCAGAAGAATGAAAAATAAAGAGGGAAGAATCATACTTGCAAGGAGAAAAACCAATGGACTTAATAAAAGTGGAAAATCATTGAAACCATGCACAAGGGGCCTTATTGAGACCATACAGAGATTTATGACGAAGACATACAAGGTTAGAAGAAGATGAATCCTCAAAGCCAGAGGGTTATTGACAATAAACTGTTTCATTGAGTGTGTCATGAAGAAAAGCATTTTTAACATCTAATTGATGAATAGGCCAGGAGGAAGAAACATCGAGACTGAGAACAACATGAATAGTGCTCGATTTGACAATGGGAGAGAATGTCTCATCAAAATCAATGCCATGTTGCATCAAAATCAATGCCATGTTGTTGAGAGAAACCCCGACAGACCCATCGATCTTTATAACTTGCAAGAGTACCATCTGAATGATATTTGTATTGAAAAATCCATTTGGGAGGGTAGAATTTGTTGGGTAGAAGAAGAATAAGAGAGGGTAGGGTAGCGAGCATCGGCGTGGCGATCCTCGGCCGCCGTGAAGAGGGGCTTCAACAGCGGCGATGGAGGTTACGGCGGAAGCGCCATGATGAGTGCATGTTTGCATCATATTTTATATTATTATTTTGCATTATAGTGGTAGGATCTTGGTATTTTACAGCGTTCACGTGCACCTTTTATGTTTATTTTCACCAGGATCATGAAAAATGATGGATACGATGGACACAATTCTTAGATCAGTTGTATTAGAGATAAAAGTAGTCAAAAAACAACGTAAATCGCTAATTTTGGAAATATGAATAATACCAGAAGAAAACCCGAAGCGATCGGAGGACACAGAAGATTTAACGACCAAATATACGGCGGGAGCAACTTTTCCAGTCGTATAGTTGGCGCCGCCACCGCCTCCTCAAATAGTTTCACCCCGTGCAACTGGATCAGAGAGACGACATATAAAACGACCAAAAATCGCCAAAACCTCACCTCCGAAAGGGATCTGGAGGGGGAACTCATTTACCGGGGATCCATCTTCACCCTACGCAGATCCAAGAGGCTAAGGCATCAATCTTAATCATCAACCGCGGCATCACCACCATCTCCATCCATCACATCTACACCTTGTCTAGATCTTGTTGTAATTTCCGAACTCGTTGTGGATTTATACAAATACTATTCATCTATGATAGATTCTATTATTTTTGCCATGATGTTGATTGCCTCCATGTCTGAGTAGATCATTGGTTCTTGGGGAGATGGAGAAACCCTAGCATGAAATTGAAATAATATAAAGTTTATTATGATATTCATCGTTGTGACCATGTGTTAGATTGTCTTCATCTTGACGTTGGGAGAAGTCGACCTCTCAATATTTTCCTCTTGTGGGGACTTGATGGAGGGAACTAATTGTTGGAAGACGGATGTGTGCTAGCACTTACAATAAATATAAAGCTATTGGCACTCCATACGTATCAACTTGGGAACTGAGAAAACTCACGAAACACTATACATGTCATGGGATACATCCTACGGGCTAAAGTCCCTTAATAGCGCAGTAATTCGATTGATGTTGATTGCTTGTCTGCTGTGATTATGAGGATGATGTGAGCAGAGGTTCCTGCCTATTTGTTCAAATACGGAGTTCCTACCACACATACATAATTGAGAATGTTCATGATAATAATCTTTACCTTAGACCCTTTATAAATGCTAGAGGTGTATTCGCTACTCCCTGAGAACGCTTTTTTCCATCGCAGTTTCAAATCTCTTTTACATACGCGATACTTATTTTCTTTATTCAGTTTGTTTTACTTTACTTATTGTTCTCTTAGACAAAAACCCAAAAACACCTTTTTACCCAACACTCGCATTTTATCTTGTTACTTAGAACTTTATTTAGCATTTCTATTTTAGTATTTAATTCAAGAGTTATTAGACTTCAGACTCCTGTTCCCTGTGGGATCGATATCTTTATTTCGAAACTAGCTACAAATGATATGTGCACTTGCAATCATCAAGCCATTTTCTGGCGCCGTTGCCGGAGAGCTAAGCGCTGTAGGTCTTTTAGTTTTTGCTTATTTATTTTAGTCTTGCTAAGTTTTGTTTTGAGTTATAGGTTTCCACCAATATGATGGAGTTTGATCATTTGACTAGTGCTTACCCACTCAGCCACTTTGGGAAGCCTTATGATATTAATAAAAGAGACAACTCTGACGGGAAGAAAGGGGGTTTGAAATAAATCCTCTACTACTTGGTATTCTACACAAGAAGCAATTCACTAGAGATGAAGAAGATCCTAATCCATATGAGTATATTGCATGTTTTAAGGATATATGTGGCACTTTCAAATTACCGAGGTATACTGCTAATTAGGTAAGGCTGAAACTCTTTAGTTAGACTTTGACTAGCACAACTCTCTCATGATATAGATCTTTATCCCAGAGGCCACTACTACCTAGGATAATTTAGCTTGTGAATTTCTATCCAAGTATTATCCCAGAGGCCACTACTACATAGGAATCAGGCGTCTTATAATGACTTGGAGGAACCGTCCTAATAAAGGACTAGTAAGAGCTTATATAAGATTTAAAGATTTACTTAATCAATGTCCTTATCATGATTTGCCTGAATGGTATTTATTGCATATCATTTATGGCGGTTTAATCGAACCTAATAAAATTGAACTAGACTCTTGCGCGAGAGGAGCTTTTATGAATCTACCAATAAATAAAGCTGGGCTTTACTTAATAGAATTCGTGATCATAGAGTTTCATGGAATTTTGGTCTAGTAAGCGAAGGAGGCATAGAAATAGATTATGATTGTATTCATGACTATAATAAAAAGGGCCATGTTAATGAATTATCTAAAGAACTTTACTTAGATTCACATCTTCTGTTGCATGTTGTTAAATCTTGTATAGAACACATCAAAGCTCCAATAGAAGGTTCGGTCAAGTATGATCCACCACCCGAACCTGAGAAGAAAAGAGAAGTTAAAGGAACACTAGCCTTCCTATAACCAATGTATGAGATGTTGGAGATATTCCCTAGAGGCAATAATAAAAATCGTTATTATTATATCTTTGTGTTTATGATAAATGTTTACATTCATGCTATAATAGTATTAAACGGAAACATTAATACTTGTGTGATTTGTAAACTAAATTAGAGTCCCTGGTAAAGCCTCTTTGTAAAACTAGCTTGTTGGTTGATAGAGGATCATGGTTTCCCGATCTTGAACATTGAGATGTTATTGACAACAAGATCATGTCATTAAGAGAATGGTATAATGGACATACTCCTACAGATAAGCGTAGCATTAAGATCAAGTCATTTCAATAGTTCATTTGCTATAAGCTTTCTGATACATAGTAACCTAATTCCTTCGACCATGAGATCATGCTAATCACCATCATCGGAAGGATGCTTTGATGACATCAAACACCACACCGTAACTGGGTGTCTATAAAGGTGGCATTGAGTGTTCGAAAAGTATGTGTTGAGGCACATGGATCAAGAGTGGGATTTGTCCAAACATATGACAAATAGATATACTCTGGGCCCTCTCGGTGGAATGTCATCCAATTGGCTTGCAAGCATGTGACGGGCTCACAAGGGATCACATATCACGGGAACGAGAAAAGAGTACTTATCGGTAACGAGGTTGAACTAGGTATGCAGAGATACCGATGATCAAACCTCGGATAAGTAAACTATCGCGAGACAAAGGAAAATTGGTATCGTATGTAAGTGGTTCATTCGATCGCAAAGTAATCGGAGAAATATGTGGGAGCCATATGAATTTCCAGATTCCTCTATTGGTTATTGATCGGAGAAGTGTCTCGGTCATGTCTGCATAATTCACGAACCGTAGGGAGACACACTTAAGGATTCGATGTTGTTTAGTAGATATGGAATGTTAGTAGGGATACCAAATGTTGTTCAGAGTCTCGGATGGGATCCGGGATATCACGAGGAGATCCGGAATGGTCCGAAGAATAAGATTCATATAAGGAAAGTCCGATTCCGGAGTTCGGGAATGATTTCGATGTTTTCATCGGAGAGGTTCTAGAAGGTTCTAGAAGGTTCACCGGACCGGAAGGGGAATGGTCCATGAATATGTCATGGGTAAGTTGGATGATTGGATCATATCCTAGGTCACTTGGTTTGGGCATTTGTAAGAGAGAATTAAAGCTCTAAATTGAAAGTCAAAAGGGAGGTTTGAAAAGTCAAACTAGAACAATGGTTTCCTAGTTGAAGAAGGAAAGAGTCCTTCCTTCAATCCAACTTGGGTTTGGGTTTGGATTCAAACTCTCCCCTCCCAAGGCTGCCCCCCTCTCATAAATAGAGGGGGAGGACTGCCCCAAACACACATCAAGCCAGCCCTCCCCACCACGTGCGCCGCCGTTGCCGCACACCGTCGTCGCGCCGCCGCCAGCCGCCGCCGGCCCGTCGCCGTCACCCTAGCCGCCGCCAAGACCACCTCCTCCTCTCCGGCATTCTAAACCTAGATCGTCGGAAAACCCTAGATCCACCATAACTCGCACCGGCTTAGGCGAAGCCCTGCGGGATCTTCCCTTTACTTCCGACACCACACCGTCGTGCTGCCGGAACCGCCAGGGGAGAACTACAACCTCCGCTGCCTGCTGGAACAAGGGAGAGGAAGATCTTCATCGAGTACCGAACGTGTGACCGACTGCGGAAGCACTGCCGAAACGTAGCGCCGGAAGGATCGTCTACGCGATCTTGAGATCGGCAAGTGTACGACTACATCACCCACGAGAATCTGCTCTCGTTAACCGCTTTGGAATCTTCGAGGGTGAGTACTCTAATCGACTCATTGCTACAATCTAGTAGATAGATTTGGCTTGTTTGTTTGCATGCGGTAGAATTTTTTGTTTTCCATGCTACGAACCCTTACAGTGGTATCAGAGCCAGGTCTATATGTAGATCTATTGCACGAGTAGAACACAATGGTCATTGTGGGCGTTGATGCTTTTTGTTGTCGATTGCTTCTTGTGTACTTTGCATCTTGCGGGATGGTGGGATGAAGCGGCCCGGGCTAACCTTACATGACATCGTTAATGATACTTGCTCCACGCTTGACATGCAACTTGTATTGCATAAGTGGCTTTGCGGGTGCCTGTTTCTCCCAACATAGTGAAGATTCAATTTACAACGGGTAATTGACAATACTAGTATCAGTGTTGTGGTTCTTATTCGTAAGTTAGAACAACACTTATTGAAAGCCCCAAACCATGTAAACATGCAAAGAAAATTAGAGGCGTCTAACTTTGTTTTGCAGGGGTGTGTTGTGATGTGATATGGCCATGCTTGTGATTATATATGATGTATGCAATGTTCCTTATTGTAAGTCGGCAACCGCAAGGAGCCATATGGTTGTCTTTTAATTCCGTTAAGACCTGCGTGTCTATTATTCAAAGTAGTTGTAATAGTTGATGCTGGTGGACGACAACCATGAAGCAGCGCCATTGACCTTGACGCTATGCCAGTGATGATGGAGATCATGTTCGTGCTTGAAGATGGAGATCGGAAGCACAAGAAGAAAGGCCATATCGTATCACATATTATGAAATGCATGTGATGTTAATACTTTTATGCATCTTGTATTTCTTAGTTCGCGACGGTAGCATTATAAGATGATCCCTCTCACAAAATTTCAAGTTATAAAGTGTTCATCCTTAGTAAGCACCGTTGCTAAAGCTTGTTGTTTCGAAGCACCACGTGATGATCGGGTGTGTTAGATTCTGCGAGTGTATACAACGTGAGCAATCTAGATTTGCTAATGCGGAAGCTAAGGTTTGATCTTGACGAGCCTAGCATATACATACATGGTCTCGGAACACGGATCACCGAAAGGTAAAGCATGAGTCATATAGTAGATATGATGAACATGTTGATTGTTCGCCATTGAAGCTACGTCAACTCTCGTGATGATCAGTTTTGATGTGGTGGATTTGGTTCGTGTGATCACTAAAACAATGTGAGGGGTATTGTTTTTGAGTGGGAGTTCACCTAGATTAATTTAACTATTAATTAGAACTCAATTTGTCATAAATTTAGTCTAAACTATTGCAAATATGTTGTAGATCAATGGCGGCCCCTACCATCAATTTTAATGCGTTCCTAGAGAAAGAAAAGTTGAAAAAAACAGAAGCAACTTCGCGTATTGGTTCCGCAATTTGAGGATTGTCCTCAATGCTGTTAATTTGACCTATGTGCTGGATGCACCGCTGGGTGACCCACCTGCAGCTGATGCTACCGATGAGGTAAAGAATGTTTTCCTCGCTCGAAAGAATCAGTACTCCACAGTTCAATGTGCTATCTTGTATGGTTTGGAATCGGAGATTCAGAAAAGGTTTGAGAACCATGACCCACATGATATTGTCCGTGAACTAAAAATAATATTTGATGCTCACGCGGTAGTTGAGAGTTATGAGGCTTCTGAAAAGTTCTTTAACTGCAAGATGGAAGAGGGCAGCTCCGTCAGTGAGCACGTGCTTAAGATGTTTGGGCACGCAAGCAAGCTTCAAAGCTTGGGTATAGTGATTCCTAATGCTTTGGGGATTCACCGTGTCCTCCAATAACTACCACCAAGTTACAAGAACTTTGTGATGAACTACAATATGCAAAAGATGGACAAGTCGTTGCCCGAAATCTTCTCCATGTTAAAATCTGCGGAAGTGGAGATCAAGAAAGAGAACCAAGTGTTGTTGGTCAATAAGACCAGCAAATTCAAGAAGCAAGGCAAGTCTAAGAAAAGGGGAACCTTCAATAAGGGATGTAAGAAAGTTACCGCGCCAGCGAAGAAGACCAAGGCCGGGCCTAAGGCTGATACTCAGTGCTTTTACTGCAAGGGAGAAGGTCACTGGAAGAGGAATTTCCCAAAGTACTTGGCGAATTTGAAGAACGACAACATCAAGAAGAAAGGTATATCCGATATACATGTTATTGATGTGTATCTCACTAGTACTCGTAGTAGTGCCTAGGTATTTGATACTGGTTAGGTTGCTCATATTTGTAACTCGAAACAGGTGCTACAGAATAAACGGAAGCTAGCGAAGAACGAGGTGACGATGCGCGTTGGAAATGGATCAAAGGTTGATGTGATCACGGTCGGCACGCTACCTCTTCATCTACCATCGGGATTAGTTTTATACTTAATAATTGTTATTTGGTGCCTGCGTTGAGCATGAACATTATATTTGGATCATGTTTATTGCGAGACGGTTACTTGTTTAAGTCCGAGAATAATGGTTGTTCGATTTATATGAGTAATATGTTTTATGCACATGCACCTTTGATAGATGGTCTATTCTTATTGAATCTCGATTGTGGAAATACACACATTAATAACATTGAAGCTAAACGTTTGAAATTGAGCGATAACTCGACCTATATGTGGCACTGTCGTTTTGGTCACATTGGAGTGAAGCGTATGAAGAAACTCCATTCTGATGGACTTCTTGAATCACTTGATTTCGAATCACTTGAAATATGTGAAGCTTATGTAAAGAAGTTACAGCCCGACAAGCTTGAACCCAAAGCGGAAAAATGCGTCTTCATAGGGTACCCGAAGGAAACTATTGGGTATACCTTCTATCATAGATCCAAGGGCAAAATCTTCGTTGCCAAGAATGGATCCTTTCTAGAGAAGGAGTTTCTCTCGAAAGAAGTGACTGGAAGGAAAGTAGAACTCGACGAGGTTGTTGAACCTTCCCTCGAACTTGCGAATAGCACATCACCGGAAGTAGTTCCTTGGCGCCTACACCAATAAGAGAGGAAGATAATGATGTTGATCATGAAACTTCGGTTGAAGTTACTACGGAACCTCGCAGGTCAACGAGAACTCGTACCACTCCTGATTGGTATGATCACGTTATGAGTGTCATGTTGGTGGACAACACCGATGACCCTGCGACATGTGAGTAAGCGATGATGAGCCCCGATTCCAATAAATGGCAAGAAGCCATGAAATTCGAGATTGGATCCATGTACAAAAATCAAGTATGGACTTTGGTGGACTTACCGGATGGCCGGAAGGCTGTCGAGAACAAATGGATTTTCAGGAAGAAAGCAGATGCTGATGGTAATGTTACTGTCTATAAAGCTCGACTTGTCGCAGAAGGGTTTCGACAAATTCAAGGAGTTGACTATGATGAGACTTTCTCACCGGTAGCGAAGCTAAAGTCTGTGAGGATTTTGTTAGCAATCGCTGCATATTATGATTATGAGATATGGCAGATGGATGTCAAAACAACATTCCTCAATGGAGACATTGATGAAGAGTTGTATATGATGCAACCCAAAGGTTTTGTCGATCCTAAAGATGCTAACAAGGTATGCAAACTTCAACGGTCCATTTATGGATTGAAGCAAGCATCCCGAAGTTGGAATCAACTTTTTGACAAGGTAATCAAAAGCTTTGGATTTATACAAACTTATGGAGAAGCTTGTATTTACAAGAAAGTGAGTGGGAGCTCTATAGCATTCTTAATACTATATGTAGATTTCATATTGTTGATTGGGAATGATGTAGACCATCTTAATAGTGTCAAGGATTATTTGAATAATAGTTTTTTAATGAAAGATTTTGGCGAAGCAGCTTACATATTAGGCATAAAGATTTATAGAGATAGATCAAGAGGTTTGGAATGGAAGATAGCAAGAAAGGGTTCTTTCCCATGTTGCCCAATACGACCTTGAGTAAAACTCAAAGTCCTGCAACGGCAGAAGATAGAGAAAGGATGAATAAGACTCCCTATGCCTCAGCCATAGGATCTCTTATGTATGCCATGCTATGTACTAGACCCTACATTGCATATGCTATTAGTTTGACTAGCATATATCAAAGTGATCCAGGAGTGGATCATTGGACAGCGGTCAAAAACATCCTTAAGTACTTGAGAAGAACTAAGGATATGGTTCTTTCTTATGGAGGTGATGAACAACTCATTGTTAATGGTTAATCCGATGCTAGTTGGAATACCGATCCAGATGATTCTAAATCTCAATCTGGATACTTTGAATGGTGCAGCAGTTAGCTGGAGGAGTGCAAAGCAAAGTGTTGTGGCGAGATCTTCAACTGAATCAGAATACATAGCTGCTTTGGAGGCTTCACAAGAGGCGATATGGATGAAGGAGTTCATTACAGAGCTCGGTGTGGTTCCAAGTGCGCTGGACCCAATGTCTATCTACTGTGATAACATGGGCGCCATAGCCAATGCGCAAGAACTAAAGTCACACAAGAAGCCGAAGCACATCAAGCTACGTTTTTACGCTATTCGAGAGCATGTCCAAGATGGTGACATAAAGATTTGCAAAGTACACACAGATCTGAATGTGGCGGATCCGTTGACTCAACCTCTCCCGAGGTCAAAACATGACCAACACCAAACTGCCATGGGTGTTCCGTATATTACCATTTAATCTAGATTAGTAGACTCTAGTGCAAGTGGGAGACTGTTGGAGATATGCCCTAGAGGTGATAATAAAAGTCGTTATTATTATATCTTTGTGTTTATGATAAATGTTTGCATTCATGATATAATAGTATTAAACGGAAACATTAATACTTGTGATATTTGTAAACTAAATTAGAGTCCCTGGTAAAGCCTCTTTGTAAAACTAGCTTGTTGGTTGATAGATGATCGTGGTTTCCCGATCATAAACATTGAGATGTTATTGACAACAAGATCATGTCATTAGGATAATGGTATGATGGACATACTCCTATAGATAAGCGTAGCATTAAGATCAAGTCATTTCAATAGTTCATTTTCTATAAGCTTTCTGATACATAGTAACCTAATTCCTTCGACCATGAGATCGTGCTAATCACCATCACCGGAAGGATGCTTTGATGACATCAAACACCACACCGTAACTGGGTGTCTATAAAGGTGGCATTGAGTGTTCGGAAAGTATGTGTTGAGGCACATGGATCAAGAGTGGGATTTGTCCATCCATATGACAGATAGATATACTCTGGGCCCTCTCGGTGGAATGTCATCCAATTGGCTTGCAAGCATGTGACGGGCTCACAAGGGATCACATATCATGGGAACGAGAAAAGAGTACTTATCGGTAACGAGGTTGAACTAGGTATGCAGAGATACCGACGATCAAACCTCGGATAAGTAAACTATCGCGAGACAAAGGGAAATTGGTATCGTATGTAAGTGGTTCATTCGATCACAAAGTAATCAGAGAAATATGTGGGAGCCATATGAATTTCCAGATTCCTCTATTGGTTATTGATCGGAGAAGTGTCTCGGTCATGTCTGCATAATTCACGAACCGTAGGGAGACACACTTAAGGATTCAATGTTGTTTAGTAGATATGGAATGTTAGTAGGGATACCAAATGTTGTTCAGAGTCTCGGATGGGATCCGGGATATCACAAGGAGATCCGGAATGGTCCGGAGAATAAGATTCATATAAGGAAAGTCCGATTCCGGAGTTCGGGAATGATTTCGATGTTTTCATCAAAGAGGTTCTAGAAGGTTCACCGAACCGGAAGGGGAATGGTCCATGAATATGTCATGGGTTAGTGGAATGATTGGATCATATCCTAGGTTACTTGGTTTGGGCATTTGCAAGAGAGAATTAAAGCTCTAAATTGAAAGTCAAAAGGGAGGTTTGAAAAGTCAAACTGGAACAATGGTTTCCTAGTGGAAGAAGGAAAGAGTCCTTCCTTCAATCCAACTTGGGTTTGGGTTTGGATTCAAACTCTCCCCTCCCAAGGCTGCCCCCCTCTCATAAATAGAGAGGGAGGACTACCCCAAACACACACCAAGCCAGCCCTCCCCACCCCATGCGCCGCCATCGCCGCACACCGGCGTCGTGCCGCCGGCCCGTCGCCGTCGCCCTAGCCTCCGCTGACACCACCTCCTCCTCTCCGGCATTCTAAACCTAGATCGCCGGAAAACCCTAGATCCACCATAACTCGCACCGGCTTAGGTGAAGCCCTGCGGGATCTTTCGTTTACTTCCGACACCACGCCGTCGTGCTGCCGGAATCGCGAGAGGAGAAGTACAACCTCCGCTGCCTGCTGGAACAAGGGAGAGGAAGGTCTTCATCGAGTACCGAACGTGTGATGGACTGCGGAAGCACTGCTGGAACGCAGTGCCGGAAGGATCGTCTACGCGATCTTGAGATCGGCAAGTGTACGACTACATCACCCACGAGAATCTGCTCTAGTTAACCGCTTTGGAATATTCGAGGGTGAGTACTCTAATCGACTCGTTGATACAATCTAGTAGATAGATCTTGGCTTGTTTGTTTGCATGCAGTAGAATTTTTTTGTTTTCCATGCTACGAAACCCTACATGAGATACCTTTCCCTAACACTACGCAGAAGCATATTTTGGAATATGAACAGGTCAAAGTAGTACAGGAGAAGAAGGAAGAGGAAAGTGTGCCAGAAGTTGAAGAACATTTGGATGAAACTAAAGATGAAGAGGTAACCAAGGAAGCAATTATGGCTATGTATGAATATTGCAACATAGTTGAAATTGATAAAGAGACTTCCATATTGGTTGAAGGTAAAACTAAGGTAAAAAATGTGGGTAAGCCTATTTTTCCCTGCATATTTAAAGAAACCTCGCATTATGGTTTATGTGATCTTGGCACCGAAGTTGATGTTATATCTTATGATTATTATTTAGAAATAAAAGAATAGATAGTATCGGCTACAATAGAGAATATTGATATGACAATCATGTTAGATAATAAAACTCTTAGAATTCCAATGGGAGTAGTTGAAGATGCAACTGTCACAATTGGCAATAAAAATTTCCCTATCAATTTTGTAGTTGTTGATATGCCAGCTGACACTCTTTGCCCAATTATATTTGGAGGAAACTTTTTGAGCGATGTAGGTGCCATAGTTGATTTCAAAAAGGAGATTGTGTCTCTTGAGATTGGGGAAGCGGAAAAATAATTCCACTTTTCCAAATTTAAAGACAGACCTATACAAATACAAGAAGAAGAGAAAGCAAAAACTATTGAGGAGATGACAACTCTCTTCTTTAGTAATCGAGAAGAAGAAACAAATGAAGACTCAATTATGAAGAAACAATTATGGAGGACTGGTCCCTTGAAGAATTAGAAAGTGAATTCGACTCGCGTCCCATCTTAGGGACTCCAACTGATGAGGCTTTTGAAGAGACGGAAAAGAGATGGGATGAGGAATTACCACCCCCAGAATTAAATACTTTACCAGATAATCTTAAATATACATTTTTGGACAATACAAATAAATTCCCTCTTATTATTAGTGCTAAACTTTCAGGGGATGAAGAAGAAGAACTCATGAAAGTACTTAAGGACCATCGCAAGGCTTTTGGGTACTCAATGGATGATTTGAAGGGCATTAGTCCCATGATAACCATCCATCGAATATTTATGGAGGCAGGTGCTAAACCAGTTGCAGAATTCCATAGACGGCTGAAGCCCGAAATGAAGGAAGTGCTAAGAAAAGAAATAGTACGCCTACTGGATGCAGGTATAATCTATCCTGTAAAAGTAAGCGAATGGGTAAGTCATGTTCATTGTGTTCCTAAGAAGGGCGGTTTTACTGTTGTTCCTAATAGAACTATTCTTGGACATAGGATGTGTATAGAGTTCAGGAAATTGAATAAAGAAACTAGGAAAGATCACTATCCTTTACCGTTCATAGATCAAACTTTAGCGAGGGTAGCAAACCACACTCATTTTTGCTACTTGGACGGATACTCAAGTTTTTCCCAAATAGTTGTTTATCCTGATGACCAACTTAAAACAACTTTCGTTAGTCCTTGTGGTTTACATGCTTACCGACGCATGCCTTTTGGTTTATGTAATGCTCCAGCTACTTTTCAAAGATGCATTACTTCTATTTTTACAGATTTTAAAGAATTAATAATGGAAGTATTTATGGATGACTTTTCTATCTATGGAACTTCATTTACTAGTTGCTTGGATAATCTCAAAAGGGTTTTGCAGCGTTGCAAAGAAACCAACCCTGTTCTAAATTGGGAGAAGTGCCATTTCATGGTCAAAGAAGGTATAGTCCTTGGACATAAGGTATCAGGTAAGGGTATTGAAGTAGACAGAGCTAAAGTTGAAGCAATAGAGAGAATGCCACAACCAAGGGATATAAAAGGTATAAGAAGTTTTCTTGGTCATGTGGGTTTTATAGAAGGTTTATTAGGAATTTATCTAGAATTTTTAAACCTTTAACTAACCTGTTGCAAAAGGAGTAAGATTTAATTTTGATGATAAATGCATTATTGCATTTGATAAACTAAAATATGCTTTATACCATCGTTCCATCATTAAACCACCTATATGGGATATGACTTTTGATTTAATATGTGAAGCTAGTGATGATGCTGTGGGACTAACTATGGGACAACATATGGGTCACAGATTTAATATTATACATCATGTAGGTAGAACTCTTAACATTTCTCAATAGAATTATCCTAAGGAAGAAAGAGAACTTTTTGTTGTATTTTTCTCTTGCGATAAATTTCGTTCTTATATAGTTGATGCAAAAGTAAGAGTTCCTACGGATCGCGATGGTTTCAAAGAGCTCCTTGAGAGGAAAAATCATAAGCCAAGACTGATCCTTTGGATCCTTTTACTTCAAGAATTTGAGTTGTAGATTATGCAGAGGCAAGAAATAAAGATAATGGATGCAACATTTATATGTGCCCAGTGATGGCTGTGAAATATAGCCATCCACGTCCGCATTTAAACTAGATATTATTCATATATTTGATGAAATATCTCTCTAAAATCTGCCACTAATGCCTAATGATCAAAGGGGTAAGCAATCCTTTCTTGCTATTTTTGCCTGCGCAGATAATGACGTATGATGATGGGAATCACTACATAAATGCCAAACATACGAGATTTCCAACACGCCAAAGAAACCAGGAGTCATGAAGATATTACTGAAAGCTTAACGACTAACTATACGGGCCGCAATATATAGTCATGCGTGCTCCATATATAGTCATGCGTGCTCGCAATGAGAATTTGCACAACATCTTCTGTCCAGCCAGCCCGTGGCAGCGGGGCCTCTAGGGAACTACTGGCAATTAAGGTGCTCCTTTTAATAGAGCACCGGAGCAAAGAATTAACACTCTGTGAACACATGTGATCCTCACATCACAGCCATCTCCTTCGGTTGTCCCAATTTCCTCACTTCGGGGCCTTTGGATCCGGACAATGATATGTGTACAAAACTTGCAGATAAGATCACAAACAATACTATCATGGTGATTCAATAATAAGTTCAGATCTGAGATCATGGCACACGAGCCCTAGTGACAAGCATTAAGAACAACAAGTTGCAACAAATTCAAATAACACAAATAGAGATAATAGGCACTATGCCCTAACAATCTTATTCGAGTACATGATAGAACTCATCCAATCCCTACCATCCCCATAGCCTACTATGGGGGATTACTCACTCATAGATGAGGCAAACATTGATGGTTGATGGAGGTGATGACGATGGCGATGATCCTCCCCAAATTTCCTGTACTGGCAGGGTGCCAGAACGGAGTTTCTGGTTCCGAATCTTGGTCTCTGGTGGTGACGGTGCAGCGAACTCTTTCTGGAAAAACATCAAACCCCCCTCGGTTTTTAGGTCAAGGGGTAACTTATAGGCGCAGAGGGAGCCTGAGGGGGTGCCTGGGGTGGCCGCACCCCCTAGGCGGGTTGGTCCCACCCGTGCCTGGCAGGAGTGTGGGCCCCCAGGCATCCACTCCGTCTCGTCTTCTGGCTCCATGTGTCTTTTGGTGAAATAGGATTTTTGGCATATTTTCCCGGATTTTTCCTGATAGTTGATTTTCTGCACAAAAACTAGACACCAAGGTAATTCTGCTGAAAATAGCGTCAGTCCGTGTTAGTTGTATCCAAATCACACAAGTTTAGAGGAGAAAAATAGCAAAAGTGTTCGGGAAAGTAGATACGTTTTGTACGTATCAACTCCCCCAAGATTATCTTATTGCTTGTCCTTAAGCAATTCAGTTGAAAACAGAGTGCGATAAAAGAACTTTCACGAACACATTTGCTTCGTATGATGTAAATATTCTCAGCACAGGAGTAGATGCTTAAACTATTCATGATAAGAAGTATACAACTAGGTCTACTCAATAGTCATTGCAAGCTATGAAGAGAAACCAACCCAATAATAATAAGTAGCATGAAACATAAACATAAGCAACATTGCAATGCTCATAATAAGGTATGATAGAGTGGCATCTCGCTTGCCTTTGTTTGTAGAGCACAATATAAATGCCAAGGCACCTCTGAAGTTCAAGTAAATACTAAAAGTAAATATATCAGAGATACAAGCATCAAAGTCATGACATAATTAACCAAGTATTGGAACAAACACAAGAATGATAACTATGCTCTCAAGAAGGTGCTCATAGAATAAGTGGTGACTCAACAAGGTTGTGAAAAGGTTTTGTAAAGTTTGAAAGGCTTCCAAATGCTAAAAGAAATGTACTCATTAGCTTTGAGATCTCATTGCCCCTATCATAGGCATCTTTATTTGGTTAAGGTTAAAGTGAGGTCCAATCTGAGTTATATGCTTGATAGACCATAAACTGGAAATCCCATGTCCCTTGAGTACGAGGGCCACTCCGCATGCTACTCAACTTTGGTTAACTGTAAGTTCTTGTCATTGTAAATACATGCATATCATAGAGAACCGCCAACAAGGTACCCCTTGCACATGATACATGAGCTATCCCGTGATCAAAATGATAAGGCAAGCATACAATGAGCATCTCAGCGATCTTTTTATTTACTATGTGCATAGCTTTTTATTGAGGGTGCTTCACAGAATACTCATTATGGTGATGCTGCAAGTTTCCACCATGATTAGGCATGGCTTAGGCTAGCAGCCCAGGCGTTTCTCTAACACAATGTACAGACTCCATGAACTCACAAGCTCCCCTTTTATTTCACACCGACGACATCCGCAATCAAAAGAGCAAGGTATCAACTGGATAAAATATCCAAAAAGTGGTGAAAGCGTTCCCCGTGACAACACGGTTCTGCTGACTCCCAGCATATAACTTTCATGGACATGTCACAATGGTCCAGGATTAATAAGTGCAAGGAATAAAGTGTGCCATCAAGTTCGTGAAAGCTTTACTAACTAACTTTCTCAAAACAGACAAACATTTTATATGGAAGAAAATAAGGCATAATGAATATGCACTGAAATAGCAAATGATGCTAATAGGTAGGTATGGTGGACACAGTTGGCAATATTGGTTTTGGGGAGTTAGAAGCATAGGTAGAGCTCATACTCAGTGCAAGTGAAGGCTAGCAATAGAGAGGGAGCGACAAACAAGAGAGCAATAACTGTCATAAACATGCTTGCAACAAAACAAGACTAATTATGGCATGAAAGTGATACAAGAACTCTGAGGCAAAATAAATCATCAAGTCTTACTGACTATTGTTTAGTCATATGCATGCGTGAGCATGTGCCAAGTCGATTCACATGAAACATTCAGAGGAGGATACCATAATATCATACCAAAATATGAATAAAACAATGCAAGCAGACATTCATATGACATGCTACAAACTATTAGCAAGCTGGAACTAATCACAAGAAAGTAAGAACTACTAAGCATCCATAATAACATACACCTTACATGAATAGACTAAGCATGCTCACAATGATGAGTATATGTACAAAAATGAAAACAAATAGAGTTCGTTACCAGCCTCTTACCACACCTCAAGTTGTCTTAATCTTCATTATTTCCCTTCACTTGTGTGACTTGAATAATAACATGAAACCAAAATCCACTGAGGACGCCTGAACCCTGCAAAGAACTCACAAAACCAAAGAAGAATAACAAATATTTTTGGTGTTTTCGATTTTTTAAAGCAAGCCAAACAAAGCAAAGCAAAAACAAACCAAACAAAGCAAACAAAGCAAAATCTTTTTGGATTTTTTCTTTAAGGCAAACTAAAGCTAAAAAGCAAAGAAACAAACCAAGAGAAACAACGAAAATATTTTTGGTATTTTTGTGTTTTTGAGAAAGCAGCAACAAGAACCAAAAAGAAAGCGAAACAATAGATATACAAAGAACCGGCCGAACATGATATATAGATGAGTGTGATGTCGGTATACCTTCCCCCAAGCTTAGGCTTTTGGCCTAAGTGGGTCTCAATCCCATGGTTACCAAGTAGGTGCACCTCTGTAGTATGTCGAGGAGGCTCCCTCGTCCTGGTATGAGCTCGAGGACTCCCCTGTGTAGTACACAGAGGGGTCGTATGAGAGCGCTTCCCCCTGATAGTGTCCATAGAAACCAAGAACGTGCAGCTTGTCATCCATCTCATCCTTGGAGCGTGACAAAGGTCCCTGAGAAATACTGAACAAAGTGGTTTGGGGTAGAGGGATCTCTCTCTCTCTCTCTCTTCCCCGTCAATAAACATCATTCTATAAACCAAACTCTCAAGGGTAGAGCTAGTGGTGACAAAGTGATGCGCTTTCATAGCAGCAAGATCAAGCCTCTGAGGAGCTAAGACTGTATCATTTGGATCAACAGCAAGGTCCAAGGCAGCAGCAACACGTGTAGCAATAATTCCCCCATAAATGTGTCCATTAGCAGCTAAACGGCGAGCAATGAGAGAAACAAGATTGTACCTAGTTTCATTGTTGAGCGCAGCAGCTATGAAGGCCAATTGATAGTTGGAAATATTACTAGTGTTCTCCCTACCAAGAACACTAGTGGCAAGATAGTAAGCAAAGTACCTGATGGCTGGGAGTTGAATATTTTTTATGTTTCCCCTTTGAGCTCTACGGTCATCATCATTGGTTATCCCTCGGTAAAGGTCCAACAAATCAGCGGGTTGAGCTAGAATCTTTTTCGCTGACCCAACTGTACCAAGTCCCAGGGCCTCACAAAATTTCTTCAGTGTCATATTATAAGACCTGCCATAAATTTTGAAAGACACATCCGGCTTGAACATGCTGTTAGTAAAAGAAAAGCTCTCCACAAATGTTTTAGTGAGCGTAGCATATTGCACGCTCTCATCCTACATATAGCTTGTTAGTCTAGCCCTCTGAACCAAGGTCATAAAATCATCAAGAATCCCAGCAGCTCGCAAAAAGGTCTGGCAAGGAAAGGTGGAAGGGTGTGCATCCCCCTCATCTCCCTCGTCGCCAAATCACGGAGTAATGAGATCCTCATTGTATGAGGGCCTAGATCGGTAGGATGACCTAGAAGTCCTTGCCCTTCTAGGTGCATCACTCTCAAATATTTCACAAAATGTGTGGTTATCCATGACCTCTTTTTTATGAAATTTTTAGACAAACATCAAACCAAGTGATTTCCAAGTTGATAAATGATGAGCAACTACTATAGGAACTTGCTAGAGGGCTACACATGCATCAAAGTGAAATATATAAGCATAGAACAAGCATGCAAGATCACACAACCTGACACATATAGCAACAAAATACTCAAGATACAATCTACCAATCACAAATCTAATTGGACAAGTGGAGGAGGCACATACCAAGGAGCAATCTCTCCATAAATCAGCAACAAAGATGGTCTGAGCAAGGAGATCGAAAATCACGGGCAATAACAACAAGAACTCGAGCTTAAGAAAGTTTTCCGGTGTTTTTCGGGAGAGATAAAGAAGATGGATGGGAGGAGGCACCTTGGAGGGCCCCAGGTGGGCCACACCCCACCCAAGCGCCACATGTAGGTAGGTCGCGCCTTCCAGGGGTGTGGGTGCCTGGGGCGGCCCCCTGGGTCACTCCATGTGTCCCTCTGCCCTTTTTTCAAGGAAAAATTTATTTTGAATTTTCTGGGATTTTTCGGGAAACTTTATTTTTGGCCAATTTTCAGGGTATGAAAATTGATTTTCTCGCTGAAACAGACTTTTTCAGAAGAAGCAAAAGCAAACAAAAACCAAACAACAGAAGTTATAAGACACTCTAACAAGCAAACAACTAGCTAACAAGAGCAAAAGCAAAGACTAGCAAGGAGAAAAGCAAAAGAAAGCAAAGTATAACCATAGTGAAAACATTATTTTGTTCATTAAAATCCTTTTGTTTACAAGGTTGATCAAGTCTTGTTACCAAAACAATCTTATATGAGACAAAACTTTGTATTCCACAAAGTGATTATGTTACCTCAAGCTTGATAGCAATGGTCCCAATCATAATAGTTTCAAAAATTTCTTGTGGAATGGGACAATATATTTATCCAACCTTGATGCTCTCAATATTTTCAATGGAATTCAGGCAATAGCTCTTAGCAACCTTCTTGGAGAAATAGACAGTATGCTCTTTGTCATTAATATTGAATGTTACCTTTCCTTGATTACAATTGATAACAGCACCTGCAGTATTAAGAAAAGGTCTCCCAAGAATAATAGACATATTATCATCTTTAGGCATTTCAAGCACAATAAAATCAGTTAAAACCAAGCAATTATGAGCCACTTGAACATGAACATCCTCACATATACCAACAGGAATAGTAGTTGACTTATCAGCAATTTGCAAAGATATATCAGTTGGTATCAACTTTTCTACCTGGAGTCTCTTGTAGAGAGAAAAATGCATAACACTAAGTCCAACTCCCGAATCACATAAAGCAGTTCTAACTTAATTATTCTTAATAGAGCAAGGAATAGTTGGTATACCTGGATCACCAAGTTCCTTTGGAACCTTACCATTGAAGGAATAATTGGCAAGTAAAGTAGAAATCTCCTCATTAGGAATCTTCCTTTTATTAGAGACAATATCCTTCGTATACTTTGAATAAGGAGGCAACTTAATAGCATCAGTCAAAGGAATTTGCAAAAATAAAGGTTTCATCCACTCACAAAACTTGTTGTAGTGTTCTTCCTCCTTTGACTTGTGTTTCTTACCTGGAAAAGGCATAGGTTTCTGCACCCAAGGTTCTCTATCTTTACCATGTTTATTAGCAATAAAATCTTCCTTAGTGTACCTAGTGTTCTTAGTGTACTTCTAAGGTTCTTCCTCAACTTCCTACTTTTCAGGAGCATCATTTTTATCATTACCACTCTTAGTTTCAGCATCAAATACAGATATACTATTAGGATCTACAACAAGTTCAAGCGGTTCCTCAACTATTCTATGTTTCTTTTTCTTTCTCTTACGAGGACTACCACTACTTTCACCTTTTTGAGAATCCTGCTCAATTCTTTTAGGGTGTCCTTCAGGATATAAAGGATCTTGAGTAGCTATACCACTCCTAGTTCTAATTCCATAAACATGTTTATTTCCTGAAGCATTAACTAGCATATCCTTTTGTACCGTAGCAAGTTGATCAATTTGGATTTGAACCATTTGAAAGTGTTTACAAAGCATTTTAATATCATTAGAAGTTCTTTCCACAATATCTTTCAACTCTTTAATAGCTCTAGAGTTTTCCAATAAATGATTCTAAACTTGTTTATTAAAATTACCTTGTTTAACAATAAAAATGTCAAGTTCCTCTAAGCATTGATCAGGATGCTTACCATAAGGAATATCACCTTCATCAAAGTGTTGGGGAGAGTGTACCTCAATAGTAGATGAGTGGGAAATTGGCTTACATAATTCTTCTATAGGAGGTAGATTCTTCACATCTTCATCTCTAATACCTTTCTCTTTTAGACACTTCTTACCTTCCTTTATCACTTCATCATTTAATGCAATAACTCCCCTTTTCTTTGGTGTTGGTGTTGGAACTGGTTTAGGCACAAGTGGTTCAGGAGTAATAGGCTTAGGTGTATTTAGCTCAGTTAAAGTCCAATCATCATAATTCTTGCTTATTTTAGCCATTAATTCTTCAATATCTGTAGGAGTTCTTTTCCTGAAAACACAATCATCAAAGCTATCTAGGTATGTCCTAGAATCATCAGTTAGTCCATTACAATAAATATCAAGAAGCTCATTCTTAGGTAATGTACATCCAGGATGTGCATAAATCAAGGCACGGAACCTTGGCCATGACTCAGGCAATTTCTCTTCTTCTCCCTGTTTAAAATAAAAAAGTCTCTGCAAAGCAGCATGTCTAGCACTTGGAGGAAAATATTTCTGGAAGAAAGAAGCAATCAAGCAATCAGGGCTAAAAATGGAACCAGGAGGTAATCTATTAAACCAAGCCTTAACTTCTCCTTTTAGTGAAAAAGGGAAGATCTTAGTAACAAAGTACTTGCGCATCTTAAAATCATCAGAGAATAAAGCACTCATAGTAGAAAGCTCATTCATATGAGCCACAACACTCTCATTTTCAGTCCCACGGAAAGGTTCTTTCTCAACAATGTCCAAATAGGATAAATAAAGAGAGAAATCGTAATCTTTATCTTTAATATCTATGGGAGAATTAGCAAACTTAGGATCAGGGGACATCTTAGGAATAATGGTGCGTCTAGCAAGGAGACTCTTAATAGCACTAGTACCATGTGTGTTTCGGCACTCTTCAACAAATTCATCAGTGAATTCAATGTAACCATCATTAATATCATAACTCTCTCCAGACTCAGGTGAGCTAACAGGTGTAACAGTGTCTTCACTAAGAGTTTCAGTATTTCCTATACTAGCCATAGTAGCATCTAGGAAAGGACCTAATGAACCACTCGCATCAAGCACAGTAGAAGTAACATCATGAGTATCAAAAGCAGTTTCAGATTCAGCAGTAGTAGCAGTGTGTGTAGCATGAGTATGTGGTGGTGGTGTAACAAGCTTACTTAAAACAGACGGCAAATCAAGAGCAAAAGAGGTGTTTAGGATTGTACCTCTTCTTGTAGTGGATGGTAAAATAGGAAACTTTCCATCACGAGACTTCCCCATGATGAAAGGAGTAGTAGTGAACAATAATAGGTCCAAGAAAACTTACAAATAAAGCTATGCTCCCCGGAAACGACGCCAAAAAATAGACTTGAGGACCCACAAGTATAGGGGATTGCAACAGTCTTTGAGGGTAGTATTACCCAATTTATTGATTCGGCACAAGGGGAGCCAAAGAATACTTGCAAGCCTTAATAAATGAGTTGTCAATTCAGCTGCACCTGGAAATATTTCTTGCTCATAGAAGTTTATCAGTAGCAATAGTTTGGTAGTAGCAACAACAAAGCAACAACAACAGTGAAACAGGAGCAGTAGTAATAGTAACGGTAACCGTAGGATTTGAGTGCGGTAGGCATAGGGATGGATGTACGGGCGTTGCATGGACGAGTCTAAACATGTAACTTCAAGATCTAGGGTATTGCAGATAAATAACATAAAGCATCCAAGTACTAAACAATCCTAGACATGTGCTCCATATATAGTCATGCGTGCTCGCAATGATAACTTGCACAACATCTTCTGTCCAGCCAACCCATGGCAGCGGGGCCTCTAGGGAACTACTGGCAATTAAGGTGATCCTTTTAATAAAGCACCGGAGCAAAGCATTAACACTCCATGAACACACGTGATCCTCATATCACAGCCATCCCCTCCGATTGTCCCAATTTCTGTCACTTCGGGGCCTTTGGATCCGGACAATGATATGTGTACACAACTTTCATATAAGATCACAAACAATACTATCATAATGATTCAATAATAAGTTCAGATCTGATATCATGGCACTCGGGCCCTAGTGACAAGCATTAAGCACAACAAGTTGCAACAAAGTCAAATAGCACTAATAGAGATACTAGGCACTATGCCCTAACAATCTTATTCGATTACATGATAGAACTCATCCAATCCCCACCATCCCCATAGCCTACTGCGAGGGATTACTCAATCATGGATGAGCGAAACGTTGATGGTTGATGGAAAAGCGTTGGTGATGACGATGGCAATGATCCTCCCCAAATTTCCCGTCCCGGCAGGGTGCCAGAACGGAGTTTCTGGTTTCAAATCTTGGTCTCTGGAGGTGGCGGCGCATCAGAACTCTTTCTGGAAAAACGTCGAAAGCCCTCGGTTTTGTTAGGTCAAGGGATAACTTATAGGCGCAGAGGGAGCCCGAGGGGGTGCCTGGGTGGCCTGATACGCCCAATTTGCATCACCATTCTATATCATAATTTACCTCTATTCATTGATATTTATCTTATTTTGAGGTATTACTTATGGCTTTTCATCTGTTTATGCATGTTGGATGATTCTTGCAGGATGGACTGCCGGAGTATGGATTCTGATGGAAAAGAATGCGTTTCGGTGCAATTTTGCAAAGATCAGAAAAATACCACAAAAATATGGAAACATATTATTTTACCAGAGGACGAAGGAAGCTAGAAGGAGGAGCGAAGAGGGGCCACAGGGGGCCCACCCCTAGGCGCAGGCCCACCTGACCCGTGCCTAGGGCAGGTGTGGCCCACCTGCCCGGCCTCCGACTCCGCCCCTTCGCCTATATCTTCCCTACAGAACCCTAAGCCTCGGGGAGTGGCCACAGATAGATTTCCACCACCTCTAGGGTTGCGGAAAACACCGAGAGAGAAAGATCTCTCTAGCAGACAGATTTTTGTCAGGGAATTCCTTCCCGAAGAGGGGAGACCGTTGCCATCAACACCATCGTCAAGCTAGGCTTCATCGGGATCATCATCACCATCATCCACACCATCATCTCCACCATCACCATCATCACCACTCCGTCTTGCTATAACAATTGTGTTGGATATTGCTTTAGTTCTTAGGGGAAACTTTCCCGGTGTTGATTACTATTGTAGTTGATGCTTGTGAGTGGAACCATTGGATTATTGTTTATGTTCAGATTGTTATCCATTACCATATCATCTTTGATCTTGATCCATATGATGTCTTGTGAGTAGTTCGTTGTGTTCTTGAGGACATGGGAGAAGTCATGTTGTTAGTAGTGAATCTGTGTTGAGTTATTATTCAATGGTTTAGTATTTAAGTTATGGTGCTATTCTTCTAGTGGTGTCACGTGAACGTCGACTACATGATACTTCACCATTTATAGGCCTAGGGGAATGCATTGTGTATTTGGCTACTAATTGTGGGGTTGCCGGAGTGACAGAATCATGAAACCCCGTTAGGACACCTTTGCACAAGGGAGCGTAGGATCTCAGAGTTTAAGGCCGTGGTTAGATTTATATCTTAATTACTTTCCTGTAGTTACGAATGTTTGTAGGGGGTTTAATCACAAGTATGTATTAGTCCTAGTAAGGGTGGTATGTTAGCACAAGTTCACCCACACAACACTTACAAACACCAAAGAAGAGTACTCGGCTATTTGAAGCGAAAGCACTTGACAGAATTCCCATGTGTCCTCGAGAACGTTTGGTCCTTATAAGTATTTCCACTGGCTTGTCCTTTGCTAATAAAGGATTGGGCCACTTTCTCCGTTTGTTCGTTACCTTTGGTACTTGCTCCTTGTTTTGTTGCCTTGTCAGAAAACCACTAAAAATCCGTTTGCTAAGTATTCACATGAATTTCCTGCTCTATACCACTGTTCAGCACCTTCTGCTCCTCGTTGGAATCGACTCTCCTATTTATCGAAAGTACTACGATACACCCCCTATACTTGTGGGTCATCAAGACTATTTTTTGGCGCCGTTGCCGGGGAATGAAGCGCTATTGAAGAGTGGAACTGGTAAGGGAAACTGTTACTATGAGTATTGCTCTTGTTACTGCTTGTTACTTGGTTTCCAATATGGATAACCCACTTGGTTTTTTGTTTGGGAAAACTACTACCACTGCTAGGGTAGTAGATCAACCACCAGCTATTGAGATAGATCCTTTTAAGATACCTACAAGTATTGTTGATCATGTTATGGATAATTATTATTTAGGGGATGTAACTGTCCATCCCGGTGATCACTTGCTTTTTATCCATGAATTATGAGGGTTATTTAAGTGTGCAGGTATTACAACTGAACAGGTGAAGAAGAATTTACTCTCCATATCCTTGAAAGGGAGAGCTGAAGAATGGTATAAGCTGCTGAAGAATGGACAATCCATGGAATGGGAGGAGATGGCATCTCTCTTATACTCTAAATTTTATCCTCCCAATGAGATTCATAAGGATAGAAATCTTATATATAAATTTTGTCCTCTTGATGGAGAGAGTACAGCTCAAGCTTGGGGGAGATTGAAGTTACTAATGCTTAAATGTCCTATTCATGAACTCCCTAACAATATTATTCTCAATAAATTTTATGCTAGGATCTCTCTTCATGATAAAGATTTACTAGATGCCTCTTGTGTTGGATCATTCACACGTATGAAGGAAGAAGCTAAATGGTATCTCTTAGACCGTATTCAAGATAACACTGAAGCTTGGGCGAATGACAAAGGAAGAAAGTCAGGTATAAACTACGATTATGAATGCATTAAATCTTTTATGGGAACTAATGACTTCCGTGACATTAGCAATGAGTTTGGTCTTGATCCTCAAGTTCTTGCAAAATGTTTTAAGGCCTTTGCCTCTTACATAGAAATTCCCAAGAAAGAGTGGGACAAGTACCGTGCTCCTTATAAAGACATTGTTACCCATGTTCCTGCCAGTGTAGAGGTTTGTACTGTTGATCCTATTTTTCCTAAACCTTATGTTGAGAAAACTCATTTTCCTTCCAAGGTAAGGGAGCATTCTATTATGGCTAATGTGGTTAGAAAAGGCGCAAAGAAAACTGTAGGGTCCGATGAGCTTATTGATATTGAGCATGTAGTAGCTATTGTGAAAGATCTCGTCACTGGAAATATAGAGGATGAGCATATTGTATTCTGTGAAGACGCTACTAATATTGTTTCTCATCCTAATAAAGTTAGAAGAGCTAGTGTCCCTATGCTTTCTGTTAAAATTGCTAGTTCTAGTGATATTCCTTATGAGCTTTACAGGAAAATTATGCATGAGATTGGTCCTTGTGAGCTTGACAACATTGATGTAGTTATTCACCTTTCTAATAGAGAGCAAGTTTGCCCCATTGTCATTGTAAGAGATGTGGAGGTTCTTTGCGGTAAGATTAAGTATCCTGCTGATTTTCTAGTACTTAATTCAGTAGCTAGCAAAACTTGTCCTATCATTTTTTGTAGACCTTTCTTGAACACTTGTGCCGCTATTATTGATTGTAAGAAGGAAAAGGTTTTAACTAATTTTTATGGAGATTCTTATGAGTTTAAATTTTCCAAATTTTCTAAAGCTCCTTGTGAAAATAGCTTGCCTAATAAAGATTTCAGGATGGAACAACTTTCTTCTATTGATCCAGTCTATGACCTTGGACCTCTTTTTGGTGACTGTAAGTATGCTTATTCTGATGATAAAGTTGTTTCCAGTGATAGTTATATTGTCAACTTTATTCAAAGCGCTACTGAATGTTATTTTGAGAGAGGGAAACATGGTTTTATGCATCTCAATGATGTTAAGTTTCCATGTTTTATGTTGAAAGCTTTGAAGTTGCATTTGTTTTGTCTTCCTATGCTTGTGGCTTTTTGTTTCAACAATTCGTTTTCTCATGATACCCCCATGCATAGGAAGTGGGTTAGACTCAAATGTGTTGGTTATTTGCTTCTTGATGCTCTCTTTCACTTCAAATATATATGTCCCATGTGAGCATCTTTGGAAGTTTCAAGCCTAACTTAAAGGCATTAAAGAAAACTACTTGTTGGGAGATAACCCAAGATCTTTTGTTTTGATGGGTTTTCAGTTGAAGTGTGTAACAAAGGTTTATTTTTTTGCTTACACTAATGTTGTCATTGATTTTGTGCAAGGGTTTTGTATGAAGGAAATATTCAGGAGAAAGAGAAAAGGAATCTACAGAGTTCGTCTTTGAATAGGTAAAATTGGTGAAAACAGAAGGTTCGTGAAACTCAAATCTTTTTCTATTTTTGATATTTTAAATACATAAGGGAAGTTACAAGACGAAACTGAAGAGGAAACGGAGCCCGGGGTGGACAAACCCACCCCAGGCATGGGCCATCCTGGTCACGCCTGAGAGGGGTGTTCCCCCCTCGAACTCCGTCTCCGTCTCGTTTTTGTATCAGTACCTTCCTTATGCCTTGAATCTTCGTAATATATAATCCCCCGGATCCCCCGAGGTTCGTGCATCGTGTTCTCATCGTGTTTTCGTTTCAATCTGTTTCTGTCAGGAAATCTTCTCAAGTTTAGAGCACCATGGCCTCCGCCAATGACAAAGGCAAGAATCCCGTGGTGATAAAGTTGGAAGAAAAAACCACCACAGGAACAAGGGGAAGGAAACCTACTTTTGTAGGAGCGATTAACACCGCGGATGCCTTTTCTCGTCACATGCAGGGAATCGTAGCCTTTGGTCCAGACTTCAGATACTGCCCCGAGCTAGCAGAAGCCCTTCAAACCACTGATGATTTTTGTGAAAGATACCGTGCTTTGAGGGTAAAGGTGGGTGAACTTGAAGAGGAGAACAACAAGCTTCGTAAGATGCTAGAGGGTTTTCTTATTCTAAATAAGGGAGCAACACCACCACCATCGAAGGAGTAATTCGTCATCAGGTTTGGCATCCCCTTGGTTTGTTCCAAGCTTGGGGGAGTGCCGCGGTATCACTACCTTTATCTTTTATCTTTTACCTTTTTAGTGGATTCTTATCTGTGGTAGAGAGGTTATCTTATAGTTTGGTTTGCATGTGGAAGTATCTCCCCTTTAGTTGATTATCTATGTATCCCTTGGTGTGAGTGCCTTTATTGAATATTAATGAGAAGTCTCATCTTTTACGTTTTGCATTTCTTATTCTAGTTTGCAATCTCTATTATATGATGGATCTTGTTGATCAGTATTGGCACCACTTTGGGAGCATCAAGTGGATCTAAATTGGTTTTGGCAAACCGAGTTCTGGTCAGTAGCAACAATTTTTGAGGTTTGGAAGAAAAAGAGAAAGAAAAAAAGGCTTACAGGTATTTTGTATCATTTGTTTTCTTTCTTGTTGGCCCATAAGCTTAGTATTCTTTATTTAAGATCTTTTGTGTCTTCAAGGAAGATTGCATGTTTGGCTTTATTACTTGTATGTTTGCTTGTTTCTTTCAAATCTCTTGCTTGCTACCCAGCCTTGCTAGCCAAAAACCTGTTTTGAGAAGGCATACTTCTCATGTTTCCAAATCCCTTTGAACCAAAAACCTGTGCCACTTGTGTCCACCATATCTACCTAGTAGCTTTTGCTATTCCAAGCAAATTCTCAAGCTTCATATACCTTTCGAATTAAAAAAGTATTTTGCTATGTGAAAACTAGTTAGTAAAGCTCTCACGAACTTGATGGCACACCTTATTTCCTTGCCCCTAATAGACTTGAACCATTGTGAACATCGAAGTTGTATATGCTTGCATCTATACGTTGGAATTAGCACAACCGTGCTGCCACGGGGAACGTTTTCAACATTGCACTTGTACTCTGTACACAGTTGATATCGTGCTCTTTTGTCTATGGATGTCAATAGTGTGAAATAAAGAGGGAACTTGTAAGTCCATGGAGTCTGTATTCTGTGTTAGAGAAACGCCTGGGCCGCTAGCCTAATCCATGCTTAATCATGGTGGAAACTTGCAGCATCACCATAGTGAGTTATCTATGAAGCATCCTCAATAAAAAGCTATGCATATGGTAAATAAAAAGATCGCTGAGATGCTCATTGTCTGCTTGCCTTGTCATTTTGGTTATGGGAAAGCTCCTATACCATGTGCAAGGGGTACCCCGTTGGTGGTTCTCAATGATATGCAAATACTTACAATGACAAGAACTTACCTGTGACCAAAGTTGAGTAGCATGAGGAGTGGCCCTCATATTCAAGGGACATGAGATTGCCAACTTATATTTCGTCAACCATATACTCCATCCTTGTTCACTTTAACCTTAATCATCTCAAGATGCCTATGATAGGGGCAATGAGGGCTCAAAGCTAGTAAGTATCATAATCTTTTGGAATCTCTTTATAACTTGTAATCCCTGCTTCCCTCTATAAAGGGACCTTTCTCCTAGTTACCAAGTTGAGTCAGTAAACCTACTTCCTCTCTATTGTTGGAGATATGCCCTAGAGGCAATAATAAAAGTGGTTATTATTATATCTTTGTGTTTATGATAAATTTTTACATTCATGCTATAACAGTATTAACCGGAAACATTAATACTTGTGTGATTTGTAAACTAAATTAGAGTCCCTAGTAAAGCCTCTTTGTAATGCTAGCTTGTTGGTTAATAGATGATCGTGGTTTTCCCGATCATAAACATTGATATGTTGTTAACAACAAGATCATATCATTAGGAGAATGGTATGATGGACATACTCCTATAGATAAGTGTAGCATAAAGATCAAGTCATTTCAATAGTTCATTTTCTATAAGCTTTTTGATACATAGTAACCTAATTCCTTCGACCATGAGATCATGCTAATCACCATCACCGGAAGGATACTTTGATGACATCAAACGCCACGCCGTAACTGGGTGGCTATAAAGGTGGCACTGAGTGTTTGGAAAGTATGTGTTGAGGCACATGGATCAAGAGTGGGATTTGTCCATCCATATGACGGAAAGATATACCCTGGGCCCTCTCGGTGGAATTTCATCCAATTGGCTTGCAAGCATGTGACTGGCTCACAAGGGATCACATATCACGGGAACGAGAAAAGAGTACTTATCGGTAAGGAGGTTGAACTAGGTATGCAGAGATACCGACGATCAAAACCTTGGATGAGTAAACTATCGTGAGACAAAGGGAAATTGGTATCGTATGTAAGTGGTTCGTTCAATCACAAAATAATCGTAGAAATATGTGGGAGCCATATGAATTTCCAGATTCCTCTATTGGTTATTGATCGGAGAAGTGTCTCGGTCATGTCCGCATAATCCACGAACCATAGGGAGACACACTTAAGGATTCGATGTTGTTTAGTAGATATGTAATGTTAGTAGGGATACCTAATGTTGTTCGGAGTCTCGGATGGGATCCGGGATATCACGAGGAGATCTGGAATGGTCCGGATAATAAGATTCATATAAGGAAAGTCCGATTCCGGAGTTCGGGAAAGATTCTGATGTTTTCATCGGAGAGGTTCTAGAAGGGTGTAGAAGGTTCATCGGTCCGGAAGGGGAATGGTCCATGAATGTGTCATGGGTAAGTGGAATGATTGGATCATATCTTAGGTCACTTGGTGTGGACATTTGGAAGAGAGAATTAAGGCTCTAAACTGAAAGTCAAACGGGAAGTTTGAAAAGTCAAACTGGAACAATGGTTTTCTAGTGGAAGAAGGAAAGAGTCCTTCTCTCCATCCAACTTGGGTTTGGGCTTGGATTCAAACCCACCCCTCCCAAGGCTGTCCCCCTCTCATAAATAGAGGGGGGCTGCCCCAAACACACAAGCCCTATCCCTCCCACACCAAAGCCGCCGCCGCCAGCCGTCGCCGCCCTAGCCGCCGCTGACACCTCCTCCTCCTCCCGGTCTTCTAAACCCTAGATCACCGGGAAACCCTAGATCCACCATAACTCGCACCGGCTTAGGCGAAGCCCTGCGGGATCTTCCCTCTATGTCCGACACCACGCCGTCGTGCTGCCGGAATCGCGAGGGGAGAACTACAACCTCCGCTGCCTGCTGGAACAAGGGAGAGGAAGATCTTCATCGAGTACCGAACGTGTGATCGACTGCGGAAGCGCTGCTGGAACGCAGCGCCGGAAGGATCGTCTACGCGATCTTGAGATCGGCAAGTGTACGACTACATCACCCACGAGAATCTGCTCTCATTAACCGCTTTGGAATCTTCGAGGGGTGAGTACTCTAATCGACTCGTTGTTATAATCTAGTAGATAGATCTTGGCTTGTTTGTTTGCATGCGGTAGAATGTTTTTGTTTTCCATGCTACGAACCCCTACAGTGGTATCAGAGACGTGTCTATATGTAGATCTGTTGCACGAGTAGAACACAATGGTCATTGTGGGCAGCGGTGCTTTTATTATCAATTGCTTTTTGTGTATTTTGCATCTTGCGGTATGATGGGATGAAGCGGCCAGAGCTAACCTTACATGACATCATTCATGAGACTTGCTCCACGCTTAACATGCAACTTGTATTGCATAAGTGGCTTTGCGGGTGTCAGTCTCTCCCATCATAGTATAGATTCAATTTACAACGGGCACTTGATAGTTCAAACATAAACGTTGTGGTTCTTGTTCGTAAGTTAGAACGACACTTATTGAAATCCCCAAACCACGTAAAATATGCAAAGAAAATTAGAGGCATCTAACTTTGTTTTGCAGGGGTGTGCTATGATGTGATATGACCATGATTGTGATTATATATGATGCATGCAATGTTCCTTATTGTAAGTTGGCAACCGACAGGAGCCATATGGTTGTCTTTTAATTCCGTTAAGACATGCGAGTCTATTCAAAGTAGTTGTAATAGTTGATGCTGGTGGACGACAACCATGAAGCGGCGCCATTGACCTAGACGCCATAACGGTGATGATGGAGATCATGTTCGTGCTTGAAGATGGAGATCGGAAGCACAAGAAGAAAGGTCATATCATATAACATATTATGAATTGCATGTGATGTTAATCCTTTTATGCATATTGTCTTGCTTAGTTTGCGACGATAGCATTATAAGATGATCCCTCAAGCACAAAAATTTCAAGTTATAAAGTGTTCATCCTTAGTAAGCACCATTGCTAAAGCTCGTTGTTTTGAAGCACCACGTGATGATCGGGTGTGTTAGATTCTGCGAGTGTATACAATGTGAGCAAGCCATATTTGCTCATGCGGAAGCTAAGGTTTGATCTTAAAGATCCTAGCATGTACAGACATGGTCTCGGAACACGGATCACCGAAAGGTAAAGCATGAGTCATATAGTAGATATGATGAACATGTTGATTGTTCGCCATTGAAGCTACATCAACTCTCGTGATGATCGGTTTTGATGTGGTGGATTTGGTTCGTGTGATCACTAAAGCAATGTGAGGGATATTGTTTTGAGTGGGAGTTCACCTAGATTAATTTAACTATTAATTAGGACTCAATTTATGACAAACTTAGTCTAAACTATTGCAAATATGTTGTAGATCAATGGCGGCCCCTACCATCAATTTAATGCGTTCCTAGAGAAAGAAAAGTTGAAAAACAATGGAAGCAACTACGCGGATTGGTTTCGCAATTTTAGGATTGTCCTCAATGCTGGTAATTTGACCTATGTGCTGGATGCACCGCTGGGTGACCCGCCTACAGCTGATGCTACCGATGAGGTAAAGAATGTTTTCCTCGCTCGGAAGAATCAGTACTCCACAGTTCAGTGTGCTATCTTGCATGGTTTGGAATCGGAGCTTCAGAAAAGGTTTGAGAACCATGACCCACATGATATTGTCCGTGAAATCAAAATGATATTTGAGGCTCACACGGCAGTTGAGAGTTACGAGGCTTCTGAAAAGTTCTTTAACTGCAAGATGGAAGAGGGCAACTCCGTCAGTGAGCACGTGCTTAAGATGTATGGGCGCGCAAGCAAGCTTCAAAGCTTAGGTATAGTGATTCCTAATGCTTTGTGGATTCACCGTGTCCTCCAATCACTACCACCCGCGCCTGGCAGGGGTGTGGGCCACCAGGCATCCACTCCGTCTTGTCTTGTGACTCCATGTGTCTTCTGGTGAAATAGGATTTTCGGCATATTTTCCCAGATTTTTCCTGATAGTTGATTTTCAGCACAAAAACTAGACACCAAGGTAATTCTGCTGAAAACATTGTCCGAGTTAGTTGTATCCAAATCACACAAGTTTAGAGGAGAAACAATAGCAAAAGTGTTCGGGAAAGTAGATACGTTTTGGACGTATCAAATTTGCACCGACTTCATTAGGTTGATATGTTGGAAACGTATCTATAATTTTTGATGCTCCATGCTTGTTTAGTATCTACTTTGCTTTACTTGTCCACACTTTGAGGTGATTTTTACATTTTTTCTGGTACTAACCTACTAAAAAGTTGCAACAGTGCCAGATGCATGTTTTCTGCTATTTTTGGTTTCAGAAAAGTTAGTAAAGAAATATTCTTGGAATTGGACGAGACAAACTTCAAAGTCAATTACTTTCCGTGGGGAACAAGAAGTCCAGAGGAGAGCTCGAGGGGGCAGACCCACCACAGGCGCAGGTAGGCCCCACCCCGTGCCTGGCTAGGGTTTGGCGCCCCTGGCCGCTGCCTCAGTCTCCCCTTCGCCTATAAGAAGCCCCCGATGCAGAAACCCCGAGGACCCGATCAAATATCCACGAAACCGTCTGTAGTCGCCACCACCATCGTCCCTAGATCGGGGGGATCTGAAGTTCTTCACGGCACCCTGCCGGAGGGGAGATCATCCTGGAGGCCTTCTCTCCGGTATGATGCGTGAGTAGTTCCACCTTGGACTATGGGTCCATGTAGTAGCTAGATGGTTGTATCTCCTCCTTTGTGCTTTCATGTATAGATCTTGTGAGCTCCATTCATGATCAAGATCTAATCTATTTGTAATCATGCATGTTGTGTTTGCGGGGATCCGATGGATATTGAGATTATTATGTTGGTTTGATTAATGGTTTTGTCTTTATGATTCTATCATGTCTGTGTTGTTTGTGATCTTGCATGCTCTCCGTTGTTAGTAGCTATCTTGGCCAAGTAGTTGCTAGTGACTCCAAGAGGGGGTATTTATGCTCGATAGTGGGTTCATGCCTCTAGTTTCCAAGGGAAGTGACAATAATCTCTTCGGTCATAGATGTGATGTTGCTACTAGGGAGAAAACAACAGTCTCTTGTTCATTGAACATGTGGACTGTTTACCTTACACACTTTGCTTAAAGCAGTTGTCTGTTGCTTGCAACTTAATACTGGAGGGGGCTCGGATGATAACCCGGAGGTGGACTTCTAGTCATAGATGTAGTTGGATGGCGGTCTATGTATCTTGTTATATTGCCCAATCGAATCTCATAGGATCTTTCTGACTAGTAATTGCATTGTTATGCCTTGCTCGGTTCCTGTCAATTGCCTTGCTGTAATTTGTTTACCCTTCATGCCATGTTGTTTATCTAAGGAGAGCACCTCTAGTGAACTATGGACCCTGGTCCAATCTTTACCATCAATACATCTTCCACTGTTTCCTGTTTACTTGCTGCAAACCATTACCTTTCACACCATACGTTTAATCCTTTGTTACAGCAAACCGGTGAGCTTGACAACCTCACTGTTCGTTGGGACAAAGTCTTGAGTTCGTGTTGTGCAGGTTTCCACGTTGCTTGCAACACCTTTGAGACGTTTCCTTCCTCCTTCTAGTTCGATAACCTCGATCTCTACTGAGGGAAGACTTGTTGATGTGCTCATCACACCTTGCTCTTGGGGTTCACCAACAAAGTGCACCTACATCAACTAGGCGCATCATAGGTCAAATAGAACAACTTTCGTGAAGGGGCCCCTATATAAAGAGGCTTCGAGCGACGGGAAACAACGCTTCCTTTTTGACCTCAACTCTCCCTGCCACCAAAAACCGCCACGCCGAAGGAATAGATCTAGATCTAAACCTCTAAACCCTTCTCCACCACCCTTGTATGATTAGATCTCTTCTCCAATTGGCGACATTGTAAGACTATTTTCTATCAACCTTATGATCTCTATTACAATGTTTATGATTGTCGATTTCATCTCTATCTGTGAGTAGTTCTCTTTGGGATAAGGGTTCTGGCCTAGCAATGTAGCATTTGTGCATGTTATTTATCATAGATGGGATCATGTATTAGTTTATATGACATGATGATTGTAGTACCCTCTCTTGCCTCAATCTAAGGACTTGTCAGGTACCCAAGACCCCGAGGATTGATCCAGGTAAAGGGAGTGTGAGTAACGACTGATCTTCGGGATAGGAACCCCGGTGATAGAAAGGGTAGTACAGTTATATGTGAGGAACTTACTTGGGATTAACAGTGACATTACTATGCATATCATTACTTCTCTTTCTTCTATGGATGAGACTAGTAGGTTATTGCCATAAGCGGTTGAGGAGGCGATAACATTTATGGATGCACTGCCCACATGTAATTATCTTGCTCTAAAAATTATATGCATACTTTATTATTATATATTATTCCCATTAGATGTTTTGCACAGCTACTGGAGAAAACCGAAGACCCTAGGCCCCCCTCTCTCTCTCTCCATTGTCAACAACAACAAGATCGCAAACTCTTGATCCGATGAAAACACAATAGGAATTCTAAAACTCTCAAAGGTCCATTTAAGTAATCTCATTTTGCTTTGTGCTTCCCGAGGATTCGATAAACCTAGGTCTACTAGGGAAAAAGAGCTATACTACATCCGTAATCCGGATCGAAGGTATAAACCCTTTTTCTGGCGCCGTTGTCGGGGAAGCAATAGCTACTCTGGTGAGGTTAGTAGGTACCTTTCTAGTTTTAATTCACATTTTTAATTTTGTTAGTTTGCTTTCAGTTTTTATTTGAAAACCAAAAAAAATAGTTAGTATTTTAATTATTGTTTTATCATCATTAGCACTTGTTTAAGAAAATCCAAAAACATAGGAATTATGGCTAAAAAGAAACTTGGGGAGTTTGGAACTCCTAAAAATGATGATTTGCGTACTCCTATTACTCAGCCAACAATTGCTGCTGAAGACTATGAAATTAAGCCCCACTATTTAAGTTTGGTTCAACAGAATAAATTTGGAGGCTCTGTTGTAGAAGATGCATGTATGCATTTAAATAATTTCACTGAAATATGTGATATGGTGTGCATTAAAGATGTTGACCCCGATGCGGTCAAGTTGCGCTTATTTCCTTTCTCTCTTAGAGGAAGAGCAAAAGAATGGTTGCTATCTTTGCCTAAAGATACTATTGCATCATGGGTGGAATATACTTCTCTATTTATGACTAAATTCTTTCTACCTGCAAAGACTATGCCAGTAAGATCTAATATTACTGGTTTTAGACAGGAAGAGTGTGAGCCACTAGCGCTTGCATGGTAGAGAATGAAAGAATGCATGAGAAACTATACCAGCCATAGGATGGAAGATTGGTTAATTCTCCATTTATTTTATAATGCTCTTAACCCTGTTTCTAAGTCTATGCTAGATACTGCAGCTGGAGGAACATTTATGGGGAAGCAAATTACCGAAGCAAAGCAGCTGCTAGACAATATGCAAGAAAACCATGCTCAATGGCATGTGGAAAGATCAAACACAAAGAAGGTGAACTTCGTTACACCTCAATAAAATGAAGAACTCAATGCTAAGTTGGATGAGCTCATATTAGCCGTTAAAGGTAATGAAATCCAGGTAAGAGCTACTCCCGAACCAACTATTGAAGAAGTAGACTTCATAGATCGTAATGATTATAACCCTGCTTGGAAGAAGAATTATAATCCAAACTTTCAGAAACATTACTCTAGTCCAGCAGGTAACTCTAATAATAATATGGCATCAAGTAATACTAGTCTCCAAGAAACTCATAAATCTTATATGGATTGACAAAATGAGCAAAACAATATTCTAGTAAAAATTACGAAGAATCATGATGCTATGCTTGGTAAATTATCTAACCAAGTTGTTAGTTTGAGAAATGATTTACAGGCCTTCCAAGAAAGAACAAGGATCATTGAGGCACATCTAGGTAATATAACCAAGAGTCAAACTCTCATTCTAGCTAAATTTGCAGGTAAAGCTGAGCCCAATCTAGTTGAAGACCTCAAGATGATAAGGATCCAAAGGGAGGAGCCTTAAGAACTTTATTATAGCAATGATCCTTCACCAAACTACAAAGTTGAAGATCTTGTAAAAAGGATCAATGTAAAGATTCCGGTAATTGAAGGAAATAAGGAAGCCATGTATCAACACTTCGTTAATCAGGTAGCAATAAAGGTACGTGAGCTTGAAGAAGAATATAAGAAAATTGCTGAGAAACTGCCGTAAGCTAGATGATATATTTGAGCCTACTATTACGATTAAAATTGGGACCAATGAAATAGCTGCACTATGTGATCTAGGTGCAAGTGTTTCAACAATTTCAAAGAGTCTTTTTAACAAGTTAAATCTTGGCTCTTTTGAAATCACCGAACTAAAATTACATCTAGCAGATTCTATTTATAAACAAGAAGTAGGCATTAAATAAAATTTCCTTAGTATACATTAAAGGTTGTCCTGCTTTTATTGATTTTTTTATTGTTGACATGCCTGAAGATGCTACTGCTCCTATCATATTAGGTCGTCCTTTCTTAAGAATAATTAAGGATTTAATCAATTTGCATGAAGGGAACATGAAGCTCTAGTTGCCTTCGCGGGATCCTTTTGTTATTCATTTCCCCAGGAAAAAGAAAGCCAAGCAAGATGATAAGGAGGCCATCACTTTGAAGGTCAATTACTTTGGAGTGGGTGTTCCACTCATATGTCCTAAGTGATCAATATCAAGGTCAAGCTATTGACCATAAAAGAGCGCTGCATGGGAGGCAACCCATGTGAAATAAAGGTTTGAGTTAAGTTTTTAAGTTTTAGTTTAAGTTTTATATAGAATAAAGAGTGCTAGAAAACTCCATTGAGAAAAGAGAGATTCTTTGGTACTAAAAATTCTTGTTTTATATGCCATAGTTGGTCAAAATTTTAGTGTGACATTTTTCTGTCAAAACAAGGTGTTTCGCTAAGTTTCATTCTGAAAATTAATCCTCGAAGAAATAGAATTTTTTGATGTGTACTAACTATACAACGCGAATAAAAATTCCTGTCGTATAGTTTTGGCTATATAGTTTGTTACCCATCGACAATTTTTCATGCCAGGATATAGAAGGTTTGACGACCAACTATACGGCGGGAACAAAAGTTCCGGCCGTATAGTTCCCACCGTATAGTTATAGCCGCCAGGGAAGAAACCCTACAAACCCTAAAATTTTGCCGTCGAACCAAATATACAGCAGTAACAAAGTGTTCCAGCCGTATAGTTGCCATCGTATAGTTGCGTACGACCACTTAAATGCATTGGTAGGTAGCCGAAACATCAATCCTTTTTCTCTCTTCTACCTCCAAACTCTCTCAAAACCTCAAGGGATCTTCACCCCTACTCAATTTCGTTTGAATTCTTCGCACACAAGTGATCTACGTTATGTTTCTCCTCTGATCCTCCAATTACTTTTTGCAAATTCATCTCTAATTTACTGTCATTATCAATCTAGGGTGAAACTTGTTTTGAACTATTTTCCATGATTATATTGCCTAGATTAATATGTTGAGGAGATTCTTTAGTGTGCTATGATGAAGATTATGCTATGACTATTACTGTTGGATCCAAAAGTTTTATAATTGTCTTTCTTATTTGTTTTTCGAAGATGAACACAAGGAGCCAGACACGTGCTCTTGCAGCAGCTAGTTCTTCTCGGGATGCAGATCAGGAACACATGGGGATTCAATTCAAGAACGAATCCCACTGTGATCGTTTTGACAAGATCAAAAACCGAGAAGTCAAGGCAATTAAGTGGGCTTGCCCCGTCACTTTAAACCAACTCGGTATTTCTAATGACTTTAATTTACTTTGCAATAGAGTTGGCTTGCAAAACTTTTTATTTCACGGTGCACCAACCTATCGCCGGTTAACCATCAAATTTCTTAGTTCTTTGCAAATCACCGTTAAGACATGGCATGGGGAGGATAGAATCTCTTTCCGACTCATGAAAAATAATTATTCTCTAACACTTGATGAATGGTGCAATTGTTTTGGTTTATCCAACAATGATCCTAATGCTCTGCATAGCTTTTACCGACATGGAACCTTCCCCTGAACTTTGTTATAATAGAATGAGCTTTACTTCTGGAGTCAGTAAAGGGAAGAATATTCAACATCATGTTATTCGCTATTTGTTCGATGCTATTGCTAACACCTTGCAGGCGTGTAATGAGTTCACAAGACTCAATGAGGGGGACATCTTAGTCCTTGCAAAAGCTGCTCTCAACTATGACAACTTGTCACTTCACCTGGGCACAATTCTTGTGCGCTACTTGGAGTACCAATCCAACCAAACCCAAGGACCAATCACTTGTGGAGGCGTCATCACCGTGCTCGCCAATATTCTAGGCATCGACCTAGGTGAGTTACAACCGGTACTAGGTGAGCGACGTGTTGGTTTCTCTACTTTGAGGGCTTGTGGAGTGCTTACTAGGAGAGACGGTGTTTATTATCTGCATATTGCTGGAGCTGGGCGTATCTACCCCGCTCCTCTACCTAATGGTATTTTCCCTATCAAGGAAGGATGTGTGCTTTATGATTTGTAGGTTGAGCAACACCAACCCGAGGAGGAGATTCTGGATGAGGATGAGGACCAAGAGGAGGAGCAAGAAGTCCACCATCAGGAGGAACAACCACCAAACCAGTTCTATACATATCAAGATTTCCAAGAACTTGCAGGAACTATTGAGAGAATGCATAATCTCTCCCTGAACCTCCAAGAAACAACAAGTAACCTTTCAACTCAATTTGCGGACTGGATTTACAACTATTTCCCACCACCATAGTTATTTAAAGGTCTTGCAAAAGCCTAATCTTGGGGAGGTTTTCTATCTATTTTATTTTGCTTTCGTTTGCTTTATCTTATTTTCGAGGTTATGCTTTTATTTGAGTTTATAAGCACTCGTGTTGGTTTCCCCAACACTTTATCTTAGTTATTTTATTTTGTTTGAGATGTTCAAGCCGATCCTTGCCGCCAATTTTCTATTATTTAATTCCTCTTTTCAAATCCCACAAAAAGATTTCCCCGTTTATCTTTATTTTCCCTCTCTCTTTTTCTTTTTGCCTCAAAGTTCTCATTGAATTGCAGGAGAGTGGTTGATTTCGAGTTTCCAAGAAACAAATAAAAAGGGAAGAGAGAAGTGGAACCAAGCATGAGAGGTATGCCTTATGACTCCCCACTTTTGAAGTTTGAGAAACCTATGCTAGTTAGTAGTGATTTTGAGATGTTATATCAGTGGGGTGAGTCTCTATATTGTAGTAAAATTTTGTTTGCATGGGTGTTTAATCGAGTATATTTTGTTCCAGCTCTTGTAGTTAACCAAATCTTGCCTAAAAATTTACTAAACAATTGAAATAATAAAAAATATTACAATTGAAGACTTGGTTGTTGTAGTGTTTAGTCTTGAAAGCTTATTCCTAGAGACACTCAACACCATAGAAAAGAATAATTGACTTGATAGCTCTCTTTTAAAAGATTTGTTCAATTGAACTAATGTTTAGCGGTTTTTGCGAGTATGCCAAAGTTTGACTTGTAAATCATAATAATGATATAGCTTTATGCGTGTCAATCTTTATGGGATGCCAACAACTCCGCTAGCCTACGAACGACCTTCATGGAGGAAACTCCTAGATTTCAGCTATGAGTTGATTAAACATATATAGCAGCAATGCTATAATGGGTAAGATTCTTGGCACTCCCGAGTAGCTATAACATGATGGAATCACTCCTCTAGATGATATGAGTAATCATTATGCAAAAGTAACAAAAACCTTAGTGATGCCACGAGTGTCCATCATAACCCAATAAACTAATGATTTTTTTGGCATGCTCTCAATTACTTAAGAACTGAAATTCTTGAAGGACAATGAATAGAAAAGTAATGCTTGAAAAGTCTTGATTTATTGATGTGGGAGAATTGAGATACTTTAGTATATATGCTTTTCATGACAAACTCTCACACCCTCAATTTTATATATTTTATTGTTCAAAGGCAAGCCTATGAGTTGATTAAATGACATGGGATAAAGTTTACTCTTTTGAATCATCCATGCTTACTATAATTTTGCTGCGCTATAAGGATTCATGAAACCCGTATGATATGCTTGCCATTACTCTATCTATGCTAAAGTTTTTCAGATTAACAAAGTGGAGGAAACATGAGACTATCAATCATGAGTAAGATCAGCATCTTGTTATTTCAGTTTAAATGCTGAGTTCCCTTTTGATTTTGGTTTTCTTGCTCGAGGACGATCATGTTTAAGCTTGGGTAGGTTGATGGCTATAAAATATAGCCATACACGTCCGCATTTAAACTAGATATTATTCATATATTTGACGAAATATCTCTCTAAAACCTGCCACTAATTCCTAATGATCAAAGGGGTATGCAGTCCTTTCTTGCTATTTTTGCCTGCACAGATAATAACGTATGATGATGGGAATCACTACATAAATGCCAAACATACAAGATTTCCAACACGCCAAAGAAACTAGGAGCCATGAAGATATTACTACAAGCTTAATGACCAACTATACGGGCTGCCGCCGTATAGTTGACGCCGTATAGTTTGCACCAACTTCATTAGGTCAAATAGAACAACTTTTGTGAAGGGACCCCTATATAAAGAGGCTTCGGGCGACGGGAAACAACGCTTCCTTTTCGATCTCAACTCTCCCTGTCACCAGAAGCCGCCACACCGGAGGAATAGATCTAGATCTAAACCTCTAAACCCTTCTCCACCACCATAGCCATCTTCCACCACTTGTACTAATAGATCTCTTCTCCAATTGGTGATATTGTAAGACTATTTGCTATCAACCTTATGATCTCTATTACAATGTTTATGATTGTTGATTTCATCTATATGTGTGAGTAATTATCTTTGGGCTAAGGGCTTCAGCCTAGCCATGTAGCTTTTGTGCATGTTATTTATCATAGATGAGATCATGTATTAGTTTTTATGACATGATCATTGTAATACATTCTCTTGCCTCAATCTAAGGACTTGTCAGGAACGCCAAGACCCCAAGGATTGATCCAGGTAAAGGGAGTGTGAGTAACGAATTATCTATAGGATAGGAATCCCAATGACAGAAAGGATAGTATGGCTGTATGTGAGGAACTTACTTGGGATTAACGGTGACATCACTATGCATATCATTAATTCTCTTTCTTCTATGGATGAGACTAGTAGGTTATTGTCATAAGCGGTTGCGGAGGCGATAACAATTATGGATGCACTGCCCACATATAATTATCTTGCTCTAACAATTACATGCATTCTTTATTATTATCTATTATTCCCATCAGATGTTTTGCACAGATACTAGTGAAAACAGAAGACCCTAGGTGTAACACCCTCAGAATCGACCCTATGCAAGTTTTAGCGAAACCCGCCAAACCCGCATAGAAACGATTCAAAGGTGCCCACCAGGCACTTTCGTGCGGGTGGAAAATGAAGTAATAACATTACACAACAGTCCTCGATGGGACCCACAGAACAGATATATATACAACACGACTCCATGAGTCAAGAATACAGATATAATATACGAAGATCCAAATCACCTTGAAAATGATAGAGCGTCCGACTACGGACAAGATGCAAATGGGGCTAAGAGCCCTGAAGAATAACCAATGGCGTCCATAACCCTGCCCAGGCCAAGCCGGAAGGGTAACCCTGCTAACGACGTCGATCTCAAAACCTGCTTAAACAAAAGGGGTACCGACAAAGGGCAAAGGAAAAAGAAGGAGCGTCAGTACTGAGGCCAGTACACGGCGAGACTAGAATTCGGCGGTCCTCGCCTACATAGGTATGGTGGACTGAGCGGCAGCGGCAACATGCACTAAACAACCTATAGAGACTCGATACAACTTACGGTTATCAGAGAGGGGTAAGAATGACCTATTCGGAACCAACCTGATACTATCACCAATCAAACCCGTCCTGGCGTTTCCCCCTCGACACCGATCGAGGAAGTCAACCGAGGAACTCACACAGTTGGCATTTTTATTTATTCGGTTATCGTTGCAGCAATTACTAGTCAAGTATAGATGATCATCCTGATAAATTAAGCAGTGGGCACTTTTAATTAACCATTCCGTTGTAGTTGCGACACTTACTAATCAGATACAGATAGCATGAGATAACCCAAAAACCCAGCAGTTGTTGGTACTTTTATTAAGCCATTCCGTTATGGTTGCAATACTTACTAGTCAGATACAATTGTCGCAAGCGACAAACCAAACAAGCAATTGTTGGCAGTTTTATTTAGCCATTCCGTTGTAGTTGAAGCTGATTACTAGTCATATCAGATACAAGTCAATTTATAACAGTAAACTTTAGTTATAGTTGTCTATGATCGAGATACTGTGCTCCAAGTCGTCCATAACCGCGGACACGGCTTTCAGAAAGTTTTAACCCGGCCGGGGTGCACAAATAGCAACACACACACGATCGACCTCGGAAAAACCAAATCAAAACCCAACGAGGCTTTCACGACAAAGCAATCACAGGATTCAGAAATATTTCAGGGGGCCACCCCTTGGAGTACACCCGCAACGAAGTAAGCAAGCTCCGAGACGGACTCAAGGTTTGCGACAATGGCTGTAAACGACAGCAAATCCCCAAACGGGGACTGTCGATACCGCGAAAACACTCCGCTTCCAAAACAGTACAGCGTGCTCCTCACACAATCGTAAATAAAGCAGTAAAGCATGGCATAGGTACAGGATAGTAAATAAAACCTCAAACTAGTTGTGGCCCCAAGAAATAAGACTGAATCAAGCTCTGGCTAGGGGGGGCCCATACTCCCCGTATGTGGATAGCGCGATAAATCAAGGAACAGGTATCAAGTACTCGGGGTCCTACGGGACACAAGTGGGCGTTCGGAAACCAAATATTCTCTATCACCCATCGATGCCTCTGCTTACTTCAATTTTAGTTGTTAAACAGGGATTAAAGTGTACGATAAGTAAAACCATGATCATCTCCAACATCAAATTGCGGCAATACTCCAACAACTGTGGTACATGGCGACACGCAACAGCACTTGAGCAAGCGACTACGACGCGCAAGTCCAACTATCTACCAAACAACAGGTAATAGGATGTGTCCAAGGCAATATATGGCTGCAAGGGGATATCACGGGTACGGAAAACTAGAGCATCGCAACACAGATAGCAATAGATCAACAGGAAGGAGTAAAACACTATAAAAGTAAGATAGGTAGAAAGGGAAAGATGCTCGCCTGAAAAACATTGTCGAAGGTTCATCCGAAGATCTGGGCGAAGCTCACATCAACTCAACAGCCTTATCCGCGAAGATGCAAAACACTAAAAGAAACACCGGATGCAATATTTAATACCACGGCAGAAGATCGGCATGATGCATGTATGATGTATGGCATGGCAAAGATGTGATGCGATTAGGCCATATTAAGCGGAACCGGGGGTCCCGACAATATTTAGGTGGTTCATGTTGTTTAGCTAACCCGCAATTTAAATGTTGCATTAGCAAGACAAAAGTGAACACCGGTTCGATGCACAGATTTAAATGAGGCCAATATGAGACTAGATTTGTCCGCATATGGGCCCCATATTTAATTAGGAGGTGAATCGGCATAAGGCCCCCAAACCACATGATATGCAAGCGAGATGACAATTTAATATGCAACAAGTTGTTATTATATTTAGCATTTATAAAAATAGGGGTTCGGATAAGGGTCACACATTGGAGGGGGCTCGACGATCTTGGGGTTCCGGGGTTCGGGGTTGGTCTCAGGGTTCAGGGTTCGACGGATCGGCGGGAGCGGAGTAGATCTTGGCGTTCCGGGGGGGGGGGAAGTTCTCGGTGTTCCGTGAGGTAGACATTGTCGTATCCGTGGTCCTCGGCATCGGATCTGGGGGGAAGTACTTGTCGCATCTACCATCTTCGGGTTTGCTTCAATCGGGTCCATGTCGGAGTATTTATCGTCTCATGTGGAATCCTTGTCGATCTGTGGCGATGATCTCAGGTTCGGGTCTCCGGGTTCAGGGGTCTCGGTGTCCGGGGTCTCGACGTCTTTGGGGTCCGGGAACCGCTTCGGGATCCGGGAGGCGATCTTGGCGCTCGATGTCCGTGAGGCGGTCCTTGGAGTCCAGGACGGAGATCTTGTCGGTGGTCTTCGGGTCCGTGAAGGAGAAAAACGCGTTCTGAGAAGATCTTGATGACACTGGTTTGAACCTTGCGAACCAACTGACGTGCTGCACCCTGGCATGCGACGGAAGAGAGAGCAGCAGCGCGGCCTACTCGGGGAAAACAGGGGCGACGCGGTCGGAGGCCGGCGATGCAACGAGGTTGCAGGGGTGGTGACCGGCGTCGCGGACGGTGGAGGCGGCCGACGGGGCCAGGCCAGAGGAGGAGGGCGCCGGGGCAGGCGAGGACGGCGGATGCGGCGAGCGCTGGAGATGGCGGGGAGGCGGGCAGAGGCGGGGAAGGAGGGGCCGCGGCAGCAGGAGCTCGCCGGAGGGAGCCCAGGGCGGGGCGGACGGCGACCCTGGCCGGAGGCGAGGCGGGGCCGGAGAGGGGCGACGGGGCGCTGCGGGGCTCGGGCGGAGGAGCGGAACGCGCGAGGCAGGGGGCGCGCCGGAGGAGGAAGTAGGCCAGCGGAGGCGCGGGACCGAGGCAGAGGAGAGGACGCGCCGGCGGCGGGAGCGAGGTGGAGGCGGCCTGGGGCGGCGCCGGCGGCGGGGAAGCCTGGAACGGGGCAGAGGGAGGCGGCGAGAGGGGGAGCAGCCCCGGTGACGGGGGAGAAGGGTCCCAGGGGAGAGGAGAGCACGCGGTGGCGGCGGGACGCGCGCGGCGGCGCCGGGGACGGGGGCTCGTGGCTCGGGGGCGGCGCTAACACGGAGGAGGCGGGGGAGGGAGGAGCGGCATCGGAGGAGGCCAGGAAGAGGAGGGCGAGAGGCAGGGTCGCGCGGCGCCGGGAGGTGGAGCGGGCGGTGGCGCGCCGGCGGCGGGAGGTGCGGCCGAGCGGGCACAGAGAGGGGAGAGGAGGGAGGAAGACGGGGGTGGGGCGCATCGGGGGAAGGTGCGGGTGCGGGGTGAGGAGCGGGCCTGTGGGGGTGGGTCCGGTTGGTGGGGGTGGGGAGACTGACATGTGGGGCCAGGGGTGGGGGGTTGGGGCGTGCGTGCGCGCGTGGGGATCTGGGCAGGGTGCACCTGGGCAGGTTGATCAGGGGGAGGCGGTGTGGTGTGTGTGTCGCGTGTGCTTGTGTGGGCTGGGGAGTTGTGTGGTGGGGGAAGTGGGGTGAGAGAGAGAGGGAGGGTTGGGGTGAGGTGGCAGGGTCTGATAGGCTAGGGGGAGGGGAGAGGATGAGGTGGCAAGTTGCTATAGGGTGGGGTGAGGTGGAGAGGGGTTGGGTAGGATAGGACTGGGTAGACTAGGGATTTTGGGGTGGGCCGTTTTAAAATCCTGGGGGTGGTCGTTCGGGTTGAATCGGCCCTCGACTGCCCCCTCTAAAATAATTTAATATTTTATTTGTTTTAAACGGGCCGTTTGCAAACCGATAGCAGCCAAAACAAAATAATCCGGAGACCCGGGTTTGGCGTTTGAATAAAAGATGGGGCGTTTAGAAAACAAAACCAGGCTTTTCAAAAATAGTTTATGCAATCAAATGCAAGATGATGACGATGCTCAAATGCAATATGGCATGATGACATGAGCATGCGGTCATGATGATGCAATGCACAAAAACAACGCGATTTTCTAGTAGTGGTTTTGCGGGATGCCACACTAGGCCCTCTCTCTCCATCGTCAACAACAACAAGATCGCAAACTCTTAGTTTGGTGAAAACGCAATTGGAATTATAAAACTCTCGAAGATCCATTTATGTAATATCACTTTGATTTCTGCTTCCCGAGGATTCGATAAACCTAGGTCTACTAGGGAAAACAGTTATACTACATCCATAATCCGGATCGAAGGTATCACCCAGCAAGGCACCAATCTTCTTTAGAGGAACTTTAGTCATGGTAATTTTTGTTTACGAGAATTATTCGAAGAACTAAGGTCAATTCCTTCAAAAGAGAATAATTCCTTGTTATTGGAGGAACTTGTCACCCCTGACTAAATAATCAGTAAGTGCAAGGTAAGTCTTCTTTCTCTAATAAGTGATCTGTCTTCACAATTTTTTACCTCTGAATTTTTTACCTTTGAATTTCTCTTGTTTTTCTAAAGTTTCTAAGGGGTTTTACTAACTATACGAGCGCGACTATATGACCGGAGAAAAATCTCCCGCTGTATAGTTGGTCGTTAAACGTATTGTACCCTTCACGAAATAGTTTTTTGATGTTTAGAAAATATACGACCAAACTATACGACCGGGAAAATTTATTTCCGTTGTATAGTTGGTCGTTAAAGCTTCTGCATCTTCGATCCATTTTTTTGTTTTTATTTATCTAAAAACGGGGTTTTCGATTCCAAGTCGGTAACCCAACTAACCTGGACTCGAGATATTTGGAAATATATGCCCGGAACCAACTATACGGCCGGAGATATACGGCCGCGACCGTATAGTTGGTCGTTACGCGGCAGGACTTCTCCAAAATCGTGATTTCTTTCCCTCTTCCGTTAAGATTTATTTCTTGGACATGAATTTGGTGTTTCTCGTGAGTTTTACCGATCTTTGATCCCTCTTATATACTGCCATATTGTCTCTCTCTAATCATAATCAGCATAATACCAACAAGAAGTTGTGCACCGTGGTGTTACATGCCATGGCTCTGCAGTGATCTACAATAATCACGGTATCAAATAATTGCGAAGGATTATTTGATCCTGCCTGGCTTAATTCCAATCTTGGAGAGAACTTTAAGATCTTATAATCTATCTTATAAGTTTTTATTATTATTTTAGTTTTGCATTAGTTTGAGCTTAGAAATAAAGTTTGCATCATTAGAATTCCCTTTAGGAATAGTCGATCCCTTTTATGAAATTCTGAGTTTATTATCATATATGGAGCATTATTGAGTATGTGTTTGTCTTATTAGATATATGAATGGCTTGAGTATAATTTTACTTGTACTTGATCATAGCAATACGAGTCTTCCACATCATTGGTATTAATGGAACACACAAATATGATTTGGTCAATATGTTGTAAGTTCATGGTTTGATTTACAAAAGAAAAATTATATAATCAGTTAAATTGAGAATGAAAACCTTGAACAAAGAAAAATTAAAAGTGCTATCAAGTTAGAGTGAGAACAAGTCGAGGTAGAATATTCAAGCTATAAAGATGCTTCATATACAATTGGAATTTGGTAATTGAGATCGTTAAACTTTAAATTCCTACATGAAGTGGAATGTATGGCTAGCTCCTTTACACAAAACTTAAATAGAAGTGTGAGCATATATATATATATATATAATAGGAAGATAAGAGAAAATTAAATATGCAAAGAGCAAACATGCATACACCACTATATTGTAGTAGGACAAAGAAACGTTTGAGATTTTGAATCCCAAGAATATGTCGATCCTAAAACACTTGGGACTATCTCGCTAACTCATTCGGTCGAACCGAATACTTTTACATCATGTTGAGAGTAATCTTTTGTGAACTGTTAAATACTAAGGTGTGGAAGCCTGCTAATATTATTCGGATGGTTCGAGTAAGGTACTATTCATCAATTTATTCCTATGTATCATCTATCATAAACACATGCTGCAACTGTCTCATTTATTTTATCAACTCGGCTTCATGAATATGAGGATCACATCCATTAAGCTAAACTTGCTCAGGACGAGCAAGATTCTAAGCTTGGGGAAGTTGATGAGTGCCTATTTGCGTCATGTTTTATATTATTATTTTGCACTGTATTGGTAGGATCTTGGTTTTTACGGCGTTCACGCACTCCTTTTATGTTTATTTTCACCAGGATCAGGACAGATGATGGATACGATGGACACAATTCTTAGATCAGTTTTATTGGAGATAAAAGGAGTCAAAAACAACGTAAATTACTAATTTGGAAAATATCAATAATATCAGAAGTAAACCCGAAGCGACCGGAGGACACAAAAGGTTTAACGATCAACTATACGGCGGGAGCAAATTTTCCGACCGTATAGTTCCCGCCGTATAGTTGGCGCCGTCACCGCCTCATCAAATATTTTTACCCCGTGCAACTAGATCAGAGAGAAGATATACAGAACGACAAGAAATCATCGAAACCTCACCTCCTAAAGGGATCTGGAGGGGTACCTCATTCGCCGGGGATCCATCTTCACCCTACGCAGATCCAGAAGGCTAAGACATCAATCTTCATCATCAATCGCTGCATCACCATCATCTCCATCTTGTCTAGATCTTGTTGTAATTTCCATACTCGTTGTGGATTTATACAAGTACTATTCATCTATGATAGATTCCATTATTTTTGCCATGATATTGATTGCCTCCATGTCTGAGTAGATCATTAGTTCTTGGGGAACCCTAGCATGAAATTGAAATAAGATAAAGTTTATTATGATATTCATCATTGTGACTATGTGTTAGATTGTCTTCATCTTGATGTTAGGAGAAGTCGACTTCTCAATATTGTCTCTTGTGGGGACTTGATGGAGGGAACTACTTGTTGGTAGACGGAGGTGTGCTAGCACTTATAATGACTATAATGTTGTTGGCACTCCTTACGTATCAACTTGCGAACCGAGGAAACTTACCAAACACTATCCATGCCATAGGATACATTCTACGGGGTAAAGTCCCTTAATAGCGCAGTAATTCGATTGATGTTAATTGCTTGTCTGCTATGATTACGAGGATGGTGTGAGCAGTGGTTGCTGGCTATTCGTCCAAATACAAAGTTCCTTCCACACATACATAGTTGAGAATGTTTACGATAATAAATGCTAGAGGTGTATCCGCTACTCCCTGAGAACGCTATTTTTCCTATTGTAGTTTCAAATCTCTTTTACATACGTGATACTTATTTTCTATATTTGGTTTGTTTTACTTTACTTATTGTTCTCTTATACAAAAACTACAAAACACCTTTTTACACAACACTCATATTTTACCTTGTTACTTAGAACTTTATTTAGCATTTTTATTTTAGTAATTAATTCAGGAGTTATTAGACTTCACACTCCTGCTCCCTGTAGGATCGATATCTTTATTTCGAAACTAGGTACAAACGATATGTGCACTTGCAGTCATCACGCCATCTAGGGGCGGAAAACCTAGGTGTATGATACCATGTAAGATTGAATAGATTTGTAAATTGTATTGATTTGATCAAGGATACAAGGTTTATATAGTACATGAGCCAACCGGCCTGGCCAAACCGACTTAAGAGTCCTAAGCCGACTCTACAACATGTTTATCTAATCGCTCACCCAACACGATACATAGCCAAGCGGCCCACAACGCAACTTTGACCATCGACCCGATGACAAGGACTTACCTTGCCCCCTTTCGAGGGTGGAGAGGAGATGGCACACAGAGCTACAAAGACCATGTCACGGTCCAAGCAAACACCACCATAGCACGACAATGACTCCAAGGCAATCCGGACCAACGCACCTCCCCCCATGAGCCTAAGAGACAACGAGTAGAAGATGGTATCCGGCCGGACTCGGTGAAGACACGGACTAAGTTGCATCCGCCATGCTGTACATATTGCCCCAGAATCCCACGCCCTAGGCAGCAGCGAACACCCAACGCATTCCACATCGCCCAACGTCACATCGGCCTTTCTCCTGATAGCCAAGATGGCATCTTTCAAAAGAGAAACGATGCCATGGCGCCACTTTCATCTGTTCTGGCGAACCTGACCTAGGGTTTCCTCTAGCACAAGAGAAGAGGAAGGCACGATTAGGACTAAAACCACGCCTCCAAGAAGGAAGCGGCACCCACAGGTGTCGCTATGGTCCGCTTCGGAAGTTACCAAGTAGAGCTTTCGCCCCTGGTCATTCGCCATGATCTTGAGCCAGATTGGAGATGGGGATGCAGCTGTGCGCCGCCTTGAGCCACCACCAAGAGAGGCACGATGCAGCACCGGTCACACCGTCGAAGAAGAAGGGAACTGGTCACTACCGGCCTCGTCGTCAATCGACACAGGCTTGAGGGAGGATCTCCCCACGCTGACCGACCACCCTGGCTGTCGCACCCACGCAACACGCCGGAGCCGGAGATCCTCGCGCCCCCATGTCCTCCTAGGCTCGCGGCCCGCATAGGCCCGCATAATCCCAGATCGTCCCCGGCCGCCATGCGTGACCACGACCACCAGAAGCTACCCACGCGCCGCAGCCACCACCATGTGCCCTGCACACCGTCGCCCCGCGCCCTCCCTACGCCGCCACCCGTCGCTGCGTTGCCGAGTACCGCTGCCGCCAGGCCGACCACCCGACGAGGAGGCGCCGCGGGAGAGATGGAGAGACCCCGCCTTGTCGGCGGCGGCGCGATCTTTGCCTGGCCACGTCCTCCGACGGATGCAGGGGAGAGAGGAGGTGGCCTGCCCCCGTCGGCGGTGACACGAGCTTTGCCTGGCCGCTTCCTCCGGCGGAGGCAGGTAGAGTGGAGGTGGCTTGCCCCGGCGGTGGGTAGGGCTTGGCCCTCCGGTGCTGCCCGAGCGGGGCGACACAGGAGGAGGGTTTCGAGGTCACTACCTCTATGTAGAATCTCTATATCAATTTGTGTAGAAGATTTACTTGTCATTAGAATTTCTAGTTTTACGTACTATGATATGGTATCTACCTATAATGTTTTAACCATATCTTTTTCATTAATTGTTGTGTTATATAAGATTTTTGCCAACATGACATATACGATAATACTCCCTTTGTTTAGAAATATAAAATGTTTTAGGTTTATAAAGTTAATATCTCGACAGATTTAAGTGTATACGCTAAAAAAAATTCTAGATATATTTATTTCACAGATATAAAACATATTATGTTTTGAAACGGAGGGAGTCAGAGAGTACTGGTTACCGTGGCTAGCCTTGTAGATGTGCCTTGTTGCCCTGACGCGACATGACGACGTGCTAATCCCGACGATTCCATTCCAGGGACCCCATTTGCATACGGTGAGCAGAGCTGTGGAGCCAATCGGCACCCATACTTCTGTGTAGGAGCTGGAGTCCATGACTCTGTTCCCGTTTCCACTCAGTGAGCAGAGCTAGGAAAGCGAGCTCGGTCCGCGGCAGCAGCACTATTGCACAAAGAAACCTCGAACCTTCGGATATCGGCCGTTCCGGTGGGAAAGCGTCCCTTTAGAAAAATCTCGGGAATACGTACTGATGGGAGTCATGAGAACCCGGGCAATAATGATGCGGTGATGCCTTGGCCGAATCCAAAGTTAGCTACGCCAGGCGCCACAGTGCCATGCCCTGCGAACGTACGCGACGCGCCGTCCCCTGCTTGCTCCCGTCGCTCACGAGACGAGCAGCGTTTCCGGTCCGGGCTCCGGCTCGATGCCCCTGTTCATGGGACGCGAGATCCTCTGTCGCTGCGCCTGCGCCTGCGATGCCACTCACGAGGCATGACGTCTCGCGTTGACGCCATGTCCCCTCGCCTGCTCTGCCTCTCCGTGCATGCAGATGCAGACGACCGTAGCACGACAACGCGCGTCGCGCGCCTGCAAACTCGCAGTCGCTGAGCAAGGGACGACCGGTAATTACGGTAAACATCGGACTCCTGGTTAGTTCTGGGCTTCTGGCCAACGTTTCTCAGACGACTATCACATAGAGTGCACCGCGTGTACTACTTAGGACTTTTTAGCTCTTCAAGGAGATTAGGCCAATAAAGGATCGAATTAACACTTAGCCTGGTCATAATGTACATGTTACTAGTTTAGTACCTCTGTTTCAAGATTTAAGGCCCACACGAGTTTTTCAAAGCAAAGTTTGACCAAGAGAATTAAGCAACAAAATCTTGATTATATTGTACATAATTAGTACCGTTGGATTTATATTGAAAAATACTTTCCGGTGATACTAGTTTTATACCAAAACTCTTTACGTATTTAGAGTAATTCTTGGTCAAAGAAAAAACACGCAAACGAGGACGCCTTAAACTCTGAAATGGAGGGAGTAAGTTATTATCTTTATAGTGGAAGTAATTTAGTTTTGTACTCATTTGTATTGGAAAGTGGGATGTGATAGTAACATATTAGGCTGATCATAGTAGGGAGTATCTTAGACTGGTCCTAGTGCTAGTATCATAAGGTGTATTATGCATGTCAACTTGGCAAAAAATCTGATGTGGCGACATAATTAATGAAGAAAGAGGTGGTTAGTGTATCATAGGTAGATACCGTATCATAGCATATAAAGCTAGAAATTATAATGGCAAGTAAATATTGTACACACATTTTACATAGATTTTACATATAGATTCTACAAATCAATAAATATACCACTACTATGATACTACTATATGATACAATGCAATAGAGACATAGTATCATGCACTAGTATCATATGCATGATACTACTGGTATGATACTACCACTAGGACCAGTTAGAGTAATAACATGTATATGTTACTTAAGTTACTATTTTTATAGTGCAAAATAACATAGGTGTGGTATCATGCAAAGCCTCATTTATTACAATATAGACTCATTTTGTCTAGAAATGTGTGATATTATGGTAACATAGCTAGTTACCATAAGCCTCTCTCTCATCATTTAATTGCATGTCATGTCATGTAAATGCTTAGTGGCAATACATGTAGGACTATGTTACTACTCAAGTTACTCCTACTATGACTAGCCTTAGTATGTGTACTCTATTTGTCTCTATCTTTATTAATTGCTCGCCACATCATCATTTTAGCCTATGTGCCATCTTTGTTACTACTCATATTAGGCTGGTCATAGTGGGAGTAACTTGGATAGTAACATAGTCCTACATGTATTGCCAACTCAGCATTTAGATGATATGGCATGCAATTAAATGATAAGCGAGAGGCTTGTGGTAACTAGCTATGTTACCATAACATCACACATTTCTAGACAAAATGAGTCTATATTATAATAAATAAGGCTTTGCATGATACCACACCTATGTTATTTTGCACTATAGAGGTATTAACTTAGACTAGTAACATATATATGTTATTACTCTAAGTTACTCCCCACTATGACCAGCCTTACTCCCACTATGAGCAGCCTTATTAGGTTGGTCATAGTGGAGAGTAACTTAGAGTAGTAACGTGCATATGTTACTAGTCTAAGTTACTATCTTTATAGTGGAAATTAACTTAGGTGTGATAACATGTAATGCCACACTAATTAGATTGTAGACACACTTTGTCTTGGAATATGAATGTTACAGTAACATAGTTACTTACTCAATATATTTATCTCTTCATTAAATCATTGTCACATATGATCAGCCTTAGGACTTTTTAGCTCTACGACGAGATTGGGCCAATACGACGCCTACCCATCTTATTTATACGCTCGATGAGGACCGTTAAAACTTCTTGACGCATGGGAAGATCATTGAATGGAGTTAAGTAATGCCATCGGTTGGATACGAAGTAAGAAATGGTAGTACTCCCTCCATTCCGGATTACAGGGCTAATACGTATTTCGAGAAAATAGTTTGACCATAAATTTGGTCAACAATATATAAATCATATGTCACAAAAATTGTATCATTAGAAGGTCGGTTTCAGTTACATGTACCTTTTTGTTGAAGGCCGTTCGAGCTTTTCCTGGAAGTATGGCATCGGTTACATACTTCAACGTCGTAGCGCCTGGTATGAGCCTTGTGGAGAAGCAATCGCTTGTCCACGAGGTTCATACTTCAGCGCTGCAGTGCTTGGTACTTGGACCTCGGCTCGAGGCATTTTCCCTACCCCTTCTTACCCTGAAAAAGCAGGGTCACCTTGTGTCCTTAAACCTATAACCATCTTTCGTCTAACCTAGCCTCCTCCGTCCCTCCGTACTAACAAGGGGCAGTATAGGAATATTGACCTGTTGTCCATCGACTACGCCTTTCGGCCTGATCTTAGGCCCTGACTCACCCTCCGTGGACGAACCTTGCGGAGGAAACCTTAGGTTTTGGGGGCATTGGATTCTCACCAATGTTTTCGTTACTCAATCCGTCATTCTCGCTTCCGCTTCGTCGACCCTCGCTTTCGCAGTTGCTTCTTTCCAAGGCGGAACGCTCCCCTACCGATGCATTTTGACATCCCACAGCTTCGGCAGATCGCTTAGCCCCGTTCATATTCAGCGCAAGGGCGCTCGATCAGTGAGCTATTACACACTCTTTAAAGGGTGGCTGCTTCTAGGCAAACCTCCTGGCTGTCTTTGCACCCCCACCTCCTTTATCACTGAGCGGTCATTTAGGGGCCTTAGCTGGTGATCCGGGCTGTTTTCCTCTCGGCGATGAAGCTTTCCCCCGTCGTCTCACTGGCCGACCTTGACCCCCGTTATTTTAGGTCATATCTAGTATTCAGAGTTTGCCTCGATTTGGTACCACTCGCGCAGCCCGCACCAAAACAGTGCTTTACCTCTAGATGTCCAGTCAACTGCTGTGCCTCAACGCATTTAGGGGAGAACCAACTCTGGGTTCGAGTGGCATTTCACCCCTAACCACAACTCATCCGCTGATTATTCAACATTAGTCAGTTCGGACCTCTTCTTAGTTTCATCCAAGCTTCATCCTGATCATGGATAGATAACCCAGGTTTGGGTCCATAAGCAGTGACAATCGCCCTATGAAGACTCACTTTTGCTAAGGCTCCGGTGGGTTCCGTTCCCTTAACCAAGCCACTGCCTATGAGTCGCTGACTCATTCTTCAACAGACACACGGTCAGAGATCACTTTCCCCTCCCACTACTTAGGAGCTCAGCACGGTTTCATGTTCTATTTCACTACCCACTGGGGGCTCTTTTCACCTTTCCCTCACAGTACTACTTCGCTATCGGTCACCCAGGAGTATTTAGCCTTGCAAGGTTGTTATTGCTGATTCACATGGGATTCCACGTGTCCCATACTACTCGGGTCAAAGCATAAGCTAGTGATGCTTTCGGCTACTGGACTTTAGCCATCTAGGGTGCGACACTCAACCGCTTCGCCTAGCAGCACAACGCTCGTATTTCTCTCCCACAACCCCGTTTTCACGGTTTAGGCTGCTCCCATTTCGCTCGCCGCTACTACGAGAATCGCTTTTGCTTTCTTTTCCTCTGGCTACTAAGATGTTTCAGTTCGCCAGGTTGTCTCTTGCCTACTCATGGATTCAGCAGGCAGTTTAAAAGGTTGACCTATTTGGGAATCTCCGGATCTATTCTTATTTTCAACTCCCCGAAGCATTTCGTCGCTTGCTACGCCCTTCCTCGTCTCTGGGTGCCTAGGTATCCACCGCAAGCCTTTCCTCTTTTGAACCCCGCCATTAACGTTAAGGCTATTCCATCCTAAGGTGCTACTAAATGGAAGGATCTTATCAACGTCCATGAATGCGAAGATCGAACTGCCGAATTGTAAAAATTCGGTGCTATCATAGTATCCGCTAAGTTCATGGGCTGGAGATAAGCGGACTCGAACGCTGACATCCGCCACAAGGTAAACACCGCCTTTTAGGCCTCCCCGGCGGGTTCTACCATAGAGGCCAACGATAGACAATAACTCCCCCCCCTGAACACAGCTTACAACTTTCATCGTACTGTGCTCTCCAAAGAGCAACTCTTCTCAAAATCTCAAAACAAAAGATGCTGAGTTGGAATCCCATTCTAAGGATTTTTGTGGTTATGGGGAATCCAGCTACAGGAGAACCAGGAACGGGGAGCTCCCCTTTTTTACGCCCAAGTCTTTGATCTTAAACTTAAGAATGCTGGTTTTAAGAACGAGTGATTGCCCTTCTCCGACCGTTACTGCCCAACCGGAGAGCGGACGGCTAATGTGTTCCACTTATTGAACATGGTATATGGTCGGTCTATGACCCTTGGACGCCAAAGGCGTCCTATGGGTGATCTCGTAGTTCCTACGGGGTGGAGACAATGGGGTCGGTCCATGGATTTTCCTTCCTTTTGCTACATTTCGCTCAAAGGTTTGAAGGGAGATAGTCCATAAAGTTATTCGCAAGGGCCAAGTTGATCCTCTTCCCCAGGGATCCCAGATGAGGGAAGCCTAGGAGAGTCGCCAACTCCAACTATCGTACATGTACGATCCATACTAGATCTGACCAACTGCCCATCCTACCTCCTCTACCTTTTCGACATCCCATCTCTTTGTCTCAGTAGAGTCTTTCAGTGGCATGTTTCAGTCCTCTTCCCAATTACTTAGAAAAAGTGATCCACCGGTTCAGGTACAAGATACTATCATTACCGCCTGGACAATTAGACAACTAACTCGTAATCGCAACGACCCAATTGCAAGAGAGGAGCTCCACCAACTGAGCTATATCCCCCCCCCCCCCAAGCTAAGTGGATTATGCATGAAAGAGTCAGATGCTTCTTCTATTCTTTTCCCTGACGCGGCTGGGCCATCCTGGACTTTGAACCAGAGACCTCGCCTTTGAAGTAAATCATCGCCCCTACGATCCAACCAATTGGGAGAGAATCAATAGACTCCTTATCAGGAGCGATTCATCCTTCCCAAACGCAGCAAACAACTTCCCATTGTACTGCACTCTTCAAGTGTGCTTTTTTCCCCTTATCCCTCTTACCATGGCAAGTCCTTGGGAAATAACTCCGATGGGCAGAAAAAAGAAGGCGTTAAGAGACCCTCCTGGCCCAACCCTAAACACTCTAAGATCCTTTTTCAAACCTGCTCTGCTCCCATTTAAGGAAAAATAATTTCACATTCTTCCTGAAAGGAAGGGAGGATTAGGAAAGTCCTATTGATTGCTGCTTTCTCCAGACCGCCGTGAAAAGCATGAAAAAGACTCGAATGGTACGATCCCTCCGTCACCCCAGAATGAAAGGGGTGATCTCATAGTTATTGGTCTGTGAAGATGTGTTGTTAGGTGCTCCATTTTCCCATTGAGGACGAACCTCAACCCGTGCTCGAGAGATAGCTCTCCATACACTAATAAGGGATGTATGGATTCTCGAGAAGAGAGGAGCCGTGGTCCCCCCTGGACCGCCCGGATCCCACGAGTGAATAAAAAGTTATATCTACATGGGATCTCACCTGAATCGCCCCATCTATCCTCCTGAGGAGAAGTTTGTTTGGTTTCAAACTCCGATTAAAACAGGAGGAGTACGCCATGCTGATACGTCGGAAACGTATCTATAATTTTTGATGTTCCATGCTTGTTTAGTATCTACTTTGCTTTGCTTTGTCCACACTTTGAGGTGCTTTCTATATGTTTTCTGATACTAACCTATTAACAAGTTACCACAGTGCCAGCTGCCTGTTTTCTGCTGTTTTGGGTTCCAGAAAAGCTAGTAAGGAAATATTCTCGGAATTGGACGGGACAAAAGCCAAAGTCAATATTTCACTGAGGAGAACACAGAGTCCAAAGGAGAGACGGAGGGGCGCCTCAGGGCTGCCACCTCCTAGGCGCGGGCCCACCCTGGGCCGCGCCTGGGTAGGGTGTGGGCCCCCTGGCCGCCCTCCTGCCTCGCCTCTTCGCCTATAATAAGCCCCTGATGCCTAAACCCTAAGAGCCCGATCAATATTCCACGAAACCTTCTGTAGCCGTTGCCACCATCGTCCCTAGATCGGGGGATCTGAAGCTCTTCCCGGCACCCTGCCGGAGGGGAGATCATCCTGGAGGCCTTCTTCTTCATCATGCCAGCCTCCGGTATGAAGCGTGAGTAGTTCCACCTTGGACTACGGGTCCATGTAGTAGCTAGATGGTTGTATCTCCTCCCTTGTGCTTTCATTGTCAAGATCTTGTGAGCCCCGTTCATGATCAAGATCTCATCTATTTATAATCATGCATGTTGTGTTTGTGGGGATCCGATGGATATTGAGATTACTATGTCAGATTGATCAATGGTTTTGTATTATTGATTCTATCATGTCTGTGTTGTTTGTGATCTTGCATGCTCTCCGTTGTTAGTAGATATCTTGGCCAAGTAGTTGCTAGTGACTCCAATAGGGGTATTTATGCTCGATAGTGGGTTCATGCCTCTATTTAATCTAAGGGAAGTGATAGAAATATCTAAGGTTGTAGATGTGTTTTTGCCACTAGGGATAAAACAACGGTCTCTTGTTCATGGAACAGGTGGATTTTTTACCTTACACACTTTGCTTAAAGCAGTTGTCTGTTGTTTGCAACTTAATACTGGAGGGGGGTCGGATGATAACCCAAAGGTGGACTTCTAGTCATAGATGCAGTTGGATGGCGGTCTATGTATCTTGTTGTATTGCCCAATCGAATCTCATATGATCTTTATGTCTAGTATTGCATTGTTATGTCTTGCTCAGTCCTGTCAATTGCCCTGCTGTAATTTGTTTATCCTGCATACCATGTTTATTTATCTAAGGAGAACACCTCTAGTGAACTATGGACCCCAGTCCAATATTTAGCATTGGTACATCTTCCACTATTACTGTTTACTTGATGCAAACCATTATCACCTTCCACACCATACAGTTAATCCTTTGTTACAGCAACCGGTGAGATTTTCAACATCACTGTTAGTTGGGGCAAAGTCTTGAGTTTGTGTTGTGCAGGTTTCCACGTTGCTTGCAACACCTTTGAGATGTTTCCTTCCTCCTACTGGTTCGATAACCTTGGTTTCTTACTAAGGAAAGACATGTTGTTGTGCTGCATCACACCTTGCTCTTGGGGTTTCCCGACGAAGTGCTCCACGTTGACGCAGCGCCATCAAGATTTTCTGGCGCCGTTGCCGGTGAGGCTAAGGACGTCTTCACAAGAGGAGTCCTCCACAACCTTTCTCTTTACTTTGTTTTTAGCTTGCTTAGTTTCTTTTGCTTGGTTTTGTTTGCCTATTTTTATCAAAAACTCAAAAAAAATAGTTTAGTTTGGTTTGCTTTCTCTTATCAAAAACAGAAAAAAATTTAGTTCCTGCTCTAGTTGCTGCTGTTGTTGGCTTGCTCCACTTTTGCCATAATGAACTATGCTGATAACACCAAGTTGTGTGACTTCACTAGCACAAACAATAATGATTTCCTAAGCACTCCTATTGCTCCACCTGCTCCTGATGCTACCTTTTATGAAATTAAGCCTACTTTGTTGAATCTTGTGACGAGAGAGCAATTTTCTGGTGCTAGTTCTGATGATGTTGATGCCCATCTCAATAACTTTGTTGAACTTTGTGAGATTCAAAAGTATAAGGATGTAGATGGAGATATTATTAAGCTCAAGTTGTTTCCTTTCTCCTTGAGAGGAAAAGCTAAAGAATGGTTGCTATCTTTGCCTATAAATAGTATTGATTCTTGGATTAAGTGCAAAGATGCTTTTATTGGAAAGTACTACCCTCCTGCTAAGATTATATCTATAAGAAGTGATATTATGAAATTTAAACAACTTGATAATGAACATGTTGCTCAAGCTTGGGAAAGAATGAAATATTTGGTTAAGAATTGTCCCACTCATGGACTTACTGCTTGGATGATTATCCAGACTTCTTATGCAGGTTTGAACTTCTCTTCAAGAAACCTGTTTGATTCAGCTGCTGGAGGTACCTTTATGACCATCACCTTGGGTGTTGCAAGAAAACTTCTTGATAATATGATGGTTAATTATTCTGAATGGCACACTGAGAGAGCTTCACATGGTAAGAAGGTAAATTCTATTGAAGAAACCTCATCTTTGAGTGATAAGATAGATGTTATTATGGCTATGCTTGTTAATGGGAAAGCTCCTTTAGATCCAAATAATGTTCCCTTAGCTTCTTTGGTTGCTCAAGAAGAGCAAGTTGATGTGAACTTCATTAGAAACAACAATTTCAATAACAATGCCTATGGGAATAATTTTGGTAATAACTATAGGCCTCATCTTCCTAATCATGGAAATATTATCATGGTAGATCTAGAATGCCTAGTGAAGAGAGGATTCTAGAAGTTGAAAGATCCACTAAAAACTTTATGCAGATTCAATATGAGAAAAACAAGAAATTCACTAAAACTATGGAAGAAAAACCTGTTATCTTGAAAAATATTAGTCATCAGCTTGAGAATCTGAATAGAGAAATTCCTAGTTTACAGTCAATAAATTTGAGTGTTGAGAAAAATATTTCCTCTTTGTCTGAAGCATAGTCCTCTTTGATTAATAAAATGGCTGCTAAACCTAAAACCATGAAAAGTACCTTTGTTGCTACTCATGCCATACAAGTTACTATTAATGAAAATGTTAGACTGTTAGCCCAACTTCATGCTAAGTGGGAAAAGGAAGCTGAAATTGATAGAAAAAATAGTGTGCGCACCATCACCACCACCCATATGGATGCCAACAAACCACAAGAAGTCCATATTCCTCATCCTACAATGCCTAAGCCTAATGAGTCTACTACTAGTGATGCTAAGTTCGATTTTTATCTTGATGGTTGCAATATTTCTAAAGTAATTATGTTCCTGCAAAAGCTTGCTAGAAGTCCTGATGCTAGTGATATGCATATTGCTTTCACCAAACATATTACAGATGCTTTTGTTAAAATTAAGGAAGAGAAGTTAAAACACAAAGCTTCTATTCCTAGGAAAGTAGAAGATAGTTGGGAACCCATTATTAATATGCAAGTGAATGACTTTGATCTCAAAGCTTCACGTGATCTTGGTTCTAGTGTCTCTATTATGCCTAGGAAGATTTATGAAATGCTTGATTTGCCACCTTTGGAAGATTGTTATTTGGATGCCCCGCTTAATGATAATGCTAAGAAAAAACTCATGGGAAGTGTTAATGATGTTCTCATTATGGTTAACAATGCTTATGTCCCTGTTGATTTCTATGTTTTGGATGTTGAATACAATGATTCTTGTATTATTACTTTGGGAAGACGTTTTCTTAAAATTGTTAGTGCCATCATTGATATGAAAGAAGGCACCCTTAAATATAAATTTCCATTCAATAAAGGTATTGAACACTTCCCTATGAAGAGATATAAGTTGCTTTTTTCTCCTACTTTGAAAGCAAGGTTTGATGTTAATGCTTCTTCATTTGAAAATAATTGATTTCTTGCTTCTTGTGCCTAACTTAAAGGCGTTAAAGAAAAGTACATGTTGGGAGATAACCCAAGAGTTTTATTGAGTCTTCGAAGTTATTACTTTAGTAATAACCTCTCCTTATCCTTTTTGTTTGCTTTTTGTGCCAATAATGACCTCTAATGAGAGGGAAGTACGATTTGGGAAGTTGTTGTCCCTAAACAGATTTATGTGCTCCACCATAAAAAACTGTGAGGAGTCTATGTAAGTCGGATTGAGCTGAAAATTTACAAATAAATCCCCCAGTATATTATCTAACTTTAATTAGTTCAATACTTTTTTATTTGAGCAACATAAGGTCTTTGAAAAAATCGGTTTCTACCTTCTGGTCTGTTTTGACAGATTTCTGCCGTTATTTGCGTTTGCTTCTTATTGATTCCTTTTTGGGTTAATTTTGGAAAATTGAGATTTTTGAAGGAGTTTCTACAGTAGCTTGTGTTTTAGTGAAAGTTTTTCTGTTCCAAAGCTAAACCCAAGGGTCTATTATCTTTTGAATACACTAATGTTGCTAATGAAGGTTATGTGAAGTTTTGTATGAAGGAAAATTTTCAGGTGTAGAGAGAGAATGATGTAATAAGATGAAGAATGCACAAAAGCTCGAGCTTGGGGATGCCACCCCGGTGTCACCCCAAGGAATATCCAAGAGGTACAAGCGTCAAAGCTTGGGGATGCCCAAGGCATCCCCTTCTTCATCAATAAAAAGCTCATGTCTTTCTAGACACTTCGTTTTTATTGTTTCGTGCACTGTTGTGTTGTTCTTGGAGCGTCTTAGTTTTCGTTTGCTTTGCTTAGTTTGATTAGTTTGCTTGAATAAAGTAGTTTGGACCCCCGTTCTCGCTATGTTGTTTCAAATAAGTCGATTGGTGTTGGAAAGGAGTAGAAAGTTCTTGCTTGAAAAGTGCAAGAGGAGCTTGCTTTGACTGTGACTTAGAATTTATCATGTCATGCTAGGTGTTGTTTTGACCTTATGCCTAGTGATTATTGCTGCAGCGTTACTTGTACCAAACAATTGGGATTGCTTAGTGTGCCTTGAAGGAATCATGCGTTGTTTTAGCATACAAAAGCATAGTATTGTGGTATTCTCCTTGGATGCTTTGTTTGGGTTAACTTGGCACATGCTCACACCATGTTATGACTATGAACAAGTCACCATAGCCTCTACGATCATTTAGTCCTTGACTTGTAGTACCACTCTGTGCTTTGATTAGTAATGTTTTGTCGCTCAGCATGATTATGGCCATTATTGCTCTCTTAGTTGGTCGCTCCCAGTCTTTTGCTAGCCTCCACTTGTATGAGTAAGCTCTACTCATGCTTCCAACTCCCAAGAAACCAAGTTATTCCAAAGTGTCTACTATAAATTCCTATGCATGGCGTGTTACACCATACCAAGTATATTCTTGTTTTCAGCTATCTTCCAATTAAAAAGTAGTTTGTTATGTGAAAATTTAGTGATTAAAGCTCTCACGAACTTGATGGCACACTTTATATTTCTTGTCCCTAATAAACTTGAACCATTGTGTCATCTATGTTGTATATGATTGCACTTATACGTTGGAATTAGCAGAACCATGTTTTCATGGGGAATGCTTTCAACATTGCACTCGTACTTTGTACACAGTTGATATCATGCTCTTTTTTCTATGGATGTCGTCTATGTGAAATGAAAGGGGAGCTTGTAAGTCCATGGAGTTATGTATTTTGTGTTAGAGAAACACTTGAGCCGCTAGCCTAAGCCATGCCTAATCATGGTGGAAACTTGCAGCATCACCATAGTGACATCTATGAAGCATTCTTCTTATAAAAAGAGACTGATAAAAAAGAGACATATCGAGAAAAGAGGAAAGAGAGAAAAAAAGCACTATATCCCATGGTAAATAAGAGAATGCTGAGATGCTCATTGTCTGCTTGCCTTGTCATTTTGGTTATGGGAAAGCTCCTGTACCATGTGCAAGGGGTACCCGTTTGGCGGTTCTCTATGATACACATATACTTACTATGACAAGAACTTGCAAGTAACTAAACTTGAGTAGCATGAGGAGCATCCCTCGTATTCAAGGGACATGAGATTGCCAACTTATACTTTGTCAAGCATATACTCCATAGTTTGTTCACTTTAACCTTAATCACTTCAAGATGCTTATGATATGGGCAATGAGGGCAGAAAGCTAAAAAGTACCATAATTTTTGGAAGCTCTTTTTGAAACTTGAAATCCTTTGAAGGGCCTTTCTTCCACTATTATATTGAGTCTCCACCTTCTACCTTTAGGCACCAATTAAGAGAGCATAGTTGTCATTCTTAGTTCTATGTGTAGTGTCCCAAAACTTATTGATTGATGCATATTGTTGTACTGCTTGTTCTTGTGCTATTTGTATCTAGTCACTCTTATGAACTTTGAAGGTGTCATATGCATCTATTTGCTACTCTATGAGGGACAAGCTAAATGCCACTATGCCATGTTTTCTTTATGTGAAACAAACAAACGTTTTTCAATGCATGTTATTCATGATATTTGTTTGTAGTCTTTCATGTTACATGCATAGTTACTTTGTCTTATTGTTAAAACTCCATCTTTCATGCACATGTTTAGAGTTCTTTGATCCCAGCTTTCAATGCTTACAAATTGTTTGATCTTGGTTTTGATGGTGCATGTCACCTAAAAAATTATTCTTTTTATCACTTACCTACTCGAGGACAAGCAGGAGTTAAGCTTGGGGATGCTTGATATGTCGGAAACGTATTTATAATTTTTGATGTTCCATGTTTGTTTAGTATCTACTTTGCTTTGCTTTGTCCACACTTTTAGGTGATTTATATATGTTTTCTGGTACTAACCTATTAACAAGTTGCCACAGTGTCAGTTACCTATTTTCTGCTAGTTTTGGTTCGAGAAAAGCTAGTAAGGAAATATTTTCGGAATTGGACGGGACAAAAGCCAAAGTCAATATTTCACCGAGGAGAACACGAAGTCCAGAGGAGAGACGGAGGGGCACCTCAGGGCGGCCCCCCCAGCTGTGGGCCCACCATAGGTCGCGCCTGGGCAGGGTGTGGGCCCCCTGGACACCCTCCTGCCTCGCCTCTTCGCCTATAAGAAGCCCCCGATGCCTAAACCCTAAGAACCCGATCAATATTCCACGAAACCGTCTGTAGCCGCCGCCACCATCGTCCCTAGATCGAGGGGACCTGAAGCTCTTCCTGGCACCCTGCCGGAGGGGAGATCATCTCGGAGGCCTTCTTCATCATGCCAGCCTCCGGTATGAAGCGTGAGTAGTTCCACCTTGGACTACAGGTCCATGTAGTAGCTAGATGGTTGTATCTCCTCCCTTGTGCTTTCATTGTCTATATCTTGTGAGCTTCGTTCATGATCAAGATCTCGTCTATTTGTAATCATGCATGTTGTGTTTGCGCGGATCCGATGGATATTGAGATTACTATGTCAGATTGATGAATGGTTTTGTCTTATTGATTCTATCATGTCTGTGTTGTTTGTGATCTTGCATGCTTTCCGTTGTTAGTAGCTATCTTGGTCAAGTAGTTGCTAGTGACTCCAAGAGGGGGTATTTATGCTCGATAATTGGTTCATGCCTCTATTTAATCTAAGGAAAGTGACATAAATCTCTAAGGTTGTAGATGTGTTGTTGCCACTAGGGAGAAAACAACAGTCTCTTGTTCATGGAACAAGTGGATTGTTTACCTTACACACTTTGCTTAAAGCAGTTGTCTGTTGCTTACAACTTAATACTAGAGGGGGTTCGGATGATAACCCAAAGGTGTACTTATAGTCATAGATGCAGTTGGATGGCGGTCTATGTATCTTGTTGTATTGCCCAATCAAATCTTATAGGATCTTTATATCTAGTATTGCATTGGTGTGCCTTGCTCAGTCTTTTCAATTGTCCTGCTGTAATTTGTTTACCCTGCATGCCATGTTTGTTTATCTGAGGAGAACACCTCTAGTGAACTATGGACCCCGGTCTAATATTTACCATTGATACATCTTCCACTGTTACTATTTACTTGCTGCAAACCATTATCACCTTCCACACCATACAATTAATCATTTGTTACAACAACCAGTGAGATTGACAACCTTATTGTTAGTTGGGGCGAAGTCTTGAGTTTGTGTTGTGCAGGTTTCCACGTTGCTTGCAACACCTTTGAGATGTTTCCTTGCTCCTACTGGTTCGATAACCTTGGTTTCTTACTTAGGGGAGACTTGCTGCTATGTTGCATCACACCTTGCTCTTGGGGTTTCCTGACGAAACGCTCCACGTTGACGCGGCGCCATCACATGCTAATGTGCCTTGGATGATCCACATCTTCGGGTCAGGCGCTGATGAGCACATTGAACTATCCATGTGGCTGAGATCCCTCACAGCCCAGGCACAACGACACAATTATTAGGGGCGCTCTCTACCACTGAGCTAATAGCCCGTCTCGCGGGCCTCCCTTTTCTACGCCAAAAGCGAGAAAAACTCCATCCCTTTCTTTTTGAAATCCCCATGCCGCCACACTATAGGGGGGGGGGGGGACATGGGGACGTAAAAAAGGAATCCTATCACTATCAACTAATTTGTTCCGACCTAGGATAATAAGCTCATGAGCTTGGTCTTACTTCACCCTAAACGAAAGAAGACTTCCATATCTAAGTTTAGCTCAGACGTAGCTACCTTATTTTTGGGCGTGAAGACGTAGTTACCTAGTTACCTTCTTTTTGCATAGACCACCGAGCTGAGCAAGGGACGGCCGATAATTACGGTAAACATCAGAACTACTCCTGATTAGTTCTAGGCTTCTAGCCAACACTTTTCAGACGACTGTCGCACACCATTATAATGAAGTACTATCAATTCTTTAACACGATGCACCGCATGTACTACTTAGGACTTTTTAGATCTACGAGGAGATTGGGCCAATACGACGCCTACCCATATAGAGGATCGAATTAACACTTATTAGGCTGGTCATAGTGGAGAGTAACTTAGAGTAGTAACATGCATATGTTACTAGTCTAAATTACTACCTTCATAGTGAAAATTAACTTAGGTGTGATAACATGTAATGCCATATTATTATATTGTAGACAAACTTTGTTTTGAAATGTGTGATGTTATAGTAACATAGTTAGTTACTCAATCTATCTATCTCTTCATTAAATTATTGCCACATACTCCCTCCATCCACAAATAAATGTACATCTAGAACTCAAAATTTGTCCTAAAAGGAGTGTACATCTAAGGGCACTAGATAAATGCAATTAGCTTCTCGTAATCACTCCCCTACCTCATCCTCCAATCTCTATTATTGTCCATATCATCCACCAATCTTTATTCTTCTCTTTTCTTGATAATTAATAAAGCCTCATAAAAGAAGAGAGAGAACTAATTTGTCTAGTATTTTCTAGATGTACACTTATTTGCGGACAGATGGAGTAAGCAAAAATGCTGACTTAGACTCTTAGTTACTAGTGAAGTTATCCCCACTATGATCAGCCTTAGGACTTTTTAGCTCTACGACGAGATTGGGCCAATACGACGCCTACCCATCTTTTTTGTACGCTCGATGAGGACCGTTAAAACTTCTTGACGCATGGGAAAATCATTGACCGGAGTTAAGTAATGTCATCGATTGGATACGAAGTGAGAAATGGTAATATTCCCTCTATTCCGGATTATAGGGCTAATACGTATTTCGAAAAAATAGTTTGACTATAAATTTGGTCAACGATATATAAATCATATGTCATAAAAATTGTATCATTAGAAGCGTATTTTAAATATAAATCTAATGGTATATTTTTTGTTAAATATAGTTTGTATTTTGTTGAGTAAATTTATGATTAAACTATTTTCTCGGAGTACGTATTTACCTTATAAACCGGAATGAAGATAGTACTATTGTAGGACTATTCTGCATCCGAATTCATCTGGAAACATGTATTTTTTATAAATAAACAATAGAACATGTATTAAAAACAATGGAACATGCATTTCATTCCGAGTTCAAACAAGCGAGACCGAAGACATCTCCACTAGACCGACCTATCAGGTCGATCCAAACGGTCATTTTCTGTCCATTTAGAGAGTCCATGGTCATTTTTAGGTCGTGGTTTGGCATGTTCGGCCGACCGCGCCCAACAATGCGACCCTTTGTCCGTACTGGCCAGAAATTTTGTATGTTTACAGATTTTGTCATAAAATAAATTTTGATATATATAATCTAATTAAAATAGTTTTTACGTATAATTAGTTCCCGCTCACATGGTTCGATAGGAAACAAACCAAACTTCATTCAAATTACAAAAATAATTAAATGATCGTTTAAATTTTTCGCATGAGTTCATATATACTCAATAAAATCTATCTAAAGCCGATCATGGGTCTGTTTGTGATGCAAATTTTCATGCACTCACATGAAATCTTTCCATGACGCTATACCTGGATCTGGCTCAACCAACTTACCCTAAAAGTCCCAACATTGGTCAAAGATGTCTTCATCACGCTCATCCTCGACGATTATGTTGTGCATGATTACATAAGTATTCATCATATTCCACATCCTTTTTGTGCTTCAGGTTCTAGCAGGGTATCGAATAATAGTCTACCTTGACTGAAGCACACCAAATGCTCGCTCCACATCCTTTCTAGCGGCTTCTTGCTCTTTCGTAAACCTCTTGCATTTCTCATCTGCAGGGTTCCAAAATGTCTTCACGAAGGTGGCTCATGATGGATAGATCAGCTAGATAGTAACCCATATCATATAGATTGTCATTCATCTCATAAGATACCTGAAAGAACATGTGGGCCCCATGTGTGGTTTTGGTAATTAATGACAATCTCTATGGACTAATGCTTGTATCAAGTTGTACTTGTAGGAATTGTCCATAGGCAATGCTTGAACCATATGTTGGCTTCAAGGTTTGGAGAAGAACAAAGTGAAGAGGATCAAGTGGTGATCAAGGTGTTCAAAGAGTGATCCACAGATTGGTCATGTGAGAGTTAAACCTATGAAGATCTCATGCTTAAAGCTTTCCATCCTCGGTGATCATGGATTGATGAAGACAAGGTCAAAGTAAAGGTCTCCCCATGTTGTATTGGGGAGTAACTTGCAAGTCTTCATCAAGAAAGTGCGTACAAGACCAATCAAGAAAGGTGTTCCATCTTGAGAAGGACAAGACCGTCTAAATCATAATCAAATGGAATATGCGCAAGGCAAATGTATGATCTTTATAGGGTTTCTTTCTTACCGGTCTCGTGGTGTTAGTTGGGGAGACCGGTTTATAGGATAGACAACCGTACTATCAAGAGGGGCTCCCAAGTGAGTAACTCGATCATATCGTTCAGATAGAGCTCAAACCTTTGCATACTTAGCATCATTCTTTCTTGGTTGTTATTTGGATATTACTCATGTGAGGATTTAGAGCTTGTTTTAATCTCCGTGGCAAGCTCTAGTTCATCGAAAACGGATTTCATATGCATTCTCTACTACGTTTTCGATGTTGGAGGTTTTACTGGTTTGTCTTTTTGAGAGAGGTTAAACCTTTCGTCATTTGGTTCATTACTACCTTTCTGGACTATTATGGTTTCTGTATGATATTGTAGAGCTTATTGTTCTCTTTAAAACGAGCCCAAGTTCATCAAAATCGGAGTCCGGATGCAAAAGTTATGGATGTTTTCATATTGGTCTTTCTGCCAGTTTTTGTAAGACCGGAGACTCCGGACTAATCTCCGGACCGCGTCCAGTACGTCCTCCAAATTGTCCCCATTTGACCTGGGTACACCGGAGACTCCGGTCCCAGTCCGGAGACTCCAGACCGGGCGATTCCTGGGCCTAACGGTTGGATTTCTAGGGACCTATTTAAGGGGCCCTTCTTCCCCAATGGTTCCCCAGCTCTCTTGCAAGTTTTCCCCCACCATTGTTGACCTTTTGAAGCTTGCTACCCCCCTTCAATCCCTCCCTTGATTCTTGCATATACTTTAGGGATTTGAAAGAGGAGATCTAGATCTACAATCCTACCAATCCATCTCTCCTCTAAGTGAGGGGAACATCTTGGGATCTAGATCTTGGAGTCTTTTGTGGATTTCCTCCTTTGTTCTTCCTCTCTTATTCCCCCACAAGCTTTTGTAGCTTTGGTGGAATTTGGGAGAGAAGGATTTGAGCACTACTTGTGTTCTTGCCATTGCATTTGGTGCATCGGTTTGAGTTCTCCCCGGAGGATTTGGTGAGTGAAAGTTGAGAAGCTTTTTACTCTTGGGTTCTTGGAACCCTAGACGGTTTGTTGGTGTTGCAGGTTGTGTCCTTAGTGGCGTTTGTTGGGAGCCTCCAATTAAGTTGTGGAGAAGTGCCCCAACCTTGTGAGAGGTTCCGGTTTGCCACCGACAAGTGCACCGATAGTGAAAGCGTGGATCGATCCCATTGGAGTGAGATTCACCGGAGAATAAGGGAGGCCTTTTGTGGCGTTGGTGGTTTGATACCACCCCCTCTCCAAACGAGACGTACTCCATATTGGGAGGAACTCGATAAAATATCGTTGTCCCCGCGTGCCTCGGTTATCTCTATACCCGAGCTCTTTACGTATGCACTTTACATTGTGATAGCCTTCGTGCTTGAAGTAATATATATATCTTGCTATCAATTTGTTGCTTGTATTGCTTAGCATAAGTTGTTGGTGCACATAGGTGAACCTTAGTTGTTCTAGGTTGTGCTTAACAAAGTAAACACTAGTTTTATTCCGCCTTTGTTGAGCCACTCTAAGAAAAGTTTTAATCGCCTATTCACCCCCTCTAGGCGACATCCGTATCCTTTCAATTGGTATCAGAGCATGGTCTCTCATTTTAGGCTTCACCGCCTTGAGAGTAAAGATGTCGGCTAGGGGATTAGTGCACAAGGACACACTCACATTCGATGGCACAAATTATGATGTTTGGAAAATTCGCATGCTTAATTTATTTCGGGAAATTCACCCAATTATCGAGGGATATCTATATGTGGGTTTCTCTTCTCCTATGAATACCCAAAACGAATCTTTAGAGGAGAAGTTGAACTCTCATATAGATGCTCTAGCTACTAAAATTCTTTTGCATGTTGTGAGCAATGTAGTTCTTTCTTCTATCATGCCTTATTCAAGCGCTCGTGAGATATGGACCAAGCTTCAAGATAAATATAGAAATTCCAACATTTTTTAGGATGATTGTGTTGCTTCCACTTCCGGTCGAGATGAGTTCTCATCCTCTACCACTTCACCAACATGTGACTTCTCACAAGGTAATGATATGGTGAGTGGTGATAGAAATTGTAATTTGGATAGTGTGCTTACTATTTGTAACCCTTCATCTCTATCTAGTTGCAATGATCTATCTTTGGAACTTAACACTTCTAGCACTCAAAATTCCTCACATGCTTGTGTTAACAGTCCTTGCATATCATGTAGAAATGACTTGAATAAATCTCATGATGATATGCTCATCTTGTCTTGTTGCCATGATAAAAATGCTTCTATTTCCTCTAGTGCTTGTGTTGCTAACCATGTAGAGGAAAATGAAGATTCTATGGGCCAAGACAAGGTCTTGAAGAGAGCTACAAGTGCAATCTCATCATCACCTTCCTCCGGTTCTCACATGTGCCTTATGGCTAAGGGAACAAAGGTAACCTTTTTGAATCCCATTGTATCTCATGATGATGATGATGATGAGGTTGAGAATGATAATGATGATTATAGAGGTAAGTATGATATTACCTATATTAAGAAAATGGGAGAGGTTGTCTATAGTGCTCTCTTCAAAAATAAAATTGCTTCCTCCAACTTTCTTGAAATCTTGAATTGTGCCATAGAAGGCAATGATCTTATTGAGGAGCAATAAAACTTAATTGATGAAAAGTTTGCACTTGAGCGTGAGTATGCTAATGAAGTTGCACAACTAAAGGACTCCCTTAAAGAAGAACAAACCACCAAAGAATCTCTTGAGGAGAATTTTACTCTAGAATTATCTAGAGTAAAGGAATACCATGATAGAGAACTTGCGGTGGCTAACTCCTTCAAGATTAAAAATGATGAACTTGAAGTTGCTTATGCTAAACTTGTTGAGGATTTTAAGCACCTCGAAAATGGCTCTCGGGTCATTAAGAGGGAGCTCATCAAACTCACCGAGTCACATGAGCAACTTAAAGCTTCATATTCAAAAGAGCTTGACAAGTTGCCCTCACCTCTTGCTAATAATAATGATGCTTGTGCTACTAACTCTATTTATTGTGAAGCATCTATTTTGAAGGAGAATGTTGAGCTAAAAGCTCAACTTTCTTTGCTAACTAGCAACTATGGGAAATTAGAAGAAAGTCATGTTAAGCTCTCAATCTCACATGAGGATCTTCTAGTCTCCCATGGTAGGCTAAAGTTAGCTCATGAGGCCATCATGTCAAAGGTAAAATCTAGTGGGCCTCATGTGGACATTAGCACTACATCTACTCCAAATGTTATATTGCCATGTGCTAGTCCTTGTAATTCATCCTCTCACAACCATGCTATATCTCATGATGAATTACATTTCGTGCCTTGTTGCTCTAACAATGTAGCATCTACTTCCTCTAGTACTTTTGTTGAACATAACCATGTAGAGGAAATCAAAGAGCTTAAGGCTCAAGTCACTTCTTTGAAGAATGACTTGAAAAAGGGTCATCAAGGGAAGTCCGCACTGAACAAAATCTTGAGTGTGCAAAAATCCCCCAATGACAAGAGTGGGCTTGTATTCAATTCCAATGTCAAGAACAAGTCCACTATCAAGTTGAAGCACAAGGATAACAACAAAAATGGCCAAGATCAAGTCAAGAATCCGGCCAACATTGTTTGCTTCAAGTGCAAGGAAGAAGGGCATCATGTCAAACATTGCCCATTAAAGAAGAAGTACCTTGGCAAGAAGCAACAAGGGAAGCGGCCTCAAGCTCTACATCTTGTTAGAGATGGGCCTCCTCCCAAGAAGACTCAAGCTCTTCCTCAAGTTGTTTCTTCATCCAAAAAGAAATATGGCAAGAGTAGAACTTGCTACATATGCCGCGAGAAGGGGCACATTTCTTCCTCATGCACTATTGGTATCTCCTCATCCCATCCTATCTTGATTGATGATGCTTATTCACTTCGTAAGGATGAGGTTGGCAATGTGTTTGCCAAATTTGTTGGTTCTCAATGTGGTGTCAAGAAAAGAACCATTTGGGTTGCCAAGCCTATTGTGACTAACCTCTTAGGACCCAACTTGGTTGGGGACCAACAAGCCAAAACTTGATCAATAGGTGTGTTTTGGAGGGCATTGGAGACTTGGCTACATTATGAAGAATTGAGGGATCTTCATCAATTATTATTTTCAAGCCAAGCCATTTGGATTATCTTTATTATATTATATTTCCAATGTTCCTCCTTGCGGTAACATATGCTAAACTCTTTACATTGAAGTTACTCGCCCCCTTGTGCATGTGTTGGTTTTATATCTTCCATGCTTTTGTACATGTTGTGCTATCGACTTAATTATCTTGAAGTATCAAGCATATTTGTGTATGATTAGGTGGCACACCATGTATGTGTGTTTCTTATGTTTGAGTCTTGCTTGGTTATATTTGGTATCTTATTTGGCTCTTGTGAGAGATTAATGGACTATCCCATTTTGGGGGAGTGTTATGCTTGGGCATTCCATAATCCTAAAATTGTGTGTACATGAGGAATACCACCTAGTATTTATATTGGATTATTGTCTAGTCTCTATGTGGTACAATTCTCATGAGAAATTTAAGTTTTATAATGTCCATTAATTATCTCTATTTGTATCCTTTTTCCTCGTGTTGGTTTTATGGTAGTATCACATTATGGGGGAGTCATATGCTTAGTGCATATTACAAATCCTAGAAAATGTGAATATTCGAGGTTGTGTCACTTAGAATTGGTATTGACAATTATCTAGCGCCTATGTGACACATTTGCTCATACAAGTTCCAATTTGCTTGAATGCCTTTATTGATCATATTTTGGAACTTGTATACGAGAGTGTTTCTTGGTATGTGTTTCCTCATATTTAGATCTCTATATCATCATGGAAAACATTTGCTTCAAGTTACTCTAATCACTAGTGATTGTGTGACTATTGGAAGCTACCAAGAATCTCATTCGAAGTATCTTTCTTAATTCTTATATTTTGATTATATGCTTCTTGTTGTGACTATGATCTTGGATATCCATGCAAGCTACCTTGAGAAAATTATTCCCAATACTTCTTGTCCTTAGACAATGAGTACTCAAGTAAAGGTAGAATGTATTGATCATATCCACTTTGGCCTTTGCTTAATCTTGTCCTATATTTGGCCAAGTAAATGTTTTGTGTGCTCCCATTCCTTCCTTGCCTCTTATGAATCTTCTTATTTTATCGGTATCCTCGTGTGTTTTATTTAATGTAGATAGTGGTGATGATCTCATTTGTGTGCATTTTGCATTCAAAATAAAAATTATATATAATGTACTACTTATGTGTGAGCTCTCCTATATTATCTAGAACAATTCTTTTATGCTTCCTTGTTTGATCCATGTCAGGTTTTATATGCTTGGAAGCTCAATCTTTCCTTTTTGGTATTTTGTGTCATCATGAAAAGTTTGGGGAGTTTTGTTTATTGTTGGAACCTTGCTCTTTTTGGGAGTTGGTTTTGTCTTATTCCTTGTTTCATGTTTTGTATATTTTTAGAATGAGATAAATCCTTGAGCATTTGTGTCCTTATATATGCTTTGCTCTTTGGATTTTGCCTAGTTTATTTGTTGAACTTGTGAATCTTTCATGTGTTGAATTGGTTCTTTGATACAATTTGGACACCATTTGTCATGTCTCACTCTTGTGCGTGACATCTCGGTTTACTTGGTGCTTTTGTTCAAATTGTATCTCCTTTTTGTTTCTTGAAAGCCTCGTGCATGCATATTTACTACATGTTTATATTATGGCATGTTTGCTTTCTTTGATCCAATATATAGGGAAAACTCCACCAAATCCCATCGGCTAAGTTGTGCATGAAATTCAATTTCATATCAATATGCACATATTTACGTGGAGTCTCTCCTATGTATTGTAATTGCACTAACTACATTGGACCCAATAAGTTTGGGGACCATTTTGTACTTAATTGTGTTTTAGGTACATTGGAAATATATTGGATGCTTGTCTCTCGATTTTGAAGAAGTAGTGCTTACAAAATTTGAGGCAAGCTGTAGGATGATCAACGAATTCCTATCCTCTACATCCTACCAATTATATCTCAGTAACAAGTATCTCTTGCTCATGCATGTTTATCTTACTTCCAACCTTTTGTAGATGCATCTTGGCATGAATTCTTGTTATTGTATTTATTGTTGTATTTCTAGCCATGGTATTAAAAAAACTCTCTATTGTAAATGTGCATAAGTTGAGATGAGTGCATATAATTGGGACTATACAAAATCATGCATATGATCCACCAATCCCAAATATGTCAATCTAGTAATTTTATTGCCTATCTTTTCCTCAACTTCTCTCATGTGCAATAGTGAAATTTTGCTAGTTGATTTATCCTTGTGATACTTGTTGCCTTTCTCCATATATTCCAACTTTCTCCTTTTCCCTTGGTGATAGTTGTAATGTATGGGGTGTGTTGGTTGTTGAAGATCATCGATGTACAATAAGATATTTGAGCCTTTTGGCCATGCTTTCAAGAAAAATCTTATTGGTATTGTCATGACTTCATTTTGGATATCTTACTCTATTGATTTTAAGTATCTACTTTGTGTGTACATGTTTCTTTGTGGATTAATATCTTTGCAAGATTGTCTACTTAGAAACTTATACACATGAAAGAGGTTACTCAATTTTTTCTTGATATCTTCCTTGTTTCGTGTGTGTTTTATGGTCATACTAAGCAATATCATTCATTGAAGACTATGTGGATACGCAATGATCATCCTTGTACTAGTCTTAATAATATGCTTTGTCATGCATCTCACACATCCTTGTGGTTGAGCCCGCTAATATGTTGTCTCTTACTTATTGCTCAAGCATTTGTTTCTTGCAAATTTTATGCCTTGGTATTTGCTCATTTGCACAAAGCTGTTTTATAAGTAAAATAGAGGAAGTGAGGATTCCATGTTGTGCACATTGTATTCACACACAAAAACCTAATGTGGCACATACCTTGGGGAGCTTCCTAACTTTATTTATAGCATCACTTTGTGCTTATCATATTTGTTCTCTCATGCCTTGTATTGTTAAAATGGAGTTGGATGAGTGAGGATTCCATGATGATGCACTTTGTTCCCAAATGCAATTATCATAATTGGTGCATTATCTTTGGGGAGCTCATCTAATTCATTTAATAATGCTCATTTGTCTTCTTTCTCATTCGTTGTGCCTTAAATGTTTATGGGGGATCAAGGATTCCATATTTGTGCATTATGTATTCGAATGCATTTATTTTTAAATTGTGCACAAATCTTGGGGAGCTTCTCCATTTATTATTTAAAAACATTCTTTTGATCTTTTGTTGCTTTCAATTGGTTTGTCGGATCTTGTGTTTGCTCACATCATTTGTTGATTCTTCTTTTATTTTATCTATTTTGGCAATCTTTGGGTCCTCGATATAGTTCTACTTCCTCCCAAGTATTCATCATTGGATATGTGCGAATGCACACCGTTTGGGGATTTATCACTATATTGGCCATCTAGAACTAGTCATCCATTTCGGCAATCGATGCTAATGGGGGAGAAGTTTTAGAGAGTTTTAGGGAAATGGTTTATGCCTTGAGTTTGTTTCTAAGCATTTGCCTTTCATGCTCTTGCATCTTTGTTGTTGCTTAGCATGTGGTATATATAGAGGAAACTCCACCAATGATAATGATTGGCAATATATGCAATGAAATTCAAGTTCATCACACATGCATAGATTGTGGGGGAGTTTGCTCTATATATGGTGGTGGTACCAATATCACATACTTATGTAGTATTTGATATTGGTGCTACCATTTTATGTGTTAAATTCCTTATATAAACCCTCTCAAATGGATTGTCATCAATTACCAAAATGGGGGAGATTGCAAGAACATGTGGGCCCCCATGTGTGGTTTTGGTAATTAATGACAATCTCTATGGACTAATGCTTGTATCAAGTTGTACTTGTAGGAATTGTCCATAGGCAATGCTTGAACCATATGTTGGCTTCAAGGTTTGGAGAAGAACAAAGTGAAGAGGATCAAGTGGTGACCAAGGTGTTCAAAGAGTGATCCACAGATTGGTCATGTGAGAGTTAAACCTATGAAGATCTCATGCTTAAAGCTTGCCATCCTCGGTGATCATGGATCGATGAAGACAAGGTCAAAGTAAAGGTTTCCCCATGTTGTATGGGGGAGTAACTTGCAAGTCTTCATCAAGCAAGTGCGTACAAGACCAATCAAGAAAGGTGTTCCATCTTGAGAAGGACAAGACCGTATAAATCATAATCAAGTGGAATATGCGCAAGGCAAAGGTATGATCTTGATAGGGTTTCTTTCTTACCGGTCTCGTGGTGTTAGTTGGGGAGACCGGTTTATAGGATAGACAACCGTACTATCAAGAGGGGCTCCCAAGTGAGTAACTCGATCATATCGTTCAGAGAGAGCTCAAACCTTTGCATACTTAGCATCATCCTTTCTTGGTTGTTATTTGGATCTTACTCATGTGAGGATTTAGAGCTTGTTTTAATCTCCATGGCAAGCTCTAGTTCATCGAAAACGGATTTCATATGCATTCTCTACTACGTTTTCGATGTTGGAGGTTTTACTGGTTTGTCTTTTTGAGAGAGGTTAAACCTTTCGTCATTTGGTTCTATACTCCCTTGCTGGACTATTATGTTTTTCTGTATGATCTTGTAGAGCTTATTGTCCTCTTTAAAACGAGCCCAAGATCATCAAAATCGGAGTCCGGATGCAAAAGTTATGGATGTTTTCGTATTGGTCTTTCTGCCAGTTTTTGTAAGACCGGAGACTCCGGACTAATCTCCGGTCTAATCTCTGGACCGCGTCCAGTACGTCCTCCAGATTGTCCCTGTTTGTCCTGGGTACACCGGAGACTCCGGTCCCAGTCCGGAGACTCTGGACCGGGCGATTCCTGGGCTTAACGGTTGGATTTCTAGGGACCCTTCTTCCCCAATGGTTCCTCAGCTCTCTTGCAAGTTTTCCCCCACCATTGTTGACCTTTTGAAGCTTGCTACCCCCCTTCAATCCCTCCCTTGATTCTTGCATATACTTTAGGGATTTGAAAGAGGAGATCTAGATCTACAATCCTACTAATCCATCTCTCCTCTAAGTGAGGGGAACATCTTGAGATCTAGATCTTGGAGTCTTTTGTGGATTTCCTCCTTTATTCTTCCTCTCTTATTCCCCCACAAGCTTTTGTAGCTTTGGTGGAATTTGGGAGAGAAGGATTTGAACACTACTTGTGTTCTTGCCATTGCATTTGGTGCATCGGTTTGAGTTCTCCCCGGAGGATTTGGTGAGTGAAAGTTGAGAAGCTTTTTACTCTTGGGTTCTTGGAACCCTAGACGGTTTGTTGGTGTTGCAGGTTGTGGCCTTGGTGGCGTTTGTTGGGAGCCTCCAATTAAGTTGTGGAGAAGTGCCCCAACCTTGTGAGAGGTTCCGGTTTGCCACCGACAAGTGCACCGATAGTGGAAGCGTGGAACGATCCCATTGGGGTGAGATTCACCGGAGAATAAGGGAGGCCTTTTGTGGCGGTTGGTGGTTTGATACGACCCCCTCTCCAAACGAGGCGTACTCCATGTTGGGAGAAACTCGGTAAAATATCGTTGTCCCCGCGTGCCTCGGTTATCTCTATACCCGAGCTCTTTACTTATGCACTTTACATTGTGATAGCCTTCGTGCTTGAAGTAATATATATATATCTTGCTATCACTTTGTTGCTTGTATTGCTTAGCATAAGTTGTTGGTGCACATAGGTGAACCTTAGTTGTTCTAGGTTGTGCTTAACAAAGTAAACACTAGTTTTATTCCGCCTTTGTTGAGCCACTCTAAGAAAAGTTTTAATCGCCTATTCACCCCCCCTCTAGGCGACATCCGTATCCTTTCAATACCTATGGGGCATTGGCTTCTGCCGCCTAGCAAACACCAGAGACCGTTGGAGCACACATATGTCATTGTTTGATCTGGCTATGCCAAAAAAGGAGTGTCAAATCCAAAGATTATGTGATGCAACATCCTCTAGTATGACAATTCACCCATCTACATGCCCTTTGAACTTCCCTTGCCAACTAAATGAACAGTTCTTACACTGCCAATTCATGCAGTCGATGCTGCCAAGCATCCCAAAAAAAACCTTCTCTCGTTGATGGACAAAAGGTAGGTGATGTCTTTGGTGTTTGACTCTCTCAAGTAAACTTTGCCAAACACCGCAATAACCGCGCCGCAAAACCATTACATTGCCTCATGACATCTGGACTCGCTCATGCACATGTAGTCATATATGAGATCAGCGTGCACTCCATATGCAAGTTGCCGAATGACAGTAGAATATTTCTGGTAAGAGGAGAAGACAATCTTACCAGTACAATCGTACTTGACCTCGAAGTAGTCATCATACTCTCTCACTCCATTGAGAATGTCCAAGAACAAGTTCCTAGACATCCGATAGTAGGGACGGAATGCATTATCTTTGAAGACCGGAATAGTTGAGTGGAAGTAGTGCTTGTAAAGGCGTATGTGGCCTTCTTCTTGGTCGCGCTCATGGTTGGTTTCACGCCCCTTGACCAAGAGGAGGTAATGGTCGTGCACCATCTGTGCAGCTGTCAACAGAATCTCGATCTCACCGTCGGACTCCTCCTCGGACGATGACTCCATGAAAGTCTTATAGAAGAACTCCATTGCCCTTCGACTGCTACCCATATGTAAAGTATACGGCCGTCAATGGCGATGCCAACTCCCTGCAGTGGGCCAGATAACCTAGAAAGGACCAGCGAATGTACCTCAACCGTGGTCAGGAAAATGACCGAGCAGGTTGTGCACCACGCAGATGATGTCGCGCATCCAATCGACAGACGGAGGCCGGGGCAGCGAGATTGCGTGCGGCACGTCCAGAAAACTCTGGATACGCGCGTGGCCTGCGGTGCTGCTCGAATTCGCGGGGCATCACAGGCAGCGGACAACGGCGGTGGCAATGGTTGCGCCTGCTCTGGTCACGGGATATGGAGGGCGGGAGTTTGGGGAAGGAGTGGCTGTCGTGACACTGGAGAGAGGGCCCAGGGGAACTAGTGCGAGGACGCGCGAGCATAAGCGCGTTGTCCGGACCGACTCAAGCGAGGCCCTGATTTGATGCATGGATGGGTTGGTCCACACGCGTTTGTCCGGATGGATCGTGTCGCTGGGCGCCGCGCACGTCCCGCGCGTTCGTGCAGACGCGTTCGAACGAGCTCAAATGGGTTGGGTCGACCCGGTGGAGATTCCCTGAGTGAGCGTAGTCCTCCTTCTTTGATACTCTCGATGAGGACCGTAAAAAGAACTAGGTGGGCGTGCGAGCTTAGCCTCGCCGTCTATATCGCGTTAGATATCACTAGCTCGCTCGCTTTCAGTCACGTCCTTATTTATTTCTCTTTTATGTCCAGGTCTTTCAATGCACCTAGAATATAAATGGATATTTCTAGGTTAAAAATAAATAAATATTTATTTACTTTATCTAGGCATGTGATTTATCTAACCAATAAATTAACACATGAAGGATCGGTGATACAAAATTTAGAAACAATTATGCTTATCTGTAGTAAATTTTGCAAATTGAGAAGAAGAAAATAGAAAGTTGAGGAGAAGGAAATGACAGCTTAACCCGGGGTGGATTATACACTCACCACATTCACAACAACGCCTATTGAGGATGTCTACTTGTTGCTCACAAGTTGAAGGAGAAGAGAGAGAGCCGAGAGTGGAGGAGACGAGCAGATGAGAGGGGTGGACGACACGAGGAGGAAGCGCCTTTCCTCGTCTCTAGGCAAGGATGGGCGGAAAGGTTTAGGCGGAGTGACTCGCCCAGGCGCCTCACTCTTCCACGCAGTGCTGCCCCAGGGCCGGTGTCCTCACGCCTCCTCTGCAGGCTCAACTCCATGCCAAATACACTTCCTAGAGATGCATCTCCAAGCCCCCGCCTGACCAATGCCTCTTGCAGCGCCTCATCACCGCCGGCTCGTCCTCCTGCGCACCACCTCCGCCTGGAGTAACGATTTCGTGCACCCCTCCTCGCACATGGTCACACGCTGGTCGAGATAAGGCCGGGGAAGGCAGCCTAAAGGAGTTGCGGCTGAGCGGGCTTAGTGTGGTAGCATTCAGAGAATCGTAGGCGGCAACCAGAAACCCTATCCCAAAGCTCTCGAGGAAGATGAATAGAGAAGGTCAACTTCACAGAAAATCGCTTTAAATAAGGGGCTTCATGGAGCCCGTTTTTGGAAAAAAAAATCATCAAATATTTTAGAAATAAATACTTACATGTAGCCAATAGTATAAAATAAATGTCTGCAAAAATTTAATAAAAAATACCTTATATTTGGGCGCAACAAAGAGAGAAATATGACAAATTTTAGAAAAAGTAACACCCATTCAAAATTGCACCAATATGAATTTATTTCCTTTTTAGGAGACCAGAATACAAAGTATTTTCACATAAGATTTTGTACGCGTGTATTATAAATCACCATTTGTATCCTGATATTTTTACTAAAACTTTTTAAATCTTTAAATTTGATATTTTTTAAAACAAATCCTCCGTGAAACCTATCTAGGCCACACTAAATAGACATATAATATGCAAGTGCACTTACTGCTCATGCATATCACCAATATTAAGCTATAGTATAATTACTTAAAAGTTTACCTTCTTGACACCGGGGAAAGGACATTGACCTGAGTTAAGTAATGCCATCGGTTAGTCTAGGAAGTAGGAAATGGTATCTTGCATCTGAATTCATACGAGGACATTCTTTCTCTTTTAATAAAGCAATGGACCATGCATTTCGTTTCGAGTTCAAACAAGCGAGCCTGAGTGAGCGTGATCATCCCCTTTCTTTTTTTCCCTTTCGAAAACGACATCTTCGTTTCACTGAGAGGAGTACTATGGAGTATCCTTCCGTGCACCCATGCTTTGATGACGCATCTAGCCAAGTGCCCCTCCACTAGCAAGCTCGGCAGCTCCGAGAAGAGAAGAGAAAAGAAAACGTACTCCACAAAAAGCCAAGTAGGCGAGCGACGAAAGCCCTCGCCAAACCCAGACAGGCAGACAACGACGCCTCATTTCGGGCTCGCGCTCTTCCACTCATCACTCTCCTCGCCCGCTCTCCCACGCCGCAGCAGTCAGCACTCCACAGACCAGAAAAGGCATGACACGCCGGAGCAACCACACCGCGACGCCACCCGCGAGCGCCTCCCCGAGGCCGCCGCTCCCCACCCCCGGCGACGCCTCCGCCGCCGCCTGGGGCCCCTACGCCAGCTCCCGGGCGTTCCTCTCCAACATGGCCACCATCGTCGTCATCCTCGCCTGCGTCTCCCTCCTCGCCTTCTCCCTCCACGCCGCCGCCCGCTTCCTCCTCCGCGTCCTCTCCCGCCGCCGCGCCGCCCGCGCGCAGGCGCAGGCGCAGCCGCCGAAGCCCTCGCCCGACGCCGCGGACGCCGGTTGGTCCCTGGAGTCCGGGGCTGGCAGCGGCGTGGAGTTGGCCGGCGGATGGGCCGATGCGGAGTGCCCCATCTGCCTCTCGGAGCTGGCGGACGGCGAGCGGGTCCGCGTGCTCCCGGCGTGCGGCCACGGCTTCCACGGGGCCTGCGTGGACGGCTGGCTCGCGGCGCGCGCGTCCTGCCCCACCTGCCGCGCGCCGTCCCGGCTGTCACGGGCCGGAGAGCCCTAGCCACCTGGTCCGGCGCTGGTCTTGGTCCTGGATCCATGGCAGCACCGACAAGAAGTGACGCCAAGTGCGGCGTGGCGTGGGGAGCTAAAGCTCAGCTCTGCTTTCGCGTGAAACGCGTGATTCTTAATCGAGTACTCTTACTCTTCGATGGCGTCTGATAATGCAGATCGACTGTAGGCGCATACGGATCGCATGCCTTCTCTTCTCATGTCAAACTTGCAGATTTTTGTTAATTCTTGTAGATCTGTTCATGAATTTCGATGGACTGTAACCCTGTCCTGTCTCTCCTGTTTTTCCCGTGCGAGCAGAGCAAGCTCGAGTCGTCAGTCTCACTGACAATGCCTGCTTAATTCTCCGCCCGAGCAGAGCAGTAGAGTGTGTACGCGACAAAAACCGAAAGGTAAAGAAGAGAAAAAGACGGAGCGATACTAGTAGAGTGTTGTAGGCACCCTAGGGAGCGGAGCTGCTGGTGCGAGAATATTGCTAGCGGTGGGCCGGGGCTGCTTTGCGACCGACGTGTAGGTTTGGTTGGGTTTTGGAGCGGCATTTGGTATCGCCGTTCGGCGCGGGGTCGCAGTGGAGTCAGTCGTGATTGGACTGTGTTTCGGCGTCCCATCGGGAGCAGCGCCATCGTTTGGCGCTAAACACGACGGCGAGCGACCTCTCCTGCACCGACAGGATATTGTTTTTGGTACCCGCTCCTCGACCCTACTACTCCTTCCCATTTCCTCGATTACAGTCTGACGCGAAAGAGCGTGGGGAATGCTTCGTATTCCGACTCCTATAGTTTTAAAAAGAGGTATTAGCACCCTATATAAAATAGTTGTTCATATAAGTACAACTAGTATATACAACTAGTTGCAAAATGAGGTCAGGAGGTACAAAAAAGTATATCGGTCTTACTACTTTAGTTCAAATAGTCCGAATTAGCCACATGTCTTAACTAATATTAACGAAGAAGGACATAGTCTGCAGCTGAGACTCGCCACCACCACCTTGTCTCTGTGATCTTATTTGGAGGGGCACATCGTCCACGCCGTTTTTGTCGCCACCACCACCCCGTCGCTGCTGCTTTGTTCGTGTGCCGCCGCTGGTTAGGATTCTTCGCAGACAAGATTAGGTTAAGATCTGGTGTAGATTAGTGAGCTTTGACGAAGTGCTAGAAGCCCTTCCATGATTTCTATGTGCAATCATGAACTCGTTTTGGTGTTTTGGTATTTCACAGGCTACTCTCAGGTACTAATTTTGCATGAATTTCCTAGTGATCTTCGGTAATATAGGACAATGTAAGCAGATATTTTTTATGCCAAGCATGTGTAGGATGTCACTGATGTAGTTAGAGGCATACCTGAGAGTGTCGTGTTTCAACTTTGTATTGGCAAAGTCAGTAAAATGTTTCCTTTTTTGCTGAATTCTAGCACTGCGCAAATGTTACCTCTATATTGGACATGGTTATCTGTATTTGTACTATAGGCATTGTAAATTTGTCTACTTGCAAGTGATATTTACTGAATTTTGGCAAAGTGCAAATGTTGTACACTAAATTTTCTGTAAATGCAGATGTTGTTTAATGAATTTTGGCTCAATGCAATGCAGGTGATGACCCTGACAAGTTCACATTGGCTATAGAGCATGGTGGAATATTTACTGGATTGTATAAAGGTGGTGAAATTGATTACTATGGGGGATCCTTTGATTTCTTTGATCACTGCAATTGTGACACATGGTCACTTCTTTGGATACATGATTTCCTGATTGAACTAGGATGTGAAATAACAAAGGCTTTGAATGTGTACTGGTGTTTACCTGGGAAAGAACTGAAAGATGGTTGCCTTGTATGCATTGAGCAAGATTCTGATATTGTGTCCATGATTGTAGCTGACAAGAACCACAAGCTTCTGAATTTTCTTGTTGATCATGGCAACTACCTCAAGGGTCTAAGGCCTGATGTGATTCTCAATTTCAGGCCAGTGCATCCTCTAGTTGGTAATGTCAACAGTGGTAGCGGTGGTGGATTGGAGCAGCTAACAGATGTTAATTTTGAGAGTGGCAATGGGAGTTTGGAGAAGCCAGCAGATGCTAATGTGAACAGTGGCAGTGGGAGTGGTTTGGGGCAGCCAAATATGCTTCAGAATGGCAACAATGGCAGTGGGAGTGGTTTGGATCAGGAAGCAACTGAGATTGCACTTGATGACATGTCTGAAAGTGAAGAATCAAAAGGAGAGGAGACAGATTTAGATTTCTATGATAGTGACTGTGATGCTGAAGATGATGATGACATTTGGGAAGCAACAATAGATAAGGATGTAGATAACAATAATGAAAATGTGGAAATGGTGGAAGTAGAGGATGATGCAGGGTATGAATATGAAGAGCTGAATCTGAGTAAAGAGCAGGAGCAGGATTTGAAGTACAAGTGCAAAATGTTCAATGCAGAGGTTGACATGTGATGACCCACAAGTATAGGGGGTGTATCACAGTACTTTCGATAAATATGAGTGTCGATCCCAACAAGGAGCAGAAGGTGTTGACTAGTGGTATGGAGCAGGAACTCTCTGTAATTACTTAGCAAACGGATTTTTAGTGGTTTTTTTATAAAGCAAAAAAACGAAGTGCAAGTAACAAAGACAACAAGAAAACGCAGCAAGTGGCCCAAATCTTTCTTAGCAAAGGACAAGCCGGTGAAAATACTTATAAGGACCAAACGTTCTCGAGGACACATGGGAATTCTGTCAAGTGCTTTCGCTTCAAATAGCTGAGTACTCTTCTTTGGTGTTGTAAGTGTTGTGTGGGTGAACCTGTGCTAACATACCGACCTTACTTGGACTAATACATACTTATGATTAAACCCCCTGCAAGCATCCGCAACTATAGGAAAGTAATTAAGATATAGATCTAACCACAGCCTTAAACTCTGAGATCCTACGCTCCCTTGTGCAAAGGTGTCCTAACGGGGGTTCAGGTTTTCATCACTCCGGCAACCCCACAATTAGTAGCCAAATACACAATGCATTCCCCTAGGCCCATAAATGGTGAAGTATCATGTAGTCGGCGTTCACATGACACCACTATAAGAATATCACCACAACTTAAATACTAAACCATTGAATAATAACTCAACACAAATCCACTACTAACAACCTGACTTCTCCCATGTCCTCAAGAACTAAACGAACTACTCACGAGACATCATATGGATCAAGATCAAAGATGATATGATAATGGATAACAATCTAAACATAAACAATAATCCAACGGTTCCACTCACAAGCATCAACTACAATAGTAATCAACACCGGGAAAGTTTCCCCTAAGAACTAAAGCAATATCCAACACAATTGTCACAGCGGGATGGAGTAATGATGATGGTGCTGGTGGATATGATGGTGTGGATGATGATGGAAAGAATATAGGCAAATTATGATATAGAATGGTGATGCAAATTGGACGTATCAACTCACCCAAGCTTAGACCTTCGCTTGTCCCCAAGAGAAAGCTGAGCTCAGTAAACATGTCCACAGGTTTATGGAGTGAAGTGTCGATAAAAGAATACAGACAAGAAGCATCACACTTACCATTACACAGCTCATAGAAGAAAGCAACTCACCATTATATAACTTAGTCTGCAACAAGTACAGGAGTCACAATAGAGATGCATAAAGATAAATCATAATTGGAATTGGCAAACTTTGTTCTTGGTCAGATAACACCTGGCAAACAGTTTCACAAAAAACTTTTTGTAGAAGTCTTCAAAATAGGAGCACTCTTTGCTCAAAAAGTTTTTTTCACAATGAAGGCTTTCAAAGTAATACTCAATAGATAAGAGTTTTGTGTAAACAAGGAAGATAAAGAACATGATAGAATAAATCACCATATGAATGCTTGAAACACAACAACTCAAATGCTTGCTAGAGATAGAGAGGAAGTAGGTTTACTGACTCAACTTGGAAGTAGGAGAAAGGTCCATTCATAGAGGGAAGCAGGGATTATTTCACATCCCAAGATTTTCAAAATCTTGTAATGTGAAAAATAAAATAAACAAAATAAAGTTTTGTTGAAAATCAGGGTGAAAAGAAACTTTGTTTCTAAATGGAAACTTAAAAATCCCATCTTGAACAAACTTTAATTAAAGTTTGAATTCAACAAAATCCAAATCAAGGGAAATGCATTCCTCAATGAATGTATCTGGAAATTTAAACACTTGGAAAATAAATCCAAATCCTAATAACCCTAATGGAAGAATATCATTTCCAAGTTATATCCAAGCCTATGGATTTGATCCATATAAAATTTTTGTCAACAAACATATACAAATGATCAAGAATGACAAATAGAAATATTATAAAACCATATAAATTGGTTTCACTTAAATTGGAACCATAAATAAAAACTTATGAATTTAATAAGATGAAGAAAGAAATTATTAAATAAAGAATACTTAAAGACCAAATCAAATCTTGGCCAAATACATAAACAAATGGAATGAATATAATCCAAATACAAATAAAATATTGGTTAAAGAATTTCCAAAATAAAGTAAAATGGCTTAGACCAAATCTTATTGGAATAAAGACAAATCCAAATTTTAAATGATTAATAAATCATATTAAAAACTTTTCCAAATAATCCAAGATGAATTATTTGACACCTCATTAAGTAAATAAAACCTACTGAAAAGATTTGGAAGGTTTAAGAAATTAAATGGTGTTTGAAAATATTATTAAATCCTACTTGAATTAAAACTAGAACCTATTTTGAATAAATAAAAGACTCCAAAAAAATAATAAGGTTTTATTCAAAAAAATTGACTTCAGAATGTGCTACTAATCAATATTTAAATCTTCACAAAATTTGGCAAAGGTTTGAATTCAAATTGAGGTTTGAATTGATTAAACAAAATCAAAATAGAATTAAAGAAAAGGGAAAAGGAAAAACAAACAGAACAAAAAAAAGGTAAAAGACCCAGCCCAACTAGCCTGGCCCAACTAAGCCAGCCAGCCCACCTCTCCTTCTCTCTTGCAGAAAAACGGTTCGCACCAAAGAAAGAACCCGCACAGCGTATGACGCGTGGGCCCCATCTCTTCTCTTCCTATCTCACTGTCAAACGGACCCCACTAGACACGTCAGCGTCTTCCCCAGCGCGACCCGTTCCTCCCCTGATTCCTCCCGTTTCTGCCGATTAATTCGTGCGATGAATTCACATCAATGACGCAATGATTCCTCCCCCAGACCATGCTCTCTTAATCGCCAGCATCCCCTCTACGTTTCCCCCTCAGTTCCCCACCTTAGCGCGCCCCCAGGCCGTCCTAATTTCTCTACGAAGCTCCACTGCCCCGACAAGTTCCGGCGTCAATTCTGCCAGCCCCTCGCCGCCTCGAGCACCCGAGCGTGATCCCCACTCCCTGGCGAACCTCCCCGTAGCTCCAGCTCACCCCCGCGTGCCCCAGGACCTCGACAACGACGACGACCACCGTCGCCACCGTCTGTTTCCTCTCCGGCGAAGCTTCTGGTAAGAACCTGATCGTGCCTCTCCTTTTCTTTCACGCACGCATCTTCAACACATCCCTACGCATCTAACGCCACCTCTATTTCTCCCTGGCTTGCACCGTAGCCTCGCCTCCAACGTCGACTGAGCTCACCCGACACGGACAAGAACTCCGGCGAGAGATTGATAGCAACCTCGAGCGCCCCTTGCACTTTAGCGAGCACCTTGAGCATCAGCAACGTGCTGCAAACTCGGTGAGCACCTTCCCTTTCCTTCTCGCCTCCTGTAACCCCGGCAATCTCACCGCCAGAACCGCACCGCCGCCAGCCACCGTCAAGTGCCGCCAGTCTTTGGTCTAGTTGGTCTGAGCCGTTGGATTTCGATCGTGTGTACGCGATAGATTGACTAAACGAACCGGTACGCTCGCCTCTGTGCCGCACGATCTAACTTAGATCCAACGCCTCTCAGTTCTTGATCCAACCGAAGCGGTACCGGCGAATTAAAACACGACACGTGGCCTCTGTTTGATTTAAAAACCATAAACTTTCCTATTAGAAGTTCAATTTTGTAAAATCCATAACTTTCAAACCACACGTCCAAATTTTGCAAACTTTATATCAATGGATTCAGAAAAATAAGCCCTAGCCAACCATGCACTTTGTTTAGTAAAAAGCTTCTGTTAAATTGATTGTTTTTGTAGAAACTTGTGTATGCATGTTTAGGTTATAAAATTTATTCCAAAATGATTTTGGGGATAAAATCTTTGGAAAATGGTGTGTTTTGAAACTACTGACCATAGGAAACAAAACGTGGTTTCAAAAATGTATTTGGTGAAACAAAAGAATGAATCTTGGATTTAAACCATTTCTAGTCAAATAAAGATATGGTTTAATTATTAAAAATGGTTTTGGAAGAAAACCTTTGAGAAATGTTTTGGAAATAAACTCTCTGACCCTAAACACAAGGTTATATGGTTTGAAAACATATTTTGTGAAACCTATAGAATTTTTCCTTATTAAAAGCATTTCTTCACCACATGAAATAATGACTTGGTTTAAAAATGGTTTATGAAGTAAAAACTTTTGCAAATGGTTTTGCCACTTTATAAAATGACCAATAGGTGTTTCCAAATGTTTATAACCTATTAGAAACCACTTTTACAAATAAAACAATATTTAGCATGCTTACATGCATTGCTTTTATTATTTTATGTGATGTTGCTTGATTGGTAGATTGAAATATTGTTTGCTTGATTGAATTGTAGTGACTTGAAGTGTGTGAACATTGCAAAGGACAAGGAAGTGAACTTATACTCTCTAACAAAAAGGCAAGTGATGCTTCATACTTTTGTCCCATTATTTTCACTATGCATTAGTGATATTTCTAAGTAAGACTTGCATGGAATTTTTGCTAAGTATAAACCATGCTATGGCAAATCCTAGTAGATGAAACTTTAGTAGAATTTCCTAAGTTAAGATTCCTACTACTATCATGCTTAGCTTAGCTAGTAGAAAACAAGGGTGGAATATATATTCATGCTATGGAAAAATTTCTAAGTCTGAGGACTTGTGTTTTTGTTTAATAAAACAACTAAGTGAATGAATCACCTGGGTGGAATGGAAGGAATGGTTTGTGTTGAGTGGTTACACAAGGCCAGGGGACTGGTTAACCTTGTGTATCTCACTTGTGGATGGCCACCCAGGAATAAAGAGATTTGAGATGTCAAATGTTGAGAAGCTTCAAGTGCAGCCACTTGGCATTATGGGCTCTGCCTGGATCATATAGGTTGCAAGAACTTAGCCAAATGGACAGTTGGTGGTAGGGGTATGATAGGTTGGAACGCGTCCATTCTGGTCTAAGGGAAGGCTTCTGAAAGATCTTGTCTTGGTGAAACCAAGTCTTGTGGGGAAAGTGCACCACCTCTGCAGAGTGTAAAATCTAAGTACTTAGCCATGTCCCTGGCAAAGTACAATTTGAGCATCAAGACATGGAAGCTATCAAGAATCTCATCATCCCAATTTCTAAGTTAAAAACTTGTGGTTGAACAAGGGTTTAAGGTTCACCAATTTCTATTGGTGGTTCCTTGGGTGATTTTTGTCAAGCAAAAACTTAATGTTTTCAAATGATAAGGAAAATCTATTTTGAGCAAAGCAAGCCTAAGCTCCACTTAGCCAAATGCATATAGATGATAGACTCCACTATACTACCATAGTATCACTTTCCAATACAATTCAAATGTATTGACCCTTGTGGCTGTAACTTGTTATGTTGCAGGTTTGTTTGATATTAGTGAAGTTTAATGATTAGGATTACAAGTCTACAACCAACATGTCTACCTGTGGCACTTTGAAGATGAAGGACCCCATGCTATTGTTATATTCTGCTGCATTGTAATGAGATAGGCAAATGAGCTATGTAAGATGTAATATATTATTTTATTCCTGGTTATAAAGTTGTATTATGAACTTTGTTTCTTGATATTACATCTTAACTGTGGATGCTAGCTATTGATCCAGGGACTAGCATTGTAAACACAGGGATCTCTACCTTATTAAAGGTTGGGAACCTTACAGATGGTATCAGATCAATGTGTTGCCTGTAGGATATGTAAACCTAGGATTGGACAAAACCCTTAGAAAAATAGGAGTTGTATTTGTTCCAAAACTTATTTACAAACAATCTTGTAAACTCTTTCCTCAACCATTTTGGTTTTAATTCTACATCTCTACCATTTCAAACTTGATGGATAAAGCCTACCCCATGGCCAAAGACTTCACCATGAGCAAGGACTACATCAACTCTAATGACTTCAACATCTTCAACTCTAATGACTTCAACATATTCAACTCTAATGACTTCAACATCTTCAGCATTTTCACCAAGGACTTCAATCTTGGATATCACTAAGGACTACAAGTGAGACAAGAAATGTTACTCAAGACTTGAGGACTAAGGAAGCACAACTTAGAAGGAACCATCATCACCTTGAAGTTTTGAGATCAAGATGCAAGAAATTCTCTAAGAATACAAAGATTTTGTTCATGAAGAATCAACCAAGAAGGATGGAAAGATCTCAAGTGAACCATATAGATGGACCACCATATTTAGTTTAAGTCAAACCCACCAACTTATGTGGTGTAAAAATATTTTTGGTTGCCTAAACATATGCTTGAAACTTGTTGTTTGAGTGGAATGTTTGTTTGTGATTGCTTGCACATTGCTTGTGTGAATTGTGATGTGTGTGATTAGAATTATTCCCTTAGAAATATTTTGCCTATTCTAATCCCAATCCAACCCAAACAGATGACTTCTCCAAGAGACTCCAACATCAAGGATGGTGGCAACAACAACCAAGAGATCAACATGAGAGACCAACTGCTTGCAAGACAAACCCAGTTGAACCAAGTGACAACTCAATTTATAGCCAACAACAATGAGTTAGACCCAACCATGCAAGAAGTTTTGAAAACTCAATCCCAATTGTTGCAAGGGTTGGATACTCAAATGATCAACATGGAAGAAAACTCTTCCCAAGGAGCTAATGACAAGGATGACAAAGATGTTATTCTAGAAGGAACCCAAGCTTGCAATATTTGTGGAGACAAGGATCACACTTCCAAGGAGCATGAAGATCAATGCCCCAATTGTGAAGAGAAACATCCAATTGACCAATGCCCCACATCTCAAGCTACTTGTTACTTATGTGAGCGAAACAATCATGTCCCTATCCAATGCCCCATCTATTCCATAGTTGAACAAAGGAAACAAGGTGGAGTGCAACAACTGATTGCAGATTACCATGAGAGAGCCAAGTCTACCAAGAAGGATGAAGACAAAGGAAAATCTCATCTTGTACCTCCCAGCAACATGACTCAATTTAAAGGACCAAAGAGGAGACATATGTATTATCCAAGGAGTAATAGAAGGTCAAGGAGACCAGGAACTGTTCCTACCTTTGAGATAACATATGAAGAACATGAATTAGAAGCACTCCTAGCTTTGGAGAAACCCAATAAAAAGAAGGACAAAAGCCATGTGCAATGTGGTCATTGCAAAGAAATGGGACACTGTGCCAGTGAATGTCCAGAGAAGCAGAAGTATAAGGAGATTATCCAAGTGTGGTGCAACAACTGCAAAGAGCCAGGGCCGGCTTAGGCATATGGCAACCTTGTGCAATGGCCAAGGGCCTATGCCAAAGGAGGGCCCATGTCTACATATACGTATATATGGTACTCTGTATCTTATATTTTCAAATAAAATACTAAGATTAATGGAAGGCCCAGCTTAGCTAGCGATTGCCGATTGGTCTTCTAATTGCAGGTGAACACGAGCGCATGCGATGCCCTAGGCTCCAGTGATCGATCTGAATCCGATGTCCCCTACCTGAATCCCGACTAGGATACAACATCGCGAATGCGATTCTAATCGATCTCCAATGCTCGATCTCTCATCTCTGCTGGCTGCCGACTCTCATCTCTGTTGGCTGCTGCGGTGTTGGCGCGCTGCTGATCGCCAACGCCAAGTCGCCAAGAGTCGTAGTCGCTGCATGCCATAGAGGCTCTTTCTAGAAATCTAGCTATTGCATGGTAAATTAAACCTTTAATCTAATCCTTTGTCTGGTTCCGGTCATCTCTTGCCCTTTAGTCCTACATGTTTAATTCATGAATCTGATAATGCATCTATTTCACTAATTGTATCTGCTGTAAACTGAATAAACGCTGAGCTAATTGTGGAGATTTTTAGGGTTCTATCTTTGATTCTTTATTTAGGTAATGTATTCAATTCCAAATTTTAGGTGATATGGCGCCGAAGAAACATCAGTCTGGCGCTACGAAAAGGAATAAACGAAATCAAGAGATTGAACTAATTAAATCACCAAAAGTTGCTTTAAAAGGGTAGTTTTTGGCAAGAAGTAGCAAACACATATTACTTTCTCCGGTCTATCTGGTACTAAAACATGTTTAAATATATCCAGTTTAGCAACACTTATTATGATCGAAGGGAGTACTTGTTATATTTTGAGATTAAGAATGTATGGCTGGATGTTAATTTTAATATTTTACAATTGAAAGTACATACACATACTATGTCTATATTTTTAGATGGGACTACATATACATTAGCCTTAGGCCTTTCACAATGGGTGTATATTAGCTCTATATCCTAGGTACTTGTGGTACCATAGTTAATGATGAAAAAGAGTGATGTTGTATCTTAGCTAAACTACACCTTCTGCACGCAATCATAGTCAAAAAATGGCTAGCCCAATCCTATACATGCATGAGCTCCAAATCATTAAATTTGTGAACCCTTTAGATACAAATTTAAAAAACAGTCCATTCGAGTAACCGTTTCTTAGAATTTATTAATGCATATGATAGCGCGCTAAAAAACGATCCATTATGAAAGGCCTTAGGGGCCATGCGTCAACTTTGCACAAGGGCCCCGCAAAATACAGAGCCGGCCCTGCAAAGAGCTAGGCCATTATGTAGCAACTTGCCCAGAGAAGATGCGTGAAGAACTCAATCTTATCACATGTTACAATTGTGGTAACCAAGGACATTATGCAAGCAACTGTCAAAAAAAGATGAAGCACAAGATAAACAAGCCTATGAAGGATCTCAGCCTTGTCACATGTTTCAAGTGTGGAAACAAAGGACACTATGCAGATGTTTGCCCAGAGAGATTTCAACAAGATCCCTAGCTAGCCAAGATGTAATTTAGTTGGAAAAATTTTAAGGGTGGTAGTACCCTAGATGCTTTGAGCCAACTTGTAACCCCTAGTCTCCCCAAATCTCGGGACGAGATTTATTTTCAGGGTGGTAGCCTGTCACATCCCAAGATTTTCCAAATCTTGTAATGTGAAAAATAAAATAAACAAAATAAATTTTTGTTGAAAATCAGGGTGAAAAGAAACTTTGTTTCTAAATGGAAACTTAAAAATCCCATCTTGAACAAACTTTAATTAAAGTTTGAATTCAACAAAATCCAAATCAAGGGAAATGCATTCCTCAATGAATGTATCTGGAAATTTAAACACTTGGAAAATAAATCCAAATCCTAATAACCCTATACAAATGATCAAGAATGACAAATAGAAATATTATAAAACCATATAAATTGGTTTCACTTAAATTGGAACCATAAATAAAAACTTATGAATTTAATAAGATGAAGAAAGAAATTATTAAATAAAGAATACTTAAAGACCAAATAAAATCTTGGCCAAATACATAAACAAATGGAATGAATATAATCCAAATACAAATAAAATATTGGTTAAATAATTTCCAAAATAAAGTAAAATGGCTTAGACCAAATCCTATTGGAATAAAGACAAATCCAAATTTTAAATGATTAATAAATCATATTAAAAACTTTTCCAAATAATCCAAGATGAATTATTTGACACCTCATTAAGTAAATAAAACCTACTGAAAAGATTTGGAAGGTTTAAGAAATTAAATGGTGTTTGAAAATATTATTAAATCCTACTTGAATTAAAACTAGAACCTATTTTGAATAAATAAAAGACTCCAAAAAAAATAATAAGGTTTTATTCAAAAAAATTGACCTCAGAATGTGCTACTAATCAATATTTAAATCTTCACAAAATTTGGCAAAGGTTTGAATTCAAATTGAGGTTTAAATTGATTAAACAAAATCAAAACAGAATTAAAGAAAAGGGAAAAGGAAAAACAAACAGAACAAAAAAAAGGTAAAAGACCCAGCCCAACTAGCCTGGCCCAACTAAGCCAGCCAGCCCACCTCTCCTTCTCTCCCGCAGAAAAACGGTTCGCACCAAAGAAAGAACCCGCACAGCGTATGACGCGTGCGCCCCATCTCTTCTCTTCCTATCTCACTGTCAAACTGACCCCACTAGACACGTCAGCGTCTTCCCCAGCGCGACCCGTTCCTCCCCTGATTTCTCCCGTTTCTGCCGATTAATTCGTGTGATGAATTCACATCAATGACGCAATGATTCCTCCCCCAGACCATGCTCTCTTAATCGCCAGCATCCCCTCTACGTTTCCGCCTCAGTTCCCCACCTTAGCGCGCCCCTAGGCCGTCCTAATTTCTCTACGAAGCTCCACTGCCCCGACAAGTTCCGGCGTCAATTCCGGCAGCCCCTCGCCGCCCCTCGCCGCCTCGAGCACCCGAGCGTGATCCCCCACTACCTGGCGAACCTCCCCATAGCTCCAGCTCACCCCCGCGTGCCCCAGGACCTCGGCAACGACGACGACCACCGTCGCCACCGTCTGTTTCCTCTCCGGCGAAGCTCCTGGTAAGAACCTGATCGTGCCTATCCTTTTCTTTCACGCACGCATCTTCAACACATACCTACGCATCTAACGCCACCTCTATTTCTCCCTGGCTTGCACCGTAGCCTCGCCTCCAACGTCGGCTGAGCGCACCCGATGCAGACAAGAACTCCGGCGAGAGATTGATAGCAACCTCGAGCGCCCTTGCACTTTCGCCAGCACCTTGAGCATCAGCAACGTGCTGCAAACTCGGTGAGCACCTTCCCTTTCCTTCTCGCCTCCTGTAACCCCGGAAACCTCACCGCCAAAACCGCACCGCCGCCAGCCACCGTCAAGCGCCGCCAGTCTTTGGTCTGGTTGGTCTGAGCCGTTGGATTTCGATCGTGTGTACGCGATAGATTGACTAAACGAACCGGTACGCTCGCCTCTGTGCCACACGATCTAACTTAGATCCAACGCCTCTCAGTGCTTGATCTAACCGAAGCGGTACCGGCGAATTAAAACACGACACGTGGCCTCTGTTTGATTTAAAAACCAGAAACTTTCCTATTAGAAGTTCAATTTTGTAAAATCCATAACTTTCAAACCACACGTCCAAATTTTGCAAACTTTATATCAATGGATTCAGAAAAACAAGCCCTAGCCAACCATGCACTTTGTTTAGTAAAAAGCTTCTGCTGAATTGATTGTTTTTGTAGAAACTTGTGTATGCATGTTTAGGTTATAAAATTTATTTCAAAATGATTTTGGGGATAAAATCTTTGGAAAATGGTGTGTTTTGAAACTACTGACCATAGGAAACAAATTGTGGTTTCAAAAATGTATTTGGGGAAACAAAAGAATGAATCTTGGATTTAAACCATTTCTAGTCAAATAAAGATATGGTTTAATTATTAAAAATGGTTTTGGAAGAAAACCTTTGAGAAATGTTTTGGAAATAAACTCTCTGACCCTAAACACAAGGTTATATGGTTTGAAAACATATTTTGTGAAACCTATAGAATTTTTCCTTATTAAAAGCATTCCTTCACCACATGAAATAATGACTTGGTTTAAAAATGGTTTATGAAGTAAAAACTTTTGCAAATGGTTTTGCCACTTTATAAAATGACCAATAGGTGTTTCCGAATGTTTATAACCTATTAGAAACCACTTTTACAAATAAAACAATCTTTAGCATGCTTACATGCATTGCTTTTATTATTTTATGTGATGTTGCTTGATTGGTAGATTGAAATATTGTTTGCTTGATTGAATTGTAGTGACTTGAAGTGTGTGAACATTGCAAAGAACAAGGAAGTGAACTTATACTCTCTAACAAAAAGGCAAGTGATGCTTCATACTTTTGTCCCATTATTTTCACTATGCATTAGTGATATTTCTAAGTAAGACTTGCATGGAATTTTTGCTAAGTATAAACCATGCTATGGCAAATCCTAGTAGATGAAACTTTAGTAGAATTTCCTAAGTTAAGATTCCTACTACTATCATGCTTAGCTTAGCTAGTAGAAAACAAGGGTGGAATATATATTCATGCTATGGAAAAATTTCTAAGTCTGAGGACTTGTGTTTTTGTTTAATAAAACAACTAAGTGAATGAATCACCTGGGTGGAATGGAAGGAATGGTTTGTGTTGAGTGGTTACACAAGGCCAGGGGACTGGTTAACCTTGTGTATCTCACTTGTGGATGGCCACCCAGGAATAAAGAGATTTGAGATGTCAAATGTTGAGAAGCTTCAAGTGCAGCCACTTGGCATTATGGGCTTTGCCTGGATCATATAGGTTGCAAGAACTTAGCCAAATGGACAGTTGGTGGTAGGGGTATGATAGGTTGGAACGCGTCCATTCTGGTCTAAGGGAAGGCTTCTGAAAGATCTTGTCTTGGTGAAACCAAGTCTTGTGGGGAAAGTGCACCACCTCTGCAGAGTGTAAAATCTAAGTACTTAGACATGTCCCTGGCAAAGGACAATTTGAGCATCAAAACATGGAAGCTATCAAGAATCTCATCATCCCAATTTCTAAGTTAAAAACTTGTGGTTGAACAAGGGTTTAAGGTTCACCAATTTCTATTGGTGGTTCCTTGGGTGATTTTTGTCAAGCAAAAACTTAGTGTTTTCAAATGATAAGGAAAATCTATTTTGAGCAAAGCAAGCCTAAGCTCCACTTAGCCAAATGCATATAGATGATAGACTCGACTATACTACCATAGTATCACTTGCCAATACAATTCAAATGTATTGACCCTTGTGGCTATAACTTGTTATGTTGCAGGTTTGTTTGATATTAGTGAAGTTTAATGATTAGGATTACAAGTCTACAACCAACATGTCTGCCCGTGGCACTTTGAAGATGAAGGACCCCATGCTATTGTTATATTCTGCTGCATTGTAATGAGATAGCCAAATGAGCTATGTAAGATGTAATACATTATTTTATTCCTGGTTATAAAGTTGTATTATGACCTTTGTTTCTTGATATTACATCTTAACTGTGGATGCTAGCTATTGATCCAGGGACTAGCATTGTAAACACAGGGATCTCTACCTTATTAAAGGTTGGGAACCTTACAGATTACAAGTCATAAAGAGCTTCTAAAATATTATGGTACTTACTAGCTTTGATCCCTCATTGCCCCTATCATAGGCATCTTGAGATGATTATGGTGAAAGTGAACAAGGATGGAGTATATGCTTGACGAAATATAAGTTGAGAATCTCATGTCCCTTGAATATGAGGGCCACTCCTCATGCTACTCAACTTCAGTTACCAGTAAGTTCTTGTCATTGTAAGTACATGCGTATCATAGAGAACCGCCAACGGGGTACCCCTTACACATGGAACAGGAGATATCCCGTAACCAAAATGACAAGGCAAGCAGACAGTGAGCATCTCAGCGATCTTTTTATTTACTATGTGCATAGCTTTTTATTGAGGATGCTTCCTAGATAGCTCACTATGGTGATGCTGCAAGTTTCCACCATGATTAGGCATGGCTTAGGCTAGCGGCCCAGGCGTTTCTCTAACACACAATACCAACTCCATGGACTTACAATCTCTCTTTTTATTTCACACCGGTGACATCCACTGAAAAAAGAGCACGATATCAACTGTGTACAAAGTATAAGTGCAATGTTGAAAGCGTTCCCCATGACAACACGGTTCTGCTAATCCCAACGTATAGGTGCAAGCATATACAACTTCGACGACACAATAGTTCAAGTCTATTAGGGGCAAAGAATATAAGGTGTACCATCAAGTTCGTGAGAGCTTTACTAACTAGTTTTCACATAAAAAATACTTTTTAATTCGAAAGATAGATGAAGCTTGAGAATTTACTTGGAATAGCAAAAGCTAATAGGTAGATATGGTGGACACAAATGGCACATGTTTTGGTTCAAAGGGTTTGGAAACATGAGAAGTATGCCTTCTCAAAACAGGTTTTTGGCTAGCAAGGCTGGGTATCAAGCACAAGAGTTGAAGGAAACAAGCAAACATACAATTAATAAAACCAAACATGCAATCCTCCTTGAAGACACAAAAGATCTTAAATAAGAATACTAAGCTCATGAGCTGTTGGGGAGGTGACCCCGGATAGGGGCAAGACGGGGAAAGCCAAAAGGAGTTTCCCCGGTCTTATGCCGAGTTACTGTTTATATCGGTCGAATCATGTAAAGGTCGGCCGAGATGAGCATGACCATGACATTTACAAAAGGGGTCGTACGTTACTCGGCCGACGTACGAGTTAAGTCGGCCGGGCAAGTCTGAATAAGCCATAATGCAGGTGAAGGCCGAGCCGAGTTAAGCGAGGCAGGGCTGAATAACATGAAGCTTGCAGGAGAAGGAGGAACCTAAAGTCAAACCCTAGCCTCGGGCTAGGAAGAATCTGAACGGAGCCAAGCGCAAAGGACAAGGCGCAGAGCAACAGAAGAGCAGAAGGAGGTCACGGAGGTGACAGTCCTGGAACCCGAGGCATGCATGTGGGGCTCTCTGGAACTTTGTCGTCATTAGAAGGGGGACACGGAAAGGAGCTCGCTGAGTTACTATATTGGGACAAGCATATTCCTCGAATATGCTTGCCATGTCAGCCCTAGAGGAGCCAAGGCACCCCTTTATGAGGGGAAGCTTGGACCCTTGAGGAGGGAGGGTCTGATTCTACACCGTTAGGCTTGTAAAGTTCATCTTCTTTTCCTGCGTACAGCTCAAGGAGAACTTGTAGTCCAAGAGAGGAGAAATAAAGATCTGTATGTTAGTCGTTCACGTGTAGAAATAACTACATCTTCCCTCCCCAGATCCCTCTAGCATCCATTGGCCCCATACTTTAGCCTACCCATGGCAACTGCCATGCCACCACCACGATAGTTGGCGCCCACCGTGGGGCCAGCAGCGGTGCTAGCTGGAGTCATGATCCGGACGGGAAACTTCATCCACACTGGCGAGCGCGTTGTCTCTGGCTTAGTCCAGAGATTTGGTCTCTGTGACTATGCCAGCGATAACGCATCTAGCTTCAGGGGAAAAACTCCTCCGCGCAATGGCGTCTTCATCAACTTGGGCATGCACCAGATCTACGTCGGCATCGAAACCTCCGGCGTTTATCCTCACCAAGTTATTGTTGCGGGAGAGGCCCCCCTTAGCGCCGCAAACGGTCCGCGTGGAGAACGCCCCGTCAGCAGCGTCGAGGTGATGGTCGCAGCCGGGGTGCAGGCGGGAGCAGCAGGCGCCGGATCAAGCAAGGATCCAATGACGGGAGTACAGGTGACCACAAAGGAGGCAGCTCCACCGCCCACCGAGGTAGATCCTTAGGCAGCTAACCCAGCCGAGGTGCAGGAGACGACCCCGAAGGCACCAAGGGTAAGATGGCCACCTCTGGAAAGACTAGAAAATATTCCCCAGACAACTATAGATAATCTGACTATGCCTGTAGCGCTGATACTTGATCCGGATAATGCTTAGGCAGAATTAGAAGAAACCAGGCAAAAAGTACTGGTAGAGGCAAAAAATGTGTCGGCATTGCGGGAGTCCTTAAACAGGACCCTGCGAGAATATGCTAAGGCGAATAAGCTTGATGTCGCCCCCGAGCGGGTTGATGAATTAAGATTGAGAGGGAAGAACCTCATGGATGATATCAATAAAGAGCATGAGACTCATAAGGCAGATTCAGTCGATCTAGGATTGCCGAGGTATAGCACCCCGGCAAAGAACCTAAGGGCGGCAAATGCCGCTGCACTAGAGTTAGAAGGACTGACCGGCAAAGCCTGGCAGAAATAGCAAGAAAGAGTGAATGAGCTGGTGCGCATTGCGAACCAGCAGAATGAAGAAATTCTTAGGACAGACCCGGCAAGGCCTGGTGCCTCACGTATGGTTCATTCGGCTGGTGCAGCACCCGCCCTATCAGTGGCAGCAGCATCCTCACCCGGAAACAATGCACGAAAAGACAGAGCAGTAACTTCGGGAAAAAGAAATAAGCAAATTGTTCCGTATGATCCGGCAGTAGCCGGAAAAGCAAATGAAAACAGAGGCAATGGGAGCCGAGGTATGGGTGGCGAAAGAAACCCTGGCCGTGCCGACAAAGGCAACGGAAGCCGAGGTAATGGGGACCTCGGAAGAGGAAATCATGAGAACAATATCCCGACAAGAGGAAGGAGGGATCCGTCGCCCAATACTCAGCCGAGATATGAACCTCGGCAGGAAAGATAAGTGAGACCAGCTCGCCACAATCAGGTGAATGAGAGGTACAATGATGGTTATTCAGATATGGAGTATGCATGGCATGGTGGAAATGACCATTATGGAATGCAGGAGAGAGTAGTGTACAGAAACTTGCCATCAAATGATGCAAGACTAAAACTAGACAGGTTATACCGGTCTGAATTGTTAGAGGAGCAAGGTCCGCCGGGTCCGGCGTGTTTCGGACCCCGGATCATGGGCGAGCCGCCTGTGCCGAATTTTCAGCTGGCAAGGGGCATGAAAACGTACAATGGGAGTACCAAACCACAAGATTGGTTAACTGACTATGCCACTATAGTAAAAATAGCTGGTGGAAACATGCGATGGGCAGTAAGATATGTCCCGCAAATGCTGGAAGGACCGGCCAGAGTATGGCTGAATAATCTGCCAGCGGGCAGTATCAACTGCTGGCTAGATTTTGAGGAGATGTTTGTCAGCAACTTTACCAGCACTTACAAGAGACCAAACAGGCCGCAGCAGCTTGCAATGTGCAAGCAAAGGCCGAATGAGACAGACAGAGAATTCTTGACTCGGTGGTGTAACCTCAGGAATTCATGCGAGGGAGTTATAGAATCACAAGCGATAGCTTGGTTCGCTCAAGGATGCCGTTATGCCAGTGTCTTGTGGCAGCGACTGCAAAGAGATATGCCAGCCACTTTGGCAGAGACCATCAGGATAGCGGATTCGTATGCATTGGGAGATCCGACGCAACCAGAGCTGATGTCGGCGGACCATCGGGAGCATCAAGATCAATATGCAAGAGATGCGGCCAGATCATCGAGGCGCAATGAGTTCAGAGGTAGAAGAAGAGAGGAAAGACCGGATTACAGATATGCCTCCAATCAGGTGGCAGCGGTAGTGCAAGATCAGCCGAGTCATGAAAACAGTCAGCGGCAGAAGAATGGTCCTCAACAATGGACACCAAGGAATGAAGGGAAGAGACAATGGACACCAGAACAGAAGAAGGAATGGCAGGAATGGCCGAAGTACACGTTTGAGTCCATGTTGGATCAACCGTGTAAGTTTCATACTCCAAACCCGGCCAAGCCGGCCAATCATACAACTCGGCAATGCGCCTGGATGAAAAATGCAATGGGGAACCCGACGGGCATGCAAGCACCTTCCCATCAGGCACATCAGCAGCAGCAGCCGCAGTTGACTGGGGCAAATGCACATCAGCTAATGTTACCCCCTCCTCCCCTGAGGTATGATAACTCGGACCGGAGAGATGCAGTGCATCAAGTGATAAATCAGGGTCAGGATGGAAGGATAAACCCTGGAAATAATGGACACAATGATTACAGGGAACATCATCAATCATACTGCGTGTTCACAACAGAACAGCAAGACATGCAAAGTGTACAGCGCCGGCATATGGAAGTGAATGCAGTTATGCCAGCACTACCAAGATATGTGCCTTGGTCAGATCAAGAAATAACTTGGAGCATAAAGGATCATCCCAAAATAATGCCGAATCCGGGGTCGTACGCACTCGTACTAGATCCGACATTTGTCGGACCGAGCATTAATGTAAAATTTTCAAAAGTACTCATTGACAATGGGAGCAGTATCAATATCATGTACAAGGATACAATGCATAAACTCGGAATATCGCAGAATATGCTGCAATCCACGAGAACCACGTTCCATGGAATAGTGGCGAGACTTTCGTGCGAACCCATTGGGAAGGTTCGAGTAGATGTGTTATTCGGCACAAGGGATAACTGCAGAGCAGAAAATTTGGAGTTTGAGGTGGTGGATCTAGAGAGTTGCTATCATGCTTTACTCGGGCGGCCAGCATTGGCCAAATTCATGAGCAGTTGCCACATAACTTACTTGAAAATGAAGCTACCCGGACCACAAGGGGTGATAACAGTAGTAGGAGATTACAGGAAGTCGATGGAATGTGCCTCTGTCGGATCAAACCTGGCCGAGTCATTGGTGATCACAAGAGAAAAAATAAGGATTCAAGAGGTAGCGGCTCTCGCTCAGTCGGTGCAACTGAATATGCCGGCATTGGCCAACCCACATGGAAGCGTTTCTTTACAGCCGACTAAAGAAACGAAAAAAGTCCAGATAGATGAGCAGTTCCCAGAACGCACCATCACTATTGGTGTCGGCCTAGATGCCAAATAGGAAGGCGAGCTCATCAACTTCCTCCGTGAGAATCGGGACATCTTTGCATGGTCAACTCAAGACCTGCAAGGTGTGCCGAGGGAGTTGGCTGAGCACTCTCTGCATGTAAGGCCATGAGCAAGGCCGATGAAGCAACCTCTCTGCCGCTTCGCCGAAGACAGGAGAAAAATAATAGGGGATGAGATAGCTCGGCTCCTTGCGGTCGGGTTCATCATGGAAGTGCTTTATCCGGATTGGCTATCAAACCCGGTGTTGGTAGAAAAGAGAAAGGATGATCCAAATGTAGCCGTCGTATGGCGAATGTGTATTGATTACACGAACCTGAACAAGGCGTGTCCCAAAGATCCTTTTCCTTTACTTAGAATAGATCAGGTCATTGATTTGACCGCTGGTTGTGAGCTGTTATCATTTGTAGACGCGTATTCTGGTTTTCACCAGATACTGTTAAATCCGGCTGATCAAATAAAGACTGCGTTTATTACCCCGTACGGGGCTTATTGCTATCGCACCATGCCATTCGGCCTGCGTAACGCAGGGGCAACGTACCAGAGATGTATGCAAAAATGTCTGCATGACTAGATAGGAAAAAATGTACAAGTATATATAGATGATGTGGTTATCAAAACCAAAGAGAACAAAACGCTACTGGATGATATTCGGCAGACATTCGCGAACTTGAGAAGGTTCCGAATGAAGATTAACCTGGAAAAATGCACCTTCGGTGTACCTGCTGGAAAACTACTCGGTTTTCTCGTATCTAGCCGAGGTATAGAGGCCAACCCAACTAAGATAAGAGCGGTGGAAAGGATCGAATTGCCGAGATGTCTACATGACGTACAGAAGTTCACGGGTTGCCTGGCCTCTCTTAGCCAATTTGTATGTCGGCTGGGAGAGAAGGCACTATCACTATATCAATTGATGAAAAAATTTGATAAGTTCATTTGGACACCACAAGCAGATAATGCATTTCATGAACTGAAGAAGATGTTGGTCACAACACCAATCCTGGCCTCTCCATTGTCAAAAGAGCCTATGTTACTTTACATAGCCGCCACAAACAGAGTGGTAAGTGTTGTGATCGTGGTGGAACGAATTGAAGATGATATCAGTACAAAGGCCGATATATTACCTAAGCGAGGTACTATCAGCCTCAAAGCAAAATTACCCATATTATCAAAAGATGGCATATGGAGTATACATGTCGGCGAAGAAACTTAAACATTACTTCGAAGAGCACCCGATCAAAGTGATCTGTGAAGCGCCCATAGCCGACATATTGAGCAACAAAGATGCAAGCAGCCGAATAGCAAAATGGGCAATTGAATTGTCACCTTACGCTCCGCAATTCGATAGGCGAGATGCAATCAAATCTCAGGTTGTGGCCGACTTCTTTGTGGATTGGGCCGAGGTACAATATGAGCCACCATTACCAGATCCGAATTATTGGACAATGCACTTCGACGGTTCCAAGCTGAGGAATGGCTTGGGGGCAGGGATAGTGTTAACCTCGCCAAAAAGAGATCAGCTGAAATATGTGCTGCAAATACATTTTGCCGCATCAAACAATATAGCCGAGTACGAAGCACTCGTCCATGGATTGAAGGTGGCAAAAGAGATTGGGATACACCGGATCTTATGCTACAGAGATTTAGATCTAGTAGTACAACAAGTATCAGGCAATTGGGATGCGCTAGATGCCAATATGGCCTTATATAGATTCCATGTGCAAAAACTCAGTGGATACTTCGATGGATGTGAATTTCATCATATACCTCAGGCAGAAAATGACGCCGCAGACACGCTGTCAAAACTCGGATCAACCAGGCAATCAATTCCCCGGGTATCGCCCTAGAGCACCTGAGAAAACCATCAATAACACCATCACCAGAGTCCGAATCCATATTTATTCCGGAGAAATCAAGAGAAGATAGTATGCCGATGGAAGTTGACAAAGAATGTAACCCGGAGTTTCCAAAAGTGAACCCGGCCGATGCACAGATGGATATGGAAAAATCCGAGGTGGTTATGTCGGCGGAAAATATGGAAATAGATAGTGAGATTATCCCAGAGAAAATCATGCCAACATGGGCGCAACCCATATTTTCCTTCCTTAAGGATGCGACTTTGCCGAATAACGAGGTACTGGCTAGACAGACAGTAATAAGAGCTAAAGCTTATACAATCATAAACAATGAGCTGTATAGAAGGAGCGTCACAAGCGTGCTGCAAAGATGTGTGGATTCGGTGGAAGGCTAGGAGATTCTCCTAGATATACATCAAGGAGAATGCGGGCATCACTCCTCGTCTAGAGCTTTAGTGGCCAAAGCATTCAAGCATGGATTTTATTGGCCAACAGCGTTGAAAGAGGCCAAAGAATTGGTGGAAAAATGTAATGGTTGCCAGAGATATGCCAGCAAGATACATATGCCATCGTCCGAGTTAAAGACGATACCAATTACTTGGCCGTTTTCTGTATGGTGCTTAGATATGGTGGGACCATTCAAGCCGGCCCGGGGCGGGATGACCCACATTTTAGTCATGGTCGACAAATTCACAAAGTGGATTGAAGTGAAACCAATAAAAAAATGCGATGGACCAACAACAGTAAAATTCCTCAAAGATATTATCTTGAGATATGGTTACCCACACAGTGTTATTACAGACAATGGCACAAACTTTGTTGAAGGGGTCTTTGTTAGATTCTGCCAAGAAAAACACATAAGACTAGATGTCGCCTCGGTGGCTCACCCAGCATCTAATGGGCAAGTAGAAAGATCTAATGGACTAGTATTGTCCGGAATAAAACCCCGACTCGTCGAACCACTGCAAAGGTCGGCAGGGTGCTGGATCGAGGAACTACCAGCAGTACTATGGAGCCTCAGAACTACCCCAAACATGTCAACAGGGTATACCCCATTTTTTCTGGTATATGGAGCAGAAGCCGTGCTTCCAGCCAACATAATACATGACTCGCCAAGAGTTACCCAGTATACAACCGCTGAGGTAAATGAGGTAGCTCGGCAAGATGATGTCGATCTGCTAGAAGAATCCAGGGAGTTGGCACTATCAAGATCAGCTATTTATCAGCAAGACTTACGACGATATCACATCAAGAAAGTCAATCCAAGAGTGTTTAAAGAAGGAGATTTGGTTCTTCGGCTAGTGCAATGCACATCCGGCATGCACAAACTATCGCCCCCATGGGAGGGACCATTCATTGTGAGCAAAGCATTGCATAATGATGCATATTACCTAATTGATGCTCAGTCACCAGAAAAGAACAAGGCAAACAAAGCCAGCGAAGAATCGAAAAGACCATGGAACATAGCTTTACTTTGTCCATTTTACTCGTAGGAGTCATCTATGATATGTTGTAATGTGACGCTTCAAGTCGAAGTATCGACTATGTATTAAACCTCGGCACCTTGAGCAGTGACTCGAGGACTGCCCTATGTTATTTCTCATTTTGGGTTATGTATTAAACCTCGGCACCTTGAGCAGTGACTCGGGGACTTCCCTATGTTATGTCTCATTTTGGGTTATTTATTAAACCTCGGCACCTTGAGCAATGACTCGGGGACTGCCCTATGTTATTTCACATTTTGAGTGATGTATTAAACCTCGGCACCTTGAGCAGTAACTCGCGCACTGCCCTATATTATTTCACATTTTGAGGTATGTACTAAACCTCAACACTTTGAGTTATGCACTTTGAGCAGTGACATGGGGACTGCCCAACGTTATTTTTTATTCCTGAATTATGTGTTAAGTTTCAGGACCTCGAGTAGGGAACTCGGGGACTATAACATATTATACCTTATCTCGAATTAGGCATTAAAACCTCGATTTCTAGAGCACTGACTAGGGAATTGCCCCATGATGGTCACCTGTTACAAAAATGGGTATTAAACTTCGTCACCCCGAACGATAGGTCAGAAGCTACCTTGAACGATATTATTTCGCTTTCCCCAAATATGGGCTTCGAGATTTATAGCTCGGATAGAGATCAAGAACACAATGATTGAGTCGTCGAATTTATAATGGCCAGGCAATATTAAACGCCGAACTAAGGTGGGTCAAATGAAAACACACAATCCGAACTTATGAGATTGAAGGCCACCAAAGCAAAGATTTAAACCAACAAGATCTGTTTAGACAGACTAATAACGATCACCATCATATGTTCCTCAGCGGCAAAAGGAAAAAGGGGTTCATACCACACAGAAAGTCAGACAATTGTTTCACACACATCATAGGCTCGGCATACCGGGGATAAGAAATAACTTAAAGTTTTTTGAACCTAAGGGGCAGCGACTTGGTCAGGCACTCGGCGCTCCGAGGTAGACGGCACCTCGGCCGAAGTTACTTCGCCCTCCACAGAACCAATAGCGACTTCGGGGGAAGCCCGAGGCTATTGAGAAATGTTAGGTTGAGCTTGAGAGTGCCCAGTCCCTTTGGAAGATGATCGCGCATCGCCCTCCCCATCCGAGCTAGCGCTGGAATCACCAGAGTTGTCCGAGTCGCCCTCACCCTCGTCCTGATCAGCCGAACTATTATCAGAGGCATCTTCGACTTCGATGTCATCCGCTGGGTTGGGAAGAAAACTCGGTCCTTCAATCCAGTTATGCACATCAGCATACTCAACAAGCTAGAAAGCACGAGCTTGTCGGCGAGCGACGAATTCTGGATCCTCAACCCAACGGGAGCCAGTGCGCAAGTTTATCAAGGTATCGAGCGAAATATCCTCGTACCAAGACATAATGACTGTGAGCGCCATATCAGCACCAGCCCGTCCAGCGGATTCCCTCCGAAGATTTAGCTGGTTCTGGGATGCCATTAATCTTTCCACCAATATCTTGATCTCATCAATATCAGGAGTTCCAAAAGTATTCGGCCAGAGAACATGGTAGGCCCGAATGGTTGCCTGCACCAAATCCCTGCCCATAATCTTCATCGGACTAACGACAACCAAGAAGTCTTCCATCGAGTATTCTAGGATCGCATCTGCGGGGACACCTCGGCGCACGCGAGCATTAATCACCGCTCTAGAGCTCACGGGCTTAGCTTCTGGAAAATAGTCTACGCAAAATAAAAGTATATCGGTCAAAAGTAAGAAATAAAAGAAGATAACTCGGCCACGGTCAGAGACTTACGATGAATATAGCTCAACATTTTCTGAATATCTTGAGCCCAATCAACCTTGGTCTTCTCAAAGCGAGTGATTTCCTCGCTCATCGTTCGTGTATTAAGTTCGGCAGCCTCAAGGAGTTCTTTATCCTTCTGCAATTGCAGACTTAGCCGATTCTTCTCTTCGGAGAACTCCTGATCAACTTTCTCTAACTCAGATTTCTAAGAAAGCTTGAGGGACTCCACCTCGGCGCGCAAGCGAATTATCTCGTCATCTTTCTCTTTCAGCTGCGCCGAATGAGTAGCGGCTTGTTCTAAAAAATGCAGCATCATATCGGGCATGGGTATGCATTCTTGATGTGATGCTGCAAGAGTTTGTAACTCGGCTATACCAAATCCAGAAGGTTATAAGAAATCCGGGATAAATCTCGAACGGGAATGAGTAAAGAGAAAGGATAACTAACCTTCTAGGGCCTTGACTTTCTTCTCAAGACGGATATTAAGATTGTTGATATTACCTGTTTACCAGCAAAATGAGCTAGCACCTCAAGTCAAAAGTATTAAGAGCTTTAGGGACAATACAAAAGTTTGTTAAATTACCAGCTTTCTTCACCATGGGAACAACCTTATCATACTTCTCTTGCAATTTCTTGTGTGCGAAAAGCAACCTTTGGAATTCGGCGGTCCGCCGATCATGAGCAACCTAAGCGACAAAATAAATTGAAGTGAGATATTCGAAGCTAAGATAGATCCGAATCAAGCAAAAGCTTAACTCGGATCTAGGTGGTTGCATATTCGAACACTAAGACAGATCCGAATCAAGCAAAGCTTAACTCGGATCTAGGTGGCTGGATGTTCGAAGCTAAAACAGATCCGAATCAAGCAAAAGCTTAACTCGGATCTAGGTGGCTGGATATTTGAAGCTAAGACAGATCTGAATCAAGAAAAGCTTAACTCGGATCTAGGTGGATGGATATTCGAACACTAAGACAAATCCGAATCAAGCAAAGCTTAACTCGGATCTAGGTGGCTGGATATTCGAACACTAAGACAGATCAGAATCAAGCAAAGCGTAACTCAGATCTAGGTGACTGGATATTCGAACACTAAGACATATCAAAATCAAGCACAACCTAACTCACATCTAGGTGACTGGATATTCGAACACTAAGACGGATCCGAATCAGGCAAAGACTAATAAAGCTTCCAAACGAATAAAAAGTTATTCGGTTGCAAGCTTCGGGGACTAGAGTATATATAATATCATTCGAATAACTAATCAAATGTCAATAAAAACAATTACCTCGTTCATCTTATCGCTGTCAAGCACGATCTTGGCAGCCAGATGCAAGCGACTGCTGATGTCGGAGAGTTGAAATGGCTGACTGCTTGGATTGCCCTCGATCTGATCAGCAGCGTTCCAATTATTGGCATACTCAACCAAGGAGCCGAGGCTGTTCCCACTCTTAGTACGAGTCAGGACTTTACCTCGGACGCGTTGTGTAACCACTGTCGCCGCGGGACTCTTGTGGAGAGTGAGCTGAGTATCAGCGGCCGGGGTGACAACGGTCTTAGCAGAGGAAACCCCCTTGCGGAGCGCATCAGCAACCCCCTTTCTGAGATGAGGGAGATTTGGTGACGACGACCTTCTTAGCCTTAGAAGAGGCGTCGGCAGGAGCTGTTACCTCGGCACTAGGGGTGGCGTCCTTGGAAACAAGAGGAACTATAGTTTCTGAGGGCGCCGAGATGGTGATATCCTTGGCTGGAGTTGGAGTTGTGGTTGAAACTGTGGGGGACAAAGGAGTCTCGGAGGAAACTCCGGGGTTCACGACGGAGGCAGCGGGTTCGGTAGGAGGATCTACTGTCCGAGTTACGTTGGCATCAGCAAAAGAAACCACGGGTGCATCTTGCCGAGGTGATGTTTGACTCGGAGCAGGAGGAGAGTCCACGCGAGCAGGACTAGGAACTCTGGTATCTTTAGGAGGCGGAGGAGAAGGCAGCCGAGTTGTATGACTCGTCATGCTTGGACCACTGGGCTTAACAGAAAGAGGAGCGCTGCAAAAGCACAGAAAGTCAAATCAAAAGACAGAAAAAGAGAAACAAGAAATACAAATGAAAATGAGCGTACCCAGTAACTCCGGACATAGTTTTACGCTTCGGAAGGTGCTGGGATGACTTTTTAGTTCACTTCTTGGGAGCGGCTTCGGAGGCACCTATTGGAGCAGCACGCTTCCTCGAGGTAGCAGGAGGTTGAGAGGCGAGAGGCTCGGCGTCGTGCACCTGACCGACCTGATTAGCTGGGGAAGTAGAAGCCGAAAATGCATAAGAGATAGTCATTGCAGCGACTACCTCAAGAATTTGGACGTCATCCGAATCACCTTCCTCCCCGTGAGTCGAGGTCTTCCCACGGGCGCGAGCCGGAGCGAGGTCTGACTTGGGAACAAACTCCTCCGAGTTAGGCTCCCCGCTATCCGGGGTGTTTCGATCTGCGGTCCACGGGAGGGCCAGAACCTCGGCATCTTCAATCTTCTGCTCCGCAAATCTCTGCAAGAAAAGAAACAAAGAGGAATTAGCAGAAGGAATCACAAACGCAATTGGGGGGCAAAACGTAAGTGCGTGAACTTACCTCGGGAGGCGGATTCCCGCGGGTGAACGGCTTCAGTCCCCAGGTCCAGTCCTCCGGCATCTCCGTCTTAAAGATAGCTCAGACACGCTTGAAAATAAGATAATCGAGCTCAACCGTTGAGACTCGGTTGGGATCGAGGGGACCGCTCATATAGCAGAGCTTGTGCGTGCGTTGCTGAAAAGGGCAGATTCGGCTGCTGACGAAGGTGGTCATCAGATCCTCGCCACGTAACCCGGCGCGGGTCAGCTCCTTCAGCCGAATCTCAAAGGCCTCGGCCAAAGCATGGATCTTCCTGGGGTTGTAGGTCCAGTTACTCTTGGAAGGGGGCCGATGGAGAAAGCATGGAGCCGAATCTTGTCTTCCTTTCCGGTATTCTTGACATAGAAAAATGATCTATGGCACTTCTTGCAAGATTCGAGACTGGCGACACGAGGAAACTCGGATTTTCTCCGAGGAGTTATGGACGCGGCCCCATACTGGGTAAGTAACTTCTCAGATGGCTGGAGGGATTTGTCTGGGACGATGTTAGAACAGATCTGGAAGAATTTGGACCATACGTGCACAGACGGCCAGAGGCCAAAGTATCCTTCCGAGGCCGAGATAAAAGCAGATAGGGAAGCAATGGCATTAGCCGGAAGATGATGCGGCTGAAGGCCAAAGTAATCGAGAAATTCCCTAGCGAAATCGCTAAGGGGAAGACCGAAACCCCGGGCAAAGTGAGACATGAAGACGACATATTCGCCATCGTTGAGTACGGGGGACGATTCGCTGCCGGGTAAGCGACAGTTTACCTCGGCAGGAATCCGGCGAGTTCTAATTAGCCACTCGATCTCACGACGAGTGACCGAGGAACCCTGCCAGGAGCCCCGCTCTGGACCAGACGCTACGTCGTCATCCTCGACTAGCGCGCCGCTAACTGAACTCGACGTAGGGTCGCCGGAGGAATCCACAAAAGAGGAACTAGCGGCGGAGCAAAGCTTGGAGGTATAGGGCCCCGTCGTGGGTCTAAGAAAGAACGGCGGAGGAGCGGAAAAGAACCGCCAGGAGAAGTCTAGAAAATGGCAGATGCGTCTAGGGAGAAATCTAGGCAACGGGACCGCAGAAAAACTCATCGGCGGTGGCGCCGGAGCAAATGCAGGGGGGCGGGGGTCGACGGAATAGAGAACCCGTGGCCTCGCCGTCGAAGATTTCGACGATGGCGCAGCCGCGGAAGCACGAGCAGACACACGAGCGTGAGGAGGAAGAACGGCAACAGCGAGCGAAGGGGGAAAGTGAACCCTCTAGCCCCGTGCCCCTCTTTATAACCGCGCGGCCTTGGTGATAGTGGGATCGTGCGTGCGGGCGATAACCTTGTAGATCGTGCGTGCAGCGGAACTGCTCGTGGCTGAGTGGATCCACACCAACGACCACACGACGCAGGAGAGGATCAGGCCTCCTGACCGATGCGGTGCGCGAGGCGTCGCAGTGTCGACGCGACAGGCGCAGTAATCACTGTAGCGCTGTCAGCGGGAACTGTAGAGGAACAAAAAACTAGAGAAATAATGATGAGTGTTACACGTAGGATGAGGTGTACACAAGAAGCTACACGGATACCTCGAATAGGAGAAAGTAACTCGGAAATGGGGAGAAATGAATATTGGGAAACTGATGTGGCCCGGCCGAGGTACGGACGGGACCACACCAGCTTCGGGGACTAATGTTGGGGAGGTGACCCCGGATAGGGTCAAGACGGGGAAAGCCAAAAGGAGTTTCCCCGGTCTTATGCCGAGTTACTGTTTATATCGGCCGAATCATGTAAAGGTCGACCGAGATGAGCATGACCATGACATTTACAAAAGGGGCTGTACGTTACTCGGCCGACGTACGAGTTAAGTCGGCCGGGCAAGTCCGAATAAGCCATAATGCAGGTGAAGGCCGAGCCAAGTTAAGCGAGGCAGGGCCGAATAACATGAAGCTTGCAGGAGAAGGAGGAACCTAAAGTCAAACCCTAGCCTCGGGCTAGGAAGAATCTGAACGGTGCCAAGCGCAAAGGACAAGGCGCAGAGCAGCAGAAGAGCAGAAGGAGGTCACGGAGGTGACATTCCTGGATATTGAGGCATGAAGGTGGGGCTCTCTGGAACTTTGCCGTCATTAGAAGGGGGACACGGAAAGGAGCTCGCCGAGTTACTATATTGGGACAAGCATATTCCTCGAATATGCTTGCCACGTCATCCCTAGAGGAGCCAAGGCACCCCTTTATAAGGGGAAGCTTGGACCCTTGAGGAGGGAGGGTCTGATTCTACACCGTTAGGCTTGTAAAGTTCATCTTCTCTTCATGCGTACAGCTCAAGGAGCACTTGTAGTCCAAGAGAGGAGAAATAAAGATCTGTATGTTAGTCGTTCGCGTGTATAAATAACTACATCTTCCCTCCCCAGATCCCTTTAGCATCCATTGGCCCCATACTTTAGCCTACCCATGGCAACTGCCGTGCCACCACCACAACATGAGCCAACAAGAAAGAAAATAAATGATACAAAATACCCGTAAGCTTTTTTTTCTTTTCCTTTCAAACCTCAAAACGTGTTGCTACTGACCAGAGCTCGGTTTGCCAAAACCAATTTAGATCTACTTGATGCTCCCAAAGTGATGTCAATACTGATAAACAAGATCCATCATATAATAATAGATTGCAAACTAAAATAAGAAATGCAAAAAGTAAAAGGTGAGACTTCTCATTAATATTCCATAAAGGCACTCACACCAAGGGATACATAGATAATCAAATAAAGGAGAGATACGTCCACATGCAAACCAAACTATAAGATAACCTCTCTACCAATGATATGAATCCACTAAAAAGGTAAAAGATAAATATAATGATGGTGATACCGCGACACTCCCCCAAGCTTGGAACAAGCCAAGGGGATGCCAAACCTGACGACGAATTACTCCATCGGTGGTGGTGGTGTTCTCTTGATAAGCTCTTCAATAAGTTTCTTCAAATCCTCAATCTCAAAGGTCAGAGTACGAATTAACTCTGAATTCTGCTCAATGCGGTTCATGATCATGTCGGGACTAGAATTCCAGTCCTTGTTATTCTTTCCCCACTCTTCTTCTTTAGTGTGGTCCTTCCCTGCATGTTTAGAATGAGTGGTACGAGGAGGAAGTGTTCGTGGAGCGAGGATATGACGCGGAGTTCTCCCTCCTGTGGAGATCCGTGCAGTCCTCCTAAGCTTGGTAGGTTTCGCCACCACTCCAATGCTTGCGACAGTAGTGTGGGTGTACGGTTGCTTGTCCTCCTCCATGTCTTCTTCATCCCCTACCAAAATCTCCTCCTGCTTGGGGTTTTGAGGATCATCTTCCTCGGGCTTCTTGCCTTTGTCGTTGGCGGGGACTATGGTGCTCTAAACTTGAGAAGATTTCCTGACAGAAACATATAGTAACGAAAACACGACGAGAACACGATGCATGAACCTCGGGGGATCCGGAGGGTTTATATTACGAAGTTTCAATGCATAAGGAAGGTACTGGTACAAAAACGAGGCGGAGACGGAGCTCGGGGGCTCACACCCCCCTCAGGCGCGGCCAGCTGGGGCCCGCGCCTGGGGTGGGTGAGGTCACCCTGGACTCTGTTTCCTTCTCCGTTCCGCCTCGTAATCTTCCATATGTATTAAAAACATCAAAAATATAAAAAGATTAGGCTTTCACAAACTTTCTGTTTTCACCACTTTTACCTATTCAAAGACGGACTCTGCAGACTCCTTTTATCCTTCTCCTGAAAATTCCTTTCCTCACAAGGAAATACACAAACTTCAATGGCAACATTAGTTTAAGCAAAAACAATAAACCTTTAGGTTCACACTTCAACTGAAATCCATCAAAACAAAAGCTTTTGTAAGAGGCAAATGCAAATGATAGCAGAAATTTGTCAAAACAGACCAGCAGGTAAAGACTGATTTTTTAGAAAACCTTATGTTGCTCAAATAAAAAAGTACAAAACTAATGAAATCTGGGTAATAACTTGGAGAACAGGCACAGAAAAATTCAGCTACATACGACGTACTGAGCTCCCTCGAGAAATTTTACAATGCAGCACAAAAAAATCTGTCCCAGGACAGCCACTTTTCACAACTCCTCTACTTCACAAAAGTAGTTGAACTTGACACAAAAACCAAAAAAAAAGGATAAGGAGCGGTTATTACTGAGGTAATAACTTCCAAGACTCGACAAAACTCTTGGGTTATCTCCCAACAAGTACCTTTCTTTAATGCCTTTAAGTTAGGCTTGAAATTTTCAAAGATGCTCACAAAGGAGATAAATATTTGGAGTGAAAGAGAGCATCAGGAAGCAAATATCCAACACATTTGAGTATAACCTACTTCCTATGCATGGGAATATCATGAGAAAACAAATTGTTGAAACAAAAAGCCACTAGCATAGGAAGACAAAATAGATGCAACTTCAAAGCTTTCAACATAAAACGGGGAAACTTAACATTATTGAGATGCATAAAACCATGTTTCCCTCTCATAATAACATTCAGTAGCACTTTGAATAAAGTTGACAATATAACTATCACTGGCAACAACTTTATCATCAGAATAAGCATACTTACAGTCATCACAAAGAGGTCCAAGGTCATAGACTGGATCAATAGAAGCAAGTTGTTCCATCCTGAAATCTTGATTAGGCAAGCTATTTTCACAAGGAGCTTTAGCAAATTTGGAAAAGTTAAAATCATAAGAATCTCCATCAAACTTAGTTAAAACGTTATCCTTCTTACAATCTATAATAGCTCCACAAGTGTTCAAGAAAGGTCTACCGAAAATGATAGGACAAGTTTTGCTAGCTGCTGAATTAAGCACTAGAAAATCAGCAGGATACTTAATCTTACCACAGAGAACCTCCACATCTCTTACAATGAAAATGGGACATATGATTTCCTTATTAGCAAGGTGAATAACCACATCAATGTCCTCAAGCTCACAAGGACCAATCTCATGCATAATTTCCCTGTAAAGCTCGTAAGGAATAGCACTAGAACTAGCACCAATATCACATAAACCATAGTAGCAATGATCACCAATTTTAATAGAAAGCACAGGAACACTAGCTTTTCTAGCTTTACTAGGATGAGAGCTAATATTAGAAGCATCTTCACAGAAGACAATGTGCTCATCCTCTATATTTCTAGTGAAAGGGTCTTTCACAGTTGCTACCACGGGTTCATTACTCAATTGCTCATCAAGCTCCACAGTTTTCATTGTACCTTTATTATTTGCACTAATAATCATAGAATACTCCTTTACTTTAGCTGGGAAAGGAACTTTCTTAACATGAGGTTCATGCACAATATGACTACTAGTACAAACTTCAGTACTTCTAACACGAACATGACTAACAACATCTTTATAAGGAGCATGGTACTTATTCCACTTCTTTTTGGGAATTTCTATGTAAGAGGCAAAGGCCTTAAAACAGTTGGCAATACTTTGAGAGTCAAGACCAAAATCATTACTAATATCACGGAAGTCATCAGTTCCCATAAAAGATTTAATGCAGTCATAATCATAGTTTATACCTGACTTTCTTCCTTTGACATTCTCCCAAGCTTCAATGTTCTCTTGAATACTGTCCAGTAGATGCCATTTAGCTTCTTCCTTAATACGTGTGAATGATCCAGCACAAGAAGCATCTAGTAAATCTTTATCATGAAGAGAAAGCCTAACATAAAAGTTATTGATAATAATATTGTTAGGGAGTTCATGAATAGGACATTTAAGCATTAGTAACTTCAATCTCCCCAAGCTTGAGATGTGCTCTCTCCATCACGAGGCCAAAAGTTATATATCAGATTCTATCCTTATGAATCTCATTGGGAGGATAAAATTTAGAATAAAAGAGAGATGCAATTTCCTCCCATTCCATTGATTGTCCACTCTTCAGCAAATTATACCATTCTTCAGCTCTCCCTTTCAAGGATAGGCAGAGTAACTTCTTCTTCACCTGTTCAGTTGTGATACTTGCACACTTAAACAACCCGCATAATTCATGGATAAAAAGCAAGTGATCACCAGGATGGACAGTTCCATCCCCTAAATAATAATTATCCATAACACGGTCAAAAATACTTGTAGGTATCTTAAAAGGATCTATCTCATTAGGTGGTGGTTCATCTACTACCCTAACAGTGGTAGTAATTTTCCCAAACAGAAAACCAAGTGGGTTATCCATATTAGAAACAAAGCAATAAACAGAAACAAAAGCAATACTTACAGTCGAAGTTTCCTTTACCAGTTCCACTCTTCAATAGCACTTCACTCCCTGGCAACGGCGCCAGCGAATAGTCTTGATGACCAACAAGTATAGGGGGTGTATCACAATACTTTCAATAAATAGGAGTGTCAATCCCAATGAGGAGCAGAAGGTGTTGACTAGTGGTATGGAGCAGGAACTAAACGAACTACTCACGAGACATCATATGGATCAATATCAAAGATGATACGATAATGGATAACAATCTAAACATAAACAATAATCCAATGGTTCCACTCACAAGCATCAACTACAATAGTAATCAACACCGGGAAAGTTTCCCCTAAGAACTAAAGCAATATCCAACACAATTGTTACAGGGTATGGAGTAATGATGATGATGTGGATGATGATGATCCCGATGAAGCCTAGCTTGACGATGGTGTTGATGGCGACGATCTGCCCTCTCCGGGAAGGAATTTCCCTGGCAGAAATATGTCTGCCAGAGAGATCTTTCTCTCTCAGTGTTTTCCGCCCCGCAGAGGCGGCGGAAATCTATCTGTGGTCGCCCCCTGGTGTTAGGGTTTCATAAGGAAGATATAGGCGAGAGGGCAGAGTCGGAGCCGAGCACGTGGGCCACACCTGCCCTAGGCGCGGCCCAGGGTGGACCCGCGCCTAGGGGTTGTGGCCCCCCTGTGGCCCTTCTCCGCCTCCCCTTCTGGCTTTCTCTGTCTTCTGGAAAAATATAATTTTCCCATATTTTTTTGGTATTTTTCTGATCTTCGCGAAATTGCATCAAAACACCTCTTTTTCCATCAGAATCCAGACTCCGGCAGTTCATCCTCCAAGAATCATCCAACATGCATAAACATATGAAAAGACATAAGTAATACCTCATAATATGACATATATCAAAGAATAGAGGCAAATTATGATATAGAATGGTGATGCAAATTGGACGTATCAACATGGAGGTGCCACAATTCAAGGTTGGCATGGTCTTCTCTTGCATGGAAGAGATAAGAAAAGAAATCAAAGCATACATCATAAATGAAAGAGTTAGGCTCCACAAAATGAGAAATGAGAAAAATAGAATTCATGTTGTGTGCAGAGGAAAGTGTGCAACAGGTGTGTGCACATGGTTCATAAAGGCATCAAAGGATACCAGGACAGAAGCTGTGATAGTGAGAAAATATTGTGGTGCACACAGATGTGAAAGAGTCTGGGAGCTTAAGGCAATGACATCCTCATTTCAAGCAGATTACTTCATAGATGAGTTCAGAGATAATCAAAAGATGGATTTCCAAACATTTTCAACTAAAATCCAGAAAAAAATTCAACCTGACTCCCAACATATGGAAGTTAAGAAGATCTAGGAAGAAGGCTCTGATCCAAATACATGGTGATGAGGCAGGACAGTTCAGTTTGCTGTGTGACTATGGCCAGGAATTGAGGACAAAAAACCCTGGTTCAAAGTTTTTCCTTACCACAAATCAGTCCACTAAAGATGGTGAGGTGAAGGAATATTTGGCTACATTATATTGGTCCTATGCTCCATGAAAAGGGACTTTCTTGAAGGGTGCATGCCTTTCATTTGCATAGATGGTTATCACATAAAAACAAGGTACAAGGGGATTTTGATAACAACAGTGGGCATTGATCCCAATGATTGCATATACCTTCTAGCTTTTGGAGTTGTTGAAGTGGAATGTACAAGTTTTTGGGAGTGGTTCTTAACCACATTGAGAGATGACTTGGGCATCACCAACACATCCACATTTACAATAATGAGTGACAAGCAAAAGGGCCTCATTAAGGCAGTGAAGAAAGTATTCCCAGATTCTGAACACAGATTCTGTGTTAGGCATTTGTACCAAAACTTCTAGAACAAGCATAAGGGGAGACACTAAAAAATGATCTATGGGGCATAGCAAGGGCAACAAATATACCTCAATGGAAACTAAGGATGGACAAATTGCAGGAAGACAACCAAGAGGCATGGGCTTGGGTTGAGGAATTGCAACCAAATTCATGGATAAAATCTTTCTTTAGTGATTTCCCAAAATGTGATATGATTTTGAACAACCATTCTGAAGTGTTAAATAGCTACATTTTAGAGGCAAGGGAAATGCCTATGCTTTCCATGTTGGAGAATGTGTTCCACAAGATGATGCATAGTATTATTGTCAACAACAAGGAATCTGAAGATTGTCCTGGAACAATTTGTCCAAAATTAAAAATAAATTGGACAAGTACACTAATTGGAGCAGGAACTGTCCAGTGTCCATTGCAGGTGGATCGATCTTCAAAGTGTCTTCATCAGAAGTTGTAGGAGGATATATTGTTGATCTTTAGGCAAGGACTTGTGACTGCAAAAATGGCAGCTAAGTGGTATACCCTATCATCATGCAATTGCTTGCTGTAGAGAGGAAAGAATTGAGCTTGAAACACTTGTTCATAGCTTTTATTCAATTGAGTCACACAAAAGGGCATATGCACACTATTTGTATCCACTATTAGATGCCATTGGGAGAAAATGAATGCAGTGGTAGTCCATCCACCACTGTTTACCAAAGTTATGGGTAGGCCTAACAAGAATAGAAAGAAAATACCAGAGGAGAAGGAAAAAGATGGTTCCAAGGTACTCACTAGGGCTGGCCCAACAATGCATTGCTCTATATGTGGAAATGCAGACCACAATAAGAAATGGCATGTTAGATACATGGAAAAGATAGCCAATGCATTGTTCAATGAGGAAGATCAAGAGCAAGGAGATGAAGTTCTCAGTGATAATGGGGATGGACCTGACCAGCCACACATTCTCCAGGTTTGTTCAATTAATTATCAATGCATTGTTCAATGAATTTTCTTTGTTAGTATAATGCTCACTTAAAATTATATGCTTACATGAAAATATGTGCTAACCTGAAATTCTTGTTGCATAGCACATTATCCCTCAAAATCCTAATCCTCAAAATGATCCAAGCAATCAAGTCCACATGATGGTATATATGATGGGCCAGGAGGTTATCTTCTTGTGCTCTTTAAATTTTCACACTGAATTTTAGTAGTCAAGCATAATTACTTGCTTAGTTGTTTGTTACTGCAAGCTTCATTTGTACCACTTCAAAGGGAAAGTGGCCCATTACCAGAGGAGAGTTTATTTGTTGCTGCTGCAAGAGATGCTATGCCAGCTAGGAGAGGAAGAGTAACTACTGCTCAGACAAGAGGGAGTTTGAGGGGAATAGGAAGAGGAAGAGTGACTGCAACAGAAAGATATTGTTCACCATCTGAGAGAGTGAGTGCATCAGCTAAAAGGGGGAGAGGGGATGCATCAAGAGATAGAGGAAAAAGAGAAGCTGTCATGGTGGTGGCACGACAGATGCCATGGCTAGGCTAAATGTGGGGCCAATGTGTGCTAGCGGGATCTAGGGAGGGATGTTGTAGTGTTTCTACACACGAAGAACTTACTCATGATCTTTCCTTAGAACAACAATGGTTACACTTGATCCTTGAGCTGTATCAGAGGGATAGGAGGAAGAAGCTCTCTATTATCCTCTAACTGTAAAATGAATCGATCCCCGTACTAGGAGGTCCTGCCTCACCTTATAAATAGGTGGTCAGGTTACATTAGGGCTGACGTGGGTGGCATATTCCTTGAATATGCTCATCCCAAAGTGGTAGTTCGGTGGGAGCCTTTCACTGTCTCCCTTCTATAAACGGCAATAACCTAGAGCCCACGGCATGTGAGCGTTGAGCTCTGGGACCGTCACCTCCGTGACGCATCTTCTGCTCTTCTGTCCCTTTGACCGTTGTATGTAGCGCTTGGCACTGTACAAATTCCTGGGGGAGAGACAATACACAGTGTTGACTTCGGGGCTCGTTCTCTCATTCTCGAGCAAGCTTCCCTATGACTCGGCCTCGCCCTGAATGACTCGGCCAAGCTCACACCTGCAAGTATAAATCATATTAGATACCGCGCCGACATATGTTATATGTCCACCGAGTCAAGCCTCAGTTGCTTAACTCGGGCTAATCCGGTCCTTATTCGGCCAACATTTATATAACTCGGCTAGGTCATCCTTTGACCCGGTCAAGATCTTGGTGGGCCTTGCCCTTTTACCTTAGCTTGGCCCTACCTGGGGTCATGCCCCAACATTAGTCCCGGAAGCTGGTGCGATCTCGGCGACTTTAGTCGGCAAGGCCACAACAGGTTCATGTTTATCTGGAATTTGAATCCGTGTTGCCGACTTATCTCTCAGTCGGCTGTTTTTCGAGAGGTACCTTGATTACTAATGTAACATCCCAAAAATATCGATCAAGGTTATCAATTCCAATCACCGAATTTAGGGTTAACAAAAACTTTTATTAATTAAAATCATTATAAATGCATATGTGTATGTGATGATTGTATGAATGCATGAATGGACTTTTGTGATTATTGTGAATATAAAGGAATGGTTTAAATATGAAAACAACATTATCTAAATCAAATCCAAGCAGAAACAAATCAAGAGAAATTCAAAAACAAACAAAACAAGCAAATGGTCATTTTTGCCAATCTTGCTCACTAGACCACTTTGAGTGTTTCTAGTCCAATATTTCAAACAGAAACAAATCCATTTATTTTCACCCCTTTCTAGACCAAGTGAAAGTGAACCCAAGCCCACCTTTCAAACGCACAGAAACATTTGGCAACCCTATTCAAATGACAATTCAAAATTGAATCTATATCATATGGGAAGATCACCATTCTCAAAACCCCACCAAACCAGTTCACATTGACCATTCTAAGCAACCAGAGACTACATAGTATGTGAATAGTACACCCACCAAGTTTCACTCAAAAATTCAAATTCAAATCCCTTGCGGCCATTTCATTAAACACCTTCCGAACACAAATCAAATAAAACATCAAGCACTATAGTGAGCAGTGTTGTGCCTAACTTGTCTCCTCTCTAGCTCACACTACACTCTCAGTAGATGATTTAGCTTATTTAACAAGCCCTAGCTCACTCTAAACTTGACAATGTCATCAATGGTGACCATGCCCGAACCCAACTTGCCACCCCAATGTCGACAGCAAGCTAGGAGCCTCACCAAGCCTAGCCACCTTGTCTAGGACATAAGCCACCGTCCACCGCCATCCGTTGTCCAACGCCTGAGCCTTGCCAGCCATTGGACCACACGGAACAAGCACGCCTAGTCTCTCTGCGACCATGCCGAGAGCGCGCCAGAGCGCCACGCTCGACATGCTCGCACAAACCGCGCCCCGCCTTTGCCGCTTGCGTGTGTGATCACCATTGCCCCAGGAACCGCCTGGACATGCCCGTTCGCCGCCGCGAGGACCGTAGACGTTGTGCGCCACTAAATTTCCCATCAGACCCGTCCAGAGCATCGAAGTGTTCCGACCAATTTGCACCGCCCCACGCCTAGCCACCATGCCGTTGAGCTTCACCAGGAGGCAACACACCGTCCCCTACCCCCAGCCATGCCGTTAGCTCACTGTGACGATGACCATGATGAGCTCCACCCGCACCCTTCGGTCCCCTCGCCGCACTATAAATAGAGGCCGCCCCCATTCGATTTCAGCACACCATCTCACTCCCCTCTCTCTCAGAACCACCCCACCTCATCCCCGGAGCAAGGAGAGCACCAGGTGGCCGAAATTTCGCTGGAGCTTGCCGCTGCTGGAGGAGAAGGGCACTATCGATTGGAGCCTCCCTAGGAGGAGCCACCAGTACCAGGAGGATCCCTGTTATCGAATTTGTCATTCGCCCCCATCGCCGACCATCACCGGATCCCCGATGAGCCACCACTGACCCCCACTGGTCGCGCTAGGGTTCGACCTCGCCGTGTTCTGTTCAGACGTGGAGGATGAACCTCATCCGTAGATCTTACTTCTAATCCTACGGCCCAAACCACCCCGTACCCCTTCGCACCCCCTATATCACTGACTGGTGGGGATAGACACTTAAACCCGCTCGCGCGCGCTGTGCACAGTGGGCCGGCCCAGTTACACTCCCGCGTGACCCAGTAATTCAAACTTAGGTTTTCCATTTAGTTTCAAACTTAGTTCTGTATCTAGATTCAAAATTCAATCTAGAGAGATTCACTGAACTAAATTGCATGAAACTAATTTTGCTAGAAAGGTAATGAAATTCTTAATCAAAACCATTTGAAATTATAGATCCCCTATAGTAAAAATAACAATGTAGAGAGTTTTCTGCATTCAAACATTTTTCAAAATTCAACCATAAAATCTCTTGAGTTCATTCAAACTCTCAAAAATCACATTTAACAAGGCCTTTCTGAATATATAAAAATATCTAGTTTTACTTGCAGTAATAATGGACAAGCAATAATAGAATGCCCCATAGGCATTTCTAGTCGATTTATTTAATTAAAATAAAAAGGTTAAACCTTATTAAATTTTGACACCACTTTAAATCACATTCCCAAGTACTGAAATATGTGGTGATGACATGTTTCAACATGATCCCATGTTTTAGTTGGAGAATATTAAATCTTAAGTAGTTTTTCAATGAGTAGAAATTACTTTTTCTAAAATGAAAAAAATAATACTATTGCCTTAAACCTTGTGATGTTTGTGATGATGCTAGATCATCTAGTGTGAACCTTTAGGTGCCAAATAGAAGTAGTTAAGTATTGTTTGGTGATTGTGTACTCCGTATTTATTTATAGACGCTAGTACCGAGCAAGGATACGAAGAGGAAGGAGGATACTATGAGGAAGAAGCCGAGGAGAACTTCAACCACTGCATTGCATAAGGAAAGCTTCACAAAACAAGTGACTTTGCAAGCTAACACTTGCATGATACTATGCAAACTAGATGCCTTAGACATATGTGATTATACCACTTGATGATACCAAATCCCAATTTTACTTGCAAGCTTAATTATTTTATTTCTTTATCAAAGCTCTTTATTACTCTTACTTAGTGACATGTAGATTTTGGAAAGATTTTAAAGGTAGCATAAAGAGCATAAAACTTGACCTAAGTCAGATAAATCTTGATGTCATCCTGAGGCATGAGATTGAACTTAGATCATTTCACACTTGATTACCACCCCTCATTAGTGTTTAACCCCACTTGTAGATGCTAGTGCTAAGTATAAAACTTGATCACTTTAGATGGGAATACTTGGTGAAAATGGTTATGAAAACCTTAGAATGATGCTCATTCTAATGAAATGTTTTGACATGTGTTCTTGAACACCAGATGATTTTTTATGATGAAAATGTTGAGGCATGAGCTTTAGCCCTTTATAAAACTGATGGTTGTCTGGATGCGATACCATTCCATTTTTACCGTACAACCACAATACCCGGATTTGGGTAGGGCTTGACTAGAAATTTATATACCTTAGTATGGGTTCCCTTGCGGCCAAGGTTTGAGCTGAGGCTACCTTGTGAAGATTGTCCACATGTGCAGTTCCCAAGATGACAGTGGGTCATGGTTGGGAGGCCAAACTCATAGGAGAGGTGCCTATACTAGGGAGTGTAATTGAAAGGTTAGGATTGATTATCCGCATACTGAGTATGGTGAATTCAGGATTGTTCCTGACAGATGTATCGAATATTATGGTGAAAGTGTACCACCTCTGCAGAGTGTCAAACTATTTGAATAGCCGTGTCCGCGGTTATGGACAGTTGGAGTGGCCATACTATTCTGTCGTCCGATGTTTTCAAAATGACTTATGAGACGAATTATGACTTTGACTTGACCACAATAGGGTTGTGATATGAAAATTCAAGTTCCCACTTAGGTGTTATAAAACTTTCAACTAGCTTTATTTGCTTCTGAACTCAGTTAAGGTAAACCTGGATTTTTTGCAAAACAACCTAGAGCTTAGTATTCCTATTCAAACCCACTTCCCTTGTTAGTCTTAGTTTGTGAGTACTTAAAGAGTACTCATGGCTTTGTCCCTGGCTATTCCCGTGGCCAGACTATGAAGAGGACTATCAGGAGGATGGACCGCAGGAAGGTTACGACAACTAGGATCATCTCCCATCGTCAGCATTGCCTGTGACCATGAAGATGGAGCCTCGCCCACGCTACCGTTATTATTATATTATTCCGCTGCTATGATTGTATTAAGACCGGATCATGAGATCCTTTATTTGTTGTAAGACCTTATGAATGGTTTGTAATGGATGATGTACTGTGATATCCAATTTGTTATGTCTCGCAAAAATGGTAATCCTGGGATTGCGATGTATGGCATAACAGGCATCTGGGATTAAAAATCCGGGTGTTGACAAGTTGGTATCAGAGCTATCCTGACCATAGGAGACCCTAGTTAGAATGGACGCTTGAATCAAAAACATAGTTCCAAAAAAAAAGAAGTGAGTATTTATGAAACCTATTCTCATCCTTATCACTTGGATTCTTTCATGAAAATTCATGTTCCTAAAAAATTCTTGCAAACTTACATAAAATTTGACACACTTGATCACTCTACTAACTTACTCACCCTACATTATTATAGATGGATGTGAAGTATAGCAAGTTCTATCAGTTGGGAAATGGAGGAGACCTCATATTTGAGCGTGACTTGGACCAGCTTTCGGAACTTCTGGAGCGTCCGCACCCCGAGTTCTTCGGATCCCAGCTCAATGATCAGGAAGGAGAAGAATTGCAATGGCTGATTGTTGCAAGTCTCAGAGGGAAGATTGAAGCCCCCACCTCAGAGGGAATTCAGTTCACCTTGAGAGAGAACAACTGGCTCGATGGACTTGCCAGGGCCATGCAGGAAGCTCTTGCCCGTCTGTGTGGGCAGAGTATCAATCAGATCAAGGGTACCTGCTTTGAGTTCTATCTAAGGCGTGATGTTATGGGACAACCACTAGAGGCACCATATCACCCTGAGCTGAAGAATCAAGTGGACCACCTCAGCTTCATGATGTATGACTGGCAGAAGGAGTTAGACAATGCCCGCTCCTACGCCAACCACAACTATTCCATCACTGTCAAGAAGGATCAGACCATCGCCATGCTGGTGAAGGATCGCCAGTTTCGCTGCCGTCAGCTTGACAAGAAGGAGTGTATCATTGCCCGCCTTCGTCACATGATCACCGACTTGGAGGAGACCATCCACGAGAGAGACATGCAGCTTGAGGAGAGGGAGAATGCAGGGGAAGACCTTCGTGGAGACCCCTATTCTTATCTTAGTGATGATGATGACTTTCTGGAGGATCAAGCCATGGACTTCTTCACCGATGAGGATGACTTCACCTTCATTGATGATGATGATGAGGAGGAGGAGGATGAAGCCACCGATTCCGAGGAGTAGTAGCACTTGAACACTAGCATAGTGAAGTTGTATCCGGTCCCACTGTATCGTAGTTTCACAAAATGGTTCTTAAAACTATATGTTTCCTTGTTGTGGTGTGTGTTTTTATGGTGTGTTATGAATGAAATGAAAAGCAAGTTGCTAGAAAAATCTGAGTCAAACTTTGAAAACTTTTCAAAAACAAAACCCCCAAGCTTAGTAATTTTCCTATTGTCTCATGATCTATCTCAATATTCAGATGCCTCATGGAGGAAGCACTTCGTCCCCGGACCCAATGTTCCAGATCTTGCAAATGTTGGTTTCTAACCGTGAAGCTAAAAGAGCCGAACGTCAAGCCAACTTAGCCACCCTTCAACAGATAGCTCAGATGGCCAACAACAACCAAGACCATGGAAATCAGGACAACCATGTATCAAAGCTCAAGAACTTTTAGAACAACAATCCACCTATATTTACTAAATCTGAAGAGCCCCTAGATGCCGATGATTGGCTGCAAACCATGGTGAACAACTTAGAAGTGGAAGGAGTAGAGGCCAATGAGAAGGTATTGTTTGCCACCCACTATCTGGCCAAAGATGCAAGAGCATGGTGGAACAACGTTCGTGCCATGAATGAAGGACAAATGATGAATTGGGATGAATTCAAACTCAAGTTTAGCAGAACCCATGTGCCACCGTGTTTGATCAAGAGGATGAGAGATGAATTCAGAGAACTGAAGCAAGGGAGGATGACAGTAGTTGAGTACCGCGACAAATTTTTGTCATTAGCTAGGTATGCACCGGATGAGATTGACACCGAAGCTAAGAAGAAGGAGAGATTCCTGAATGGTCTGCATGATGAGATGCAGACAGTGTTAGTCAATATCCCGTTTGCTGACATTGAAGCCTTAGTGGATTCTGCCATTCAGATGGAAGGCAAGATCAACCAAGCCAATGAGAACCGCAAGCGTAGAATGATGCATCAACCAGGAACCCACCATACCCCAAAGTATCGCCCCAACCCGTCTCCAGGATTTGCCCTTAGAAACAATACACCCCTGATGAACCGTCCAACCTATCCCAACCGTGGAGGAGGAAACCCAAGGCCCAGAGGAAACCAGAACAACAACCCCGGCAACCCCAGCAATTTCAATCGTGCACTACCCAAGTTTAACAACAACAATGTCGCCAACAACACCAATACTGCCCCAAGAACTAGAAGCAATGACGTGCCTGTTGCAGCAAAGGACAAGTCCCAAGTGACTTGTTATGAATGTGGAACCAAGGGTCACTATTCCAATGAGTGCCCCAAGAAGATTGCCGTAGCCCCCAATGTGAATGCCCTAGCTCAGCAGCAGCATCGTGTTCAGCCTGGAAGAAGATTTGCCCCAGGAAATTCGCTCAACCGCAACGGCCGTATATTTCTCATGAATGCTGAAGAAGCCCAAGAAGCGCTAGATGTCGTGCTGGGTATGTTTTCTGTTAACCCAGTACTTGCAAGAGTGTTGTTTTATTCTGGAGCATCGCACTCGTTTGTTACCGAATAATTTGCATGCACTAGTAAGATTCAACCAACAAAATTTAAGCATGTTATGACAGTTCAAATACCTGGTTCAACCACCAAAGCTAGACAAATTTTCAAGGCCATACCTATCTGAATCCATGGCATAGATTTTTATGCTAATCTAATAGTACTTGGAACTAAAGATTTGGAAGTAGTACTAGGAATGGTGGATGTCGAAACATAAAGGATTAATCGACTGTGCCAAGAAAGCCATAACCATGACCAGTACAACCGGAATATCAGTAGAGCATGTATCTGAAACCTTGCCCCGTCAATTCAAGTGCAACAAGAGTCTAGCCCAACCAACCATTGACCAAGTCATAATAGTCTATGAATACCTCGATGTATTTCCAGATGTTTTGCCCGGTATGCCCCTAGATCGGGATATCGAGTTTATCATTGAACTAAACCCTGGAACCGGACCCATAGCCCAAATACCATATAGTATGAACCCGTCTGAATTAGTGGAGCTGAAGAAACAACTAGATGCTATGCTAGAGATAGGATTGATTCAACCAAGTGCTTCGCCTTGGAGACCGCCTATTTTATTTGTGGACAAGAAAGATGTAGGTAACCATTTGTGTACGGATTATCGGAAGTTGAATGATGTCACCATCAAGAACAAGTACCCACTGCCAAAGATAGAAGACCTGTTTTACCAGTTGACCGGTGCCAAAGTTTTTTCTAAGATTAATCTTAGAACTGATTATGATCAACTCAAGATTCACACAGAGGATATTCCAAATACTGCCTTTACCACCAGATATGGACTGTATGAGTACATTTTCATGTATTTTGGATTAACCAATGCCCCCGCTTATTTCATGAACCTCATGAATAAGATTTTTATGGACTTCCTGGATAAGTTTGTCATTGTTTTCATCGATGACATTCTGATCTATTCCAAATCATAAGAAGAACATGAGCTACACCTGAGGACCATCCTTGGAACCCTTAGGGAGCATCAGTTGTATGCCAAGTTTAGCAAATGTGAATTCTGGTTAAAGGAGGTAGGATTCCTCGGACATATTGTATCAGCTAGAGGAATTGCCGTTGACCCTGCAAAGGTGAAGGATGTTGAAGAATGGCAAGCCCCACCCACTCAAACCCAAGTTCGTGCATTTCTCGGATTAGCGGGATATTACCGCAAGTTCGTAGAAGGATTCTCGAGTATCGCAAGACCCATGACCCAATTGTTGAATAAAGACAAGAAGTTTGAATGGACGGACAAATGTGAAGCGAGTTTTCAAGAACTTAAGAAGAGATTGATCTCGGCCCCAATCTTGATCATGCCGGATATCACGAAGCCTTTTGATGTATATTGCGACGCATCCAAGATTGGTCTCGGATGTGTGTTGATGTAAGAAGGCAAAGTCATAACTTATCTATCTCGAAAACTGAAACAACATGAGAAGAATTATCCTACTCATGATCTTGAACTAGCAGCCGTAGTTCTAGCCCTGAAGACATGGAGGCATTACCTTATGGGTAACCGTTGTGAGATTTATTCAGATCACAAGAGCCTGAAGTATATTTTCACTCATAAGGAGCTGAATATGAGGCAAAGGAGATGGATAGAGCTAATCAAGGACTATGATTCTGACATCCACTATCACCCCGGTAAAGCCAATGTGGTAGCAGATGCCCTTAGTAGATGGCCGTGTCGCTTGAACTCCATGATTCTGAAGGAGCAACCAAGTTTGAACAAGGAGATGGAGGATTTCAGAATGGAATTAGTAAGTGAAGGTTTTTTGGCTAGCATAGAACTTCAACCCACTTTGATCAGTCGGATCAAGGAGGCGCAGAAAGGAAATGCTAGTATCGACGGAATCAAACATCGCATCGGTACATGCAAAGTACCCGGTTTCACCAAAGATGAAGAAGGAGTTTTGTGGTACAAAGGACGTATCTGTGTGCCAGCAGATTTAGAATTGAAGCAAGCTATTTTGAAAGAGGCCCATGATACTCTTTATTCTATCCACCCCAGAGGAATGAAGATGTATCAAGATTTGAAAGAGCAATTTTGGTGGCATAAGATGAAGAGAGAAATCGGAAGCTACATAGCCAAGTGTGACATTTGTCAAATAGTCAAGAATGGACATCAGAGACCCGCAGGACTATTGCAACCATTGCAGATTCCGGAATGGAAATGGGATTCTATAGGAATGGATTTTATCACTGGTTTGCCTACATCTAGTAGGGGAAATGACTCTATCTGGGTCATCATAGATGGACTGTCCAAAGTCGCCCATTTCTTACCATTCAAGACCACCTACCAGAGTTCGAAACTAGCAGAATTGTGCATTGCTAGAATCATCAGTTTGCACGGAGTCCCCAAGAACATTGTATCGTATCGAGGAACTCAGTTTACCTCGAGATTTTGGAAGAAAGTGCAAGAAGGATTAGGAACCCGACTGGATTTCAGCACATCTTATTGTTGGGGATATGCTATATGGGTATCCTCATAGCATGTCTCCTATCCGGATAACCCGGGTGGCCCATAGTTGGTAGCATGGCCCGTGGACTACTGGGCGGCCCAGTTAGATGGATCCAGAAGGGAGGCCCATGCCGGATAAAGGAAGGCTACGGAGGAGTCACCGACGTACCCGGAGCCTTGGAGTGCAAGACACGTTAGACCAGTTGTATACCGTGTAGGACTCTGTAACCTGTTCGGCTAGGACTTTACCTATAACCCTAGGACCTGGCGACTATATAAGTCGGGCCTATGGGAGCCTTTAGCGCAAGACACAACACAAACCTCGCACAGCGAACCGATCCCTATAACTCAGAGTATTGCCATTATAGTGATTTATAGCAAGAGTAGGATTCCGCCACCATCGTGGGATCTAAACCTGGGTAAGCTGTGTTACCTCATACCCGTCAACCGTCCGCCTTACTCCACGTCTCTAAACATGCACTGTGAGGACCCTTCAATGGCGTACTCATCGGCAATACCACAATAGTTGGTGCCCACCTTGGGGCAAGAGGCGCTTCAGGCTCTACAACGGGCGAGGACCAAGATCTTTGCGGGAATCGGCAATACCACGACAGTTAGCACCCACCGTGGGGCAAGAGGCGCTTCAGGCTCTACAACGGGCGAGGACCAAGATCTTTGCAGGAATTGGCGATACTGTAGCCATCGGTCACGTTCTTTTCTCCGGCAACGTTCTGATCGTCCCTCCCGACGAGTTCTGGATCCCGGCGAAGACGAACCCTACTTGACGCTCAATCGTCCCCATCGGAGACATCCACCTTTTCATCGGTGAAACTGACTCGGGCACTAGTTCCCTGGAAGTCGGAGGAGCGTCAAGACCCGCACGGACTGCCTACGGGTAGGATACGTTCGCGAAAGGATCGAAGTCAGATATCTCTTCGGAGTTAAAATTCAAGGCCCACCCAAACCGCCCCTGTACAGGATATAACGGTGGAAGATCACTGCAAGTCCACCGGCTTCGCCCGTGCGTTTAGATAGTAGCGATCCAAGTTCGTCGGCGTGGTGACTATCTTCGATCTGGCACGTTGTGTTCAAAGAGAGGGAGAAAACCCCCGCGATTACCTAGACAGGTGGCTCCGTATACGGGCCGACCTGGCGCATTACCCCAATGATGATGCCATGTATCACTCTGTGGAAGGACTCGACCATGGAACACTTCTCTGACATACGCTAAGGCAGCAGCAGGCTTCATCGCGCCTCACTTTCGAAGGCATGGTGAGAACCGTCAAAAACTACGTGGAGGCTGACGAGGCAGCCCAGAGAGCGCTTGCGCTCCTAGACGTCGCACCTCCACCTCAGCCACCGCCACCACCGCCTCTGGTCGTCGTCGCCGCGCCACCACCACCGCCTCCGATCGTCGTCGCTGCAGTGGTACCACCACCTCCAGTCGTCATCGCTACTGTCGGACCACCACCGCCTATCATCGAGGAATCCCCGGCACCCTCCGACTCCGTTCTTGATGCGCTCTACACCGACATCAGCACTGACTCGGAGGAGATAGACTTCAGCCCGGAGGAGCTAGACTCTTCTATGCAGAAGATGGAGGAGGATTTCCAACATGACGAGCAGGACAACAAGGCTGTCACGTCCCGAGAGGTGTTTGTCGCCATTGGGATCGTGACGGAAGAAGATCAACCCGGACAAGCTCCACCTAAAGCGCTGGACAAGGGGAAGGGACCACTTGTTGCTGCCGACAATGATCGTGCAAAGGTCATGCCCCCTCCGCCTAACACAGTGCAATAGCCGCAGGAACTGAACATCGGTCCGAGTAAAAACAACACCGCAAACACGCCGCCTCCGGCATCTACGTCTGCTGCTGCTCAAATTACTCCAGCTGATAGAGTGATGTACGGCAACCTCCTCATCGAGCCCATGACTGTAGCTCATATTTGGAGCGTAGTCCAGCTTGAAGAGAAGTGCCAGCAGCTGCTGGAGGAAGCGTAGGCCATCGCGGAGCAGGGCGCTAAGCTGGATCGAGATCTGGACAACGCGCAGAAGTCAATAGAGAAAGCTAGAGCCATGGAGGCCGAGTACAAGAATCTGCTCCAGCAGCAGAAGGCTAAGAAAGCTCTGGCTCGCGTCATCAACGATCCTGGTGTACGGAGAAACCTAGGATGGCCCCCCCTCGAAGCCTCCACAATCAAAGTCATACATTTCCAATGAAGGCAGGCATGTGATTCCCACTCCTCTTCTAAACCTCGTCGTCGCCAAGACCCTTCTGGAGCAGGATAGATCACTCGCAGCTGTGGAACAGGTCTATGACCTTGTGGCCAAGGCAGGGAAACAGCAGGAAAAGGCCACCTCTTAGAGGCTTGAGTCTGACCCAGCGTTTTGCCAGTCTAGCCAGCCTAAGCCACCAAGGGACCGGTCTCCTCAGGATGTCGGATCTCAGACGGGTTCATCAGAGCAAGGACAAAGGGATGCACGCAACAGGAAGGACGCTATCCCCATATCCTCCGACCATGGATACAAGGCGCATCCTCGTCGCACATCTCCACCGCCCCGGTCTCCCGGACGTCGCGAAGACCCCAAGGCTCACCATCGCACGGACATGCCTCCGTCAAAGCAACGCGGCATCGATATCCGCGACAACACGGAGCAGGCCCGTCATGATGGGGAGCACAACCAAGGACACAAGAGCAGGTCACCCAATGATACTCCGCGTCCAACAAACAATCATGATAAGCGCGAGGCGTCGCAGGAGGGTAATAGCAAAAAGACTAACCCACCGCCACCTACGCCTCCGTCACCACCTAGCAGCCACCATGGCGGAGGGGGCCCGCGTCGTTCACGCAGCCCATCCCCTGATGGCAAGAACAAGAAAAGAAGCCCGTAGCCATACGACGCACGTTCACGTTTGGACAAGATCCATGAGGCCCGGGAAGGACCATACTTGGGAGCACGTTGCTTTGGACCTGTGATACGGACCGCAACTTACCCCAAGGGTTTCCGGATTGACAAGACTATCAAGCCCTATGACAGCACCACCAAGCCAGATACATGGTTGCAGGATTACAGCAACATGGTGGAGATCGCCGGGGATAACCCCAATGTTGTCGTCAAGTACCTCCCTTTGATGCTGGCGGGCACGGCCCGACAATGGATCGATGATTTGCCGGAGAAATCCATCTACAACTGGTTGAACATGCAAGAAGCGTTCACCAAGAACTTCGAGGGTACGTACAAACGTCCCTGTACTATTGGCGATCTACAGCGGTGCATGCAGGAAAAAGACGAGACATCTCGCGCCTACCTCTCCTGCTGGCTGGATATGAAGAATTCCTGTGTAGGAGTGCATGCTAAGACCTCCATGGCCGCCTTCATTGATGGGTTGGAAAGGGGCACGTTGCTCCGACATAAGTTGAAGCGCCTGCAGGACAATCACTAGCTAGATCTCAACCAGATGATCCAGCTGGCTAGTGAGTTTGTGGCTACCGACGACGATGCTCAAGGCTCCCTGCCGGAAACGGCCGTTCCAACCCAAGCTCGGAGGAACAACAGCACCAAGCGGAAGATCCAACCAGAATAAAAGCAAATCGTCGACATGGTCGCCATGACATTTGCAGGACGTGGTGATGGCGGACAATGTGGCCGAGGACGGGGGGCTGGTCGTGGGCAGCAGCGAGGTAGTGAAACAACCTCGGGAGCGCTCCATGTTCCCCAGACCTATAAGGAGTACCGTGATATGCCGTGCCTCGTACACCTCGACGCCAACAACAAGGCCACTCACACCAATCGCCATTGCAACTTTGTCAACGACCTTAAGGAGGACCCGTAGTCCGGCTACAAATGAAGTCGAAAGAATAGACCGTGAGGCAAGGGCAAGGGGAAGAAAAAGGAAGAGGATTCCAAGGATTCAAGTGACATGGATGAGGATGTTGACCCCAAGCACGCCGCCAACAGTGATGGAAAGGGCAAGAACCCCTTCGAGAAGAAGAAGGCCATATTCCACACTTTCCTTGGTACCCCCACTATCCGACAACAGAAAACCTCCATGAGGATACTGATGGCTACTCTACCCCCAGTTCCCCAGTTCCTGCGCTGGTTAGAGATTCCAATCACTTAGGACAGGAAGGATCATCCAGACCTCATCCCTACGGAAAACCAATACGCCATGGTCATCAACCCCCTGATTGACGGTAATGAGTTCACCAAATGTATGGTGGATAGTGGAAGCAACATCAACATCATGTACCTAGATACGCTGCACAAGATGAACTTGACGGAGGCAAACCTAAGGCAGACCAGCACCATATTCCATGGCGTAGTTCCTGGTTGGGAGGCTCGGTCCCTTGGGTGCATCACACTTTAGGTCGCTTTTGGCGATGTCAATAATTACCGCCAAGAACACATGACCTTCGAGGTGGTCTCCTTCAAGAGCGTGTACCACGTCATATTCAGACGCGACATCTTCCATGCCTTCATGGCCAAGCCATTCTTCGTCTACAACAAGCTCAAGATACCCGGACCAAACGGTGTCATCACCTTATCCGGAAGCTTCACCAAGGCAAGGGACTGCGAGATTGTAGAAGCAGCCTTTGTGGAAGTTGTCCTCTATAGCGAAGAATTCAAAGAGATCTAGAGCAAGGTTGATGCCACGAAGATGACGGTGTTGAAGAAGCAGATTTCTGACTCCACCCCAACATTCAAGGCCGCCATCGAGACCAAGCTGGTGGAACTTGTGGTAGGTGATGACCCACAAGTATAGGGGATCGCAACAGTCTTCGCGAGTAGTATTACCCAATTTATTGATTCGACACAAGGGGAGCCAAAGAATACTTGCAAGCCTTAACAACTGAGTTGTCAGTTCAGCTGCACCTGGAAATAGTTCTTGCCCACAGAAGTTTATCAGTAGCAACAGTTTGGTAGTAGCAACAGCAAAGCAACAACAATAGTAAAACAAGAGCAATAGTAACAGTAACGGTAAGCAGTGGGATTCGAGTGCGGTAGGCATAGGGATGGATGGACGAGCATTGCATGGACGAGTCTAAACATGTAACTTCAAGATCCAGGGCATTGCAGATAAATAATAACAAGCATCCAAGTACTAAACAATCCTACGCATGTGCTCCAAATATAGTCATACGTGCTCGCAATGAGAACTTGCACAACATCTTCTGTCCAGCCAGCCCGTGGCAGCGGGGCCTCAAAGGAACTACTGGAAATTAAGGTGCTCCTTTTAATAGAGCACCAGAGCAAAGCATTAACACTTTGTGAACACATGTGATCCTCACACCATAGCCATCCCCTCCGGTTGTCCCAATTATTGTCACTTTGGGGCCTTTGGATCCGGAAAATGACATGTGTACACAACTTGCAGATAAGATCACAAACAATACTATCATAATGATTCAATAATAAGTTCAGATCTGAGATCATGGCACTCGGGCCCTAGTGACAAGCATTAAGCACAACAAGTTGCAACAAAGTCAAATAGCACTAATAGAGATACTAAGCACTATGGCCTAACAGATCTTATCCGATTACATGATAGAACTCATCCAATCCCTACCATCCCCAAGCCTACAGCGGGGGATTACTCACTCATGGATGAGGGGAACATCGGTGGTTGATGGAGATGCGTTGGTGATGACGATGGTGATGATCCTCTCCAAATCCCCCATCCCGGCAGGGTGCCAGAACGGAGTTTCTGGATGAATCTTGGTTTCTGGTGGCGGCGGCGGAGTGGAACTCTTTCTGGAAAACTATCGAACCCCCCCCCTCGGTTTTTAGGTCGAAAGGCAACTTATAGGCGCAGAGGGAGGCCGAGCGGGTGCCTGGGGTGGCTGCACCACCAGGCGCAGCCAGTGGTGGGCCCGCGCCTGGCATGGGTGTGGGCCCCCCAGGCTCCTCCGTATCGTCTTCTGGCTCCGTGGATCTTCTGGTGAAATATAATTTTTGGCATATTTTCCACGATTTTTCCTGATAGTTCATTTTCTACACAAAAACAAGACACCAAGGTAATTCTGCTGAAAACAGCGTTAGTCCGTGTTAGTTGTATCCAAATCACACAAGTTTAGAGGAGAAACAATAGCAAAGTGTTCGAGAAAGTAGATATGTTTTAGACGTATCAGTAGGCGATGCCTCCAAGACCACCGCCATTAGGACGAACCTGGACCCTAAATAGGAAAGCACGCTCGTTGAGTTCCTCCGTGAGAATAGGGACATCTTTGCCTGGCAACCTGCCAACATGAAAGGTGTACCTAGGGAACTTTCCGAGCACATCTTGAATATTGATCCAAAATGTAAACCGATGAAACAACTTCTACGATGCTTTGGAGACGAGAAGAGATGCGCCATAGGCAAAGACATAGCTAGGTTACTTAAGGCTAGTTTTATCCGAGAAGTCCTTCACACCCGATGGGTGGCCAATCCTGTACTTGTCCCCAAAAATGGAACCAAAGAATTAAGAATGTGCGTTGATAACACCGGCTTGAACAAAGCATGTCCCAAAGATCCGTTTGCTTTGCCTCGCATTGACCAAGTCATTGACTCGACGGCTGGCTCGAAGCTTTTGTGTTTTCTCGATGCATACTGAGGATAGCACCAGATTAAGATGAGGAAGTCGGACCAATTGGCCACTTCGTTCACCACAACTTATGACATGTTTTTCTATGTCATGATGCCCTTTAGGATGAAAAACACGGGTGCTACGTACCAGTGGACAATGTACCGTTGCCTACACGAACAAATTGGTCGGAACGTTCACGCCTATGTGGACGATATAGCGGTGATTTCTAAAAAGTCAAATGACTTAATTTCTGACTTAAAAGAAACATCTTTTTTATCTCTGGAAATACAACATGATGCTTAACCCAAAGAAGTGCGTCTTCGGGGTTACAGCCAGCAAGTTGTTGGGCTTTATCGTTTCCCAGCGTGGAATCGAGGTCAGCGCGGAGAAAATCAAGGCCATCCTAAACATAAACCGTCTGACATGCCTAAAGGACATAAAATAGCTAACAGGTTGCGTTGCAGCAGTTAGTCGGTTCGTCAGCCGACTTGGAGAGAAGGCTCTGCCGCTGTACAAGTTGCTGAAGAAGGTGGACAAATTTACTTGGACGGACGAGGCAGATGCAGCATTGAAGCAGCTAAAGGAGATACTTTCCTCGGCGCCTATCCTTGCAGCACTCGAGCCTATGGAGCCTATGTTAATTTACATGGTGGCCACCAACCGGGTAATCAGCATCGTCGTCGTGGTAGAGCGGAAATAACCAAGGCATGAGTACGGAGTTGAAAGACCAGTTTACTATGTAAGCGAGGTCTTGACGGAGTCCAGGCAGCGTTACCCGCACTACCAGAAGCTAGCTTATGGAGTGTTCCTTGCTTCTCGGAAGCTAAGGCACTACTTCCAGGAGTGCCCTATCGCAGTTGTGAGCAAGGCTCCACTGTCCGACATAATTAACAACAGTAACACTACAGGAAGGGTCGTGAAGTGGGGCATTGAACTTGCCGCCTTCAAGATCACGTACAAGAGACGCGACGCTATCAAGTCACAGGCCTTGGCAGATTTTATCGCAGATTTGACTGAGATGCCAGATGCTACCCCTATAACAGAGCCAGAATACTGGGTGATGCACTTTGACGGATCAAAGCTACTCAATGGCTCGGGGGCTAGTGTACTGTTACAATCACCAACTAGGGAAAAGCTACACTACGTTCTGCAGATCCACTTCAAGGCTACGAGCAACATGGCGAAGTATGAAGCACTCATTCACGTACTACGTGTACCCCAAGGATATTGGCATTAAGCGCATCGTTTGTTGTGGAGATTCCGACTTGGTTGCCCAGCAGGTGGCTGGCACCTGGAACGCGCGAAACCCTATGATGGCGGTATATCGCGACGAAGTGGACGAGATATCCAAGAGCTTCTTGGGCTACGAAGTCAAGTATGTCCCACGGGAACAAAATGAGGCGGCTGATCTACTGTCAAAGCTTGGATCAGGCCGCAAACAAATTCCGCCTGGTGTTTTTCTGGAGCATCTACAGACACCATCCGTGAAGGGAGCGGACACCAACAACCCTGGTAGAGTTGACTCTTTTGTTCACATAGTGACAAAGGTCCCTCTGGCTTGGACAAAACCATTCATGGGCTATCTCGTACACGGAACTTTGCCAGACGACAAAGTCGAAAGACGACAAATAGTACGTCGAGCAAAGGGCTATACCATAATGAATGGACAGCTCTTCAAAAGAAACACCAATGGTGTGTACCTCAAGTGTGTTTCCCAGCAAGAAGGTATCGAAATCCTTCATCAGATCCATCTCGGAGATCGCGGGCATCACGCCGCTCCTTGATCATTGGTCTCCAAAGCCTTCCGACAAGGATTCTACTGGTTGACCGTGAAGGCGGACGCCGATAAGCTGGTTGAGACGTGCATGGGATGCCAGTATTATGCCCGACAACCACATGTTCCAGCTGAGGAATTGCGAACAATACCAATAACTTGACCGTTTGCAGTCTGGGGCTGGACATGGTTGGTCCATTGCAGACAGCACCATGTGGGTTTACGCATCTGCTAGTAGCAGTTGATAAATTCACCAAATGGATAGAAGTTAAACCCATTAGAAAGCTCGATGGGGCAACTGCCCTTAGGTTTGTCTGAGATCTAGTGGTGAGATTTGGTCTCCCACATAGCATTATCACCGATAACGGCATAAACTTGTCACTCAGAGAAGTGGAAGCTTATTGTTGGGAGAAGGGCATCAGACTTGACCTTACATCTGTGGCACATCCACAATCCAATGGTCAAGTTGAGCGAGCCAATGGATTAATTCTGCAGGGGATCAAGCCAAGACTCGGCACCGCTACATAAAGCAGCTGGTGCCTAGGCGGAGGAATTACCATCTATGCTGTGGAGTTTACGAACTGCACCCAACATATCTATCGGTTACACCCCTTACTTCATGGTATATGGAGCAGAAGCCATCCTGCCTTTCGACATCCTTCATGATTCACCAAGAGTTTCCGTCTACGACGAAGATGACGATGAAGAATCCAGATGCCTAGATGTGTACCTTCTCGAGGAGGAGCGCATATTGGCATGCAAAGATCCGCCATCTACCAGCAGAAGTTACGCAGCTACCATAGTCTCCGCATTCGGCATTGCTCGTTTAAAGAGGGGGATCTGGTGCTCCGACTTAAGCAGAAGAAGTCACACAAATTATCCCCGTCATTGGAAGGACCGTCCATCATAAGCAAGGCGTTGCTCAATGGGTCTTACTACCTCATTGACAATCGTGAACTTGAGGATAGACCCAGTGATGATCATAAGCGTAAGCGACTTGACCCGTATTATGACTACCCGGAGCTTGATCGGCCATGAAACATAGCACAGCTATGTCCTTTTTACACTTATCAGTTTTTATCTATTGTGTACCTCTTATATGATCAATGAAATAAAGCTCTCTGGTTCCCTCATATTTCTGAGTCTTTTACCTCCTTTAGTGTTCATTTTTTGATCGCATAAAACCTTTATGCACAAGATTTGCATTTGCACTTGAGAAAATTCCGCCTACGGGCGTTAGCTTAAGTTTTCTGGTTTACACGTTCTTTGTTGTTTTTATGTGGATTCTAGAGTAGTGACTTTCGGCACTTGAAGTCGGCGATTTTGTGCTTAGATTTTTTATGGTGCCATTGGGCATCATCACCTGAGCACATGGTTCCGACAACAAGTCTTCTGACTCATGAAAGGTCAAGCATAAAAACCAAAGTAATGGATAAGCCAACACATGCTTAAAAAATATTTACATGCTGAAACTAGTACTTGAGTAGCAGGAAATTACAACTATTGTTTTTCTGCCTTAAGTTAACATCGTAGTTTTTTCGCATACACAAATTCCATATGAAACATATATTACATATTGTTTTTCATTCCTCTAGCCCAGGAGACTTTGACGCAGCATCGTCAATGGCAGGGGATCCTTCTTGGTCATCATGGAAGTTGGTGGTCCTGAGGGACTCGGAGGAGCTTTGGTCATCACCGTCAATGATCTCGAGTGGAACGAAGACGTTGTGGTCGACCAACTTGGCAACCCTTGTGTCATAGCCCGCGAGCGATGCCCAGATAGCCTTATGGTCAATCTTTTGGCCTTCATCGTCTACGTCGGGAATACCTGAGGTTACTACGTTGATGTCGGCATCTTCATAGTGCGCCTTGACCATCGCCAGCGACATCCTTGCACCAGCCCGTGTACATGAAGCTTACCGGCTTACGGTACGCTCGGGGGCTTGGCGCAAGATCTTCGAGTATTTCATCACGGAGTCCACCGCCCTGATGTTGATATTAAGAGGCTTGGCGATCTCCTTGGCCTGCTTAACTGCGGTGCTAACAAAGTTGACGGCGAGAACCATGCATTCCTTTGGCGGAGGAGGCGACTTGGTTAAACCAAAAGGAGCTGCGTTTCCGACAAACAAAGGAGCATGTGAGTTCAATGACACAAAAAGTTTAGAGTATCTTGCTTACAGAAGTATAAGACGGAGATCGCTTACCAAAGATGCTCGCCTCAGCCTGCTGGAGTGTCTCCGCCATGGAATCCCGCTCTTGTCGGAGGATCTTGTATGCATCAAGATTGCGTTGATTCTGCTCGTCGGCAGCTTTCTTCTGCTCTTTGATAATTGCAATATTCTCCTTGAAGCGGTTGATTTCCGTGTTGACGGACTCCTGCAGGGCCTTCATGGAGTCCTCGTGCATCTTCAGCGTGTTAGTTCTCTCCTGCTTAAGGATTTTGTTCTCGCTATCCAGCAACTCAATGTGCTTGGATTGCTCGACAATATCCTTGGCCTTGGCGATGGATTCTGCAAGTTAGAGAAATAAAAAACACAGTGAGTAGTCGGAGAGTGTTGGCACAAGACCAAGTTTGAGCACGAAAATGAAAGGAAAAACAGAATCTTGCTCTTGGTGATTTGATCCTGCAAGAAGGAAGTTTTACCCTTTTCGGCTTCCAGCTCTGCACACATCTTTTGGAACTTCTCGTTGGCGACACTTCTCTGAGCATTCTCATTCTATGGAAAGATGTTTAAAGATGTTTAGTATACTTGGAGCATCTAGCCGGATAAATATCCACCTAGAGGCTTGGGGGCTACAGTGAGAGTTTTTAACTTGGCAAAATGCTTAGACTTTCTTTAAGCATCTAGTCGGAACTAATTCAGTTTTCAACTAGAAGCTTGGGGGCTACAGTATGAAGTTTTAAACTCAGCTATGTGCTTAGTCTTTCTTAAAGCATCTAGTCGGAACTAATTCAGTTTTCAACTAGAAGCTTGGGGGCTACAGCATTGAAATTTACAAACACTTCGTATGCTACTCTAAAAGTATCTACTCAGAATAATTCATTCAAACTAAATACTTGGGGGCTACAGTGCAAAGTTTTCTAGCTTAGTCACTCTTAGAGCATTCAGATGCAAAGACCTATGGTTTTCCGTCTAAATCCTCGGGGGCTACAGTGGGATACTCATATGAAATATAAAAGGCAAATAAACTTACAAGTGGGACGATCTTGAGATTGGTGGCGCTCTCGGCAAATATCTTGCTGAAGGAAAGGCTATTTCCTCGCAGGATATCAGCTTGCCTGAGGAGATCCTCAAGACCGCAAGTCGGAGAGGTTGGCGCTGCACCAAGAGCCAGAGTTGAGATACTCGGCGTAAGCGCCGGGTAGACTATCTTCAGAAGCTCTGTGGAAGTCCTGGGTGCAGAGGCGCCGCCTTAGAGATACGTTCCACTTTCCACCATCACCTGACCACTACCGATGGCATCCTCAGCCGGAGCTTTAGCCATTTTGGTCGCGGAGCTTTCTTGTGTCGCCTGCTCGCCGACAATGACGAGCTCCGCGGAGACAGCTAGATCCACTTCCATGGCGGAAGGGCCAGATGCATCCTTAGATTGAGAGCTTTTCGGCGCAGCAGCAGGCTGGACGCTGGGAGTGGTAGGGGCGATGGCGGGAGATGCTTGGTGCGACACATCTCGACGCAACATATCTTTAATGTTCTTAGAAGCCCCCGATGTTTTGGAGGTCTTCTTCAAACTTAAACCAGCCTTCTTCCTAAAACATGCAAAAGTATAAGTACAGGAACAAGATAAGCAATGGACGATGTCAGAGGAAAAGAAGCTTACACAACAGTGGGTGCTTTGGTAAAAGGGATCCCGGTAATCTTTCTTTTTTCCGCCTCTAGGGCGGCAGTGGACTTATTGGAGGCTCCACCCTCCGTCTTCTTCTTCTTGCCTCCACCCGCAGCGTCAGAGGTGGAGCTCTTCCCCTTACGCGCCAGCGGGACATCGTCATCGGACACGACGGTGACTTCCTTCATCTTGGGGTCATAGATTTGGACAGCCATGCTATCCTCCTCTAGACTGCTGAGCTGTTAAGTGAAATTCCAAAGTTTTAGACGAGATGGTAATGGCTAGACGTAAGAACTGGAGTGTATGCCATACACGGAAAATAAACAAGTACCTCTGGGCACTTGCTCTCTTCGAACATGTCATAGGTGATGGTGAAGCCACGCTTCCTGTCCTTCACCTTGACGATGTCCTTGAGGTGGAGCTTGACGGAGTCACTCGAGAAGTTGTCCTCGAAGATGCGGAGGCTATCCTTCCTCTCCTTGGTATATTCATGCATCAGCTTCGAGTGGTGCTGCAGAGGCTGGATCCGCCTGACGAACCAGCACATGGCCAGGTCCAGTCCGGTTAGACCCATCTCTATGAACCACTCTATCCGCCTTATGGCGCGGGAAGCATCGTTGTCGAAAGGAAGGGTGGCCTGGGATCTCCATGTCGAGGCTTCGGCGGCAGCTCCATCGACAAAGTCCGGATACGTTTCTTATCGGCCAGCCAGAGGGATATCTGGGACGTAGAAGTACGTATGTTGCCAGTTCTTGCAAGATTCATGGCCGACAATGTCGGGGAACCACCATCCAGGTCGAATCTTAAAACTAATCATTCTGCAATTCCTGAGTTTGTCCTTGCTCGCTCCGGCTTCCCTCTTGACGATAAAGAAGTAGATGAACAAGTCTAACCTAGGCCTAATCCCTAGGTAACCCTCACAAATCGCCGCATAGTTGCTAAGCGCAAGGATACTATTGGGGGAAAAGTTCTGAGGTTGAACCCGGTAATGTTTGAGGACAACAAGGAATAATTCGAAGATGGGGAGGGAGACGTTGTGTACCAGTTGAGCTTAGAGGTACACCTTCTCTCCATCTTGGGGAGAAGGGGTGACCTCGCCGGTCGGTGCCGCCCGCCAAAAAATCCCCTCCGTCGCAAGGAGGTAGCCTTTGATGAGCAGCTCCTTGATATCGTTGTTGGTGATATCCGAGCCACACAACTCCCCCTTATGGGAGTCGCCCTCTTCCTCCATCATCTCTAGCGCCGCTGGGTTATGGTCGCCACTGGTGGATTCTACCACTGTGGACTTTGGCAGCAACAGACCTTCTGGGGGCACATGGACGGAGCCCGCCGGCTTCGCCGCGGTGTCGGCCGATGCCGCCATGGAAGGGTTGGAGATACTGCTCGCCATTGGGGGTGGAAGAAGAGGTGACTAGGAAGATTGGGGAGGTTAGGGTTTTCGCGTACGCGCAGAGGGCTCAAGGAGGTGCTCGCAGGAGGAAGACGAAGGCAAAGGGGAAGAATGAGGTGAAGAGATGAAATTCTGCCACGGTTAAAATTTATAACCCCAGCGTCAAGATTCATGCAAAGTGATCGGATGGTCGGCGCATGGACAACGTGTGCTGGCGCGTGCGCGGAAATTTCGCAACGTTCCCAACCGCCGCTGCCAACGGTTCTTATCCTTCGCGCGGGAAAACGGACATGATTGTGTTCTCTGCATGTGTGAGTTACGAGGCGCCGCTGACCTATGTCTACCTTGCTCTAGCTGACACGGGCAGGTGAACCATCACATCGGAATATTCTGGCATGGACGGATCCAGTCCGGATACGAGAAGAGTACGATGGAAGGTTCAGTAGTTCTCTGACTTACAAGTTGAAGACGGAGAAACCTTGCAGTGTTCTTGGGAGGACTAAAATATATTGCTTGACGATTTGCCGACATCCCTCTAGACAGAGCATTCAACCTGAAGAGGCAAGACGGCGCAAGATCTCGGAGTTCTCCGGGGGCAACTGTTGGGGATATGCTATATGGGTATCCTCATAGCATGTCTCCTATCCGGATAACCCGGGTGGCCCACAGTTGGTAGCATGGCCCGTGGCCTGCTGGGCGGCCTAGTTAGATGGATCCAGAAGGGAGGCCCATGGCAGATAAAGAAAGGCTACGGAGGAGTCACCGACGTACCCGAAGCCTTGGAGTGCAATACACGTTAGACCAGTTGTATACCGTGTAGGACTCTGTAACCTGTCCGGCTAGGACTTTACCTTTACCCCTTGGACCTGGCGACTATATAAGTCGGGCCTATGGGAGCCTTTAGGGTAAGACACAACACAAACCTTCGCTCAACCGTCAATCGTCCGCCTTACCCCACGTATCTAAACACGCACTGTGAGGACCCTCCATGGCGTACTCGTCGACAATACCACGACATTTATCACCCTCAGACCGATGGATAAATGGAGCAAGTAAATCAAATACTCGAAGATATGTTGAGAGCCTGTTTGTTAGAGTATGGATCTAAATGGGAAGACTATCTGCCGTTCACAGAATTTTCTTACAACAACAGTTATCAAGCTAGTTTGCAAATGGCCCCATTTGAATTCATGTATGGAAGGAAGTGTCGTACCCCTTTGAATTGGTCGGAAGTAGGAGAGAGTCAGATTTTCGGACTAGACATCCTACAAGAAGCCGAAGAGAAAGTTTACGAGATCCATGAGCACCTAAAGACGGCCCAATCCAGACAGAAGAATTATGCCGACAAGAGGCGTCGAGACCTTGCCTTTAATATCAGAGATTTTGTGTATCTCAAAGTGTCGCCTTTGAAAGGAATTCAACGTTTCTAGCTCAAAGGAAATTTAACCCACAGATATATCGGAACTTTCAAGATTCTGAATCATCGAGGAGAAGTATCATATCAACTGGAACTACCGAAGGAGATGTCAGCAGTGCATAATGTGTTCCATATATCGTTACTTCGCAAATGCCTAGAAGTCCCGGAGAAGACCGAAGTATTCAAAAATATTGATCACCAAACCATAGAGATTAATGATGAACTGACGTATCCCAAAGTACCCATCCGTATTTTGGAGGAAGCTTTCAAAACCACCAGGACCCAGAGTATCAAGTTTCTCAAGATCCAGTGGAGCAACCACACTGAAGAAGAAGCTACCTGGGAGCGCGAAGACTACATTAGGACAGAGTTTCTAGATCTCTTTAAATCCTAGTTTTCTTTTTTCTCAAATCTCGAGACGAGATTTTGTTTAAGGAAGGAAGGTTTGTAACATATCAAAAATATTGATCAAGGTTATCAATTCCAATACCAAATTTAGGGTTAACAAAAACTTTTATTTGTTAAAATCATTATAAATGCATATGTGTATGTGATAATTGTATGAATGCATGAATGGACTTGTGTGATTGTTGTGAATAGCAGAATGGTTTAATGATGAAAACAACATCATCTAAATCAAATCCATGTAGAAACAAATAAAGATAAATTCAAAAACAAACAAAACAAGCAAATGGTCATTTTTGCCAATCTTGCTCACTAGACCACTTTGAGTATTTCTAGTCCAAGATTTCAAACAGAAACAAATAAATTTCTTTTCACCCCTTGCTAGACCAAGTGAAAGTGAACCCAAGCCCACCTTTAAAACCCACAGAAACATTTGGCAACCCTATTCAAATGACAATTCAAAATTGAATCTATATCATATGGGAAGATCACCATTTCTCAAAACCCCACCAAGCCAGTTCACCTTGACCATTCCAAGCAACCAGAGACTACATAGTATGTGACTAGTACACCCAGCAAGTTTCACTCAAAAATTCAAATTCAAATCTCTTGCGGCCATTTCATCAAACACCTTCTGAACACAAATCAAATAAAACATCAAACACTATAGTGAGAAGTGTTGTGCCTAACTTGTCTCCTCTCTAGCTCACACTACACTCTCAGTAGATGATCTAAATTATTTAACAAGCCCTAGCTCACTGTAAAATTGACAATGTCATCAATGGTGACCATGCCCAAACCCAACTTGCCACCCTAATGTTGACAGCAAGGTAGGAGCCTCACCAAGCCCAGTCACCTTGTCTGGGACACAAGCCACCGTCCACCGCCACCCCTTGTCCAACGCCCGAGCCTTGCTAGCCACTAGACCACACGGAACAAGCACGCCCAGTCTCTCTGTGACCATGCCAGGAGAGCGCCAGAGCGTCGCGCTCGACACGCTCGCACAAACCGTGCCCCGCCTTCGCCGCTTGCGTGAGTGATCACCACCGCCCCAGGAACCGCCTAGACATGCCCGTTCGCTGTCGCGCGGACCATAAACGTTGTGCGCCATTAAATTTCCTGTCGGACCCGTCCAGAGCATCGAAGTGTTCCGACCAGTTTGCACCACCCCACGCCTCACCACCATGTCGTTGAGCTTCGCCAGGAGGCAGCGCACCGTCCCCTACCCCTAGATGTGCCGTTAGCTCACTGTGACGATGACCACGACGAGCTCCACCTGCAACCTTCAGTTCCCTCGCCGCACTATAAATATAGGCCGCCCGCGTTCGATTTTAGCACACCATTTCACTCCCTTCTCTCTCAGAACCACCCCACCTCATCCCCGGAGCAAGGCGAGCACCATGTGGCTGGAATTTCGCCGGAGCTTGCCGCTGCTGGAGGAGAAGGGCGCCATCGATTGGAGCCGCCCTAGGAGGAGCCACCGGTACCAGGAGGTTCGCCGTCGTCGACTTCGTCGTTCGCGGTGAGCCACCAATGACCCCCACTAGCCGTGCTAGGGTTCGACCTCGCTGCATTCTGTTCAGACGTGGACGATGAAGCTTAGTCGTAAATGTTACTTCTAATCCTATGGCCCAAACCACCCCGTACCCCTTCGCACCCCCCGTCTCACTGGCTGGTGGGGACAGCCACTTAAACCCGACCGTGCGCGTGCTGTGCGCAGTGGGCCGGCCCAGTTACACTCCTGCGCGACCCAGTAATTCAAACTTAGGTTTTTCCATTTAGTTTCAAACTTAGTTCTGTCTCTAGATTTAAAATTCAATCCAGAGAGATTCACTGAACCAAATTGCATGAAACTAATTTTTCTAGAAAGGTATGGAAATTCTTAATCCAAGCTCATTGGATTCAAACCATTTCAAATTATAGATCACCTATAGTAAAAATAACAAGGAACAGACTTTTTGCATTCAAACTTTTTCAAAATTCAACCATAAAAGCTTTTGAGTTGATTCCAACTCTCAAAAATCACATTTAACAAGACCTTTCTGAATATATAAAAATATGTAGGTTTACTTGCAGTAATAATGGACAAGTAATAAAAGAATGCCCCATAGGCATTTCTAGTCACTTTATTTAATTAAAATAAAAAGGTTGAACCTTATTAAATTGTGACACCACTTTAAATCACATTCCCAAGTACTGAAATATTTGGTGATGACATGTGTCAACATGATCCCATGTTTTAGTTGGAGAATATTAAATCTTAAGTATTTTTCAATGAGTAGAAATTACTTTTCTAAAATGAAAGAAATAAAACTATTGCCTTAAACCTTGTGATGTTTGTGATGATGCTAGATCATCTAGTGTGAACCTTTGGGTGCCAAATAGAAGTAGTTAAGTATTGTTTGGTGACTGTGTACTCCGTATTTATTTATAAACGATAGTACCAAGCAAGGATACGAAGAGGAAGGAGGATACTACGAGGAAGAAGCCGAGGAGAACTTCAACCACTGCATTGCACAAGGAAAGCTTCACAAAACAAGTGACTTTGCAAGCTAACACTTGCATGATACTATGCAAACTAGATGCCTTAGACATATGTGATTATACCAGTTGATGATACCAAATCCCAGTTTTACTTGCAAGCTTAATTACTTTATATCTTTATCAAAGTTCTTTATTACTCTTACTTAGTGACATGTAGATTTTGGAAAAAAATTAAAGGTAGCATAAATAGCATAAAACTTGACCTAAGTTAGATAAATCTTGATGTCATCCTGAGGCATGATATTGAACTTAGATCATTACACACTTGATTACCACCCCTCATTAGTGTTTACCCCCACTTGTAGATGCTAGTGCTAAGTATAAAACTTGATCACTTTAGATGGGAATACTTGGTGAAAATGGTTATGAAAACCTTAGAATGATGAGTCATTCTAATGAAATGTTTTGACATGTGTTCTTGAACACCAGATGATTTTTGATGATGAAAATGTTGAGGCATGAGCCTTAGCCCTTTATAAAACTGATGGTTGTCTGGATGCGATACCTTTCCAATTTTACCGTACAACCACAATACCCGAATTCGGGTAGGGCTTGACTAGAAATTTATATACCTTAGTATGGGTTCCCTTGCGGCCAAGGTTTGAGCTGAGGCTACCTTGTGAATATTGTCCACCTGTGCAGTTCCCAAGATGACAGTGGGTCATGGTTGGGAGGCCAAATGAAGGGAATATGCCCGAGAGGCAATAATAAAGTGGTTATTATCGTATTCCGTATTTATGATAAATGTTTATTTTACATGCATAATTGTATTAATACGGAAACGTTAATGCATGTGTTGTTTAATAAACAAAAAGGAAGTTCCTAGTTATGCCTCTCTTATAAACTAGCTCGTTGATTAACAAGATGATCAAAGTTTCCTGATCATGGACATTGGATGTTGTTAATAACGAGGTCACAACATTAATGTAATGATGTGATGAACATTCATCCGAAGTATAGCATTACGATCAAAGTCATTGAGTTTATATTGCTATAACAACTTACGAAGCGATCCTAATCCTTAGACCATGAGATCATGTCAATCACTAACACCGGAAGAGTTTCTTGTTGACATCAAACGTCACACCGTAACTAGGTGATTATAAAGATGGCTTCAGAACTACTAAAGTGTTATGTTGAGACCCATGGATCGAGAGTGGAATTTGTTCATCATGATGACGGATAGATATGCTCTGGATCCTCTCGGTGATATCACATTGATTAGCTTGCAAGCAAGTGATTTGATCACTAGAATGTTATATCACGGGAACGAGAAAAGAGTGCATGTCGGTAACGAGATCAAACTAGGTATGGAGATACTGATGATCGAATCTCGGACATGTAATATATCACGAAACAAAAGGATTAAGATACTGGCGTAAAAGGTTCACACGATCACAGAAGTCATCGTTGAAAGTGTGGGAGTCAGTATGGATCTCCAGGTCCCGCTACTGATTATTGATCGGAGAAGGGTCTCGATCATGTCCGCATTATTCGCGAACCGTAGGGTGACACACTTAAGGGATACCGACACCATTCGGAGCAAATGATATGCCAGAAAAAGAAAAGGAAAGCGCAGGAATTTATTTCACTAGACACCGGAACTGTTTCGGTTGAAATTGCTGAAACTGGTTCTGCATGTGAAATTGAAATGTTGTAAGGGGTTTTATGTGAATTTTTGTTAATTAAAGTAATTAACAAAATTCTGAATAAATAAATAAAAGAGTTTTATTTAAATGAGAGCTTGCATTAATTTTGGTGGAAAATTAATGCATGTGAGTGGAGAGGTTTTTATGTGAGTGGAGCTTCCACCACATGAATGAGGGAGAGGTGGGGGCACCCTCCATGGCCGGCAGCCATGCCCCCTTGGGCTGCCCCCTCCCCTATAAAAGGACTCCCTCCTCTCACTTGTCTCTCACACCTCCTCGCAAAGGATCTCTCTCCCCCCTTTAGAATTTCCCCATGGTCTCGGATCAGTGAGATACATGTTCCCGGTGGCTTTTTCTGGAAGGATTTGTTGCTTCCGCTGCTTCGCTGGAGCGAGGGCGCGGAGGTTGTCGGGGTACCCGTACGTGTGTGCGATCACGGATGCACCACTGCTTTGAGGTGCTGGACTTGATCGTGCTGGACCGGCTGGACCAGACGGACTTCATCACGATCTTGAGATCGGCAAGCGTTCGTCTACATCATCCACGAGTACAACCTCGTTAACGCTATTCGGTCTTCGAGGGTATGTATTCTATGGAGGTATATCCACCCGTTGCTTGTATCTAGTAGATAGATCTTGGTACATAGATGTTCCCATCGTAGGAAAATTTTTGTTTTCTATGCTGCGAACCCTACACCAAACTCATAGGAGAGCTGCCTATACTAGGGAGTGTAATTGAAAGGTTAGGATTTATTATCCGCATACTGAGTATGGTGAATTCAGGATTGTTCCTGACGGATGTATCGAATATTGTGGTTAAAGTGTACCACCTTTGCAGAGTGTCAAACTATTCGAATAGACGCGTCCGCGGTTATGGACAGTTGGAGTGGCCATACTGTTCCGTCGTCAGATGTTTTCAAAATGACTTATGAAATGAATCATGACTTTGACTTGACCACAACAGGGTTGTGATATGAAAATTCAAGTTCCCACTTAGGTGTTATAAAACTTTCAACTAGCTTTATTTGCTTCTGAACTCAGTTAAGGTAAACCTGGCCATTTTGCAAAACAATCTAGAGCTTAGTATTCCTATTCAAACCCACTTCCCTTATTAGTCTTAGTTTGCGAGTACTTAAAGAGTACTCATGGCTTTGTCCCTGGCTATTCCTATGGCCAGATTATAAAGAGGACTATCAGGAGGATGGACCGTACGAAGGTTACGACAACTATGATCATCTCCCATCGTCAGCATTGCCTGTGACCATGAAGATGGAGCCTCGCCCATGCTATCGTTATTATTATATTATTCCGCTTCTATGATTGTATTAAGACTGGATCATGAGATCCTTTATTTGTTGTAAGACCTTATGTATGGTTTGTAATGGATGATGTACTGTGATATCCAGTCTGTTATGTCTCGCAAAAATGGTAATCATGGGATTGCGATGTATGGCATAACAGGCATCTGGGATTAAAAATCCGGGTGTTGACAACTACATTGTTGATGTTCCGACTCACCCTGGTTTCTTCCGTGTTAAGACTCAAGTTGCCGAGTCATTTTATTCCATTCGGGTTATTTTCCTTAGCTTCTCCTGTAAGCTTTGTCCTAAGTGTCAATAATCATTGCGTGTTGCCTCATTCTTTGAGCCGATATAGTAATTACTAACACGGGGACAGTTATCCCTATGAGTGGTCAAGTTTTGTAGTGCCCCTTCGATTACCACAATGGTCATTGCGGGAAGATCGCGGCCTGTGCCGTGTAACTACTCGTGTGGCTCCACTAAGAGGTTGCCACCGCGCGATACATGCGTGTATGCGGCAACCGCTGTGCCGGCACGATCCCACAACCCTTTGTGGTCTGGGTCGATAAATAGGGGAGCGGTTGAACCCTTGTTTCACTTTCCCGCACTCCCACCTCTTCCTTTTCTCAGCATCGCCGCCGCAAAGCCTTTCGTCTACGACTGCGCCGCCTGTTTCTCGCGCTAGCTCTCCGCGTTACGCACCCGCACCGAGCGCTTTCTCCGCTCCAACCGCGCACCGCCGCCTACGAGCGCGCTTCTCCGCCGCTACGATGGGTCCTTGGCAGTCTCGCCCTCTCCCCGCCACCGAGAGCAGTTCATCTTCCTCCATTTCTTCCTTTGAATCCATGGCTAGTAGTCAAAACGTCATCACCACCGGTGGAGAAGAAGAGTTCGCTATCGTCTCCAAACATGGCTCCTGGCAAGGATCCATGGTGACTTGGAAGGAAATAGAGTGGATCATCTGGACTCACCGGATTCCTTCCATGGTAACTTGTAGATTACCTAGCAAGGAGCTCGCCCCCATTGTTGAGGCGGGTGAATTCATAGTTTTTGTGTCTCATTTTGCTAGAGGATTCGGTTTACCCCTTAGTGATTTTGCCAAGGAGTTCCTTGAATTATTCGGCCTCCAGCCTTACCACCTGCTAGCCAATGTCGTTGCCTCCCTTTCCTCTTTTTGTAGGGTTCGTTGCAAGGAAAACAAAAAAAATCTATCACAAAAACACATAAAACCAAGATCCAATCTATGTCAAAGCCAAGATGTAATCCACGAGATCAGTGCAACGATTTTGAAGAGAACTAACCCTCATAGATCCAAAGCGTTTAAGGATATCATATTCTCATGGTTGATGTAGTCGATCACTTGCCGATCTCAAGATCATGTAGACGATTCTTCCGGCGTCGTGTTCTAGCAGCGATTCCGCACTCGGTCACACATACGGAGTCGATGAAGACCTTCCTCTCCCTGTTCTGGAGGGCAGTGGAGGTAGTAGATCCCCTCGGAATCCCAGCAGCACGACGGCGTGGTGATGGTCGTGGAGGAGAAATCCCTGCAGTGCTTCGCCTAAGCCACAACTAGAAGATGGAGGAGGGAGGAGGTGGCGGCTAGGGTTGGTGGCGCATGGGACAAGGGACAAGCAGGGTGGGCCCCATCCCTATTTATATAGGTGGGGGGCTGCGGCCAAGGGTTCCCAGCCCTTGGCTGAGTCCTTCCCCAACGCGGCCAAGAGGGAGAGGGGAAACTTGCCCCTCAAGTTTTCCCTCCATCCTTATTTAGGGTTTTTCCCTTTCCTTGTGTTGGCCGATTGGACCCTTTGGGTTGTGGTGTGGCTAGGCCATGGCCCCCGCAGCATACCCTCGGTCCATGTGGCCCCTCCCGAGGTGGTGGGCCCACTAGTGGCCCCTCTATAACATTCTAGACGCTTTTGGTCAAAACACCAAAAACATTTCCGAACCCCGGAAAATGACTTTCCTTATATGAATCCTAATCTCCGAACCATTCCGGATCTCCTCGTGATGTCCTAGATCCAATCCAAGACTCCGAACAACATTCGGTCTCCAACTCATATTCCATATCTACTTAAATAACATCGAACCTTAAGTATGTCACCCTACGGTTCATGAACTATGCAGACATGATCGAGACACCTCTCTGGTCAATAACAAACATCAGGATCTAGAGATACATAATGGCTCCTACATATTCAACTATGACTTTGTAATCTAATGAACCATTCACATACGATACTGATTCCCTTTGTCACGTGATACTTTACTTATCTGAGGTTCGATCATCGGTACATCCATACCAAGTTCAACCTTGTTACCGATAAGTACTCTTTACTCGTTTCGTGATATGACATCCCTTGTGACCTAGTCACATGCTTGCAAGCCAATTGGATGACATTCCACCGAGAGGGCCCAGAGTATATATATCCGTTATATGGATGGACAAATCCCACTCTTGATCCATGTGCTTCAACACATACTTTCAGAATACCCAATGCCACCTTTATAACCACCCAGTTATGGAAGTGGCGTTTGATGTCATCAAAGTACTCATCCGATGACGATGATTAACATGATCTCATGGTCGAAGGATTAGGTTACTATGTATCTGAAAGCTTGTAGCAAAACGAATTTAATAACTTGATCTTATGCTATGCTTACTATGGGTGTGTGTCCGTCACATCATTCTCCTAATGATATTACCTCATTATTAATAACATCCAATGTCCATGATTAGGAAACCATGATCATCTATTAATCAACAAGCTAGTTTCAACAAGAGGCTTACTAGGGACTCTTTTATGTTTACAAACACACAATTATTAATGTTTCCGGTTAATACAATTATAGCATGGGATGTAAACATTTATCATAAACATAAATATATAATAATAACCACTTTATTATTGCCTCTTGGGAATATCTCCAACACTTTTATCTCGGCCACGGAGGGGTATTTTGGCCTTTGGCTTTTTGTATATCTCTGGGCCAAGTGCTTCCAAATTAAGGCCAACATGGTTCCGAATAAGGGCGTGCCCCCTCCAAAAAATCTCTCACATAGTGTGGCGTCGCGTTCGTAACACCTCGGAAGAAGTCAGTCTTCCCCCAAGTCACCGGTATTGAGTCGTGGAAGAAATGGCACAAGTCCTTCTTCTACGTGAAGAACAACGGCAAAGAAGACAAGATTCGGCTGCCGACTTTCTTTTTCGGCACACCCGCGAGGAAGAATTGGGACTTTGACCCGAAGAGAACCAATGCTCTTGCCAAGTCGTTTGAGCTCTAACTCAAGGAGTTGAGCCGTGCCAGGCTACGCGGCGACGATCTTATGGATGCCTTTATCAGCAGCTGAATCTACCCGTTCCAGAGGCGCAAACACAAACTCTGCTATATGAGTGGTCACCTGGACCCAAACCGAGTTTGCACTGTTGATCTCGATGATAACAAAATCCAGAAATGTATCCGGGCGATCTTTAAGATGGACATGGTTGAGGATTTGACGTGGGGCATGATGCCCTTCGCCCGTGACAACCCCCGCCTATGGTAATTAAAATCCGAATCATCTTATTCGGGTTATGTTTTACCTCGGTTTTATCAAGCATTTTAGTTTCCCTTTGTGTTCTTTTCCTTAGAAATTTGTTGAGCGGTCCGCAGAGGATGACGAGATACTAGGGCGAGCTGACTTAGAGGAATTCATGCCGAAGCCTGAATAACTCCCCGCCCGAACTCGGGGTAAGGCCTCAGCCCGAACTGACGATGATGATTCAGATGAATGCGTGTTTCTCGAGGTACATAATCCGGTGCCCCTCTCATATGCCTATCCGGCCCCTTTTCCCCAGCTAATCCAGCTGGTCAGGTCCATGACGTGGCTCCTGTTGCCGTGGGAGGCCAAGGGCCGGTAAAGAAACACATCGCGCTGACTGATCCACCGGGCGAGGATCCCAACAATCTATTAAGGAGGCTCGCCAAGAGGGCCCTTAAGAAAAATGTTCCATCATCTGTCACCTCGTAAGTTTCCTTATTCGGATTACTTTTGTATTTCTTGTTTCTCTCTTTATTTTTCTGATTTTATTTCCCTGACTGTTTTACTTCGGCAGCGCTCTGCTGGTTATCGCTCTAAGCAGTCCCAGCATGGCTTCCCCTTCACCATCGGCTTGGGATGATGTCCGAGTTCCGAGCCCACCCCAAGGTGAACCTTCTCCCATGCCGGCTAATAGTTCACCTCGGCGAGATGGAGAAAATGTCTGCACAGCTGGTGATATGGATACCGCCATGCCGGATCAACCCTTCGAGCCAACCGCATCTTCCAAGACCACTAAAGGTAGCGAGCCTGATCCTACCGAGGTATCTGTCACCTCGGCCTCTACTCAAGTTTAAGAGTTTCCTTCCTCGACGCTAATAATAGAACCAACCTCTTTCGGGTCTTCAAAGACTCAGACACATGATCAATTTGGGAAGAGATCACGCTCCAAGTCCCAGTCTCCTTCTCCTACTCCTTCAACCAAGTCCGCTGTGACTCGGCCTACCAAATCTCAGCCCGAGGCCGAGCCAGCCGCCAAGAAGAAAGGCGGGTCTGCAGCAAAATCATCCTAGCCGTACATTGCCGACATACTCAAGAAAGGCACCTCTCCCTCTGCCTCGGTTGTGGGTACGCAGATGGTACTTCATAAAATTTCGGCGGCTACAGCGGCAGCTAAGCAAGCCCAGGAGGACAAGGGCAAAGTGTTGATGCTCACATTAAGTGGTGAAAGCCTTGGCTCCCTGGCCGAGTATGCTAACAAATGGAACCCTGCCGACTAAACCGAGGTCAGCTCTGTGGCCAATCCAGGACCGAGGAGTTTTCTCCTCCCTAACATCAGCAACCAGTTGCATCTTGCCAGCCGAGTCATCCTCGAGGCTGGTGGCATGAATTAGGTTAACGCCTTGGCTTATATTGTACATTCTCACATAATGTAGCATATAACCCATTAGTCCCCGAGCCTCTGGGGGAATGATTTATCATTCTAGTCGAATGCTCTCTTTATCTAGTGCTTTAGTGTAGTCAGGGTGCTTAAGCTACTCACTTTAACTTAGGCAAAATTTGTCTTAGGTTTTGAATATTTATCCACTTAAATCTGGATCAAGTTTTACTTGATTTGGGTCTTGAGCTTGAGCTTTGAATATCTAGCCACCTACATCCAGATCAAGTTTTACTTGATTTAGATCTTTAACTTTGAATATCCAGTCACCTAGATTCAGATCAAGTTTTACTTGGTTCGGATCTTGCAGTTTAGCTTCGAATATCCAGCCACCTAGATCTGGATCAAGTTTTACTTGGTTCGGATCTTGCAGTTTAGCTTTGAATATTCAGCCACCTAGATCCAGATCAATTTTTACTTGGTTCGGATCTTTAGCTTTGAATATCCAGCCACCTATATCCGGATTAAGTTTTACTTGGTTTAGATCTTGCAATTTAGCTTCGAATATCCAGCCACCTAGATCCGGATCAAGTTTTACCTGGTTCGGATCTTTAGCTTTGAATATCCGGCCAACTAGATCCGGATAAAGTTTTACTTGGTTCGGATCTTGCAGTTTAGCTTCGAATATCCTTCTGAACTTAATGCTCTATTTTTTCCTCTTCAGATTGCACACAACCAGCGCCGATCGAGTTCCAGAAGTTGCTCTTTTCCCATAGGAAATTGCAGTCCAAATAGAAGAAAGTAGTGCCCATTCTGCAGAAGACCGGTAAGTTGTTTGTCCCATTACTTTCAATATTATCTTTTGGTTCGTTCAGCCGAGCTAGATTTTCATTCGCCCTTGTGTAGCCAATATAGACACCCAGAATAAGGCGCTTACTGAGAAAGTTGCCAAATTGGAAGGTAATTCAGATGCTTTAACTCAGCCTTTCATATATCATATTTTTGCTGTTTTGTGAAATTCCTCATGATATTTTATCTTGGCTCAGCCAAATTAAAAGACTTTGCAGAATCCCACCAAGACTGCACTTCTATGCCTGATGTGATGCTACATTTTCTCAAACAAGCAGGAGATCACTCGGCCAAGCTCAAGGAGCAGTACGATGAAATAGCTCGGTTGCCTGCCGAGGTTGAGGATGTGAAGAAAGCTCAGAAGTCCGAGCTTGAAAAACTCGACCAAGAGTTCTCTGAGGAGAAGAACCGCATGGCCCTCTAGCTTGAGAAAGATAAGGAGCTCCTTCAAGTTGTTGAGGCTTCAACCCAATCATGCAAGGACGAGCTTGCGAGGTTGGATAAGAAGCAAGCCGGCTGGATCGCCGACCTTAGCCAGATTGTTTCATTTATCCACCATAAACTTCTTTCCTTATCGACCGATCTGGATCACATTGCACGCAGGCAAGCGTGTGCATATCAACTCATTCAATATGCCAATGTTCATGGCTGGAATGAAGGGCCGAGCTTCTTGTTGGACGATGTCGAAGGTGACGCCGAGGTGGAAGATGACTCGGAATCCAAGGAATATGCCGATGACAAGGAACATAACTCGGAGGAAGAGTCGGGGAGCTCCGATGAGCAGGAAGGAACTTCGGAGCAAGATGCCGAAGTTGAGGCTGCCTCTAAGGGAACTTCTCATAGTGAGTCTGAGGCTCCTTTTGTTGAGGCCAACGTTCACACCTTGGAAAACCCAGCCTCGGACCCTGGTGCTCCGCCTCCAGCTGTCGATGATTCAACATCTGCTGCTCCCCTGCCGACTATCAACGATTCGGCATCGGCTGCTCCTCCTCCAACTACTAATGATCCAACATCAACTGCTCCTTGAGCGCTGCAATCTTTCAATTTATTTAATTCCCTGGTATGTCGGGTGTTAGATGTATGATACGTCCAAAACGTATCTACTTTCTCGAACACTTTGCTATTGTTTTTCCTCTATATTTGTGTATTTGGATACAACTAACATGGACTGGCGTTGTTTTCAGCAGAATTACCTTGGTGTCTTGTTTTTGTGCAGAAAATGAACTATCATGAAAAATCCCGGAAAATATGCCAAAAACTATTTCTCACCAGAAGATCCACACAGACAGAAGGGGAGACAGAGGGAAGGTCTGGGCCCTAGGCGCGGGCCCACTGACCCCGCGCCTGGGGGAGGTCTGGCCACCCCAGGAAGCTCCTCGGCCTCCCTCCGTGCCTATAAGTTGCCTTCTGACCTAAAAACATGGGGTTTGATAGTTTTCTAGAAAGAGTTCCGCTCCGCCGTCGCCACCAGAAACCAAGATTCGGATCCAGAAACTCCGTTCTGGCACCCTGCTGGGACGGGGAATTTGGAGAGGATCATCGCCATCGTCATTACCAACGCATCTCCATCAACCACCGATGTTTCCCTCATCCATGAGTGAGTAATCCCCCGCTGTAGGCTTGGGGATGGTAGGGATTGGATGAGTTATATCATGTAGTCGAATAAGATCTGTTAGGGGCATAGTGCCTAGTATCTCTATTAGTGTTATTTGACTTTGTTGCAACTTGTTGTGCTTAATGCTTCTCACTAGGGCCTGAGTGCCATGATCTTAGATCTGAACTTATTATTGAATCATTATAATAGTATTGTTTGTGATCTTATCTGCAAGTTGTGTACATATATCATTGTCCGGATCCAAAGGCCCCAAAGTGACAATAATTGGGACAACCGGAGGGGATGGCTGTGGTGTGAGGATCACATGTGTTCATGGAGTGTTAATGCTTTGCTCCGGTGCTCTATTAAAAGGAGCACCGTAATTGCTAGTAGTTCCCTAGAGGCCCCGCTGCCACGGGCTGGATGGACAGAAGATGTTGTACAAGTTCTCATTGCGAGCACGTATGACTATATTTGGAGCATATGCCTAGAATTGTTAGTACTTGGATGCTTATTATTATTTATCTGCAATACCCTAGTTCTTTGAAGTTACATGTTTAGACTCGTCCATGCAACGCCCGTCCATCCATCCCTATGTCTATCACACTCGAATCCTACTGTTACCGTTACTGATACTATTGCTGCTGTTTCACTGTTGTTGTTACTGTTGCTTTGCTGTTGCTACTACAAACTGTTGCTACTGATAAACTTCTATGAGCAAGAACTATTTTCAGGTGTAGCTGAACTGACAACTCAGTTGTTAAGACTTGCAAGTATTCTTTGGCTCCCCTTGAGTCGAATCAACAAATTGGGTAATACTACCCGCGAAGACTGTTGCGATCCCCTACACTTGTGGGTCATCAATGCACGATACAATTTCATTTATTTTGCAACTATTATGTGTGTAAATATTGTTCCCTTTTGTGCGTAATCCCCGAGTTTTGTATTTCTTGTTCTCTCAAATTTGTTATTCGCCCCGCGTCTATGATTTCTTGGCATTTGACTTACGTGCCCGAATTAACAGATCGAACGAAAAATACTTAGAAGTTTGGAGAATCAACTCAAAATAATCTCACAAGATATTTAACAAAATTAAATACAGGGGTTAGTCAAAACATGAGTCGGCTCGCGCATTTTTCCCTCCTTAGTCGTTTTTTATGTGTTTAATAACTTTCGGCTTTTATCTTGGTTGCCATGAAGGCTATTTTTTAGACGACAGCAAGTCGAAGAGTTGGCCCTTATTGCTGACACATTACTAACTCGACCTGTGGATAGGAAAATTTAAGCCAGCTGACATATAAAAAGTAAATACATAAGAGACAATTTTATACATTTGTACCTCCTCGCCCCATTTTACAACAAGTTGTATGTGTTTGCTCCTCTTGTGCAACTATTTGTACCCCCAATGCTAATACCTCTTTAAAAAAATATTCTTCTCCCTTGGACGATCACGCGTCTCACTCGTCCTGCTTTCCCCGTGCGCCACGTGCCCCTATATGTGGCATAACAAGATCGATGGGACCCACCCACTTGGGATTATCTCTTCCTTTCTCATTTTCCTTGGAATCTTCACGGGGAGACAGAGATACGTTGTTTTCCTCCGCCTCTACCGATGTTCCTATCTCTCCTCCACTATGTCGACGATGCTCGCGTGGCCGCACTCCACCGTCCCTCCTCTCACACCGACGCGTCACCGCCGTCTGGCTATCCCCATCTTGCATCCCTTTACTCAGATCTAGAGGCGACGGGTGTCCAATGGCTAACTGGCTACGCGGAAGCTCACGACGTCCCTCCGCCGGTGCTTCCCGTAGGGCGGTGCTCCACGACACGGACACCATGGCCGCCGCCAAGGGCTCCACGTCCACCTCGACGATACAAGTGAGGGATCCTATTTGCTATAAGAGGATGTGCCTGTTGATACAAGGGGCGGCGCTGGCTGCTACTAGCGGTCTGCAGTGTTGCTATGGTAGGCCTCGGCAGCGCTGCTACATAGGAGCGACACTGATGCTACACACACACGACGGTGCTACTATAGAGGAGCGTCAGTGCTACTACATAGGTGGTCCCTGCTGCAATGAGACGGCGCTGCTCCGTGCCACGTTGGCAATTTTCGCTACGTGTGGTGATCAAATCTGCTACATACGGCTGTCGGTGTTGCTAAATATGATGAACTATTTTGTTACATAGGATGTTTTTCCGATAATGTCTTCGAAGAATTTGGTTTTTTCTACATTTATTTTCTGATTTTGCTACAATATTGTATTTTTTTGCTACACGACATCCTTGGTGAGTTCTCCGACGAGGTGTCTAGAAAAGTCTCCGGCGATGTCTCCGATGAAGTAGTGTTTTTGCTACATTAGAATATCTTTGTTGCTACAACCGTTTTATGTTTTTGCTACAACGGTGTCAATGTTTTGCTACAAGGTCTCCGGCGAGAGTCACCAGCGAATTTTTTCCGACGATGTCTCCGGCAAAGTCGGTTTTGCTACATTAGCATAACTTTTTTGCTGCATGATCTTCGGCGAGGTCTCCGGTGGGCCATTCTATTTTCTAAAACGAACTGTTTTTTTTTTTGCTTTGAAAGAAAAAGCGGGAACATTCGTAACAAAAAAGGGTGTTTTGCAGCAAAATCCGGATTGGGGCTTTATTTGGACCCGTGGCAGCGCGGGAAGCAGGACGGTGGGAGGCTTCCCATCGTCCGGGGACACCTAGCGTGCACCTTTAAAAAAGGAAAATGATACGCATCGTTCGGGGGATCGAACAAAACGATCCCTCGGGTCGTCGTTCCCTCGCGGATGTAGGGGACCCACCAACACCACGCATATCTCTTCCTTATCGCTTCCTATCTCCTCCATCTCTTTCACAGGCCATGGTAATAACAGCCTCCAGTTCCTACACGCCACCGCAACTGCCGCCTACGTGCTTCCTCCGGCTGTGCGCGCTGTCGCCGCACGCCGTTCCTGCGAGGTCCCGCTCCTCCTCTTGTACACAGAGGATGGCGGCCACGCATCGGTTCCGCGAGCTCCGTACTGCCCCAGTGTGGTGGTGGTGCCGCCCATGTCAGCTATCAAAGCTACCACGTCACCGCCGTCTCACCTCCGCCCTCTCCATCTCCGGCCCTCCCACCTCCGCTCTCTTCATCTCCGGTCCTCCCCACCTCCACCATCTCCATCTCCACCTCCTCCCTCTCTTCATCTCTGGTCCTCCCCACCTTCTCTCACCATCTACAAGCGCCGACCGTGGCTGCTACCCACGCCATCTGTCGTTGCTACACGCACTGACCACTGCTGCTACATGCCTGGGACGTCGCTGCTACATGCTCTGACCGCCGCTGGTACACACGCCGGGCTCTTTCTGCTACACGCTCCATGCCGCCGCTCACCTCTGCTACACGTGATAGCCGCCGCTGGAAAAATCTGCCGCGTGTAGCCCGAAGCTTGCGCCGCCACGCCGCAGCCCGCCTACAGTTTGCGCCGTCGCGTCGCAGCTCTCGCCAAGCCGCCGCCTGCACCTCCCGCGGCCTCTCCTGCTGCTTCTCCACCGCCGCCGCCCGCCGCTGTGCCCTACTTCTTGTGTCGTCGCTCCATGGACTTCACGTGAGCAGGTACCACCATGGAGGAGCTCGGCTTCCGCTCGTCCTAGCCCTTGCTAGAGCCTTGCGCCACCGCTCACCCCTGCTGGCTTGCGCCGCCGCCCGTTGCTGCCTTGCACCACCATGGCCTGCTCGCGTATGTAGTGTGTACTGTGATTGATTTTTTGCTACCACTAATAGGTGAATTTGCTTTAAACGACAGGAATCGTTGCTACCGAAGACACACTTGATTTGCTTCTCTAGATTTACCCTTTTGGGGAATTTTTGCTGAGATAAGGATTTGCTACATATCAATGATGCTATAATGTCACATTATTTTTTCTACAACTATTTTATGATCTTGCTATAATAGTACAAAAATGTTGCTAAGTGATCTCTGACGAGGTATCCGGGGAGCTCTCCCAGCGAAAGTTCCCGGCGTGTCTCAGACGAGGTCGGGTTTCTGCTACATTAGCACATTTTTTCTGCTACCACCGTTATCTGGTTTTGCTACAATAGCGTAAAACTTTTGCTATGAGGTCTCCGACGAGGGTTTTCCCGGCGAGTCTCCGGTGATATTTTCCGGCGAGGTCGGTTTTGCTACATTAGCATATTTTTTTTGCTACAAGGTCGCCGACGAGGTCTCCAGCGAACTCTCGGGCGAGGTCTGATATGTCTGTTCTTTTTTCTAGACCAAACCGTTTCTGCTACAATGTAGCAAAAGCGGGGCAAATGTAGCAAAAGCGGGATTTTGAATCCAAAAAGAGGACGTGTGGTTAGCTGGGGACCCGGGGGATGAAAACCTCAAATCCTCCGGAGGACGCCTAGTACTGTTCTTTAAAAAACTGGACCGGTGAGTGAACTGTTTAGTCGATTGGTTTGACGGAGAAAAGAAACAGTAATACTTTATTAAAACTATAGCAAATCTTGGAATAAAATTCACTGAAAAAAAACACTAGAGAAAAAAATATAGTGTATATTTCAATATGTGAGCACGAAAGATGGTGAGCCCAAACGGTATTAGGGCATGTATAATGGTTTAGGCATCATGTGGTGCTATTTCTACCTAACAGAGGGTTGGAGTTTGATTCCTTCGTAACATCTTTTTTCTTGGTTTTGTGATGTTTGAACCGTTTTTTCTTAAAAAACGTGAGATCGTCGGTTTAGGTTTTTTTTGGTCGTATCATCAAATTGATTCGTTTTTTTAAACTATGATTCTGACATAAGTTCAGAACTATTTCGGACCTCTTTGATCCAAGGCAGTCCTAGTATAGGTTTAAAATAAGCAGGAAATTTTCTACGTGGGTTGTTTGAATATGAAGAAATTTTCAACTATATTTATATGCTACTTCCTATCTACTCAGAAAATATAATTTTTATTTCCTGTGGTGGATCAAACAAATATTGGCGCAAACAAAATTTTCGATTAGAGTGGCCGTTCATGCGTTTTTGAAGTCTGACAATTCAAAAAGGACCTTCAAGATTCCCGCGCAAATTCTCAACACATAGAAATAGAAAAACACATGATTAAGGCACCACTTAACTATAGGAATTTGGACAAAAAAGTGTCAGTTATCACATGAAAAAACTGTAGCAAGAATTTTGATTGCTTGTGAATTTCCCTTTATAATGTTGCAAAATTGCATTTTCCTAAGGGATCCAATATGGGAATCAAATTCATGACCTAGACCTATTTAGAGATAATTAGTATGTATTCAAATCTTTCAAAAACCATGTGAAATTTTTGCAAATCAAGAAATTCTTAGTACGTTGCAAGCTTACCATGAATTGGGTGTGCAATCTCGGTTTTTTTTAGGATAACTTGCTCACTTTATTAATTTAAGGCCAGAATTATAGGAATCAATAAACTAACATGGGGTTCAACAGGCCACACATGGCACCCCTGGCCTAACGATAGAGCAAAATGACCTAATCTCTTTTTCTTTTCTTTCTAGGGTTTAAGGGTTGCAATCTGTTTTTAGAACGTGTCATACAGCTAAAAAAAAGGTGTCGTCGAGCCCATTTTCAACTGGCTTCAGACTGCCTGACCAATGATTTGTGTAAAATAATCTTCATGGAATGGCCCATGCGTATCAGATAAGTTGGGTCAAACTCATGCTGTCCAAGTAATGGGCTTCTGGCGGCCCAGTAGGTCTCTAGTGGTTCCCAGTCCAAGTAGTATACCCCTAAGAAAATCTACTATCTCCGCTAAAAAAAAAATCTACTCCCTCTGTTTTAAAATATAAGATGTTTTAGGTTTGTGAAGAAAATGAATCTAAACTTCTTTTAGTGTGTAGATTCATTGCAAAGTTGAATGAACCTACATAGTAAAATAAGTCTATATTTATTTTTTTCACAAACCTAAAACGTCTTATATTTTGAAACGGAGGGAGTACTACCTAATTCTCAAAAATTTATCTAATCGGTGTCCTCCCGTCAGCCTTGTCACGATCTGGTAATTTAATTAGTCGCTGTTTAGGTTGCTAGTACGACGTAACTACGTCTACACTGCTATTTCTGCTAAAGCTATGTTTATCGGAGAAGGATGGTTACCACTTACCAACCCACGAGTCATGATAGGTCTAAGAGAGTTTGATACTGACATGTGTCCAAGCGAAGGCTCTGAAGTCTGAACATACCACATCATCTCGCAATCTCGCATCATGGCACCATGAGGATCTTCCTATTCGTCCGAGGTCCGATCGACCAGCGAAAGCTAGCATAGCCTCGACACCATTTGGTGAACGAAATAATCTCCAATCTGGAGTCAGATCGATCGGTTCTCTTTGTCACGTTAGAACCGAAAAATTTTCACCATGCAAAGCTGACTGTGTTCATCCCTGATGCACAAGTGTGGGGTAATCGAACTCTCTTCTGTTATCTAAAAAGAATAAGAAATACGTAAGGCTGGGATTTGAGGGCCTGTACGTGTGCGTAGATAACTTGTTGGTTGTATTTTTTTTTGCGAAACTAATTTGTATTATTCAGAAAAGTCAGAAATTACAATCGTTACGACATATGCTTAGTAGACCATCAGGGCCAGAACCAAGTCATACTGCCATGCGAGCATTAGTTCTAGCAGAGTTTGCCATAAAATGACTACTAGTATTCTAACTTCTACAAGACCGGCGAGATCTCTTGTATCACTGTAGAATGAACAGACCGATCCATCTCTCTATTTTCCAAAACATTAACAATCTCCAAATGATCAACTTCAATAAGCAAAGGTGAGTGCTCCAATGCAACACCAAGGATATACCTTCATGTAGTGCTTTTAGTTCAGCCCCAAGTGCATCCCTGCATGAGAACAGCTGACGAAACGATAATAAAATTAACTCCCAGTTGTGATCTTGGAGGACTATACCAGCACCCGTGCCCCCATCATTCTCAAAAGAGCCACCCGTGTTTAGTTTGAGCCAACCAACCGGCAGTAAAGTCCATCTCGCCGCCAAAATGGGGGTTTTGAAACTATGCACATGCTGCTCATCACGGTTTAAGATAAATTTCCCTTTCACAATATTCTCAAATGAATGGTGTTTTACTCCAAGTAGCTCATCAAGAAGCGCATAGAAACCTCCACAGGCGGTGGGGATTTATCATGCACTATTTCATTGTGTACGTACCATATCCTCTAAAGAGTCATCAACACCTTGTCAACCATCATGCTAGACAAATTGCTCAGAAAATTCATGAGCCATTTTGAACCTGTGTTGATGACGAAGTCCCGCCCTGGTAGTTGCCACTTCTCCGCCATAAAGTCCCAAAAGAGTCTCGCCATGTCACACTTGAAAAATGGGTGAAAATTATCCGCAGGTTCCATGTTGTATACAGGACAACGATCTAATGGTTCCAGATGCCGAATGAATTTGTTTCTCCACGTTGGTAAGGAATGAGTGGCAAGTCGCCAAGCAAAGTGCTGGACTTTAGAAGGTACTATTGACTTCCATATGAGCTCCCAAAGTTTCCGAGACCCATCAGGTGCTGAGCTAGAAGATTCGGTCATTGGCCTCCAAGTTCCACCATCGCCAAGGAATAGGCACTATGCACAGTAAAGAGGCCATTCTTAGTTAGGGCCCAAGCAAGGAGATATTCATGTAGTCTCGCAGAAGGAACTATCTTTAGTATTTCATAAATATTTGAGCCAATAAAATATTGATTTGAGCAATCTTCCAAGCACCATGTTGATCTATCATCTCAGAGACAAACCGAAGGCGACGTCTCTTTTTTTGCGATACAGGTCTAAAGGAATAAGGCCTAGGTATCCATGGATCTCTCCATATCCGAATAACCTGGCCATTCCTATACGCCATATTAAACCCTTCTTAAGTAATTCCAAACGTGGGAGATAGCTTGCCAAGATGAAGATGCATTACCAGTAAAGACTGTATCTTCTAGCCTCCCTTTAGGATAGTACTTGGCTTTAAGCACACGGGCACAAAGGTTGTTAATCTTAATGATTAGCCTCCAAGCTTGCCTAGAAAGATCTTGATTGAACATTCGAAAGTCACAGAAACCGAGACCACCTTGGTTCTTTGATCTTTGCATTTTCTCCAATGAACGCCAATGAGTTTTCCTTTTACCATCCTTCAATCTCCAATAAAAATTCCTTACCAACTTGGTTAGGTCATTACAGACAGAGAAATGTAATTTAAAAACATCCATAATATAAACTGGCAAGGCTTGGGCTACTGCCTTAATAAAAACCTCCCTTCTGTCCTGAGCTAGATGACTATCTCCCCACGGAACCAGCCTTTTAGTAAGTTGTGCCTGAAGGTTCTGAAGTTTGCCTCTCGACATATGACCATCAGGTGTGGAGAGACCCAAATACTTCTCATCAAAGGTATGGTTAACAACTTAAAGGGCCAGCCGAATGTCCTCTTGTACCACAGCAGTACATGAATCACCAAAGAGCAATGAACATTTAGCTGGGTTGACAAGCTGACCAGTTGATAATGCATATATGTTCAAAACTTGCTTAACCGCGACAGCTTGTTCAGTGTTGGCTTTAAAAAACAGCAATGTATCATCGGCAAATAGCAAGTGTGATATACCAAGGGCATGTCGACACACTTTAATTGGAGATATCACATTCTCGTCAATTCATTATCTAATAGAGCGGATAAACCAAATAGGAATAAGAACGGAGATAAAGGATCACCTTGTTGTAGCCCACACGACGGTGCAAATGAATCCAAGAGGGTTCTATTAAATTTTACGAAATACCTCACCGATGTTACACATGACATTATCCAATCAACGAAACGGTGAGAGAAATCCAACTTTTGCATCACTTGCCTAAAAAATAACCAATCAACCCGATCATAAGACTTAGAAAGATCAAGCTTATAAGCACAAAAGTTTTTGTTGGATCCTTTTGTTGTTTGATGTGGTGAATAGATTCGAAGGCTAATAAAGCATTATCAGTTATCATCCTTCCAGGAACAAAGGCACTTTGGGACGGTGAAATAATATCATTAAGTAGAGGTCTTAGTCTGTTCATCAAGCACTTAGAAATAACTTTATAGCCCACATTGCATAGACTAATTGGACGATAGTCAGCAAATTTATCAGGATTGGACACTTTAGAAATTAAAACAATGGAGGTAGCATTAGATCCTTCCGGCATTATACTTGTTGATTGTATTTTATTACTTACATTTTCCCTTGCTTTCCGGCTGATGAACAACATGTAGGGTTCGCAGCATAGAAAACAAAAAATTTCCTACGATGGGAACAACTATGTACCAAGATCTATCTACTAGATACAAATAACGGGCAGATGTATATCCGTAGAGAACATACCCTTGAAGACCGACAAAGCTTAACGAGTCCAAACTCGTGGTTGATGTAGACGATCTCTTGCCGATCTCAAGATCGAGAGGAAGTCCTAGCGCCGCAAAACAGCAGCGCATCCGTGCTCGCACACACGTTCGAGGCACCGAGCAACCTCCGCCTCCTCGCTCCAGCGATGCAGCGGAAGCACAACTCTTTCTTGCCGAATAGCCACCGGGAACATGTATCTCGCTAGTCCGAGACCATGGGGGATAAATTCTAGAGGGGGAGAGAGATCCTTCACGAGGAGGTGTGTTGTGAGAGGAGGAGAGGGGGGCCTTTTATAGGGGAGAGGGGGCACCCAAGGGGCATGGCGCCCAGCCATGGGGCTGCCCCCACCTCTTCCACATTCATGTGGGTGGAGCTCCCACTCAAAATTAAAAGCCTCCACTCCCATTAAAAAGCCTCCACTCAAAAATCCAGTCACATGCATTAAATTTCCACCAAATTTAATGCAAGCTCTCATTTAAATAAAACTCTTTTATTTATTTATTCAGAATTTTGTTAATTACTTTAATTAACAAACATTCACATAAAAACCCTTGCTAGTATTCCATTTCACATGCAGAACCAGTTTCAGCAATTTCAACCAAAACAGTTTCGGTGTCTAGTGAAATAAATTCCTGCGCTTTCCTTTTCTTTTCGGCATGAAACTTTTGCTCCAATTGGATGTCGGTGTCTCTTAAGTGTGTCACCCTAAGGTCCGCGAATAATGTGGACATGATCGAGACCCCTCTCAGATCAATAATCAGAAGCGGGATCTGGAGACCCATACTGACTCCCACACATTCAACGATGACTTTCTTGTGATCGTCGGAACCTTTTACGCTAGTATCTTAATCCTTTTGTTTCGCGATATATTACATGTCCAAGATTCGATCATCGGTATATCCATACCTAGTTTGATCTCGTTACTGACATGCACTCTTTTCTCGTTCTCGTGATATAACATTCTAGTGATCAAATCACTTGCTTGCAAGCTAACCAATGTGATATCACCGAGAGGGCCCAGAGTATATCTATCCGTCATCGGGATGAACAAATTCCACTCTCGATCCATGGGCCTCAACATAACACTTTAGTAGTTCTGAATCCATCTTTATAATCACCCTGTTACGGTGTGACGTTTGATGTTATCAAGAAACTCTTTTGGTGTTAGTGATTGACATGATCTCATGGTCTAAGGATTAGGATCACTTTGTAAGATGTTATAGCAATATAAACTCAATGACTTTGATCGTAATGCTATACTTTGGATGAATGTTCATCACACCATTACACTAATGTTGTGACCTCGTTATTAACAACATCCAATGTCCATGATCAGGAAACCTATGATCATCTTGTTAATCAACGAGCTAGTTTATAAGAGAGGCATAACTAGGAACTTTCTTTTGTTTATTAAACACACATGTATTAACGTTTCCGTATTAATACAATTATAGCATGTAAAATAAACATTTATCATAAATAGGAATACGATAATAACCACTTTATTATTGCCTCTCGGGCATATTCCCTTCAGTCTCCCACTTGCACTAGAGACAATAATCTAGTTTGAAAACTTTGTGTATTGAACACCTATGGCTTTCTGGTGTTCCAAATACGCAATTGCAAGTGGTTAACATAATCTACGGATCTGACGCTTCAGGTCCGTGTGTATTTGCATGTCTTTGCGTCTCCACGCATCACTCATTCTCCAATGAGATGGCATTGTATAAATGTGGTCTTTTGGTGAGACCTTTAGTTCCTTTGGGTTAAAACACATCGATACTATTGTCATACAATATATCTTTAGTGTTAGCCCGTTGCGAACCACACCTTAGTTTGATAACAAACTACTTGACACAAATTCCCTCCTTTGCTGCTACTATAGCAGTCATATACTTAGCCTTTTGTTGAAGTATTCGTCACAATGTCTTAACTTTGGAACTCTTCCAAATCCATCATGGAATCTCCTTTCCATTACATTGTGCCGCCCATAGTTTAAATTGAGATAAACTTAATTTGTATCTTGTGACAAAACTAGTATCAATGTAACGCTTTACAATGAACTATTTGTAATTGTTTGTCACCTCTACACAAATATATTCTTAGTTCTTCCAAAAGATCATAAGAATATCCTCACTATCGTCCAATGATCATTTTATGATTCATTCTGGTATATGCTCATAACACTTAGAGCATAGGACATATCTGGATGTGTACATATCATGTTATGATTGATCAAAACATTCTCGTGATTGCACTCATCAAGTGTCAAAGCACTTGAATCTTGTTTCACTTATCAAGTGTCGATACACTTGAATCTTGATTCAATTCCTTTCCATGCAACAAGAACTGTTTCTTGTCGTTTCTATATTGAACTCCTTCAATATCTCATATATGTACGTTTCATAAACATATTAGCGTTACAGTCTATCCACTATAGACATTCATGCTAAATATTCGGGTTTTGCCTAAGTCTTTCATCGAAATGAAATTCTTAACCTTTGTCAATAAAAGATACATCATTTCTAATCAACAAGATGTCCTTCACATAATGTATTAGAAATATGTCTCAGCGCTCCCACTTAATTTCTTGAAAATGCAAGCATCTTCATCGTCTCCAGATGAAAACTCTTTTTCACCACGATGAAGATTCCAACTCCGCGATTCTTACTTCAACCATTGAAGTTTGCATGCCCTTTTAGCATCCTTTAAATTTAACAAAACCCTTTGGCCCGTGTCATGTACATGTCCTAGGTAACCATTCTATTAGAAGAACTTTGTTTTGTTTATTCATCTACCATATACCAAATTATATGTAGTGGTTGCTACTTTAATCCGTTCAGACTAAATATCGCTATGAAAGATCAAATCTTGTCATAGTCAACTCTTTGAACATTGTCATAAAATACTTTACGACATGTCGAATATTTCATAGATGTGAGACATCCATGTATGTTTCTTTATAGATCCAAATACGACCGATAGGTTTTTACACCTTTCTAGAGGGTCTTCCAAGTTCAAAACTTGATTTCTCGTATATGGAACTATCACGGATTTTATGGCATCAAGCCATTTGACGGAGTCAGGGCCCATCATCGCTTCTTTGTATGTATTCGGTTCATCATTGTCAAACAATAATGATTTACTCTCAAATCTTAGCATTTGATTGTTTAACCGACCTTCTTGGTTCAATAGGAACTTTAGACCTCCGTGACCACAACCTTTGAGGCACATAAGCTATGAGCATTATGGCAGCCTCCAGAACGATTTCCGGCGCTGCGCAACTCAGCACATTTAGCTAAGGTTCGTTAACCTTATCAAAGTTCTATTGTCCTCCCACTTAACTTTTGCGAAAAAATCCTTTTTCAAGAAACTTCACATTTCAAGCGACAAACCCTTTTGTTCTCGGTGTTATGGAGGAATAACCAATTGTTATTCGGAATAACCTACAAAGACATGCTCATCCGAATTCGGTTGTAAACATCTTACTTATGTTTAGCATACCAAAATTTAAGAAATGACAACTTGGGTTTTACCCCAAACCATAACTTCCATGGCGTCATTTCAACGGATCTAGATGGAGCTCTTTTCAGTGTAAAAGCGGTAGTCTCTAAAGCTTTAATCTTTTAAAACATAATGGAAGTTTTATAAATAACACCTTTGATCCAACCATGTCTCACAAGGTTTCATTACAAATCTCAAACACTCCATACTCCTATGGTGTTTCGGTAGATGTAAATCTAGGTGTTTTGTTAAACTTGCAACTCAAATAAATCCCTTTATGATAAAATCATAATTCATTTATTTTCTTGTTACACTTGTAACTCAAATAAATCCCTTAATGATCAAATCATAATTCATTTATTTTTCTTGTTACAATGATTTTCCACTTCATCTTGAAAGTCTTTGAAACATTTTCAAATATTTCATACTTCTTTCTCATTAAGTGAACATTCACTCAAAATTCCGGAGAAAGCATATGAAGTTGAAACCCATCGCTTACGACTACACATAATGGACTACATACATCGATATGTATAAATTCCAATAATTTAGTCGTTCGTTCTTCTTTGGCCTTTGAACGAAGTTTTAATTATCACGTGGAAAGTCTCACAAGCGTCACTTGATCAAATCAAAGACTCCAAAAATCCATGAATATGGAGATTCTTCATGTTTTCTTTCCAATATAATTTAAACAGCGATGTCACTTCATAAGTGATCTTTCAATCATTTGTCTTGCGACATTTTAGCATTAGGTTTTATGGATGTGATTTCTTCAACTAGATTTGTAAATCATCCATCTTATATGGAATACGGTAATTATTTGAACAACCTTTGTTCTCATAATACCTGATTCAAATAACAATTATTAAAACAAATCTTGAAGTCAAGCCTTGATGTCAACGAGAAATACAAACAACGGTTTGTTTGCTTTTGATAAACATCATCACATATTCTCTTGCTAGTTACTTAGGCCATTGTGGTTCATGAATTGCATCGTTCCGTATAAAATTTCATACCAACCAATTCGGTATCCAATACCCAAGAACCACATTGTTTAACAAGCAAAGAATACAACCATAACATGTATATCATATATATACCTAAATTGGATATTTCCAATCTTTTCTTTTCTGCCAAGTATATTTTATAGATTCTCTTTCAGCATTTCCTTTTCCTTTTTAAAAGAATTTATCAACATCAAAAGTGGCGCCATACACATGACACATAGTCCAAAGCGTGTATATTCAAATAATAATACCTTTGGACTTGCACTTTGAAGTAGATCACCATCATCAAAATGATCGGTATTATTTCAAAATCCATTCTTTAGTAATCTTTTAGTGTAGTAAACACTTTACATACATCTTCTATTCATCCTTATCATGACGACTTTCATGATCAAGCTACTGTAGCTTATAAAGGCGAATCGTGAGTATAACATTACTTTCCAAAACCCTTTTGGATGATTAGGATGTCTAGCATCTCCAACCTTTGTAAATTCTCATCCAATATGAGAACATATATTATACTCTATCATATTGCAACCAAAACATTGTTTCAGATATCGTTATATCTGCCACACATGATGGTTTCTGAAACAATTCTTTCAGCTCCTAGATAAACTTGATATTAAAAAAAATCAAGTATCATGGAGGCAAACATGATACTTAAGATACTAACACTGGAATTGTTACTCTCGATTTAATACCAACTATTAAATTTCATGGAGCAAATAGAGTTTGCTGAAAGTTTGCAATAGGACTTAAACTTTAGATTGACACTCAACACAATACGTTACCAGTTCGTAAAGTATATATCCAGAATTCTATAGTTCTATTATCTCAATTACAACTAAGCATAAGGTGGTGAACGAATGCCAATAACTACAAGAAATTATGCAAATTCACTTTGATTTAATTTATGATAAATTGAGTTCTACTAATCCAAATTAGAAATGAACTCCCACTCAAAAACGACATCCCTCGTGTCTTTTTGGTGATTACATGAACCAAATCCACTACACCAAGTCCGATCATCACGTGAGTCGGTGTAGCTTCAAAGGCGAGCATCCATATGGTCATCATATCAAAACATATGACCCATGCTTAACCTTTCGGTCCGTGTTCCGAGGCCATGTCTGTACATGCTAGGCTCGCCAAGTAAGAACCTTAGTATTCGCGTGTGTAACTGTCTTACACCCGAGATATGCTCATGGATTCAAGTACACCCGATCATCACGTGATGTATTGAAGTGACGAAACATTATCGGTGCATACTTAAGGAAGAACACATTTTTATCTTGATATCTAAAAGAGGGATCACCGTATTATGCTAACAAAGCGCTAAACAAGCAATATAAGAGCTATCAAACATCATATGTTTATTAGTGAAATGATATGGTTCCCGCAGATGATCTCTATCATGTGCATCGTGGTATGATCACTATCATGCCTATATGTGTAAATCCAAGGTCTATGGAGTTTACACGCTATGTGTGTTGTAAGAGTATCATCTCATACTTCTACTTACAACACTACCATATCATAACCCTAGCCCAACAACAATCTAAACTAGACACCTCTAATTTATCCATTGCAAATTTTACGTGGCTTAGGGCTTTCGAAGATAGAACCATTCTTACCTACGAACATGAACCACAACGAGGATAACCAAATTGTTGACAACTCGTTGCAAATTAGATATTGAATATAGTAGGAGAAACAGACACCCGCTAGCCACTTATGCAAACTAGTTGCATGTCAAGCATGGAACAAGTCTCATGTGCGAGGACATGTAAAGTTTGTCCGGGCCGCTTCATCCCACTATGCCACCAATATCCAAACTACAACTAAGAAGCAATAAAATGATGATCATCGCCCACATACTCATATGTGTACTACCCGTGCAAAGTATCGGCGCATAGATCCGGCTCTGATACCACTGTAGGGTTCGCAGCATAGAAAACAAAAAATTTCCTACGATGGGAACAACTATGTACCAAGATCTATCTACTAGATACAAACAACGGGCGGATGTATATCCGTAGAGAACATACCCTTGAAGACCGACAAAGCTTAACGAGTCCAAACTCGTGGTTGATGTAGATGATCTCTTGCCGATCTCAAGATCGAGAGGAAGTCCTAGCGCCGCAAAACAGCAGCGCATCCGTGCTCGCACACACGTTCGAGGCACCGAGCAACCTCCGCCTCCTCGCTCCAGCGATGCAGCGGAAGCACAACTCTTTCTTGCCGAATAGCCACCGGAAACATGTATCTCGCTAGTCCGAGACCATGGGGGATAAATTCTAGAGGGGGAGAGAGATCCTTCACGAGGAGGTGTGTTGTGAGAGGAGGAGAGGGGGGCCTTTTATAGGGGAGAGGGGGGGCACCCAAGGGGCATGGCGCCCAGCCATGGGGCTGCCCCCACCTCTTCCACATTAATGTGGGTGGAGCTCCCACTCAAAATGAAAATCCTCCACTCCCATTAAAAAGCCTCCACTCAAAAATTCACTCACATGCATTAAATTTTCACCAAATTTAATGAAAGCTCTCATTTAAATAAAAATCTTTTATTTATTTATTCAGAATTTTGTTAATTACTTTAATTAACAAACATTCACATAAAACCCCTTGCTAGTATTCCATTTCACATGCAGAACCAGTTTCAGCAATTTCAACCGAAACAGTTTCGGTGTCTAGTGAAATAAATTCCTGCGCTTTCCTTTTCTTTTCGGCATGAAACTTTTGCTCCAATTGGATGTCGGTGTCTCTTAAGTGTGTCACCCTATGGTTCGCGAATAATGTGGACATGATCTAGACCCCTCTCAGATCAATAATCAGAAGCGGGATCTGGAGACCCATACTGACTCCCACACATTCAACGATGACTTTCTTGTGATCGTCGGAACCTTTTATGCTAGTATCTTAATCCTTTTGTTTCACGATATATTACATGTCCAAGATTCGACCATCGGTATCTCCATACCTAGTTTGATCTCGTTACTGACATGCACTCTTTTCTCGTTCCCGTGATATAACATTCTAGTGATCAAATCACTTGCTTGCGAGCTAACCAATGTGATATCACCGAGAGGGCCCAGAGTATATCTATCCGTCATCGGGATGAACAAATTCCACTCTCGATCCATGGGCCTCAACATAACACTTTAGTAGTTCTGAATCCATCTTTATAATCACCCTGTTACGGTGTGACGTTTGATGTTATCAAGAAACTCTTCCGGTGTTAGTGATTGACATGATCTCATGGTCTAACGATTAGGATCACTTCGTAAGATGTTATAGCAATATAAACTCAATGACTTTGATCGTAATGCTATACTTCGGATGAATGTTCATCACACCATTACACTAATGTTGTGACCTCGTTATTAACAACATCCAATGTCCATGATCAGGAAACCTATGATCATCTTGTTAATCAACGAGCTAGTTTATAAGAGAGGCATAACTAGGAACTTTTTTTTGTTTATTAAACATACATGTATTAACGTTTCCGTATTAATACAATTATAGCATGTAAAATAAATATTTATCATAAATAGGAATACGATAATAACCACTTTATTATTGCCTCTCGGGCATATTCCCTTCACAACACGCAGACATATAATGAGAAGAAAAATGCCTAGTTATTTCAATTTGTTTTTTCACTTCTCAACGGACGATTTGGACGAAGATACGAAGTGCACTATCGGTCGTCATCCCATGATGTGGCCAAAGGAGTGGTTAAATCAGCTTAGAAATTAAGATTTTCGCGATTGCTAGAGATTGCTTTTAACCATCTAGCATTTTCATCTTCCGACATGTTTCAGCACTCACGGGCATTTTCCTGTCGTTTACAATGTTATCACTGGAGTCTGATTCCTACTTCTTTTGTCATAGATTTAGATTTTTGAAGTTGCTCTAGCTAATAATGTGGCAGCATTAGCTAGCATTTATCGGGAAATTGAGCGCAGAGAGGGTAAGCTACACAACAGCCACCGGTGGAGAACAGGCTGTCCTGATAGAGATTTTTTTGAAAAAAATTCTTAAACTTTTGAATTATTTGACTTGTTAATATATTATTTGAAATATTTTTAACATTAACTATATTTAATCTTAGATTAAATTATACTTGTGGTCAAACTTTTCGGTCGGTCATCCATCTTAGCACTACTCCATCCCTAGCACGCTTAACTTCTTCATTCTATTAGGATGTTCTTGCACGAAAAACATTGTACCTTATTGTCAAGACTACCATTATCAATCCTATTAACTTATGGCACACGTCTTTATTTTTTCGAAATTACAAACAACTATTTAAGTAAACAACAATAAATAAGTAATGATAATATTTTATTTGAAAAAAACTAATTAAAATAATATTTTATTCATGTTTTACCATTTATTCATTTAATATGGCATAAATAATATCTTCAAATCTATATATCAAAATTCAACAAATAATGTATCCATTATTATCACAAAAATATGAGGAATCCAAATATGACATAATAAAAAAATTCTAAAAAAATAAGTTTTTAAATAAAATTTTCCCTTTTTGAATTTTAAAAATCTAAAAGAATCCAAAACAGCCAAAGGCCGTTAAAAATCTCGGTTCCAAACATATCCGGAACTAATGCTCCGGAGGTCTCTAAACGAAAGGCCATATTTCTACTAGTGAGCTCAGACGCCTACACGAGGGAGGTGCTGACAAAAGAGAAGGACATAGAGTGAAATCGACGACACATTAATAGATGGGAAAGGAAGAGATAGGGTTGACAAGTTTTACAAGTTAGAGATGCCAAGTGCCAAATTAAAACAAACAAGGTGCAATATCGAAGTTGAATACTCCCTTCCTCTCGAAATAAGTGACTTAAGTTTGTCTAGATTTGCATGTATCTAGATATGTTTACTATATAGATATATTTGAATTTAGACAAACCCACGCCACTTATTTTGGGACAGAGGGAGTACTTTTCTGTTCTTCACTTGCATTGTCTTCCCCCTACCATATGCTCTTAATATTTGGATTCCATGAATTGAAATACAATGTAGAAGTGTTGTTTTCCACAAGAAATCACTAGATTTGGGGGTATCAAGACATAGGGCGCATTTGGTAGCCTGCATACCCGTCGGGTAGGCCAGCGGGAGATGAAAGTGGGTCATTTGGTTACCTGCACGAGGCGTTGGGCTGCACCAGTGCAAACTGTAAAGCATCCCGGAGCCAAGCCCAGGTGCTACGCTCGAATCAGCCATTTCTAGTGAGCCATCCTCGTCATGCGCCAGCTGGATGCAAAACCGGAGCTCCCCTACACGATCTCGGCCAACGATGGCATAGGCAGGAGATTCCCGCTGGCCTGAAAAAGGGGTTGGATACTTTCCCTCACCTCCCTCCGAGATAAACTCTACCTTCTCACCGCCAAAACTAGATCCACCTTTGTAACACCCTCGAATTGTCCCTATGCAAGTTTTAGCGATTCTCGCTAAACCCGCATAGAAACGATTCAAAGATGCCCACTAGGCACTTGTGTGTGGGTGGAAAACAAACTAATACCATTACACATTAGTACACAATGGAAATCACAGAACGTATATATACAACAACGACTCAATGAGCCAAGAATACAAATATACAGTACAAATATCCAATTCACCTTGAAAACGATACAACATCCGAGTATGAACAAGATGTAAATTGGGCTAAGAGCCCTAAATAATCACCAATTGCGTCCATAATCCTGCCCATGACAAACCATAAGGGTGACCCTGCTAACGACGTCGATATCAAACCTGCTAACACAAAAGGGGTGCCGACAAAGGGAAAAGAAAAAAAAATAGAGCGGTCAGTACTAAGGCCAGTATATGGCGAGTCTTAGAATTCCATGGCACTCGCCTATATAGGTATGGTGGACTGAAGATGCAACGAAGCATGCACTAGACAACCTATAGAGACTCGATACAACTGGCGGCTATCAGAGAGAAATAAGAAAGACCTATTCGGAACCAACCTGATACTAACACCAAACATATCCATCATGGTATTCCCCCTTAGACCAAATGAGGAAGTCATTATGAGGAAACTCACACGATTGGAAGTTTTATCTATTCTTTCCATGGTGGTTATCCAACTTTCTAGTCATATTAGATCAAAGTCAAATTATAACAATAAACTTAGTGTAAGTTGTCTATGATCAAAAAACTGTGCTCTAATTCGTCCATAACCACGAACATGGATTTTCGAAAAATATTTAACCCTGTAGAGGTGCATCAAAGTATCCACACACATCGCCGTCCTTTTTGCCAGATCAATTAACATACACCCATCGGTATGTCGACGGGGCTTCGGACATGACATTTCCGAGACCCAAAGCAAGTACATGGGGGCCACCCCACTAAGCTACCTGTAACGAAGTCGGACGGCTTCGAAAACGGGGTCAGAGGTTGCGAGATCGGCTGAGAGATCAGAGGCCATATGTATAATCCTCAACATAACGACCCACCTCCTAAACAGTATAGTAGTAAACTCTTAGTGAGCAACATATCATAAACATGTCATAACATGACATTAAATCCTCAAACTAGTTTGTGACCCTGGTACAGTACTTTGAAATCAGGTAATAAGCTGATAGGGGCCTATACCCCCCACATGTGGTTAGCGCGCTCGATTTCGGAACAAGTGTCAAGAACTTGGGTCCTAGGTGGACACATGTGGCGGGATAATAACCAGATCTCAACTATTACCCCCAGTGCTTCTGCATTAATTATATCTACTCCAACATTTAATTAGCAAGCTGTAATTAAAGGCATGATCATCTCCACCATTAAGTATGTGCCAACCCCCAACACCGGTGGAACATCAAAAATATGAAGCGACACATGAGCAAGCAACTACGACTCGCAAGGCCGACTGACTACCAAACAACAGGTAATAGGAGGTGTCCAAGGCAATATAGAGGTTGCAAGGAATATAAATGGTGTACGGAAACTAAAGCATCACAACACAGACAACAATAGATCAACAAGAGGAAGTAAAGACTATAAATAAAAAATAGCTAAAAAGAGGGAGAATACTCACCTGGCAAACACTGCTGAAGGTTCATCTGAAGATTGGGTCGACACTCGCATCAACTCATCGGCCTAATCCGTGAAGAAACAAAGCACACCGGATACACTATTTAATACTATGGCAGAAGATCGGGCATGATGCATGACATGAAAAAGATGTGATGCAACTAGGCAATATTAAGCGGAACCGGGGTCCCTACAATTAATTAATGATTCAAGTTATTTAGGTACCCCACAATTTAAATATTGGCTTAACAAGGCAAAATATGACATAGGTTTGCTACATAAATTTAAATGAAGGCAATATAAGACTAGAATAGCCCACATATGGTCTCCATATTTAATTATGAGGTGAATCAACAAAGTATCCCCGAACAAATAAACATGTATGCAAACATGGAAATTTATATGCACGAGAGAGATGTCAATTTATAAAATAAGAGGCTCAGATCGGGATCACGGATTCGTCCGAAGATCTTGGGGTTCGAGGGTTCGAGGGGTTTGGGTTCAGTCTCAGCAAGATCGGTCTTCGGGGTTCGGATCCGGGGTATTGACGTTGATCTGTCTATTTTGCATCACTATTTTATATCATAATCTACTGTTATTCATTGATATATTTCATATTAAGAGATGATACTTATGTTATTTCATCTATTTTGCATGTTGGATGACTTTTGGAGGATGAACTGCCGGAGTCAGGATTCTGATGAAAAAAGCGGTGTCCAGATGCAATATTCACGAAGATCAGAAAATTCCAGAAAATAGATGGAAACCCCTATTTTTTTCAGAAGACGAAGGAATCTAGAAGGGGAGGTGGAAATGGGCCACAGGGAGCCCACACCACCCCCTGGCGCCCCCCTGGGCCACGCCACCAGGTGGTGTGGCCACCCTGACCCACCTCTGGAATCACCCTTTCGCCTATATCACCACCCCCCCAAACCCTAAGACTGGGAGAGCGACCGCAGAAAGATTCCGCCGCCTCTGCGGGGCAGAAACTACAGAGAGAGAAAGAGCTCTCCGGCAGGCAGAAATCTGCCAGGGAAATTCCTTCTCGGAGAGGGGAGATCGTCGCCATCAACACCTTCATCAAGCTAGACTTCATCGGGATCATCATCATCTTCACCATCATCTCAACCAGCACCATCACACCACTCCATCCAGCTGTGACAATTGGGTTGAATATTGCATAGTTCTTAGGGGAAACTTTCCCGATGTTGATTACTTGTTGTAGTTGATGCTATTGAGTGGAACCATTGAATTATTGTTCATGTTCAAATTGTTACTTATCATTATTTAATCTCTGTTCTTGATCCATATGATGTCCCGTGAGTAGTTTGTTTAGTTCTTGAGGAAATGTGAGAAGTCATGTTGTTAGTAGTGGAATTGTGTTGAGAAATATTTTTGATATTTAAGTTATCGTGCTATTCTTCTAGTGGTGTCATGTGAAGACCGACTACATGATACTTCACCTTTATGGGCCTAGGGGAATGCATTGTATATTTGGCTACTAATTGTGGGGTTGCCGGAGTGACAGAAAGCTAAACCCCTGTTAGAAAACCTTTGAAGGGAATATGCCCGAGAGGCAATAATAAAGTGGTTATTATCTTATTCTATATTTATGATAAATGTTTATTTTGCATGCTATAATTATATTAATACAGAAACGTTAATACATGTGTGTTTAATAAACAAAAAATAAAGTTCCTAGTTATGCCTCTCTTATAAACTAGCTCGTTGATTAACAAGATGATCAAAGGTTTCCTGATCATGGACATTGGATGTTGTTAATAACGAGATCAAAACATTGTTGGAATGATGTGATGAACATTCATCCGAAGTATAGCATTACAATCAAGTTCATTGTGCTTATATTGCTATAACATCATACGAAGTAATCTTAATCCTTAGACCATGAGATGATGTCAATCACTAACACCGGAAGAGTATCTTGATAACATCAAACGTCACACCGTAACAGGGTGACTATAAAGATGGGTTCAGTGCTAAGAAGGTGTTATGTTGAGGCTCATGTATCAAGAGTGGATTTTGTCCATCCCGAGGACGGAGAGATATACTCTGGGCCATCTCGGTGATATCACATTAGTTAGCTTGCAAGCAAGTGATTTGATCACTAGAATGTTATATCATGGGAACGAGAAAAGAGTACATGTCAGTAATGAGATCAAACTAGGCATGGAGATACCGATAATCGAATCTTGGACATGTAATATATCGCGAGACAAAGGTATTGAGTTACATGCGTATAAGTTTCACACGATCACAGAAGTCATCGTTGAATGTGTGGGAGTCAGTACAGATCTCCAGGTCCCGCTGCTGATTATTGATCAGAGAGGGGTCTCGATCATGTCTACATTATTCGCGAACCGTAGGATGGCACACTTAAGGGATACCGACACCATTTTGAGCAAATAAGATGCCAGAGAAAGAAAAAGAAAGCGCAAGAATTTATTTCACTAGACACCAGAATCGTTTCGGTTGAAATTGCTGAAACTGGTTCTGCATGTAAAATTGAAATGTTGTAAGGGGCTTTATGTGAATGTTTGTTAATTCAAGTAATTAACAAAATTATAAATAAATAAATAAATAAAAGAGTTTTATTTAATGAGAGATTGCATTAAATTTGGTGGAAATTTAATGGGATTTGAGTGGGATTTTGAGTGGAGAAAATGGAGGGGCATTTGTGTGAGTGGGAGCTCCACTCACATGAATAGAGGAAGAGGTGGGGGCACCAACTTGGTCGCCGTCCATGGCTAGTGGGATACCCCCTCCTCCTATGAAAAGAGCCCCTCTTATGACTTCTCACTCGCACCTCCTCGCGAAGGATCTCTCTCCCTTTAGAATTTCCCCATGGTCTCGGATCAGCGAGATACATGTTCCCGGTGGCTTTTTCTGGAAGTATTTGTTGCTTCCACTGCTTCGCTGGAGCGAGGGCGTGGAGGTTGTCGGTGTACCCAGATGTGTGTGCGTTCACGGATGCACCACTGCTTTGTGGTGCTGGACTTGATGGTGCTGGACCGGCTAGACCAGATGGAATTCATCACGATCTTGAGATCGGCAAGCGTTCGACTACATCATCCACGAGTACAACCTCGTTAATGCTATTCGGTCTTCGAGGGTATGTATTCTATGGATGTATATCCACTCGTTGCTTGTATCTAGTAGATAGATCTTGATACTTAGTTGTTGCCATCGTAGGATTTTTTTGTTTTCTATGATGCGAACCCTTCAACCTTTGCACAAGGTAATGTAGGATCTCAGAGTTTAAGACTGTGGTTAGGTTTCTATCTTAATTACTTTATTGTAGTTGCAGATGCTTGTAAGGGGTATAATCACAAGTATGTATTAGTCCAAGTAAGGTTGGTACATTAGCATAGGTTCACCCACACAACACTTATCCAACCAAGGAAGATTAAACAACTATGTGAAGCAAAATCACTTGATAGTTGATGGTGCTGATGTGGAGCACTTCGTTGGAAACCCCAAGAGCAAGGTGTGATGAGCACAACAGCAAGTCTTCCCTCAGTAGAGACCGAGGTTATCGAACCAAAAGTAGGAAGGAAACGTCACACAAGTGTTGGAAGCAACGCGGAGACCTGCACAACATAAACTCAAGACTTTGCCCCAACGAATCAGTGAGGTTGTTGTGGCATCCCGCAAAAACCACTACTAGAAAATCGCGTTGAATTTGTGCATTGCATCGTCATCATCATATGTTGTTTGTCAAAAACTATTTTCGCAAAGCCCGTTTTGTTTTCTAAAACGCCCCATCTTTATTCAAACGCCAAACCCGGGGCTCCGGAGTATTTTGTTTTGCCGCTATCGGTTTGCAAACGGAGTTATTAAAACAAATAAAATTATAATTATTTTTGGTGGGGCAGAGGAACGGTCCGAACCGACCGAACGACCGCCACAGAAATTTAATCGGTCCAATCAGTCCTGCCCTCAAAATCCTAAACTCACCCAACTCTCTACCCACCCCCAGCTTCCACCTCACTCCACCCAATCGGAACATGCCACCTCACCCTCTCCCCTCCCCCTAACCAATCATAGCCTGCCACCTACCCACTCCCTCTCTCTCTCCCTCTAAACCCAACCCCACACCAAACACACTCAGACCACACACTACACGCCACCCCCACCAACCGGACCCACCCCCACTCCCCACAGCCACCCACGCACACATGCAACGCACGCCAGCCTCTCCCCAGGAACCGGTCCACCCCCTGGCCCACACGGGACCCGCCCCCTGGCCGCTTGTCCCCCCTGGCCCACCGCGTCTGCCTCCCCCAGCGCCCTGTTCCTCGTCCTCGGCTCGCCCTCCTTCCTCTGCCTAACACGCCCCGCCCTCTGCTCCTCACCCCAGCACCCCGACGCTCACCTCCCTCCGCCGCGCCCCCACCTGCGCCTCCTCTTCGCCGGCGACGCCCGCGCGCGCCGCCAAGCCCAGCTCCTCCCGGCGCCTGCTCCCGACCTCGCGGCCTCCGCCATCACCAACCGCCGCCTCCGCCGCCCGCGCCGCCGTCGGCTCAACCTCGCCCGACCTCGGTCCCCGCCCCGCGTCGACGCGCCCTGCACCGCCTCCTCCCTCACCTGCTCCGCCCACTCAGCGCCTCCGCTCCGGCCGCTGCTCGCGCCACCTCGTTCTCACCGCACCCCGCCGCCTCGCCGTGCTGCCGGGCCTCCTCCCGCCACCGCGAGTTTCCCCGCCTCCACCGGAGCCGCCTCACCTCCGCGCCCGAGCCCCGCCGCCAAGCTCCGCCTCAGCCACCTCCAACCGCCGCTGCCGCCGCCGCCAGGGGTCCGCGCCGACGCCCCGTCGAGCCCCCCCGCGGCCGTGTCCGCCCGCCAGTTCCCCTCGCTGCCGGTGCCGCTGGGCCTCCTCCCCGAGCACCTCCTGCGCCATGCGGTCCCTTCCTCGCCCCAGGACCATCCCGATGCCGGCCCCTGCGCGTGGCCCTGACCTGTAGCTGACGTGCGGGCCCTACTCCTGTTTTCCACGTCATGCAGATACCGTGAGAGTGTTCGATGTGGCGTATGTATGGATGCGGGCCACCTGAAGTACATTGGTGAAGAGATGGGCATCAAGAGCTTCTTCAAGGATTTCGACGATCTGTAGATCGCCGAGAGGAAATACCAAGACGGGTTGGCGATGGAGCTGAGTTCGACACCGACCAACCAAGAACTCCGACATGGAACCCGGAAGACCCCGATGTCGAACTCGAAGGACCGTCGACAAGAAACCGCGAACCGGAACCCTGAGTTCTCCATCTAGGACGTCAGGATCGTCGCCATGACCCTGGACCCCGAACCCCGAACCCCGGAACCCCCAAGATCGTCGAGAACCCTAATGTGTGAACCCCTTTCCGAGAACCCTATTTTATAATATCATAACAACTTGTTGCATTAAATCATTCATCTCGCATGCATATCTGTGGTTTGGGGGTCTTATGCCGATTCACCTAATAATTAAATATGGGGCCATATGCGGGCAAATCTAGCCTTATATCGGCCTCATTTAAATTTGTGTAGCGAACCCGGTACTATCTCTTGCCATGTTAAAACAACATTTAAATTGCGGGGTAGCTAAACAACTCGAACCATCTAATTAATTGCCGGGACCCCGGTTCCGCTTAATTTGACCTAATTGCATCGCACCTTGCCATGCCATACATCATACCTGCATCATGCCGATCTTCTGCCGAGTATTAAATATTGCACCCGGTGTTCTTCTAGTGTTTTGCTTCTTCGCGGATAAGGCCGTTGAGTTGATGTGAGCTTCGACCCGATCTTCGGATGAACCCTTCAACAATGTTTTCAGGCGAGCATCTCCCTCTTTCTACCTATCTTACTTTTATAGTATTTACTTCCCTCCTGTTGATCTATTGCTATCTGTGTTGCGATGCTCTAGTTTTCCGTACCCGCGATATTCCCTGCAGCCTCCTATTGCCTTGGACACATCCTATTACCTGTTGTTTGTTAGATAGTTGGACTTGCGCGTCGTAGTCGCTTGCTCAAGTAATGTTGCGTGTTGTCAAATGCCACAGTTGCTGATGTATTGTCGCATGTGATGTTGGAGATGATTCTAGTTTTACTTATCGTCACTTTAATTTCTGTTTAACAACTAAAATTGAAATAAGCAGAGGCATCGGTGGGTGATAGATAATATTTGGTTTCCGAACGCCCACTTGTGTCCCGTAAGACCCCGAGTACTTGATTCCTGTTCCTTGATTTATCGCGCTATCCACATCCGGGAGGTATATGGGACCCCCCTGAGCCAGAGCTTGATTCCGTCTTATTTCTTGGGGCCACAAACTAGTTTGGGGCTTTATTACTATCCTGTACTTATGCCATGTTTTACTGCTTTATTTACGATTGTGCGAGGTACTGCACACTGTACTGTTTAAGATCGGGACACGTTTACGCGGTGCCGACAAGCCCCGTTTGGGGTTCCCAGTCGTTCACAGCCGTCTACCCAGACCTTGAGTCCGTCTCGGAGCTTGCTTACTCCGTTGCGGGATCTACTTAAGGGGTGGCCCCCTGAAATATTTCTGAATCTTGTGATTGCTTTGTCGTGAAGGCCTCGTTGGGTTTTGATTTGGTTTTTTCCGAGGTTGATCGAGTGTGTGTTGCTATTGGTGCACCCCGGCCGGGTAAAACTTTCTGAAAGCCGTGTCCGCGGATATGGACGACTTGGAGCACAGTTTCTCGATCATAGACAAGCATAACTAAAGTTTATTGTTATAAATTTGACTTATAATGACTAGTAATCAGCTTCACTATAATGGAATGGCTAATTAATACTGCCCACAATTGCTTGTTTGTATTGCCGCTTGCGGCCATTGTACCTGACTAGTAAGTATTGCAACTACAACGAAATGGCTGAATAAAAGTACCAACAACTGCTGGGTTTTGGGTGAATCTCATGCTATCTGTATCTGATTAGTAAGAGTTACAACTATAACGGAATGGTTAATTAAAAGTGCCCACTGCTTATTTTATCAGGATGATTATCTATACCTGACTAGTAATAACTGCAACGATAACTGAATAAATAAAACTGCCAACTGTGTGAGTTCCTCGGTTGACTTCCTCGTTTGGTCTCGAGGGGGAAACACCAGGATGGGTTTGTTTGGTGTTAGCTTCAGGTTGGATCCGGTTAGGTCATTCTTATCCCTCTCTGATATCCGCCAGTTGAATCGAGTCTCTATAGGTTGTTTAGTGCATGCTGCCGCTGCCGCTCAGTCCACCATACCTATGTAGGCGAGGACCGCCGAATTCTAGCCTCGCCGTGTACTGGCCTCAGTACTGACGCTCCTCTTTTTCCTTTGCCCTTTGTCGGCACCCCTTTTGTTTAAGCAGGTTTTGAGATCGACGCCGTTAGCAGGGTTACCCTTCCGGCTTGGCCTGGGCAGGGTTATGGACGCCATTGGTTATTCTTCAGGGCTCTTAGCCCCATTTGCTTCTTGTCCGTAGTCGGACGCTCTACCGTTTTCAAGGTGATTTGGATCTTTGTATATTATATCTGTACTCTTGACTCTTTGAGTCGCTGTTATATATATATCTGTTCTGTGGGTCCCATCGAGGACTGTTGTGTAATGCTATTACTTCGTATTCCACCCGCACGAAAGTGCCTGGTGGGCACCTTTGAATCGTTTCTATGCGGGTTTGGCGAATTTTGCTCAAACTTGCATAGGTCCGATTCTGAGGGTGTTACAGTTGTCAAGCTCACCGGTTTGCTGTAACAAAGGATTAAATGTATGGTGTGGAAGGTAATGGTTTGCAACAAGTAAACAAGTAACGGTGGAAGATGTATTAATGGTAAAGATTGGACCGGGGTCCATAGTTCCCTAGAGGTGCTCTCCTTAGATAAACAACATGGCATGAAGGGTAAACAAATTACATTAGGGCAATTGACAGGAACTGATCAAGGCATAACAATGAAATTACTAGTCAGGAAGATCCTATGAGATTCGATTGGGCAATACAACAAGATACATAGACCGCCATCCAATTGCATCTATGACTAGAAGTCCACCTTTAGGTTATCATCCAAACCCCCTCCAGTATTAAGTTGCAAGCAATAGACAACTGCTTTAAGCAAAGTGTGTAAGGTAAACAGTCCACATGTTCCATGAACAAGAGACCGTTGTTTTATCCCTAGTAGCAACAACACATCTATAACCGAAGAGATTTCTGTCACTTCCCTTGGAAACTAGAGGCATGAACCCACTATCGAGCATAAATACCCCCACTTGGAGTCACTAGCAACTACTTGGCCAAGATAGCTACTAACAAGGGAGAGCATGCAAGATCACAAACAACACAGACATGATAATATCATAAAGACAAAACCATTAATCAAACCAACATAATAATCTCAATATCCATCGGATCCCCGCAAACACAACATGCATGATTATAAATAGATTAGATCTTGATCATGAACGGATCTCACAAGATCTATACATGAAAGCACAAAGGAGGAGATACAACCATCTAGCTACTACATGGACCTATAGTCCAAGGTGGAACTACTCACGCATCATACCGGAGAGAAGGCCTCCAGGATGATCTCCCCCCCCCCTGACAGGGTGCCGGGAAGAACTTCAGATCCCCCGATCTAGGGACGATGGTGGCGGCGTCTACAGACGGTTTCGTGGAGATTTAATCGGGTTCTTAGGGTTTCTGCGTCGGGGGCTTCTTATAGGCGAAGGGGGAGGCCGAGGAGGCGGCCAGAGGGGCCACACACCTCCCAGGAGCGGGCCCACCCCTGGTCGCGCCTAGGGGGGTTTGGCTGCCCTAACACGCCTCTCCGTCTCCCCTTTGGACTTCTTGTTTCCCACGAAAAGTTATTGACTTTGGCTTTTGTCCCGTCCAATTCCGAGAATATTTCCTTACTATCTTTTCTGGAACCAAAAACAGCAGAAAACAGGCAACTGGCACTGTGGCAACTTGTTAATAGGTTAGTACCAGAAAACATGTAAAAAGCACCTCAAAGTGTAGACAAACAAAGAAAAGTAGATACTAAACAAGCATGGAGCATCAAAATTATAGATACGTTTCCGACGTATCATTAGTATTTTTATGTGTCCTCGAGAACGTTTGGTCCTCATAAGTAATACCACCGGCTTGTCCTTTGCTGAAGAAATGATTGGGCCACTTTATTATTATTGTTTTTTATTTACTCGCACTTTATTTATCCGCATTACCAAAAACCCCTAAAAATTTGTTTGCTAAGTATTTACAGAGAATTCCTGATTCAGACCACTTGTCAACACCTTCTGCTACTCGTTGGATTCGACACTCTTATTTATCGAAATTACTATGATACACCCCCTATACTTGTGGTTCACCAAGACTATTTTCTGGCGCCGTTGCCGGGGAGTGAAGCGCTATTGAAGAGTGGAACTAGTAAAGGAAATTTCTACTATGAGTTTTGTTTTTATTTCTGTTTGTTACTTTGTTTTCAATATGGATAATTCACTTAGATTCCTGTTTCAGAAAGCTACTACCACTACTATGGTAGTAGATGAACCACCACCTGCTGAATTAGATCCTTTTACAATACCTACAAAAAATGTTGATCGTGTTATGGATAACTACTATTTTGGAGATGGAACTGTCCATCCTGGTGATCATTTGCTTTTTATACATGAATTATGTGGGTTGTTCAAGTGTGCAGGTATCACAACGAAACAAGTTAAGAAAAGTTACTCTTTATATCATTGAAAGGCAGAGCTGATGAATGGTATAAGCTGGTGAAGAATGGACAATCTATGGAATGGGAGGAAATTGTACCTCTCTTTTATTCTAAATTCTATCCTCCTAGTGAGATTCATAGAGATCAGAATCAAATATATTAAATTTTAGCCTCATGATGGAGAGAGTACAACCCAAGCTTGGAGGAGATTGAAGTTACTAATGCTTAAATGTCCTATTCATGAGCTCCCTAATAATATTATTATTAATAACTTTTATGCAAGGCTTTCTCTTTATGATAAGGATTTACTGGATGCTTCTTGTCCTAGATCATTCACACGTATGAAAGAAGAAGCTAAATGGGATCTTCTAGACCGTATTCAAAAAAATACTGAAGCACAGAAGAATGATAAAGGAAGAAAGTCATGTATAAATTATGATTATAAATGCACTAAATCTTTTATGGGAACTAATGACTTTCATAATATTAGTACTAAGTATGGTCTTTATTCCCAAAGTATTGCAAATTGTTTTAAATCCTTTGCCTCTTATATTGAAATTCCTAAAAAAGAATGGAACAAGTATCATGAGCCATATAAAGATATTGTTAATTGTGTTCCTGCTAGAAGTACTGAAGTTTATACTATTGATCATATTTTGCCTGAACCTTATATTGAGAAAATACCTTTTCCTGCTAAGGTAAAGGAACATTCTATGATAGCTAGTGCGGTAAACAAAAGTACAAAGAAAGCTATAGAACTTGGATGAACAAATAAATGTTGAACCTGCACTAGCAATTGTTAAAGACCTTGTCACTAAAATATAGAAGATGGACACATTATATTTTGTGAAGATGCTTCTAATATCGTTTCATATCCTAGTAGAACTAGGAGAGCTAGTGTCACTGTACTTTCCGTTAGGATTGGTGATCATTTCTATTACGGTTTATGCGATATTGGTGCAAGTTCAGGTGCTATCCCTTATGAACTTTACAAAGAAATTATGCATGAAATTGGTCCTTGTGAACTTGAAGACATTGATGTGGTTATTCACCTTGCTAATAGATAAACCAACTGTCCAATTGGTATTGTAAGAGATAAGGAAGTTCTTTGTGATAAGACTAAATATCCTGCTGATTTTCTAGTACTTGGTAAAGCTGCTAGTAAAACTTGTCCTATCATTTTTGATAGACCTTTCGTCAACACTTGTGGAGCCATTATAGATTGTAAGACAGAAATTTTAACTAAATTTGATGGAGAATCTTATGAGTTTAATTTTTCCAAATTTTCTAAAACTCCTTATAAAAATGAATTGCCTAAAGAGTATTTTAGAGTTGAACAACTTGCTCCTATTGATCGAGTTTTCAATCTTAAACCTCTATTTAATGATTTTAAAAATGCTCATTTTAATGATAATAATGTTTCATGTGATATTTATATAGTTAATTTTATTCATAATGCTACTGAAAGTTATTATGAGAGAGGTAAACATGGTTTTATGAATCTCAACAATATTAAGTTTTCCCGCCTTATGTTGAAGGTTTTAGTGTTGCACTTGTTTTGCCTTCCTATGCTAGTAGCCTCTTGTTTCAATAATTTGTTTTCTTACAAAATTCCTTGGCATAGGAAGTGGGTTATATTTAAATATGTTTGATATTTACTTCTTTATGCTCTCTTTTACTTCAAATCCATATTTCCTATGTGAGCATCATTGAAATTATCATGCCTATCCTACTAGCTATAAAGAAAGAGCTTGTGGGAGACATCCCATTTTATTTTGTTTTCAGTTTATTTTTGTTTGAGTATTGGAAGCTATTACCTCGGTAATAACCTCTCCTTGTCCTTTTTGTTTGGTTTTTGTGTCAAAATTAGCCTCTAATGAGAAGAAAGTGAGATGTGGGGAAGTTGCTGTCCCGGAATATATTTTTGTGCTTCACTATAAAAAATCGTGAAAAATCCCAGTATGTCGGATTGAACTGCAATTTTATGCGCATGTGCCCCAAGTTATTATTTAACTTTTGTTAGTTTTGCACTTTTCGATTTGAGCAACAAAAGATTTTCTAAAAAATCTATCTTTAACCGTAGGTCTGTTTTGACAGATTTCTGCCATTTTTGCATTTGCCTCTTAAATCGATTTCCTTTTGAATTCTTTTGGGGGTTTTGAAAGGAGTTGCTACAGTAGCTTATGTTTTGATGGACTTCAGTTGAAATTGAACCCAAAGGTTCACTATCTTGCATACTGATGGTGTTGACGTGGAGCACTTCGTTGGAAACCCCAAGAGCAAGGTGTGATGAGCACAGCAGCAAGTCTTTCCTCAGTAGAGAGAGAGGTTATCGAACCAGAAGGAGGAAGAAAATGTCACACAGGTGTTGCAAGCAACGCGAAGACCTGCACAACACAAACTCAAGACTTTGTCCCCAACGAATCAGTGAGGTTGTCAAGCTCATCGGTTTGCTGTAAGAAAGGATTAAACGTATTATGTGAAAGGTAATGGTTTGTAGCAAGTAAACAAGTAACAGTTGAAGATGTATCAAAGGTAAAGATTGGACCGGGGTCCATAGTTCACTAGAGGTGCTCTCCTTAGATAAACAACATGGCATGAAGGGTAAACAAATTACAGTAGGGCAATTGACAGGAACTGAGCAAGGCATAACAATGCAATTACTAGTCAGGAAGATCCTATGAGATTCGATTGGGCAATACAATAAGATACATAGACCGCCATCCAACTGCATCTATGACTAGAAGTCCAACTTCAGGCTATCATCCGAACCCCCTCCAGTATTAAGTTGCAAGCAATAGACAACTACTTTAAGAAAAGTGTGTAAGGTAAACAGTCCACATGTTCCATGAACAAGAGACCGTTGTTTTCTCCCTAGTAGCAACAACACATCTACAACCAAAGATATTATTGTCACTTCCCTTGGAAACTAGAGGCGTGAACCCACTATCGAGCATAAATACCCCCTCTTGGAGTCATTAGCAACTACTTGGCCAAGATAGCTACTAACAACGGAGAGCATGCAAGATCACCAACAACACAGACATGATAGAATTGTAAAGACAAAACCATTAATCAAACCAACATAATAATCTCAATATCCATCGGATCCCCGAAAACACAACATGCATGATTACAAATAGATTAGATCTTGATTATGAACGGAGCTCACAAGATCTATACATGAAAGCACAAAGGAGGAGATACAACCATCTAGCTACTACATGGACCCATAGTTCAAGGTGGAACTATTCACGCATCATACCAGAGAGAAGGCCTTCAGGATGATCTCCCCTCCGGCAGGGTACCGGGAAGAACTTCAGATCCCCCCTGATCTAAGAACGATGGTGGCGGCGGCTACAGACGGTTTCATGGAGATTTGATAGGGTTCTTAGGGTTTCTGCATCGGGGGCTTCTTATAGGCGAAGGGGGAGGCCGAGGCGGCGGCCAGGGGCCCCACACCCCTCCCAGGCGCGGGGCAGGGCCCACCCGCGCCTAGGGGGGCCTGGGAGGCCTAGCCCGCCTCTCCGGCTCCCCTTAGACTTCTTGTTCCCCACGGAAAGTAATTGACTTTGGATTTTGTCCCGTCAAATTCCGAGAATATTTCTTTACTAACTTTTCTGAAACCAAAAACAGCAAAAAAAGGCAACTGGCACTGTGGCAACTTGTTAATAGGTTAGTACCAGAAAACATGTAAAAAACACCTCAAAGTGTAGACAAGCAAAGCAAAGTAGATACTAAACAAGCATGGAGCATCAAAAATTATAGATACATTTCCGACGTATCACATACACTAATGTTGCTAATGAAGAGTGTGTGAAGCTTTGTATGAAAGAAATTTTCAAGTGTTGGGAGAGAATGATGTAATGATATGAAGAATGGTCAAAGGATCAAACATTATATTTTTGGAGATTCTTATAATAAAGATATTGATATTATTCAAGTGGTGATTCCAGAAGAAATTATTAAAGACCAAAGTCAGGAATCTGCAGAGTCCGTTTCCGAATTGGTAACAATGTTGGTAATAAAAGGTTCGCGAAAGACTTACTAATTTATATTTTTGTAGTTTTTATTTAATATGGAAGATAATGAGTCGAAAGAGGGACGGAGACGGAGTCTAGGGGGCTCACACCACCCCCTGGCGTGGGCCCCACCTGGTCGTGCCGCCTAGTGGTGTGGCCACCCCAGAGCTCCTCTTCGACCCTTTTTCTACCAGCACCTTCTTTTTGTCATTCAACTTCATAATATATAATCCCCCGGACCCCCCGAGGTCCGTATATCGTGTTCTTGCCATATTTTTGTTTCGATCTGTTTTGTTCAGATGTCGTTCTAGGGTTCGTTTTCGCAGGACTATGAGCTGCGGCGCTGATGCAAGCTCCTTCGCGATCTTGAGCAAGGAACTTTCATTGCATGTGAGGAAGAAGAAAGGATCACAACTAGACGCGAAGACATGGATCAGAGCGTCAAGGAGGAAGTAAAGAACATGTCAACAAGAATTGAGGGACGGATCGCTGCAGGATCAAGCGCAAGAAAACCTACTCTTGTAGGGGCAACTAACACTGGACATGCTTTTTCTCATAATATGCAGGGGATGATGACCTCAGTTCCAGACCTTAGTTCCTTCCCTACGGCAGTGGAAGCCCTTCGAGCCACTGATGAGTTTTTCAATAAGTATCGAGTTCCGAGGAGAGAGGTGGAGATACTTCAAGAGGAGAATAACAGGCTTCGCAAGATGCTGGAGAAATTTCTCACCCCGATCAAGGAAACACCACCACCACCAAAGGAGTAACTCGTCATCAAGTTTTGGCATCCCCTTGGTTTGTTCCAAGCTTGGGGGAGTGCCGCCATATCACATTATTATCTTTCATCTTTTTACCTTTTTAGTAGAGTCATATCATGAATAGAGAATTTATCATATAGGATGGTTTGCATTGTGGAAGTATCTCTCCTCTAGTTGGTTATCTATGTATCCCTTGGTGTGAGTTCCGTTATGGAATATTAATGAGAAGTTTCATCATTTACTTTTTGCACATATTATTTTATTTTGAAATTTATGTTATAAGATTGACCTTGTTATTAGTATTGGTATCACTTTGGGATCATTAAGTAAATTTAGTTGGTTTTGGCAAACCTAGCTTTGGTCAGTAGCAACACCACTTTGAGGATTTAATGGAAAAGAGAAAAGTACTTGTAGATATATTATTTAATTTTCTTTCTTTCTTGATTGGCTCATAAGCTTAGTATTCCCAAGTTAAGATATTTTGTGTTATCAAGAAAGATTGCATGATTGTTTTTATCACTTGTATGTTTGTTTGTTTCCTTCAACTCTTATGCTAGCTACCTAGCCTTGCTAGCCAAAAACCAGTACTAAGAGGGAATGCTTCTCGTGTATCCAATCCTTGAACTAAAACCTATGCCATTTGTGTCCACCATATTTACCTATTAGAATTATTGTTATTCCAAGTAAATTCTCGAGTTTTATCTACCTTTCAAATTAAAAATTCTTTTGTTATGTGAAAACTAGTTAGTAAAGCTTTCACGAACTTGATGGCACACTTTATTTTCTTGCACTTAATAAACTTAAACCATTGTGTCATCTATGTTGCTTATATGCTTGCAAGTTATAGGTTGGGAGTTAGCAGAACCATGTTGTCATGGGGAATGCTTTCAACACCTGTACATATTATCCAGTTGATATCATGATATTTTGTTTATGGATGTCGACGGTATGAAATAAAAGGGGAGATTGTAAGTCCATGGAGTATTATATATATGTTAGAGAAACGCCTGGCGGCTAGCCTAAGCCATGCCTAATCATGGTGGAAACTTGCAGCATAACCATAGTGAGCAATCTATGAAGCATCTTCACAAAAAATATAGAAAAAAGAGAAAGAGAAAAAAAGGAGGCACCATTCTCATGGTAAATAAAAAGATCGCTGAGATGCTCACTGTCTGTTGACTTGTCATTTTGATATGGGATAGCTCCTATATCATGGGGAAAGGGGTACCCCGTTGGCGGTTATCTATGATACACATATACTTACATTGACAAAAACTTACTTGTAACTAAAGTTGAGTAGCATGAGGAACGACCCTCGTACTCAAGGGACATGAAATTTCCAACTTATGATTTATCAAGCATATACTTCATATTTGTTTCACTTTAAACTTAATCACCTCAAGATGCTCATGATAGGGGCAATGAGATCTCAAAGCTAGTAAGTACCATAATTTTTTGGAAGCTCTTTATAAAACTTGAAATTCCTGCTTCCCTCTGCGAAGGGTCTATCTTTTACTTTTAAGTTGAGTCAGTAAACCTATTCCTTTCTATATCTAGCAAGCATTTGAGTTGTTGTGATTCAATCATCCATCTGTTGATTTATTCAATCTTGTTTCTTATATTTCTTGTTTTGCACAATGCCCTTATCTAAATGAATACTACTTTGAAAGCTATTGTTGCAAAAATCCCATTATGTTTGAGCAAGATATTCCTGCATTATAAACTCCGTTATAAAAGCTTTGCTTAAAACTAAGTATGATTTGTCAAATTTTCTCTGACCAAGAACAAAGTTTGCCATTACCAATTATGATTTTCTTTGTGCATCTTTATTGTGACTCCCATACTCGTTGCAAGTTAAGTTATATAATAGTGAGTTGTTTTCTATTATGACTTGTGCATTAAGAAATGTGATGCTTCTTGTCCATATTCTTTAAATCGACAGTTCACTCTATAAACATGTGGTCATGTTTACTGAGCTCAGTTTTTGCTTGGGGACAAGCGAGGTCTAAGCTTGAGGGGAGTTGATACGTCCATTTTGTATCACTATTTTATATCATAATTTACTGTTTTTCATTGATATATTTCATATTAAGAGATGATACTTATGTTATTTCATCTATTTTGCATGTTGGATGACTTTTAGAGGATGAACTGCCGGAGTCAGGATTCTGATGGAAAAAGCGGTGTCCAAATGCAATATTCGCGAAGATCAGAAAATTCCAGAAAATATATGGAAATCCCTATTTTTTCAGAAGACGAAGGAAGCCAGAAAGGAAAGTGGAGATGGGCCACAGGAGGCCCACACCACCCCCTAGCGCCCCCTAGGCCGCGCCACTAGGTGGTGTGGCCACCCTGGCCTACCTCCGGCATCGCTCTTTTGCCTATATCACCCTCCCGAAACCCTAAGACTGGGAGAGCGACTACAGAAAGATTCCGCCACCTCCGCGGGGCAGAAACTACATAGAGAGAAAGAGCTCTCCGATAGGCAGAAATCTGCCGGGGAAATTCCTTCCCAGAGAGGGGATATCGTCGCCATCAACACCGTCATCAAGCTAGACTTCATCGGGATCATCATCATCAGCAGCATCACCACCATCATCATCATCATCATCATCATCATCATCTCCACCAGCACCATCACCACGACTCTGTCCCGCTATGACAATTGGGTTGAATCTTGCATAGTTCTTAGGGGAAACTTTCCTGATATTGATTACTTGTTGTAGTTGATGCTATTGAGTGGAACCATTGAATTATTGTTCATGTTAAAATTGTTACTTATCATTATTTCATCTCTGATCTTGATCCATATGATTTCTCGTGAGTAGTTCGTTTAGTTCTTCAGGACATGGGAGAAGTCATGTTGTTAGTAGTGGAATTGTGTTGAGAAATATTCAATGGTTTGATATTTAAGTTGTGGTGCTATTCTTCTAGTGGTGTCATGTGAACATAGACTATATGATACTTCACCTTTATGGGCCTAGAGGAATGCATTGTGTATTTGGCTACTAATTGTGGGGTTGCCGGAGTGACAGAAATCTAAACCCTCGTTAGGAAACATTTGCACAAGAAGTGTAGGATCTCAGAGTTTAAGGCTGTGGTTAGGTTTCTATCTTAATTACTTTCTTGTAGTTGCGGATGCTTGCAAGGGGTATAATCACAAGTATGTATTATCCAAATAAGGTCGGTACATCAGCATATGTTCACCCACACAACACTTATCCAACCAAAGAAGATTAATCAACCATGTGAAGCAAAAGCACTTGAAAGTATTCTCATGTGTCCTCGAGAACTTTAGGTCCTCATAAGTAATACCACCGACGCATCCTTTTGCTGAAGAAAGAATTGGGCCACTTGTTGCAACTATTATTATTGTCTTTTATTTATTCGCACTTTATTTGTCTGCATTATCAAAAACCCCTAAAAATCCGTTTACTAAGTATTTACGCAGAATTCCTGATCCAAACCACTTGTCAACACCTTCTGCTCCTTATTGGGTTCGACACTCTTATTTATCGAAAGTACTACGATACACCCCTATACTTGTAAGTCATCAGACGTCCGTGAAGGATGTCTTGGAATTCCACCTCGAGCGAGGGTGACGGAGTTGATTCGAGCACTAACATTACCACACCAAAACATAAACTTGAGCCAACATCATGACGTTCGCACTCTAAAAGAACATCCGAACAGACAAACACACCAATATTACCCTCCGTGCTAAAAAAAGTTATGACATTTTTTCTAAATCGCATGTATATATACATGTTTTGGCATGTACCTTCACTCGTTTCAGAGTCTATATAATGCACATAGAAATATGAAAAACATCTTGTAATTCGGGGCAGAGTTAGTATTTGCTTAGGAACAACTATACAAAAATAAACAAGACACAACCCCCACAAAAAAAAAACAAGACATATATCTATACTTTCTTGTAAAGCAAAACCCCACTAACTAGCAATTACGATACTCTATCTCAATATGTAAGCTATCCACATCACCCGCTACTTTAGTCAATCAATTGGCCATATCATTTCATTGCTCCCTCCATTTCGGTTTACAAGTCGTGCACATATACCTAGGTCGTCAATTTGTCCACTAAAATATTAATTTTATAGCACAAAATTTTTACCATTAGAAACTTTAGATGATATATTTTCTAATAATATAATTTTTATGTTATATAATTTATATTTTAATGATCAAAGTTCCAACCTAGATATACGCGCAAGACTTGTAAACCGAAATGGAGGTAGTAGTATTCATTTATGATACATACAATCTATCCATGTCATCTAGTACCTCTTGGCCATATAATACCAATTTTTACTCGATAAATATACAACAATTTATATCAATTAAATTTTGGCTCTCGGCTATTGTGACCAATCAAGCATATTTTATGAAAAACTTCATGTTTTACGGAGTATTATATATCTAGGACTGTGCTACGTTTAGAATGGTCGGTTGATTACAACATCTGGCGGAATATAGACTGTTGTCTAGAACCATGTTGACGCGTGAAATTAGGAGAAAATGGCAAGAAAAAGTGCTGCTAGTGCATGAAGAGAGTAAAAGACAAACCGATTACGTCATCAGCATTAAAAACATAATTCTGAAATTCAAAATACTTTATAGGTCAAACCGATTTTCCAATTTAAAATCCGTTTTCACATTTAGACTAGTCATGACGAGATCTTCGAAACTAGATCGCATATTGATATATTTTAAAAACTTTTTTTACACCAAAAGATTATCCACACATAACATGTAAGTTATCCAAGCTGTATTATATAAGTTATCCACCAGATAACACATAAGTTATCCATCCTACGAATGGATTCTGTGTTTGAATTTTTTACGCGTGCGAAAACATAAATGTGGACCTCTCCGATTTAGGATCCATTTTTACCGAGTCAACGACGATGAAGTCTTGCTATCTTAATACTTAGGCTATCGTGTACAAATCAAGTAAGTCTATCGCTCATGTAATTAACTAAAATAGAGGTAATTACATCTTAAAAATACAATATTCACAAAGAGGACTAAAGTTTTTCTAAAAATTGTATAAAGTTATCCATAGAGATAAATAAAAAGTTATACATGACATTGTAGAATAATTATCCACTAGTAACACGAGAGTTATCAATGCTTCGGCATGTAAGTTATCCACCTAATAACATGTAAGTTATCCACCACTACCACGGCGTATGGGTGACGAAGCCTCAAAGAGTACTAGGATATCGAACCTTTATCGCTCATTGATGCTAACGCATCGACAATGATGAAGTCTCGGTACCTAACACCTAGGCTATCATGTCTCAATCAAATTATCCTGTATCTCAGATTTACTTAACTAAACTAAAATATATGGAGCAACCGATGTTTCATGAGATGAAAAAATACATAAAGTTACCCATATCAGAAATGTGAACTCTTCTACTCAGCCCGTTTATATAGTGGATAACTTATATGTTACATGGTGGATAACTTACTACTATTACATGGATAACTCTCGTGTTAAGGGTGGATAACTTTTTGGTCCAAATTTTTTTTATCGAAACATATCAATATGGGATCTAGTTTTGACTATCTCGTCGCGAATAACTCAACGGTGAAAACGGATCCTAAATCAGATGAATCGTTTGATCTACAAAATATTTTGAATTTTTGATTTAAACCTTAGCTATCTCTAATTTGCGTGTTCACACTTCACGCCTGTCCGTCCAACGATTGTTTCAATCAAACGGCAAAGATCAGCCCGCCAGGTTTTACAAACTGCCGACCGTTCTGAACGTAGGTTTCCTGTATATCTATTCATTTACACGATACCAACTCACATCCGTGTCCGAATTGAAAGACACCATCTCATTCTCACGTCCAAAAGTCCAACACAATTAGGAAGCACTCTATCCCAAGGGACGGAGTAACACACGTCTGCCTCGCAATCCTCCACACGCCAAAGCAACAGTGGGTTGGAGTATGGATTGGATAGATAAATAAAACGTGGGAATCAAATGAAATAGTAGGCACATTTTTATCCATCCGTCCCTTCAAAGCTTCCTTCTCCATCCCGTCAAACATGCTCCGAACGCGCGTACGGCCGACGTGCACGACACAGCTACGCTAAACAGTCCCAATTCCTTCTTATCCGTCGCGCCGGCCAAAGCTTCAAATTCCCAGAAGTCCAAACTCGCTCCAATTTGTCAAAAATTGGTTAAATATTAGTCAGAATTTGACAAAGAATTTCGGCCCTGTAGATCCGCGACAGAATCTTCATGATGATACCCACCGGGTTAGGTACTGGGATCATAAAATAATCGCGACGCAGCGCAGATCATTGGAACTACTGATGCCTTCCTCGACTGATTGCAGCGTGACGACGGCAACAGCGACCCCCGTTCGGTAGCACGGTTCAAAACCACGGAGGAATTCCCCAATCCTACGCCGCTGCTATCCGAAGTTCCGAACGTGATCCTCCCCCGCCCCATCCGAACTCCTCCGCCTACCTTCCCTGGAACTGGAAGCCAACCAGGCCTCCTCCGCCCGGTCGTGCGCGCGCGGATCTGCGTCCTCTCCAACCCGATCGCTCCTGGTCCTGGCGCACGGGCGAGCAAGATTTATGCGGTCTTATTACTGCCGCGCGCTCCAGACATGCAGCAGAGCAGCAGCGGGGAAGAAGAGGGTTTGACTGCCGCGGAGTTGCGGGGAGATTCGTCCCAGGTCCGGCAATGGCGAGCCTCTCGGACTCGGGCGGTGGCGGGGCAGGCGGCGGCCGGTCCGGCGCGGAGCTGATGGTGCCGCAGTTCCACCTCAAGGCGCTGCAGGCCATCCTGGCCGTGCGGTCCCCGCGGCCGATCGCGGCCCCGTCCGCCTCGGCGTCCGCGGCGGTCCGGCGGCGGGACAGGTGGTTCCAGCTGCCGCTCCACGCGCCGCCGCCGCCGCCCGCGGCCGAGAGCTTCCCGGAGCCGTCCCTCGGGGAGCCGGTCGTGGTGGACGTGTACCTGGCGCCGTCGGCCGGCGGGGGCGAGGAGGAGGAGGTGGTGGAGAGGTGGACGGTGGCGTGCGAGCCGTGGTCGCCGGGGGCCAGGGCCGCCGCCGCGGCCGCGGGGGAAGGGCTGGCCGTGAACCGGGCCTACAAGCGCTGCATCACGCTGCTCAGGTCCCTGTACACCACGCTACGCCTCCTCCCGGCGTACCGCGTCTTCCGCACGCTCTGCGCGTCCGGCCACTCCTACAACCACGACATGGGCTACCGCGTCGGCTCCTTCGCCGCCCCCTTCTCCCGCGCCGAGGAGGCGACCATGCGCACCCGCCGCTTCGCCCCTGTCGAGACCCACCTCGGCCGCCTCGTCGTCTCCGTCCAGTACCTCCCCACCCTCGCCGCATACAACTTCGAAATCTCGTCTCTTTCCTCCGTCATGCTCATCACCGATTACGTCGGGAGCCCAGCCGCGGAGCCTATGCGCGCCTTCCCGGCCTCGCTAACGGAGGCCGCTGGTTCAGCCTTCCCGCTGCCCTCACGGCGCCCCAACAGCTGGGCCTCGCCTGCTAACTGGCCACAGTCGCCCGGGCAGCACGCCAAGTTCTCACCGCCCCCGACCATGTATGCGTCTCCTACGCCCTCTCCTCCCACCTTTGCCGGCGGCTACCTGCAGTCCCGGCTGAGTGGGGAGACCGCACCGATGAGCATACCGCAAGCCGGCGGAGGGAGGGGCCCCGGCCAGTATCGGAACATGTCTGATCCCAGTAGAGGGTTCATGCTACCTCCGCCTTCACCAAAGAGCGCAAGAGGAGAAGTGGGGTCGCACGAGTCACCGACAGAGAACAGCCGATCATTCAGGAGGCCAGAGGGACTCCGGATGGGAGATCTCTATGCTAATTTACCTGCTGCTACAAAGGTGATTCCTGGCATTTGCTTAAGCTTAATTGAATATGATTATTACGTGCATAATTCAATACTTAAGACCACAAAGGTGCTCATACCTGAATTGCATCTACTAGCAGTTGTTGATACGATGATGTTGCATGTTGCTCAGTAGTTTTAGATGGAAGGCTGGGGTCCTGGCCTCCTGGGGAAACACATACGCCCAACCTGTAAGCCATGTTGTTAAATCATCCCTTCAACAATTCGTTACAAAACTAGGAGCTTAAATGTTAGCCTATTCTCATTATAAAGATACATGATTTTAGTGTAAGGAGCACCCCTTTGAAGCCTTAGAGCACAACTATTGTTTTCGCAGCTAATATTGTAGCTTTCATGGTTTGAACTGATATTGTTGTAGTACCAGAATTTGTTTCACTCCAGACTGACAGTTGGTATGATATGATTCTCATAATCTTATAACCTAAGGTGCCATAGCAGCATACTGCGCCTTCTTTTTATTCAGTTTGTTCTGGTTAAACTGATGATTATCATATAGCGTGCCCTATCAATGTACTGCACTGCTACTTACACTGTTACACACCATGATTGGAGCATGGAGTTCACTAGAACTGCTCAAAGCTGCAATACTATTTTATTTATTGAATTTACGTATTTTGGTAAATGGCACATCTCTTGTTTGTTTTAGATCAAACCCGTGCATCCTATGTGCAGAAAACTATGAAGTCATCCAGGCCGCTAATCATATAGTTCCCTGTGAAGTAAGAAACCAACCTTATTGAGTAAATTTACCTAAGTTCATCCTTTTCCAATATAGAGCCCCTCACTGTATCCTTGAGGCCATTCATAAATAAGTATATGCATATGTTTGGAATATTTGAGTGTCTACCTTACAGATCAGTTGATTGTTAAGATTATATTCTAATATTGCTACATTATGTCCTTCTATGAGTTTGCAAAGAAGCAATTAGGTGAAATAAACATTAAGTTGTTCTTTGTGAGTTTGTTTGCTGGGCCAATATGCTATTGAAAAGATACAGTGGCACTTACTCCCGTTTCAAACTCTAAGATGTTTTAGCCTTTTTCTGAAACACGCCTTTTAGTGTGTAGGTTCACTCATTTTCCTCCGAACCTATGCACTAAAAGACGTCTAGATATGTGTGCTTTAGAAAAAGTCTAAAACATCTTATATTTTGAAATGGAGAGAGTAGAATCTAAGACCAAAGGGTCGCCAAAGAAATATAAAAAGCGAAAACAGTATGTCTTCTTCATGAATCAGTATTTGGTGTATTCAAGATAACTTGTGTACATGCTCCTTTCACAGCCATTGTCCATGTGTTTGTTTTCCCTAACTGATTAGTTTCTCCGTTGACCCGCAGCTTGGCAAAACCTGAAACTAATAGATTACAGGCATTTTCCCAATTCCTATATTTTTTCGTGTGTTCCATAACCTGTGTATTGAAGTGTGAGGAGACTTTCTGTATTCCTGCCACAGTTTTATAATGTATGTATGCCAAAAGTGGCACGCAAGTTGGTCACCACTCACCGCACCTATGACAGGCAGGGCATGAGTCTTACAAGAATGTGTTGCAAGCTACAACTATGTCTGTGGGCCAAACACTAGAACCCCTTTTTGTGTGTGATGAACTAGCATTTTATCTACTAGGATTTCAATTTCATCTATATATCCCGAACAAAACGTTTAAAAAACAGAGCTACATCAAGTGTTTGTACATATATGAGAGAAAAGTAGAGAGGGCAAGTACAATGGTATCGGACACCAGAATCAGTTGTTTGAGCTTTGCGACATTTATAATTTTCTCCCTCAGCTGAAATATCTGCTGATTCAACTCATTCTAGATGCACCATATTTTTTTCAGTACAATTACAAACTGCACTTCTCTTCTTCACTTGCTGCTAACTTCTCTAGTCAACCAGGTATCGTGCACACATATAACTGCGGCAGCTGGCTGCTGTCCTAGTCATCGTATAATGTACCTAGAGATCATGCTCGCGGAAAGTAATCTTGAGAAACTAAACTGGAACAAATGAAGGGTTTTCTCTAGAATACATTTGCACAAAGGACTCCAGTTGTTATTTGGTATATACCTCATGCCCAAAGTTTGTCCCATGTTAGAATCCTCTCCTGCACTGCTAGCCACCAGTAAAGTCTATCTTTTGGGAGTCCTAAGGTTTCCAAATAATGTCGGCAAAATGGCGGAATGGGTATACACCTGTCATGGAGTTCCGTCGTGTAGGCCGATAATGGACGCCACTTTGCGAGAAGCGCCATTGACATGGTTAGGAACTCTTCTTGTAAGGCTAATCCTCAGAATCTGGCACCAAAGATCAACAAGTTAAATGGTCAGCAGCGGTGTAATATTATTTCAACAATTCAGTGATCATTCTGCTGAACTGAGGCAATCAGGCAAGTGTGTTGCTCTTGCTGATGGATATACTGCAGAGAGTTGATGCAAGTTCCTTCGGCAGATTCTGTGCAGCCAGCTATGTGTTCAGAACTTTGTCTTATTCCATCACCAGAGAACTCATTTCGCGTGTAGAACAGCTCCATGTCCTTGGAAGTGCCTGGTAATTCAATGTTGTCCCACCCCACCGGTTGTCCTGTAATTCATTTGCAGCCCAAGAACAACGCCTAATCCTCCTAGCCCAATAGGTGATTAAGAATTAAATGTGCCTAACTTGATTGCGGGAAAGACACAAAGTCAATCCCTCTTGGATGCTTTGTTTTGGCATAGCTCAAAGTTTTGTTTAGTCATCTTCCAGATTCCCATTTGTTCATTTCATCCATCAGACATCAGTGTATTGCATCTTATAAACTAAGATTGGCTGTCTGACTTACAAGTAGACTAGACTGTTCTTGCTAAGTATATATTTTTGGCTGTACGCAGATAAAAGACAGCAGGGAGGACTCTGGCAGATTCTCAGGTGTTTTCTCCTCTAGTTGTTCCCCACGACATGGGATTTCAAGAAGTTCAAGCAGATTGTCTACGCAGGATGATACAGATGATACATATCTTCCCTTTGCTGTGGATGATGTTGATGCACCCGATTCTAGACCTGGGTATGTTTGAGCTCTTGCTTTTGTTTGGTTAGATTTTTGCGTGGGAGCTTCAGCATATGCCCACCCAATTTCAAGTTAATAAAGCAATATATGCTACTTTTATATATTATTTATGTGACGTTTAGTACTTGAGAACCTTTTTCTTAACCTTATTTAGTACTCCAGAGGGAGTAAGTCTTACTGATTACCAAAACCTGATGTTTATTCCATGGCATGCACTTTACAGGAGCAGCGGTGGTAAGGAGGACCAGTCGGGTTCGTCCTCTCATAAATCACAAGACGCCGCCGTCGGCTATCTTGTCCATCTTCTAAGGTCTGCACGTCCACTGCGAGATCCTAGCAACTCGTCGTCTCTTACGTCGAGGGCCGAATCTACTGAAGCAGGCAACACCAGCTTGTCCATGTCCCGTAGGACATCCGATGCGTTCGAGGAGCTCGAATCTTTTAAAGAGATACGGGAGAACCTGCTTGCCCGTAGCAGATCTAGGCTGCAAGATTCATTGGGTAGATCCTAGCACCAGTTCACAATATTATTCCGTTCTTATAACTTTAAAGACAGGTGAAAGCTCCCAATCAGAGGAGATTATACATGATATAAGATCGGATGTCTCCTCCATGAGCTATGTGTATATAACCATCGACCGACTGGCTGGGGCTTGCTAGCAGCATCATGATCCGCCTCTGTTCATAGTGTTTTGTGTAAAAGGCAAAACCGACCGGAACTATACATGTTGCTGGAATCTGCCCGTGACAAGCAGGGTGTGCGTTTGGAACTATATATATATATATATGATGATCACCATACTGAACAGTTTAGTTATGTCAGCACTTTGTACTAGTGCTCTTGAGATGTCAAAACGTTACTCGTGATGTCCCGAACTCCTGAGGTGAAGTTTCTGTTCACAGGGGGGGGGGGGGGGGGGGGGGGGGGCGGTATGAAACCGGCGGATGTGTTCTGTACTCACATTGTGACCTGAAAGTCTGAAATTGAAAATGGTAGCTTCGAGCTTGCTTGCAGCGTTGGAGTTTCTGCTTTCAGCTTGGCCTATATAGTATATGTTATCTCCGTGGTTTTGGAAATATTCCGTCTTCCAAAGCTAGCGTATATTCCCTTCCCTTGTGTGAGCAAACACGGTCTCTGTGAATAGCTCGAGGTAGAAGGCAGTTCGTTCACTCTCTGGGTATTGTGTGCAACGTTTCCTGAAAAGGTTGCGTGCTGTGAGTTTCAGTAGTAACGTTTCTGAAACTGTTCAACATGAGCGCCTAGAATCCTGGATCTGGATGGATCCCTTGAGAAGCTACACCTTGCTTGCACCTTGGATATGGAGCGATCGGAACAGTACTCACGCCACACAAAACGAGCGAAGACGACGCAGAACCAAAACAACTCACTGATGTTTTGATGCATGGCTGGGTGGATGACGGTTATTCTTTCCCAGTTTGGTGGATTCGTCCAAACTTGTCTGGGATGCACCGGACGGACGAACACCTGTTTCCTGGTAAAGCCGCGCTCAAAACACCGCCACACCGGTAGCTTTATTAACTTTTCCCGTTCTTTACCACCGTCCAGCCCCCAGAGTCTCAACTGTTCTCGATGGCATTCCAAATGTCGCGCCACGTCTCTGGAGTACCTCGCTAAATTCGAACCAAACATCTTTGCGGTGCCAGCTTATTAAACTACTCACTCATCAGGCTGACAGTTACATGTCTGTTTTTCCGTGGCAGGGTGCCCCAGAGAGCGAGCAGTTATTGCCGAAGAGGAGGAAGATGCTGATTTGAGGAAGAGATTGCGCTCCGAGGGAGTCCCCACTGCCGAGGCGTATATTTACTGTACATCTCACATGTACAGCTTGTACACTTAGTTCAACATCTGGATATATTTAGAACACCTGCTCCTCCAGATTAAAACTCTTTGCACCGCCAGATTAAAATACCCGCTCATCAGGCGTGACTCAGTGAGATTCACAGAAAACCGATCACTGTCAGTAGTCCATTCCATCTTTTTTTTTTGCAGTTCCAGAACAAAAATTCATCACGATTATTAGTACACGTTTCCCTATAAATAGCACTACAGCGCGTGTGGCTTCCACGCACACTCCAGTACCCCCAGTTCCCATTCGCACACCGTACTGCTAAGCTCATCTCACTACTCCCACTTGGTTGCGGTGTGGAGCTGCGTCCATGGCTCCCGACCTTAGCTCCCACGTGCATGCAGCCACGGACGTTGCCCCCAAGTCCTCCTCCAAGCCAACAAAACAAGACGAGATCAACCCTGCTACTGCTACGGCCGCCATCGACGACGTGGAGGCGGCGGGTGGCAGCTCGGGCGCCGGCGACGGCGACGGCGTGAACTACGTGGCGCGCGCGCAGTGGCTCCGCGCCGCCGTGCTGGGCGCCAACGACGGCCTCGTCACCGTGGCCTCCCTCATGATCGGCGTGGGCGCCGTCAACGAGGCCAGGTCCGCGATGCTGGCGACGGGCCTCGCGGGGCTCGTGTCCGGGGCCTGCAGCATGGCCATCGGCGAGTTCGTCTCCGTCTACGCGCAGTACGACATCGAGGTGGCACAGATCGAGCGCGCCCACGACGACGACGACGACGAAGACAAGAAGGATAACCTACCGAGCCCTACGATGGCGGCGGGCGCGTCGGCGCTGGCGTTCGCGGCGGGCGCCGCGCTGCCGCTGCTGGCCGGCGGGTTCGTGCGGGCGTGGGCGGGGAGGGTCGCGGCCGTATGCGTGGCGACCACCGTCGGGCTTGCCGGCTTCGGCGTGCTGGGCGCGTACCTGGGCGGCGCGAGCGTGGCGCGATCGGGTGCACGGGTGCTCGTGGGAGGGTGGCTCGCCATGGCGACCACCTACGGGGTGCTTAGGCTCTTCGGGATGCAGAGTGCTTAATTTTATGCAAACAAGTATGACATAAGTATATTTTAGTCACCTAAATAACTGAACCAGTGATGGTCTTGTTAATGACACTAGCTATCCCAGACATCCATTGGTGTGTAGTGCTTGCCTAACAGAAAACAGTGTGCGAGTAGTAAGTTCACTCCGTTGCAAATGTAATGCATATATATTTAATTAGTTTGACTATATACTTATCAGCTTTGGCCGTAATTTTTCTATAGTATTGCTAATGGTTACAAAATCACAACAGCAAAAGAGTGCTTGTGATCGAGGACGAAATTCAGTGTTTCTGTAAAGCGGCATACTGTTGTTGGTTCAGTCTTTGGACAAGGCTTGGATTTGGCTGGTGAAAATGGACGTGGTGTTTTGGCTCACGGCTTTTTTATGAAACTTTAACGGCATCATAGCATGCTCAATTGTCTCTTAACTTAGCTATACTAGGCTCTACAACCATTGTTGTAGCTAAATACTCGATACAACTACAACGATCTATTAGACCACGCCCTTAAGACACTGCGATGCAATCATATCCCACCTGAAGTAGGTATGTATATTGTAGGTTTTTCTGGTTTTGGCTTGTCAATTCATTATACCATGAGAACCTATCTTTGCTCAATGGGTACAACGCATGACATCTAGTAATTCGCATTATCCCACTCAACTAGTTAACATGGAATAACCCTAGTATTTTCCCTCTATGTATATTTTAGATCCCACGGTAATTTGCTATAGAAATATTATATTAAATAAGATATTATGCTCAAATAAATTGTTGTTTGATTTGCTACATTGTGATTCATTTTTTTTGTGGAGATACATTGTGATTAGTTAACGTTGATTATAACTAAGAAAAACGAGAAGAGAGGGATTTAGAACCCTAGGTAAACAAAAGTCTACACAACAATTCTAATGCTACGCTTTTAAGCTTCTCGGCTATCTCTCCTACAGTAATCTTATTATAGAAAAATAACTGAGTGAATAGCGATTTTTCTTATTTCTGCAGTATAGGTACAACCGCAACCGCTCAGGGTTCCGTAGTTCTATTGGGAAAATTCTTTTTACACTATATAAGTGGAAGAACCGTCCTTCCAAAATGGTATAAGGGAATTCTTAATACTCTTTTTCTTTCTCTCAATTGAGAACAAGTAAATTGAAAATAAAACAACAAGTACTAATATGAGTAATAAGTCCCAGTATAGACTAGTGCAATTCAATTTAACACTTTGTTCACTCGGGTTTGATTGTGTCATAGTTCGGTGACTTTTTTTTATAAGCATTGTATGATTCTGTGAAGTGCTACTACCTCCGTTTCATAAGGACGTGAATTTTGCATGAGCTGATTCCATGCCGAGTTGATATGCCACTCATTTTCGAGCCAATAGGTCCCATGTGTGTTCCATACAAATAGAGAATCTACCGTTGTTCTATTTGTAAAAGTAGAAGGACTTTATAAAACCTCCTATTTACTTTTTAAAACTATCCGGAAGAACTTTATAGATCTGGAAAGAAATATCACGGTACTATATGCGCAGGCTATCTGGACTTATCAACACAAAACCAAGAACTTTATAGATCCAGTTCGTAAAGAAATTCTTAATAAATTTTAATATATTAAATATTAGACTTGTTTTAAAGAGCTCGTCGAGGTCAAATACGTAAACAGAATTAAATTTATATTTGTTTTGTTAAAGTTACACACTATTTTTTAGTTTGTACTCCCTCCGTTTCAAAATATAAGATGTTTTAGGTTTGTGAAAAAGATGAATCTAGACTTTTTTTAGTATCTAGGTTCACTCAACTTTGAAATAAATCAACACATTAAAAGAAGTCTAGATTCATTTTCTTCACGGACCTAAAACATCTTATATTTTGAAGCGGGGGAAGTAGTACATATAGAAAAAGGAATCTAGCAAAAAAGTGTATAGGCAGACGGGTCCTGCACATTCGGACCCCACCGAAAGTGAATGGCGAGCATATGAGCTCGGCGCGCAGTCAGCTCGTCCTGAGCTTTTTCGCGTTTTAAAATAATTCCTCTGTTCTAAAATAGATGTTTCAAATATATCAAAATTTAAATGAATTTAGATACTATTTAGTATATAGATTTATTCAAAATTTGAAAAACCTAAGACATCTATTGTGGGACGGAGGAAGTATAATTTTTTATACTTCATTCGGCCCATATTAATTGACTCAAATTTGTCTATATTTAAATGAATCTAGACATTATTTATTATATAAGTTTATCTAAATTTTAACAAATCAAAGTCAATTAATATGAATTGGAGGAAGTAACAGTTTTGATTAAAGTACTAAGAGGCTTACATTTAAAAAAAAAGGGTTGTATTTGTCAATTTCACATATGTGCGCCTAGACATAAAACAGAAGGACAAAGATAAAAGGAAAACCAAGACGGTAGCTCAAGCTAGGCAGACGAGACATGAAAGGCGGGTGTGTACGTAGCATGTACGAGTATACTCGTGGCAGATGATAAAATCGCAGGAGCTAGCTAGTGAGATGGACGTGTGCGTTGATCGACGATGTTCCACTGAATAGAAAGCCGATAAGGCGACAAATCCAATCTCGTGTCCATCTCGATTTGCACCTCACAAAGGGCAAACTTGTATACTACTACTACTACTCCATTCTTTTTGTGAGTGCCGTCGAAAGTATAGTACTCCGTACTCTCTAGTACGTACGCCTAGCGCCGTAGCGCGTCGAGCCGTCGACCCAAGTTTTCTCATCTATCGTAGCCGCGTCCGTCGATCGCCGGTCTTCTCGACGAGGCTGCCTCAGGCCTCTTCAGCTTTGATCGAGCAGGTACTTGAGGGTGGCATCGCTGCCACGCGGCCTGGATCGCATCAGAAACCCCCCAGGCGTGAGGAATAATACTAGTTCGGCGGCTTAGCAATCACGTATGTACATACGGAATATTATACGCATCAAGTCTCTAACTGCTACTATACAATCTTGTCGGTGGTAGCCAGTCAATCATCCAGTCCATCTCTCAAGTACATCTATCAATTGTTAATGGTTGCAAAATATACACGTATGATTGCCAAGCGTCCTAGTCAATTGTTAATGGTTGGAAAATATACACGTACATACGGAGTATACACGTATGAGTCTATATATAAGTGTATTGTTAAAAATAATAGGCTAAATTATTAGATCCATACGTGATTTCAGATTTTCCCTAAATCGCAAAGTCCATGTATGTGGAAGCTCATACATGATTTGGCCCAAGTTGGTGGCAGCGCACATATGTGTGCCAAGAGCTGTGGGAGCTAAAGTTTAGTCCTACGTGGAAGTTGAAGGAGAGTTCAACTAACTTATAAGGTGGAGTGTTACACCATTTTGTAATGAGTGACAATAAGAGAGCTACACGTGCACTCCTCCTCTAACGACGCCGCTCGCACGCTCGCGGGTTGCGGGAATCTCGCTGAGCCGAGCTTTATTTTGCTGCTCAGAAAAATATGTGTGGTTAGACAGACGTGTCAACAGTTAGCGGATTCGAGTCGCTCCCGAATCGTGGGTGTAACCGACCCGAACGTGCCTGATGTGGGCTTGGTCCACTTCGTGTATTGTACGGGATTTCCGAGCCGCTCTATATAAACGCCTGTGCGGCTTCCACAAGCATGGTACCATACCAATCTAGGGTTTTGTCATCTTCTCTGCTTGCGCCGCCACCGTAGTCTACTCCATCCGCTTGTCGGCGTGCACCGGCGCTCGGCAGAGCAGGTCTTCAGAACCACTCGCCTTTGCGGTCCTGTACGTGAGAGGGCGAATAAGTTTTTTAGGAAGCGCTCCGCGCGACTGCTCAAGTTCGTCATCACGGCGCGTCTTCTTCAACGCCGACTTCTTCGACAGGCTACTGCAACAACGTGACTAAATCGACAACCGATCAATACGTACACCGTCATTAGATATGTTGTTTTACTATGGTTGTTAGTGCGTATAATCTGCTACTGTTCATGTTGATCAATACATCTAGTATGTTAGAGGTTCACGTGATTGTAGCCGTTGTTGTCATGATTTATATTCTGGAATTAATCATGAAAATTATGCCTAATAATCCAACAATCCAAAAATCTACATGGGACACTTGACCGATGCTACGAAGCCAGAAAAGTTTACCGGTGTTCATTTTAAGAGGTGGCAGTATAAGACCAGTGGCTGCAAGCTCTGAAAGTATTAAAGGCCAGTGAGGGTTTACCTGAAGGAACTACATCTAACGAGGTTCAGAACAAGTTTAAGGAAACCAATCTTGCCTTTGTGGAATGCGTTCTTAGTGTTCTTGACTACAAGCTATTTGATATGTATATGCACATCAAAGATGGAAAAGAGCTCTGGGAGGCACTGAACGCTAAGTTTGGTGTAGCAGATGCTGGCAGTGAGTTGTACATCATGGAGAACTTTTATAATTACAGGATGGTTAACAATCGTTCTGTAGTTGAGTGCATGAAAGCGGAATAAGTGTGGAAGATCCTAAAAAACGTTCATGATACAGTGCTTTGCCAAGGAGCTTGAAATCCTCAAGTGTATCTTACCCGACAAGTTTGTGGCTGGATGCATTATTGAAAAGTTGCCTTCTTCGTGGAGGAACTTCGCCACAACTCTCAAACACAAGAGACAGGAGATATCGGTTGAAAACCTGATAGCGTCTCTTGATGTTGAGGAGAAGGCTCGGGCTAAGGACACTGCTGAGAGAGGAGGCGAGGGACAGTCTAGCGCCTACATGGCACAGAAGAATACCTTCGGCAAGAACAAAGGGAACTATAAGCCCTCGTTCAACAAACCTGAAAAAGACTACAACCTTCAAGAAGAAGAAGCCGAACAAGGCCGAGCTACATTGTTATTCATGTGGAGAGCTCGGCCACTTTTCCAAGGACTGCCCAGATCATGCAGATCACAGATGGAAAGGTGGGAAGACTGTCAACGTCGTGACCGCTAGCAACACTGATGGGTACGCTAATTTATTTATTGTTCTTTTAGTATTTCAATCACCATGTTGGTGGATTGATACGGGTACTAATGTTCATATGTGTGCTGACGTCTCTATGTTCACTTCTTATCAGGTCGCTCGGGATCCATCCGTCCTAATGGGGAATGGATCACATGCTTCTGTTCGTGGTGTTGCCACGGTGGATCTGAAGTTTACTTCCGAAAAGACCGTGCAGCTGAGGAATATGCAGCATGTTCCTACTATGAACAAGAACCTCGTTAGTGGCTCCCTTCTATGCAGAGATGGGTTTAAGGTTGTGTTAGAGTCGAAACATGGACAATTTATTGGTAAAGGTTATGAGTTCGGAGGCTTGTTCCGATTTTCACTTTCAGAGTTTTGTAATATATCCGTGAATCATATTTGTGGTGATGTTAATGATGATACCAGTGTTTGGCATTCTCGTTTATGTCACATTAATTTTGGTTTGATGTCTCGGATGTCCAGTATGAGTTTAATTCCGAATTTCACTATTGCCAAAGGTTCTAAGTGCCATAGTTGTGTGCAATCAAAGCAACCTCGAAAGCCTCACAAGGCTGCCGAGGAGAGAAACTTGGCACCTCTAGAACTCATACATTCTGATCTATGCGAGATGAATGGTGTGTTGACAAAAGGTGAAAAGATATATTTCATGACGTTGATAGATGATGCTACTAAATTCTGCTATGTTTACTTGTTGCAAACTAAAGATGAGGCTTTAGACTACTTTAAAATCTATAAGGCGGAAGTTGAAAATCATCTAGAAAGGAAGATCAAGCGTCTTAGGTCGGATCATGGTGGTGAGTATTTTCCCAAAATATTTGATGAATTCTATCAACACGGAATTATTCATGAGAGGACGCCTCCCTACTCGCCCCAATCAAACAGGGTTGCCGAGAGGAAAAACCGCACGCTGACTGACTTGGTGAATTCCATGTTAGCCACTGCTGGTTTATCAAAGGCATGGTGGGGGGAGGCTTTGTTGACTTCATATCATGTCCTGAATAGGGTTCCTAACAAGACTAAAGAAAAGAACCCTTATGAGGAGTGGGTTGGGATAAAGCCATCACTTTCATATCCGCGCACTTGGGGTGTTTGGCGAAGGTTAACATACCGATCCCCAAGAAACGCAAGCTCGGACCCAAGACAGTGGATTGTATCTTTCTAGGATATGCTCCACGGAGTGTAGACTAGATTTCTAGTGGTTAAATCTGAGGTACCTGATATGCATGTTGATACTATAATGGAATCTCGTGATGCAACATTATTTGAGAATATTTTTCCCATGAAAGATATGCATAACATTGGTAGAATTTCTTCTGAAATACTTCCTGAATCTGAACAACCACATGAGGAAGTCCTTGAGAAGGATGACGATGAACCTCTCACGAGGAGTAAGAGACAGAGGATTGCAAAATCCTTTGTTAATGATTTCATCGTGTACCTTGTGGACGATACTCCCAGATCCATTGTAGAGGCATATGCATCTCCTGATGTAGATGATTGGAAAGAAGCTGTCCAAAATAAGATGAACTCGATTCTTTCTAATGGAACTTGGAAATTATCAGAACGACCCTATGGTTGTAAACCTGTGGGTTGTAAATGGGTGTTCAAGAATAAGCTAAGGCCTGATGGTACTATTGAGAAGTACAAGGCGCGGCTTGTAGCTAAGGGCTACACACAGAAATAAGGCGAAGATTACTTTGACACATATTCACCTGTCGCTATACTGACCACCATTCGAGTACTACTATCTTTGGCTGCCTCTTATGGTCTTCTCGTTCATCAAATGGACGTGAAGACAACTTTCCTTAATGGAGAGTTGGAAGAGGAGATCTACATGGATTAGCCAGATGGGTTTGTGGTAAAAGGTGAAGAGACAAAGGTGTGCAAGTTATTAAAATCTTTATATGGCCTGAAATAAGCACCTAAGCAATGACATGAGAAGTTTGACAGAACTCTACTTTCTGCTGGCTTTGTCATTAATGAGGCTGATAGGTGTGTTTACTATCGCCATGGTGGGGGCGATAGTGTTATATTATGTTTGTACGTGGATGACATTCTGATCTTTGGTACAAACATGAAAGTGATAAATGAAGTCAAGTCTTTCTTGTCAAAGAGTTTTGATATAAAAGATCTGGGAGAGGCTGATGTGATACTGAACATCAAGCTTATTAAGAACGAGAATGGGATTACTTTAACGCAATCTTATTATGTTGAGAAGGTCTTGAGCCGATTTGGCTTTACTGATGGCAAGACCTCTCCAACACCTTATGATTCCAGTTTGACATTACGAAAGAATAAGAAGGAACCAACAGATCAACTAAAATATTCACAAGTTGTTGGTTCTCTCATGTACTTAGCAAGCGCTACAAGACCTGATATCTCTTTTGCTGTGAGCAAGTTGAGTAGGTTCATGTCTAATTCGGGTATTGATCATTGACATGCACTTGAAAGGGTCATGTGCTATCTATGTGATACAATGAGCTATAGAATACACTATTCAGGGAACCCTGCTGTGCTTGAAGGATATAGTGATTCGAACTGGATCTCTGACGTTGATGAACTCTACGCCACAAGCGGGTATGTGTTTACCCTTGGAGGTGGTGCGGTATCATGGAGATCCCGTAGACAAACCATATTGACGAGGTCAACTATGGAAGCAGAGCTTACTGCTTTAGACACATCCACTGTTGAGTCAGAATGGCTGCGTGAGCTCTTGATGGACTTGCCTGTGGTTGAGAAACCTGTGCCTATAATTCTTTTGAATTGTGACAACCAAACTGTTATTGTTAAAGTGAACAATTCTAAGGATAACGCGAAGTCATCAAGACACGTGAAGAGACGTTTGAAGTCTGTCAGGAAATTGAGAAACTCTGTAGTAATAACTGTTACGTATATTCAAACAGACAAAAACCTGGCAGATCCCTTTACAAAGGGACTATCACGAAATGTGATAGAAAGTGCATCGAGGGAGATGGGGTTGAGACCCATGGATATCACACCTAGTGGTAACCCAACCTATATGATCGGTGATCCCGTGAATTAGGACCTGAGAAGAACAAGCTAGTGGTCTGACTGAGGAGAGTAGTTGGTAACCCTCTCTATGTGAAGATGCATAACTCTCATAATCTGTAAGGAAGGTTAGCAACACGCCTTAATGTGTTTCTGTTGGCTTTAACTAGCAAAGATGCTGTCCTACAGGGCATTCTTGAAAGAACACACATATATTAGCTCGACTGTAAACGTCGCGGTCTATGAGACTTGGTAATCTCTAATAAACTCATGAAGAGACTAGGGAGTATGACGCATATGCTCTAACCCGCGGGATAGGCTACTGGAAGCCAGGTACAAGTTATGATTTTGAGTGAAATTTATTGGCACCAAACTTGAAATACAAGGTCCGTCCATTGTTCAAGTTGTTGATAGACGTAGTTCAAGATTCTAGGCGAAAGTTCAACTTAACAGTCTCTGCTGAAACACTGGTATATAACAAGTAGCGAGGATTGGCAAATCTTCAAATGAGCATTTGAGATCTGGTGGAGGATTGTTAGAAATAATGGGCTAAATCATTAGACCCATGTGTGATTTCAGATTTTCCCTAAATCTCAAAGCCCATGTATGTGGAAGCCCATATGTGATTTGGCCCAAGTTGGTGGCAGCTCACATGTGTGTGGCAAGAGCTGTAGGAGCTAAAGTTTAGTCCCACATGGAAAGTTGAAGGAGAGTTGCACCACCTTATAAGGTGAAGTGTTGCACCACTTTGTAAGCGAGTGTTAATAAGAGAGATACACGCGTGCTCCTCCGACGATGACGCCGCAGCTCGCACGCTCACCTCGTCTCGTCACGTTACGACACGCGCGCCGTGGGTTGCGGGAGTCTCGCCGAGCCGAGCTTTATTTTGCTGCTCAGGAAAATGTGTGTGGTTAGACAGACGTGTCAATAGTTAGCGGATTCAGGCCGCTCTCGGATTGTGGGCTATCTAGAACCGACCCGAACGTGCGCGATGTGGGCTTGGTCCACTTCGTGTATTGTACGGGATTTCCGAGCCGCTCTATATAAACGTCTGTGCGGCTTCCACAACGCATGATACCAAACCAATCTAGGGTTTTGCCATTTTCTCTGCTTGCGCCGCCACCGTAGTCTACTCTATCCCGCTTGCCGGCGTGCACCGGTGGTCGGGAGAGCAGGTCTTTAGAACCACTCGCCTTTGCGATCCTGTACGTGAGAGGGCGAATAAGGTTTTTTGGGAAGCGTTCCACGCGACTGCTCAAGTTCGTTTTTTACGGCGAGTCTTCCCGGTCGTCAAGCCGGATCTCGTGCGCGTCGTCTTTAACGCCGACTTTTTCGACAGGCTACTGCACTAACGACGACTACATCGACAACCGATCAGTACATACACCGTCATCAGATCTGTTGTTTTACTATGATTGTTAGTGCGTATAATCTGCTATTGTTCATGTTGATTAATACATCTAGTATGTTAGAGGTTCACGTGATTAGCCGCTGTTGTCATGATTTATAATCTGAAATTAATCGTGGAAATTATGCTAATAATCCAACATGTATTACATACGACGGTACGAATCTCAGAGCTGCACAAGTAATTCTGCATGCTCTCTAGCTAGGAGACCCCAACGCACTTTCTTCTGTCAAAAAGAGAGAGAGGACTCAAGACCTTGATCACGCTTTAGCGGCGTGATTGGTAGTATGGACCGATTTTGGAGCTCCCAAAGGCTATGCTTCGAGGGGAATGGTTACACAGAAATACATTCTCGCCATGTTCTACATTTTGTTTGGTATAGGCGTGTTTGGTAGGTTGGATTCTCGTTTTTCGCACGGTGTGGAAAGAAATAACTCTGTTTGGAGAGCCGAGCCGCAGGAAATTCATGCATGGCCGGTTTTTAAAGCAGTCTAAAACTTGACCGTTGGGAACACCGGGTGTTTTTACGGGAACTGACTCGCTGGGTGCAAATTCTTCTTCCGTGTGCAACCTAGGTATGTAAACTTTTCCCTTTAAACATATTTAACTTAATCTACTCTAATCTATAAAACCATGGGCTGATTCAAAATAAGTTGTACATGAAAAGGTTACGGATTGATGATGCAAATCCATCAGGATGATCGGTTCCTAATTTCATTGACGTTTTAGGTGTTTATTTTGTGTTTATGTTTATATGTTATGTGACCAAATTTTTTCAAATTCTTTGTACATGGGCGACCATTTAAAATTTTCTTTGGGGTATAGATTCGCATCACCGAGTCGCACAACTTTCGAGTTGTGAGTTTTTCGTTTTGACATTTATAACTACGCAGATCTAAATTGTCATATTATACGTACATACACATAAATATACTCGTATAGCAATGCCAAAATAGAAAACTTACAACATCAAAGTCGTGTGAAATGATGAACTGGATCTTCCCTCCAAAAGAAATTTCAAATGATCAACTGTGTGTGTGATGAATTTGACAAAATTCATTCAAAAAAGCTCTAAACCAGAAAATGACGTAGTGTTTCAAACACTCAACGAAATTACAAATTGTTCACTGCAATGGATTCATTACATTGAGGGGCATCTTTTTCATATACAACTTATCTCGAATGGAGGCATAGTTAGAAGATTAGAGAGGATTAAGATCAAATATGTTAGATTAGAGGGATAACATACATTGCCTACCGTGTGCAGCGAGCAACCAAACGCTAGGACGATTTAGGGAGAAACGAGAATACATGAGACCAAACAAGAGCCCAAAGTTGGCTCAAATCAAATCTTCATGCAGCATCCAGCGGGTCAAAAGGCAAAAAACGAGAAATTCGGATCCGAATAACCAAACACGCCCTATGTGTATTTTGTTGATCGTGGATAGACAGTGTGCATGGATGTTTGATGGGCTACATATTTATGTCTAACTTAAGATTGATCTTGTGTTTGGTTGTCTAGCATAGAGCAGTTGTGGTAACCTCTTCTCAGAACAAGGTGAGATTACCAGCAATCAGAGCAAGAACAACAGAATCAGCAAGAACATCAGCAAGAACATCACATAATTAAACATCACACTATATAATTAAGCAATACTTGACACGTTAGATGTATACTTACATAGTACGTTACTTAGTCAGTATCATAGGGCATAGCCATACTTAGGCTACTTAGACAGGCATCACATACATCTTAGGCTAGTCAATCATCAACATCGTGCATGATCATCCTCTTATTCGTCGGAAGCCGGTCGGTGGTGTGGGGGACTATTGGATCGGCCTGAACAATAGTGGCATTCCTAGGATTCCTTCTGCGTGGAGACGAAGATCTGTCGGCTGCATGTCCACGATGATCTGGTATGCAGCGGCGATTTTCGGAAGGCTCCGTCGGTGAACTACCATGGGCTACTATTCTTGGAGATTGTTGGATCGGATTGAATTCGGTCAGGTGTACCTATGTTTTTTCTGGCCGTTTGGTTTCAGCGAGAGCGTAGCGAAGCTCTGATATATGTTACCATCATGTGTTATGTCTTCGACGATCTATGGTGAAGTTAGATGCGGAGAATGTTAGAAAAGTTCGAACACCAGGAAAGCGATGGTGATTTGAGTCTTTGTGGCGATGAGGAACTGGCTACGTGATCTGTGACTCACGGCAGAGACTGTTTGTATGGTGCGACAACACAAGAGGAGTTACCGATCTTGTACGGTAAAAATCCAAGGTCTGGTATCAATTGGTTGTACATGGCAATGACCTTGTTGAAGGCATTGTTTTGCGAGTAAGGACTTTCTCCAGGATAAAAACCTATGATCTTTGATCTGGCGACGACGATGCTTGTGCACTGTTTTCTTCTTGAATGCGTTGCTATTATAATGGTTGGACTACTGGTGTTGTTTAGGTGGTGTTAGTGTTGTTGCTTCGAGAAATCGTTCTATGTAGCTGTTTTATTTTTAATTCTTCTTCTATTTTTCTAGATTGTGTGCATCCGTAAGGGCACTAGGACATGCGTTTTGTAGAGGCTGGGTGTAATTGGTATCTCTTGATATTAATATATACTCTTTTTCAAGAAAAATGTGCGCTCAGGGCACCTGTCCACCACCTCACAACAAGAGAAGTCGAAATTGTACTTCTTTGCACTCAGCTTCTTGAAGAAAAGAAAGTAGCCGATATTCAGTTTGTGAGCCATGGCAAAGTTGGTCCATCCAGCTCGAGGCAGACTTTTTCACTGTCTTCCTTGATGTTCATCTCCCGTTGACAGTCGGTGTTGGTCTTCACGATCATCTTCCCCGACACCGTCCCTAGGTAGGGCTGAAGGCATCTGGGAGAGGGAGCAACCCTAACCTAGGAGCCATCAACACCTTGCAAAAATGCGTAGGATACACTTTGTCATGGAAGTGGCCAACAGTTGGTGGCCTTCCCCTACCTCTCTTGTTGGAGCCCTCTTCCGGTAGCACCTCGACATGGACTATAAGCTGCAACATCTACACAAAAAAACAATGGTGATGCAATGCATACAGACCAAAGCATTAGCTGCTGACGCACACATTTGAACAACAGAGGGAAGAATAAACATCATGCCTCATACAATAATTACACCCAGTGCAAATAAATGGTTCTATCATATCAACTGAAATGCACAAGGAAATGCTCTTGTACAAATCATAAGGTATGATAGGACCATTCCTTGCACCCAAATAGTTGTTTCTTTTAATCATTGGCCTGCAATGCAGTCAAAATTGGTTGAAGTTCAATCAAATGGTTGCCTCATATGTACATAACACATAACTATGAGCGATATGAATTCATATCTACCATGTTATTGTACAACACACAAAGTCGGTACAAATCACCTCGTCCACAATGGACTTCAATCATTGTCACTAAGCTAACACAAACAAACAGGACATTGGGGACTCATATAGCTAACATGGAGCATATTTTAGGGACGGAGTCAGCGAACCAAAGTATATGCACAATATTTTTGTGTGACATGACACTAGATTCAATAGCCCCTTCCCTAAAATGCATAGTTTAATCATTGACAAAAACTAAAAAACAGTACATCGCAATGCCTCATACACATAGCACCGAAAAAACACATCACCGATAGTATCCATCACTTAACAGATGCCATGGACAACACACATGGTTGAGCAGGACACGTGTTAAATGCAGATCATCACAGTGATATACCAAGTGCAAGATTTTAATCATCAACACTAGAACAAACCGTAAATGGGAAATGAATCTAGAGCATGTACATTACTCTCCTAAGCAAATCAGATTTGATTGCAATCTACGGTACTACAATTGAGCTACTAGGATTGTGGAAATGAAAAAACCCTCAAGCAATGGCTTCAATCTAAGCAAAATCGATGCGCCTGTCAAATCAAACTAAAAAAAACCTACCAGATCTACCGTGCATGTCATTGTATAGCCGCGTAGAGACCTTCTAGCATCAGATCTATGGTAAAAAAGAACTGGTGAGTGTGTTTGTAGGCCTTACAACCATTGTCCAACAACTAGGGATGAAGTTGAGGAAGTGCTATATAGGGACCTGGACGACGCAGTTTGATCAAGGTCGTGGTCGAGGAGACGGTCACGGTGGCCGTCGCGCTCGCCTTATGGATCTTCCTTGCACCATCGTGGTTGAGGAGGCGGTTGCGTTCGTGGGCGAGTTCACGGAATGATGCAACAGGTAAGCGGGAGATGAGGGAGAGTGAGTGGGCAGTAAGAGGATTTTATGGCGCATGTTCCCGAACCGACGCCATCTCGCCTTGCTTCTCCACGTGTGCAAGGGAAGGCTCCCTCTGCACTCCACGCGGTCGGTCTGTGTGGAAACAGCCGATTCGGCCGTTCCTCTCGGGCCTGGCCTAGGAGTGCTTTAACATGCGCGCTAGCCACGACACAGGCAGAGCACGGGCATCCAATTGGCTCATTTTTGTAGCTGGTGGCCTGTTTCCAGGACGTGTGGGTTACCAATCACACCCTTTTAGTACTCCTCGGGTCCTCTTCCAATAGTCTCACATCATCTCCACTCACCCTCAAACTGCATCCAACATAGTCGAATTCTAGGCCGTATGGGAGGGTCGGCAGCCTTTTCTTGGCCAACATCACAAATACAAACAACATATATTTAAAAGCATGATTTCCCCACACCAAAAATTGTCGCGAGTTCAAGTTCTCGGCGAAATAAAATCCACAAGTCTAGCCACTTTCTTATTACCTAGCCGCGGGAATCAAAGATTAAGAGCATCCTCCATCGGGTAGAAGGCAGCTCCGATGTAGCCGCCATCGCCGTCGGTGTAGAACTCGTCAATGGTGCCCTCATTTCTTGCAAGATGAGGTCGCGTTGACCCTTGTACCATACCTTCACCTTGTCATCCATTGTATACATGTCGACACCCAAGAGAAACACCAAGTGCTTCTTCCTATTCTTCGCCGCAACATTGGCCTTGAGGAGCCCAATCTTGACGTCTTACTTTTCCAACATCACCGCACACCTTGCATCATACTTCTCTTCCCTCAAGACAACGTACGATGTGGCGTTCTCAATGGATGTTTGCAACCTTTTGGAGGCCGACAACAACTCCCTTGCAAGCTTGGCATTCTTGTTCCCAATGGGGCGCCCCTCCGAGGTCGGCGATGCCAGCCCTTTAGGATCATAGGCAACGTCATTGGCCTTGGCGAGAGTCACCCCGGTCTTTTTCCACTTGTCACATGTTTCGATCCTTTTGAAGACATGAATGACCTTGAAGAACTGCAAGGAAAAATGGCACAAAAATGTAGGGGCCGAACAACGGTGGTATGGGCACAAAACGTAGCTAGCCGAACGACAACGAAATGGGTGAAGTGTGTCTTACTTGATCGACGATGTTGGTGTTGTTGTCCGACCTACCAGTGATCACCTCTTGGACCCCATGCCACTTGTTGCAAGCATATTGGATATTGACCCAACGATGTGACATGGCCGACTCGTTGCGTTCCATGTGCAGCATGTTGAACTCGGGATCCACAAGCTTGCGCTCATCAAATACCACCTTCACCCTCGCTCAATAGTGATTGGAGTTTTGATTCGCATTGGTGATGGGATCGATGCTTACCACCTTACAAGCTTCTACGAGGCACTCATCCTCCAAGGGCTTCCACTTGGGGCCTCGACTTCCACCGTCTGTTGCGCGTGGTTGTCGGAGGGTGGCAATAAGAGGTTGGGGATGAACCTGCCGAGAGGATTGTTGTCGAGGTAACCAGGCGAGGACAAGAACCTCGATCGCGACGTCCCATGCCCATGGCTCCCGTGGAACATCGTCGAAGAGGACGGCGAGAAGTTGGTCGACGACTAGACACTTCCTTGGCTCCAAAGGCCAAGGTGGTAATGGCCAGGGTGAGGTGGTGGCCACCGCCCGACGTGCGACATCCTCGCCAACTCAACGTCTGTCATACCGGGCCTCCTCAGCTACTCACCATCGGTAGAATGGAGAGGTGGCAGGAGTGGGAGTAAAGAGAGGAAAAGTTGCTCCCTCACCGACAGGGCAGGCCCACTCGCAGTGCAATGGGTGCAGCGTAGGGGCAGACTGATCGTTCATTTGTTCCTCTATAGTGAGTCTGAGCAGACAAGATAAAGCGCAACCTCCAATTTCTTGGCACGCTAACTAGATCCAGTCCACCCTTGGTAGCTGCAGGGCGCAATAAGCCGACTCAGAACACACAGCACAAAATTGAAGTGTTCGATGAAATTCCTCGCTCCCAATTATACCAGCTTTAGTTCAGCATGTATTTTGTGAACACAAGTTACGTGTCAACCTGAAGTATCATTCAGTAGCCAAGAAGTAACTTCCTCCGCTAACAGCACTTTCCTGGGCACCAAGAAATGAAGTATAGTACAATAGTGACCTATCGTCTACTCCGTATGTTCAACGCAAGCCGAACGCGGCTAGGCCTGACAAAACGAGACATTGCTATGTAAAACTGTAACAACATAAATAACAATGTGGCAAGCTGTACTCACAAATCCAACTGGAAAATGGCAATAAGCCCCACGACGTACATTAGAAGTTCAGACTGAGCAGAGAAAAAGTGCATAGGGCGAGCTGACACAACAGAGCACAAGAGCACCAAACAAGTAGCCACAAACGATTCTGCCATCTAGCTTTGCTTGACTATCTCGTTTGGACTATTCCAGCGTTTATGAGCTTCTGAATCTTCTGCGCAACACCAGGGTCCTTAAGATGATGCTGAGCAGCACTAGGGTTCTCCTGGAAATCCATCAATACCTGCAAAACATTTCCCGCGTCATCAAATTAACAACACAAAGATAAACTATTAACAATCCCCACACCATTCTCCAACTACAACTGGAGGCTCAATAATACCTGTCGCATGATAGGATCCGTAAGGATGCCCTGAATTTCTGGGTCCTGCATAGCTTTACTCTACAGAAAACAGGAGCAACAGTTAGGCGATATTGAACTTTAGATACATCCAACATAAGAAGAACATTGAAGCGGATCAAGAGGTTTACCTGTTTCTCCTGTAAGTCCTCCTGACTTATATCACCCCTGTTAGCCTTGTTAATCTGCTCAATACACCTGCAAAAGCCAACCTCAGTTAGATGTTTGTTTATGCAGAATTGGAGATCATGTAATAGATAGACAAAACAGTTGTATGTCATAGCTTCATTACCTCCTTATACCATCAAGCAGTTCTTGGTTATTCGGATCATGCTTCAACCCAGCTTGGTAAGTTTCCATTGCCTTCTCATGTTCTTTCATGAAAAACTGAATTGCACCTTTTCTTGTATACCCTTTGGAGAAGGTTGGGTCTAGCTCAATACACTTTTCAGCATCTTTAAGACCTTCAGGCATGGCTCCCAACTTGGTGTAGCATGCAGCCCTATTGCTGTACACCTGTGGGTGAAGTGGTAAACCACCCAAGGCAGTTACAGACAGTACTGATTGAAAGAATACAACCATAGTAAAAAATGCAACAAGCAGAAATATATATGAAAAAAAAAGAAAGAAGGGCAGCAACTGCGAACATTCTTTTTTTTTGAATAACAGCAGGAGAACTGCTATATTCATTGCGATAGTGGAATAACAAGGTTTACAAGGAAAGGAAAGTGAAGGCCAAGACGGCCCTCACTGCAAAAAGCATTTTAAGGGATAGTATCAAAGTACCCTGTATTTCCAAAACAGGACATTTTAAAGCAAGCAATACATAGTATTTCAGTGTTCTACAATATGTTGACTTCCATTTATGTAGAGCTGCAAAACTTGCAACCAGCAAGGTTTCTTTGATCATCACACAATCCCAGAAGTTCCATATATTGAAAGAACTGAATACTTACCTTTTTTCATCGCATACATATACTTAAGCTAATATAAAGAAAAGTAAGAAAAAGAAACTGAAGAAATTACCTTAACATCCTTAGGGTTCCTCCTGAGAGCCTCATTGTAATGCTTTATTGCTTCTGGATACTTTTGTTGCTTGAACATCTCATTACCTATAAAACCATAAGATGAGCAAGCCTGCTACGAGCATCAACAGCAACTTAAAAACTCCTCTAGAAACAAATGTGTAACACATACTACCACAATAAGACAAAAGGAGTGTGGTAGACTAGAGATGAGAATAAAATGCGGGTCATACCTTTCTCTCTCTCCTCATCTGCTACCTTCGGGTCATAATACTCTTGTTGCTCTAAGTCTTTCTTTGCCTTCTCGGCCTCATTTAGCCTTTTGAGAGTGTCAGGATTCCGATGCTCAGTTAGAGCCTTCTGGAAAGTCTCGATGGCAATATCGTAGTCTTTGGAGTTCTTAGCCAGTTTGGCCAGAGCAGTTCCTTTTCTTGTCAGTGCCCTTGCAACCATCTTGAAATCAGCACGAAGTTCCCTTCCCCTCTCCACAGCCTTATCACAGTCCTTGATGCACTCATCATACTGGAGACAGGAAATCCAATAACAAGAAATAACATAAATTAACAGGATATCAATACTTGCGAAGAATAACGAGTCAGCTAGAGTGTCATAAGTACATTAACCAAGTTCTAACGAATGGTCACATAGCTAATCATCACACTTGTGTGCTCTTACGATGTAAATCAGAATGGACAGCTAAGGTAAGAGACATTCAAATATTTCTAAGGATGTTTTATTGGAGAAAACTGTCAAACATTGGCATAAAATGCAGCTTTTCCCCTTGGGGCCATACATATTTTAGTGTTTGTCACTTCATAACTTACATGGCTGCGATAGCCAAACATTGCCAAAGATGTGGCAACTGCTTGATACGCTGCCATAGTTGTTGCATGCCACATCTTAGCACTCTAATCTATCTGTAATAGACTCGGGAGCTATTTTGGTCCCCAGCAAGCTTGCCATGGTTGACCTTATCCTTAGGTATGTGTTTGGTTCATTTGCCATGGTTGTGGCTTGACACAATTTCTTAGCCATATTATCCACATGTCACAGGCTCAGTATTTTACCAAATCTTGCCAGCGGTGGCAATTTGGTTCACCACACTTTTAGTATTAGCTACATTTTGCCAAGTTAATTACTGCCAAATTTGTGGCACAAAATGTGCGGTAAACGTTAGCAGCCTGCTTGGCTACCGACAAAACCAAATGAAGACAAAGATATGTATCTACCTACTTAAGGTTGTGAATTCTCATATAAAGCCATAAGATTAATCAGCAACATGTCAGTCAAAAGGATCTACGAACCATCATACTTAACGAAACCGACAATAATTTGGTTACTTGCCTTACACTTACAGTGTCACTAAGTTATTATGGGGACTTCTACGCCTCTCTCAACTATCCAATTATAGTCCCAACATCTTGTGTACCTTTAGAACCTAGAACGGCAGTACCCAGACAATCATATCTTAATGTTCATAAGTTTAGAACAGCAAACAAACATATAATCTTAATTGCTAGTCATTAAGTATCAAATGTCATGACCTAATTGCTCGATAGCCAAAATTATTCTCACACTGCACCACCAAAAGCACAATAAATAATAGGGTGTACTACTCAAATTAGATCCTTAACTTCCAAGACATGAAAGCTATAAAATAAAGCTCACCTTTCCCATCTCAATGTACACCGCTGCTCGGTTAGTCAGGTAGGAGATGTCCTCGTCGTCAAGTTCCAAGGCCTTTGTGTAATGCTGGATGGCCGTCTCGAAGTCCTTCTTCTTGTACGATGCGTTCCCTGCCTCCTTCTCCTTCTGAGCAGCCGCTTTCCTCTCCTTCCGCTCTTTCTCCTCATCAGACACCTCCATCGGCTCTGGTTCTGGCTCCGGCTCCACCTCCCTCGCCTTCGTCTCAGGCTGTTCCTGCTTCTGCTGCTGCTGCGGGGGCGGCGGCGAGGAAGTCTGTGGCAGGTCGGAGTCCTCCCCTCTCTGGATCTTGATGTTAAGCATGAGACTGAGCACCTGCATCATACGGGGATCCGATAGGTACATGTTGAGGCTGCTGGGGTTCCGCTGCACCTCCCGCAGCATCTGCATGAAGTCCGGCTGCTCGAGGTAGGCGCGCGTGGCGGGGTCGGCAGCGATCTTGCTCCAGAGCTCGGGCCCCTGGAACATCTGGCCGATTGCATCGGCGCCAGACGGCGGACGGCGCGGCGGCGGGGGAGCCGCAGCCTTCTTGGCGTCAGCTAGGCCGTCCTTGAGACCCTGGTTGCTGGGATCGAGAGCGAGGCCCTTCTCGTAGGCGGCGATGGAGCTGGCCGCGTCCCCGAGGCCGAGGTGGGCGGCCCCCAGGCGCGAGTAGCCCTTGGCCCAGTCGGGCTTGAGCTCGACGGTCTTCTCGGCGTCGGCGAGCGCGTCGGAGTAGCGGTGGATCGAGGCGAGCGCCGCCGAGCGGTTGGAGTAGAGCACGTGGTTGGCCGGGGCGAGCGCGATGGCGTCCGAGAAGTGCCCCGCCGCCTCCTCGAAGCGGCCGGCCGAGAAGGCCGCATTACCTTTCGCCTTCGCCTCGTCGGCCATGGCTCGGATCGGATCGGGGGCTGGCCGCGGGAGCTCTGGCGGCTGGCGTGGAGGCGGAGGATTTCTTCTGGGGTTAAGATGGGGATTAAGGCGGAGTAGCAGGAGAGGTTTTCTAAAGAGTGGCACGAGTTCGCTCGAGGGTTCCGGAAGGTTCCGCCGGGCAGCGGCGACCGGAAGAGCCCGATCAGATCAGATGCAGTGTGGACTTCGATTACGTACTCTGCTATACGTTTTACGTGTCGAGACACGTATATGTACCATGACTATGTCCTTCCTAAATTGTTTTGCTTATGTGGGCTTCTCATGGGCTTATCACGCAAGCCTGTTATCTGGACTGGCGGCTTCGCAAAACGGAAACTTGGTATGCACGGCCCGTGTTCTGGAATCAAAGTGGGCCACTGGTCCGGGTTCGGGGTTTGTGTTGACCGGCAGCGAGCCAGAGACGCACGCCGCCGCAAGGCGACGAGCCGAGCCGCACCGAACCACCACCTCACGCCCCACGCGTCCGCACTCCAGGCTGCATGGCGGCATGGCGCAGCGCGGCGCGGCGCCTACTTACCCCGCTCCCGCGCTGCTCTTCATCGCTACTAGTACCTTCCGGCTCTCCTGACTCATGGGCTCTCGGTTACTGCTGCTAGACCGTGGAGGGGGGAATATGGCGGCGGGGTGGTGCTTCGCGTTGCTCCTGGTGCTGTGTGCGGCGGCGGGGGCCGACGCCTCGAAGGGGAAGTGGGAGATGGTGATCCGGATGCCGGGGGAGGAGGGTCCGGCCACGGAGCGCGGCGGTGAGGGCCCTGATGGGATGGAGGACGACGCCGTCGGCACGAGGTGGGCGGTGCTCGTCGCCGGCTCCTCCGGCTACGGAAATTACAGGCACCAGGTGAGCGATCGTCGGCGTGTCGGTGCTGCATGCGTTTGTGTTGTGGCTGTTGCGTCTGGAGTTCGATTATTTGGCTCGGAACGGGATGAGCGTGAGCGCGTGACACAGCCACGGTTGCGGTTTCAGTGTGTACCTCTGAAAGCTGTGGATATTATTGGTGTGGGATTTTTGAATTCTCGAATTTGGAGTTTTAGAACTTCAATTTTGTGGTGGCATGGGTTAATCGGTGTTCCATAGGTTCGAAGCATAGGCCTTCTTTCTGGCCCAAGTTCTGATACAGACACGGTTGTGGGTTAGTATCATGGTGTTGCGACTACAAATCTGCAAATCTTAAGGCTTTTTCTCCCCTAGATTTAACTGTGGTAGAATCAAGTGATAATTTCCTATTAGTGTCATTTCAGGGCCTACTAGTGGCATTAATGTTTATGTTAGATGTGAGCAAATTTGCCACTGATAAATAACGTTTAATTTGGAGGTAATTAGGTATCCGGATAAATAAATGGTGGATGCCTGAACTTTTTATCACTAAATTTGGAGGTAATTTAGGTATCAGGATAAATAAATGGTGTATAATGACACTAAATGTACTCGAACATTTCACATGTACATGTGTGCTTATTTATCTTATTCTGGTTTCCAGTTTAGGAAAAGATATGCCATGGACCGTCTGCTTAACTGTTGATTTGTCCGTGGTGCGGTGCAGGCCGATATATGTCATGCATACCAGATATTGCGTAAGGGGGGACTGAAAGGGGAAAACATTGTGGTGTTCATGTATGATGACATTGCCAACAATGCACTCAACCCGAGGCCAGGGGTTATCATCAACCATCCAGAGGGCGAAAATGTTTATGCTGGTGTTCCAAAGGTATATTCGGTAGCTTCCCCTATTGTCCTTTCCAGTTTGGAGTTGGACATTTGGAATAATAATTGTCAACCCATGTGGCCATGTGTTTGCACAGCCTGGTTTCTATGCTGTTCTTCTAACTTCAACCGGGAACCCATGTGTTTGCACAGCCTGGTTTCTATGCTATTTTCCTAACTTCAACCGGGAACCCATGTGCTTGCACAGCCTGGTTTCTATGCTCTTCTTCTAACTTCAACCGGGAAGGTGTAATATTTAATTTAAGCAGTTGAGAAAATAGCAATTTTATATTTACCATGATTAAAAAACACCAGAAAAGGTTTTAAACTTGTCCTGGAACAAATTCTCAACGTGACAGCAGCAGTTGTGGGTTCACATAAGTTCTGTGTCCATTTAACTCAATTTTGACATTGTGAATAAAGTTTATGTTTGTGTTCGAACTGTAAGATGCTTCCATGATGGTAGTCTCACCATTAGAGTGGCTAATCTATCCACGGGGAACAACCACGCACGTGTGGTCTGGCAAATACTTGGTTGTAGTTGTTGCCCTTCATTTTATTGGCTGCACCAGTTAATTCATTCCGCTTCATCAATTTATCTAATATGTAAACGAGCTTGCATAGTCCTAGCCTAGTTTTCATTTGTGAATAATAAAAAGTGATGTTTAGTAGGAATGGGGATCTGGCTGCATCTTTATCATTTTATGCATTGTAGGTTTATCTTTTCTGTTCAAGCTTTGATATATAGCTTATGATTTATGTATAGCAGAAGTCCAGGACATGTATGCTACCCCTCTTGCATCTTTATCATTTTATGCATTGTAGGTTTATCTTTTCTGTTCAAGCTTTGATATATAGCTTATGATTTATGTATAGCAGAAGTGCAGGACATGTATGCTACCCCTCTTTCTGCAAGTTTGACAAGGATAGCATGCCTTCTGATTTCAGGACTACACTGGAGACGAAGTTACCACTAAAAACTTCTATGCAGTTATCTTGGGCAATAAAACTGCAGTCAGTGGAGGGAGTAAGAAGGTCATAGATAGCAAACCAAATGACCATATATTTATCTACTACTCAGATCATGGGGGCCCTGGAGTTCTTGGTATGTGGAAGTTGTATATGCTGCTTTCTATATAAGTTAATTATGTTCGTCATGTGTATTGACATTTGCAAGTTTCAGGTATGCCCAACCTGCCATATCTTTATGCTGATGACTTCATCAAGGTCTTGCAAGAGAAACATGCTTCTAATACCTATGCAAAAATGGTAAGGCCGGTTGAGTTACACGTTTCTGGGAGCCTTATCCTGTTTGTCTGAAAGGATTTCTATAATTTGCAGGTTATATATGTGGAAGCTTGTGAAAGTGGCAGTATCTTTGAGGATTTGATGCCTGCAGACCTCAATATTTATGTCACAACGGCATCTAATGCAGAAGAAAGTAGCTGGGGTACATATTGCCCTGGAATGGAACCATCACCTCCTTCTGAGTATATTACCTGCTTAGGTGACCTCTACAGTGTTGCATGGATGGAAGATAGGTACGTAATTGATACCTTAAATTTTCTGAAAATTTAATTAACAGACTACTAGCAGAATAGTATGATGCATGAGTTGTGAGTTCTGCTAATTGCATTATAATACATGGGTGTGCAGTACTTCAAGAAGGATTGCCCAATAAGCCTTCTCCCTTCCTTTCTTTACTCCCAGAAGTCGATATTACTACGTACATAAATTTGTTAATATGTTTTGAATATAAGAATTATTATATGTCTGTTAAGTATAAGTATGTTACAGCATTCTTTGTGTATTCAGTACTCGTTTAATTGTGTTTGGTCATCTAATGTTATTTGACAGTGAGAATCATAATCTGAAGGAGGAGACAATCAAAAGGCAGTACGAAGAGGTGCGTCTTGATTTTCCTTTTACCAGTCTCATTTGTGTTCTTAATTTCAAGTTACTGAAAGTGTCGTGGCCTTGTGGGCAGGTAAAGAAGCGTACCTCAGACTTGAACATGTATAGTGCTGGTTCTCATGTTATGGAGTATGGGGACAAAACATTCAAGGATGAGAAGCTTTACCTGTATCAAGGTTTCAATCCTGCAAACGCCAACATGACAAATAAGCTACTCTGGCAAGCCCCGAAGGCTGCAATCAACCAAAGAGATGCTGATCTTCTTTTTCTGTGGAGAAGGGTATGCTCTAGTTCTATGCAGTACTGTCTATCATTCCTCTCTAAATGATTAGCTGTAGTACTGCATTTCTGTTCAAAAAATAACATTAAGCTGAAGGCTACTCTACTGTCTCTGGATCTTAAATTGGTCCTATTTGTCACATTCTTAGTCCTTGTACAAGAAATTTTATCCAGCATAACACATACATAGAAGTGGATATGTTGGATGCACCTTAAACTGGCTCTTATGTACAACCAACTAAAACTCCTTAACGAAAGCTGTATTCGTAATATCAGGTAACATCGCCTTATCGTGCTATTTTATAATTCTTTCGTGTTTGGGTGTTAGGGAATTTCTCCCTTTACGTTTGGGTCTCTATATTGGATATCAGTTACTGTATACACTGAAGCACTTCTTGGTCATGTGAAAATTTCCAGTTTTGTTATACTTAATGCGTTGCTCGCGCCAGAACTGATAGTGTGCATAGGGAATTCGTATTTGCAATTTTTTAAGTATATATGTGTTTGTATTGGCCTGTGCTTTAAGGCTATGTTAACTGAAGGTTTCTTGTTTTGGTTTCAGTATGAGATGTTGCATGTAAAGTCTAAAGAGAGGGTGAATGTTCTGAGGGAGATCAGCGAGACAGTAACACAGAGGAAGCATATTGACAGCAGTGTCGATTTTATCGGGAAGCTTCTCTTTGGGTTTGAGAATGGACCTTCAGTGCTTGAAGCTGTCAGACCTTCTGGTAAGCCACTGGTGGACGACTGGGACTGTCTCAAGAGAATGGTAAGTAGTAGACTCAACATCATAGCCTTCATATTCTGAGAGCTCCTCTGCAGTAGTAAATATTTGACTCTTGAGCATCTTCCTCAGGTACGGATCTTCGAGTCCCACTGCGGTTCGCTCAGCCAGTACGGCATGAAGCACATGCGAGCATTTGCAAACATATGCAACAATGGTATCTCTGGCACCACGATGAAGGAAGCAAGCATCAATGCTTGCGGCGGTCACAACTCCGCCAGATGGAGCCCCTTGATCCAAGGGTATAGCGCATGATCGGTTTGCTGAGGTACTGCTACTACGTTACTCGTTCCCAGCTTATGTGAATGTTTGGCTCCTGGTGCCAAGAAGATACGTATGTGAATATGTGTATGGTAGTATTGTATCGGGCTATTAGCGTACCCAATAACCTCCGGGATAGAAACTGCACGAGAATGTGGCAATGTAATGCTTCTTTAGCTGTGTGATATATACGTATGGTCTTTGTTCCGTTGAGTGTATTGGCCGTGCAAGCCAGTGTTTCGTTCACAAGCAGACCTTTGTTTGTCATATGTCAGATGAAGAGAAACAAGACAGATGATTAATCATGAGCAGCTTTTCCTCTCGGAATAATTATAGTAGAATAAACTGAAGCAATACAAGCCCTTCCGAGACCAGACCACTTGAAGTAGATCAGTGAACCTATAATAAGTTCGAGTGCAGCCAGTCCTGCTGTGTTATCCTTGTGTAATGCCTGATCAGCACCCAGTCTTCAGTAAACGATGTACCTGGGGTCGCCAGCCGCCATGGGCAGCAGTTATGCAGAAGCTTCAGTGTCTAGCCTGCATTGAAAACGCTGGTTAATTCACTTGGGTGAGAAAAACCCAGGCGGACGAGAAGTTCGCTGGACATTACTTAGTAGTAGAGAGCTTACATGCTTTGCTGAGGAAAGAGATGAAGACGACGAGGAGTGCCAGCCCAGCCAAGATACCGACAATTATTGCCACGGTCCTTCCAAATTCGTCCCCCGAATAATCTGTCACCGAGCAAATAATAATCTGTCACTAAGCATATCAAATCGAGCTGAGCACTCCCAAAGTAAGCGTGCCCCCCTTTACTCGTGGCGAATATGTTCAGTAGATAGTGGTGGCCGGATGCAGCTTTAGTTAGATTGATCTATGATGATAGATCATTAGTGGCCTCATTTTGTCCGGTTTCAGTGGATGGACGGCGCCAATCGATGCTCGTTGAGCAGTAATAAGATCCATTAAGGTTGGCTTCGAATCCACAAACTCACACCCAACAACAAAAAGGCGCCTAATTCGCCTAAAAAGGAATTTGGAATATATTCTGATTGTCCTCTTTAGCAACTTTGGAAGTTTACCAGTGGGCTGGAATCTATTCCCGTATCCATATATTGGTCACTAGTTAGTTGCAAGCCATGGCTGACTAGAGCATTATCTAGGGCGCGCCACTTATCTTTTTAAATTTGGACCCTACTCTTGTGATCCAAATTCGTTGGAGTCAAGCTTTGTTAATCGATCGAAGAATGCAAACTCTATGTGATCTCTTTGGCAACCTTAAAAGTGAAGACGATTTACTAGTACTCCCTCCGTTTTAAAATATAAGATGTTTTAGCTTTGTAAAAAAAATGTATCTAGACTTGTTTTAGTATATAGATTCACACCAAACTTGAGTGAACCTACATATTAAAAAAATTCTAAAAATTCTAGATACATTTGCTTCATAAAAATAAAACATCTTATATTTTGAAACAGAGGGAGTACAAGTTTGACATGGTTTCACGCGTGAATGAGTATCGTACATACCTTGGGAAGAGCGGAAATCGTGGCCATTCTCCCAGTACTTGACGTAGCACTGCTCCAAGTAGACGTCGGCGGCGAGCGCGGAGCCGCACGCGCCCTTGACCTGCACGACCGCCTCGGCCAGACAGGCGGCGCAGTCGGGCGCCCTGATGTCGCCGAGGCACTGCGCCACCCCCTCCACCGTGCCCGACGTGGTCAGCTTGTACCCCGTCGCCGCCTGCTGCGCCTGCAGCTGCCGGAGCACGCCGTCGCGGCTCTTGAGGAACGCGGCGTCCTCGCTGGTGCCGGAGCTGCACCTGCGGTACGCGACGGTGTTGTCGGCGCGGCCGACGAAGTCGCTGGCGTCGTACCGCACGTAGCAGCCGTCGACCTGCAGCGACGCGGCGTAGGAGTGGGCGCACACGGCGCCCAGCCGCGCCACGGTCTCCCGCACGCACGCCACGCAGTCGCCGGGGCTCAGGTCGCCGCGGCACTGGTACAGCCCGTACGCGGCCGCGCGTTGGGATGCCTCTGCTGCGTTGCCGTCCCCGGCGGTGAAGCTGTTGTAGGTGGCGCCGGAGGACGCGGTGGAGGCGATGGAGGTGAGGAGGGACTTGAGGTTGGTCTCGAAGGCGGTGTCGCGCTCGTACTTGGACGGCGAGCAACCGGCGTAGACGAACGTGCCCGTCGCGGCGTGTACGGTGGCCGTCGGTGCGGCGCGGAAGTGGAGGAGGGCTAGCATGACCACGACGTAGCTGCCGAGCAGAGGCATATAGGGGAGGCCTCGACGGTAACAGGGCATGCAAACACCGTATGGAGCTTCTTTGGCCTTGGTCCGATTGCAGTCAATCCGGGCGCGCGTGACGTCTCGACGGGTTTATATTCTTGTCTGCTACTCCACCTTGTCTGCATAAACGTTTGGATGTACGACGATGCGGCCGGAACGGCTGGTGCGGTGCTGCCTGCAACACAGATTCTGTACACCATCACGGTTGTTGAAGATTATAAGAGATTGTATAGCTCTAATAGGATCGGCTGTCACGTATATATATAGACAATTACATAGTATAATCAAACGGCTACACGAAGAACTACTGTAATATACATCTCAACATCCCGCAGTCGAAGGGTCGGTACCGACACACAGACTGTATTGGAACTCGTCAAAGGTCGACGCCGGCAAGTCCTTCGTCATGATATCCGTAAACTGCTGAGAGGTTGGCACATGAAGAACTCGAAAGTGACCGAGAGCAACCTGCTCGCGAACAAATGGATATCCAGCTCGATGTGCTTAGTACGTCAATGATGGACGAGGTTGGCGGAGAGATAGACAGCCGAAACGTTATCGCAGAAGACAACAGTAGCCTTGTCAACAAGACAAGAGAGTTTGGAGAGAAGCTGGCGAAGCCTGGTACATGGCGATAGCGTTAGCCACGGCGCGATACTCTGCCTCCGCGCTAGAGCACGAGTCGGTGGGTTGTCTCTTGGACGACCAAGAGATGAGCGATGAGCCGAGGTAGACACAATATCCTGAGATGGAGCGCCGAGTGTCAGAGCAGCCCGCCCAGTCCGCGTCGGAGTATGCCACGATGTTCGAGGACGGCGAGGCGGTGATCGAGAGGCCGATATCCATAGTGCCACAGACGTAGAGAAGCACCCGCTTGACCGCAAACCAGTGGGCATCCCGTGACGCATGCATATGAAGACACGCCTACTGCACGACATACTGTAGCTCAGGTCACGTAAGTGTCAAGTACTGCAAGGCACCGACGATGGAGAGGTAGAGCGACGCATCAGGAGCCGGTGAGCCATCGGTGGCGGACAACTTGGCCCTCGTGTCAACGGGAGTGGGCGCAGGATTGCAATTAAGCATCCCGACGCGCTCGAGAAGCTCATGAGCATACTTCCGCTGGTGAAGAATGAACCCGTCCGCTCGACGGATCACCTCGAGGCCGAGGAAGTAATGGAGCGGGCCCAAGTCCTTGATGGAGAACTCAGCGCGAAGGCGATCGGTGAGTCGTCGAAGGAGATCAGCAGTGTTGGCCGTCAAGATGATGTCGTCAACATAGAGCAGCAGGTAGGCAGTCTCGGTGCCATGTCGAAAGACAAACAACAAGGCGTCGGAGCGCGTAGAACGAAAGCTGAGCTCGTGGAGGAATGTCGCGATGCGCTGGTACTAGGCGTGCGGCGCTTGCTTCAGGCCATATAAGGAGCGCGAGAGCAGGCACATGTGCTCGGGGTGATCGGTGTCGACAAAGCCGGTGGGTTGTCGATGGTACACCTGCTCGGAGAGGTGTCCATGAATAAAGGCGTTGGAGACGTCCATCTGATGCACCAGCCAAGCTCGAGAGGCGGCGAGGTGCAGCACCGTGCGAATCGTGCCCGGTTTAACAACCGGGGCAAACATATTCGTGAAGTTGACGCCGACACGTTGGCGGAAACCACGAACCACCCAACACGCCTTATAGAGCTCGAGAGTCCCGTCAGGCCACAACTTGTGCTTGAAGACCCACTTGTCCGTGATGACGTTGGCGTGAGGAGGACGAGGAACGAGCTCCCAAGTCCGATTGCGCTGCAGCGCATCAAACTCTTCTTGCATGGCAGCATGCGAGTGAGGGTCTCGAAGGGCAGCACGAGCAGAGGTGGGCACCGTAGAGAGTGCCGACAAGGGCGCCGATGTAGAGGCCGCGTAGACGTACTCGGTGGATGGGTAGAGAGTGGACGAGTGACGCACACCCGCGCGAGCCCGAGTGACAACACCCGCGCGAGCAGGGGCGGGGTGTCGGTGGCCGAGCTGGATGTAGAAGGCAAGGCGGCGGCCGACCTAGCCGGTGTCGAGGCAGAGGGCGAAGCGGCTGGCGTCGAGGGCGCGGACGGTGTCGACGCGGATGAAGTCAACACGGTCGATGGCGGCGGCGCGTGGCCGGGCGCTGGCGGAGCCGGCGGGGCGGGCGCCGAGGAGGGCGCGGCGAGGGCAGCCCAACATCATCCAGGGGCGGCCTCAAGCAGAGCCATAGGTGTCGCCGAAGGGGTCGCCAAAACTCCTTGCTGAAACGGAAAAACCAACTCATCAAAGTAAACGTGACTCGAGGTGATTACGCGATAAGAGACCAGATCATAGCAGCGATAACCCTTGGTGTTGGCAGGATAGCCGAGGAACACACAAGGCAAGGAGCGGGGGCCGAGCTTATGGTGCGCGGTGGCGGTGGTGCTAGGGTAGCATAGGCACCCGAAGATACGGAGATCATCATAGGAAAAAGGCGTACCAAAGAGGTACCAAAGAGGAGATGGTGCGGCGCGTATTGCCAGCGGGAACGACATGGGCGAATGTTAATGATAAAAGTAGCGGTGGCGAGGGCATCCGACCAGAATCGTAGAGGCATATACGCGTGGAACAAAAGGTTGCGAACACAATCGTTTAGAGTGTGGAGGATGCATTCAGCACGACCATTTTGTTGAGATGTGTAGGGACATGTTAGACAGAAGACGCTGCCATGAGAGGCGGTGCGGACAGTGATGTTATCGAACTCTTTGCCATTATCAGTTTTGAGAGCATATATGGGGCGATCGAATTGGGTGGAGACGTAGGCGAAAAATGAGGCGAGGGTGGAGGAAACATCTGACTTACGGCATAGGGGAAAAGTCCATACAAAGTGTGAATAATCGTCTAAAATCATAAGATAGTAATTAAAGCCAGAATTACTCGAAATCGACGAGGTCCAAACATCACTATGAATTAACTGAAAAGGAAAAGAGGCTACTATGGAGGAGGAATTAAACGGAAGGCGAACATGTTTGCCGAGACGACATGCTTCACAAGAATGAGCATCTGTTTTATTACATGTAAAAGAAAATCCTCTAATTATTCGACGGAGAGTGGTGGAGCTAGGATGGCCGAGGCACACGTGCAAGAGGTCGACACCGACGGAGAGGGCGAGGCGGCTGGTGGTGGGGGCGGTGGTGGTGGAAGATCCGACAGGATACAGATCGCCAGAGCTGTCACTGCGGTGGAGTAGCATCCGGGTACGACCATCCTTAACAGAAAAACCAAAAGCATCAAATTCCATAGTCACAGAATTGTCACGAGAGAGAACGATCTGAGACTAAATTCTGAATTAATTCAGGAGAGACGAGGATATTATTTAGAGTGAGAGGAGTGGAGTTAGAAGGAAAGGCGGTGGAGCCGGTGTGAGTAATAGGAAAAGCATGACCGTTGCCAACGATGATGCGAAACCAAGTGGAAGTGGGTAAAGAGGTGGAGGGGTTACCGGTGTGAGAGGACATATGCGCGGAGGCGCCGATGTCCATGAACGAGTCGCTGCCGCCACCATAGGGCCAGAGGTAGGGGTGGACTGGAGGGCGGTCAGCAGCGCGGGATCCCAGTGAGTCGACGACGGCTGAGGCGCGGGGTAGTAGGGAGGCGAAGGCGCGGTGTAGGGCGTAGACATGGTCGGCCCCGCGAAGAACGCCTGGTGGTTGGCGGGGTGCGACCCCATGATGCCCGGGTAGGGGGCGCGCGGCACGGGCATCGTGTAGGCATGGACGACCCCCGTCCAAGGGTTGGTGGCCGTCATCCAGGGCGGGGTCGGCGTGGCTTGCTGCGTCGGATGGGGCGGGGCGAAATTGGTGTTGCCCCCGTTGCTTCCGTTGCCCCCCATTTCCGCGCCGCCGATGAGACGACCGCCGTTGCCCCCCGTTGCCGTCGTTGGTGGGAGGCGGATAGGCGGGCTGCTGAGGCGCGTAGAATGCGGGCGGGGTCGGGGCCGGTGCACGAGGCGCGGGTGGCACCGTGGGCGACGGAGTCGTGGAGGCGCGGGAGAGGCCAGCGGCGAAGGCGGTGTGAGCCGCCCGGGCCCGTAGGTGCTTCAGTCGCCGCTCCTCGAGGCGGAGGTACGCCACGGCTTGCTTGAAGGTTGGCGTGGTGAGCAGCGTGAGGTTAGAGGAGGCATTGCTGAGGTCTTCGCCGTGTCCTGCCGATAGCGTGGAGAGGAGGATCTTGTCATCGATCGGGAACTCCAGGTCGCATGGCTCGTCGGAGAGGGGCTTGAGGCGGAGGAGGTAGTCGTCGAGAGAGAGATCGTTCTCGTGGGTGCCGAAGAATTCTTGCTGGAGGAAGGTGACCCGCTGGAGCTTGTCGGTGAAGAGGCTGGTGATCTTGGTCCAGACCGTGTGCGCGGAGTCGCCGTCCTTGACGATGGTGCGGAAGATCTCGTTTGAGACGGTCTGAAAAAACCAGCGGATGATGGTGGCGTCGATCGCCAACCACTCGGGGTCATGGGGCATGGCGAGGAGATCGTACTCGCGGAAGAAAAGCCCAAAGTACGTCTTCCACGGGAAGAAGTTAGCAGCGGTGTGGGAGAGCTTCTCTGGCACACGCTCGGCGATTGCGGATGACGGCGACGGAGGGGTCGGCGAAGGGGTTGGTGCTGCCGGAGCGAGAGGAGTTGAAGGGGTCGGATTTGCCGGAGGAGGAGGCGAACCCGTCCATGGTGAAGAGGCGGCGGAAGCGAAGCCGGCGACGCCTGAGGGGGAGGCGGCGGCTGGGTGGAGTGGGCGATGGCGGCGGCTAGGTTAGGGTTGGGGAGGATCGGTTGGGCTGATACCATGTAGAGAGATTATGGGAGATTGCACAGCTCCAATAGGTCCGGCTGTCACGTATATATATATATATATAGGCAATTACAGGATATAATACAATGGTTACACAGAGACCTACTGTAATACACTCAACAGCGGTCTAGTGCTCATTAGAGATAGAGAGTGCGTGGCCGAGTCACAGCAAAAACTTTCATGACATTTTGTATTTTTAAACAGTTTGCTGCATTTTACCAAAACTTGGCCCAAATATACACGCTTGTACTGCAAGGCTCAATCTCGTTTGCAGGGATGCACTCAAAGATTTCAGGTAAGCGATCCGGACACGGTGACTACCTCTCCGTCCACAAATAAGTGACACAAAGTCAAATATTTTTTGACTAATTTTATGGGGAGAACTAACACTATTTATGACACTAATTTAGTATTTTCAGATCTGTCTTGAAATGTAGTTTCATGTTATACCGATTTGATGTCATATTATTTGGCTACTTTTCACATAAAGATGGTTAAAGTTTAATTTTGTTCCCTAAAAAAAAATTCAATTTTGTGACTTAGGAATACACTTATTTAAGGAGGAGTAGCATGCTTATAGGCCTGTACAGATTGGGCAAAAGGCACCTGATCTCTTGTTGACACTTATGTATCTATCTAGACCGTAGACACTTTTTTTTGGGAAAAGAGTATATATTAATATTACAGGGATACTATTACACTTAGTCTCTGCAACAACGCAATGTCCTAGCGACACTACGGATGCACACAACCCAGAAAAAAGAAAAAAGAAAAAAAATTACAAAATGGAAAAGTTCCGCTACAGAGAACTAATCCTCAAAACAACAACACTGACACCATCAAAACACCATCAGTAGTCGTACACTCCAATAACAACGTCTTTAAGAAGGAAACAGTTCCCAAGCGCCATCGTTGCCCGATCAAAGATAAGATAGTGGTCATTGCCAGACAGAACCAGTTAAGTCCAGACCTTGGATTTTCACCCTGCAAGGTAAGACTGGGAACTCCCCCTGTGTTGTCTTCCCGCACCAACAATCGCTGCAACGAGTCCCAGATCACGCAGCCAGTTCCCCGCCGTCACAAGAACTAAAAACACCATCGCTACCCTTATATTTCCGCTTTACTGATATTCTCCGCATCTGACTTCACCATGGCTCTAAGAATGGAACTTGGTGAGAACAAACAACAGAGCTTTGCAACGCTCCCGCTGAAACCAAACGGCCAGAAAAACAAGGTGCACACGACTGAATACCTTCCAATCCAGCAATCTCCAGGCATGATACGCCCATGGGAGTTCGCCGGCGGAGCCTTCCGGGACCCGCCTCTCTAGACCAGATCAACAAGGGCAGACATCAAGCAGATCTTCGTCTTCGTGCAAAAGAAACCAAAGGACCACCTCCTTTATAAGATCCAACACAGCGATCCCCACACCGCCGGCCGGTTTCCGGAGAACGGATCGAGCAGGCCGACCATCGGTGCTGATGAGCACGTAGGCTTAGCACCGTCACTAAGGGCGCGCCATCACCTCCATCCTGCAACACCACGTCCGCCGCTTCCCCCAGATCCCATCCAACGCCGCCCATGGCCCTCGCCGCCCCGGTCTAGTAGCCGACGGCCCCGAGCACGAAACCACCGCTCCACGCAGCCCTCCTCGCCACAGCAGGGTGACGCCACCGCGCCGAGCCGCGAAACCTAGCCGGACGCCGCCGCACCCCGCGCACGCGCGCCGCCGCCCGTCGTCGATCTTGGCCCGCGCCTAGATCCGGCGAACCAGGGGGAGAAGAGGGGCCCCTCTGCCACCGACGCCGAGCGGATTTGCTGTCGGCGCGTCCCGGCGGCGGCGAGGAAGGAGGAGCGGAAGGGGGCAGGAGGCCCGACGACGGCGGTTGATTCCCCACAAGTGTAGGGGATCACAACAGTCTTCGCGGGTAGTATTACCCAATTTATTGATTCGACACAAGGGGAGACAAAGAATACTTGCAAGCCTTAACAACTGAGTTGTCAGTTCAGCTGCACCTGGAAATAGTTCTTGCTCACAGAAGTTTATCAGTAGCAACAGTTTGTAGTAGCAACAGCAAAGCAACAGTAGTAACAGTAACGGTAACAGTAGGATTCAAGTGTGGTAGGCATAGGGATGGATGGACGGGTGTTGCATGGACGAGTCTAAACATGTAACTTCAAAGAACTAGGGCATTGCAGATAAATAATAAGAAGTATCCAAGTACTAAAAAATCCTAGGCATGTGCTCCATATATAGTCATACGTGCTCGCAATGAGAACTTGCACAACATCTTTTGTCCTGCCAGCCCGTGGCAGCGGGGCCTCTAGGGAACTACTGGCAATTAAGGTGTTTCTTTTAATAGAGCACTGGAGCAAAGCATTAACACTCCATGAACACATGTGATCCTCATACCACAGCCATCCCCTCCGGTTGTCCCAATTATTGTCACTTTGGGGCCTTTGGATCCGGACAATGATACGTGTACACAACTTGCAGATAAGATCACAAACAATACTATCATAATGATTCAATAATAAGTTCAGATCTGAGATCATGGCACTCGGGCCCTAGTGACAAGAATTAAGCATAACAAGTTGCAACAAAGTCAAATAGCACTAATAGAGATACTAGACACTATGCCCCTAACAGATCTTATTCGATTACATGATAGAGCTCATCCAATCCCTACCATCCCCAAGCCTACAGCGGGGTTACTCACTCATGGATAAGGAAAACATCGGTGGTTGATGGAGATGCATTGGTGATGACGATGGCGATGATCCTCTCCAAATTCCCCGTATTGGCAGGGTGCCAGAACGAAGTTTCTGGATCCGAATTTTGGTTTTTCGTGGCGGCGGTGGAGCGGAACTCTTTCCGGAAAACTATCGAACCCCCATGTTTTTAGGTCAGAAGGCAACCTATAGAGGCGGAGGGAGGCCGAGAGGCTGCCTGGGTGGCCAAACCTCCCCCAGGCGCGGGGTCAGTGGGCCCGCGCCTGGGGTGGGTCTAGGCCCCCTAGGCCTCCCCTCTGTCTCCCCTTCTGGCTTCGTGAATCTTCTGGTGAAATATAATTTTTTGCATATTTTTCCGGGATTTTTCCTGATAGTTCATTTTCTGCACAAAAACAAGACAACAAGGTAATTCTGCTGAAAACAACGTTAGTCCGTGTTAGTTGTATCCAAATCACACAAGTATAGAGGAAAAACAATAGCAAAGTGTTCGAGAAAGTAGATACGTTTTGGACGTATCAACTCCCCCCAAGCTTAGCTTATTGCTTGTCCTCGAGTAATTCAGTTGAAAACTGAGTGCGATAAAAGAACTTTCACGAAAACTTTGCTTCATATGATGTATATATTCTCAGCACAGGAGTAGATGCTTAGACAATTCATAATAAGGAGTATGCAACTAAGTCTACTCAATAGTCATTGCAAGCTATGAAGAGAAACCAACTCAATAATAATAAGTAGCATGAAACATAAACATAAGCAACATTGCAATTCTCATAATAAGGTATGATAGAGTGCTATCTCGCTTGCCTTTGTTTGAAGAGCACAATATAAATGCCAAGGCACCTCTGAAGTTCATATGAAGACTAGAGCTAAAGATATCAGAGATACAAGCATCAAAGTCATGACATAATTAACCAAGTTTTGGAACAAACACAAGAATGACAACTATGCTCTCAAGAAGGTGCTCAAAGAATAAGTGGTGACTCAACAAAATTGTGAAAATGGTTTGGTGAAGGTTTGAAAGGCTTCCAAATGCTGAAAGGAAGGTACTCATTAGCTTTGAGCTCTCATTGCTCCTATCATAGGCATCTTCATGTGGTTAATGTGAAAGTGAGGTCCACTCTGAATCATATGCTTGACAGACCATAGACTGGAAATCCCAAGTCCCTTGAGTACGAGGGCCGCTTCGCATGCTACTCAACTTTGGTCACCGAAAGTTCTTGTCATTGTAAATACATGCATATCATCAAGAACCGCCAACGGGGTACCCCTTGCACATGGTACAGGAGCTTTCCCATAACCAAAATGACAAGGCAAGCAGACAATGAGCATCTCAGCAATCTTTTTATTTACCATATGCATAGATTTTTATTGAGGAAGCTTCATAGATGCTCATTATGGTGATGCTCCAAGTTTCCACCATGATTAAGCATGGCTTAGGCTAGCGGCCTAGGCGTTTTTCTAACACAATGTATAAACTCCATGAACTAACAACTTCCCCTTTTATTCCACATCGTCGACATCCGTAAATAAAAGAGCAAAGTATCAACTGGATAAGATATCCAACAAGTGTTGAAAGCGTTTCCCGTGATAGCACGGTTCTGTTGACTCCCAGTATATAATAAGCAAGCATATAACTTTCATGGACTAGTCACAATGGTTCAAGATTATTAAGCGCAAGGAATAAATTGTGCCATCAAGTTCGTGAGAGCTTTACTAACTAACTTTCTCAAAATAGTCAGGCATTTTATTTTGGAAGAAAACACAACATATATAAAATATGCACTGAAGTAGCAAACGATGCCAATAGGTAGGTATGGTGGACACAGCTGGCAATATTGGTTTTGGGGAGTTGGAAACACAGGTAGAGCACATACTCTGTGCAAGTGAAGGCTAGCAATAGAGATGAAGCGACAAACGAGAGAGCAATAACTGTCATAATCATGCTTGCAACAAAACAAGACTAATTATGGCATGAAAGTGATACAAAAACTCTGAGGCAAAATAAATCATTGAGGCTTATTGACTATTGATTAGTTATGTGCATGCGTAAGCATGTGCCAAGTCGATTTACATAAACAGTCAGAGGAGGATACCACAATATCATATCAAAGTATGAATAAAACAATGCAAGCAAACATTCATATGACATGCTACAAACTATTAGCAAGCTGGAGCTAATCATAGACAAGCAAGAACTACTAGCATCCATAATGACATACACCTTACACAAACAGGCTAAGCATGCTCACAATGATGAGTATATGTACAAAAATGAAACACATAGAGTTCGTTACCAGCCTCTTATCACACCTCGAGTTGTCTTAATCTTTATTATTGCCCTTCACTTGTGTGACTTGAATAATTAACATGAAAACCAATATCCACTGAGGACGGCTGAACCCTGCGAAGAACTCACAAAACCAAAGAAGAACAACAAATATTTTTGGTGTTTTCGATTTTTTATAAGGCAACCAACGCAAAACCAAACGAAGCAAAAGAAAACCAAAAACAAAAACTAAGACGCTCCAAGAACAACACAACTGTGCATGAAACAATAAAAACAAAGTGTCTAGAAAGACCTGAGATTTTTATTGATGAAGAAGGGGATGCCTTGGGCACCCCCAAGCTTTGATGCTTGTACCTCTTGTGTAATTCTTGGGGCAACATGGAGTGGCTCCCCCAAGCCTGAGCTTTTGTCCATTCTTCATCTCATTACATCATCCTCTCTCCATACCTGAAATTTTTCTTTCATACAAAACTTCACACAATCTTCATTAGCAACATTAGTTTATTTAAAATATATTAGACCACTAGCAAAGCTTTGGAACAGCAAGGCTTTTCACTAAAAACACAAGCTACTGTAGTAACTCCTTCAAAGAAACTCAATTTGCCTGAAGAGAGCTCAAAAAGGAATCAATAAAAAGCAAATGCAAATAATGGTAGAAATTTGTCAAAACAGACCAGCAGGTAGAAACGAATTTTTTCGAACATATTCTGTTGCTCAAATCAAAAAGTGTTGAACTACTGAAAGTTAGTCAACATACTGGGGGATTTATTTGTAAATTTTGAGCTCAATCCGAGTTACAGAACCTCCTCACGAATTTTTTGGTGGAGGACAGAAATCTGTTTTGGGACAGCAATTCCCCAAATCTTACTTCCCTCTCATTAGAGGTCATTCTTGGCACAAAAAGCAAACAAAAAGGATAAGGAGAGGTCATTACTGAAGTAATAACTTTCAAGACTCAAGGAAACTCTTGGGTTATCTCCCAACAAGTACTTTTCTTTAACCCCTTTAAGTTAGGCACGGCGAAGAACAAAGATTGGAAAGGAGAAAAATTAAAAGTGAGCAAGTATAACCACTGTGAAAACATTATTTTTTTCATTAAAATCCTTTTGTTAACAAGGTTGATCAAATCTTGTTACCAAAACAATCTTATATGAAACAAAACTTTGCATTCCACAAGGTGATTATGTTACCTCATACTTGATAGCAATGGTCACAATCATAATAGTTTCAAAATTTTCTTGTGGAATGGGACAATATATTTCTCCAACTTTGATGCCTTCAATATTTTCAATAAAATTCAGGCAATAGCTTCTGACAACCTTTTTGGGGAAATAGACAGTGTGCTCTTTGTCATTAATATTGAATGTTACTTTTTCTTGATTACAATTAATGACACCTGCAGTATTAAGAAAAGATCTCCCAAGAATAATAGACATATTATCATTTTCAGGCATTTCAAGCACAACAAAATCAGTTAAAACCATGCAATTATGAGCAACTTGAACAGAAACATCCTCACATATACCAACTGGAATAGTAGTTGACTTATCAGCCATTTGCAAAGATATATCAGTTGGTATCAACTTCTCTAGCTGGAGTTTCTTATAGAGAGAAAAAGGCATAAGACTAACTCCAGCTCCCAAATCACATAAAGCAGTTCTAACATAATTATTCTTAATGGAGCAAGGAATAGTTGGTATACCTGGATCACCAAGTTTTTTTGGAACCTTACCATTGAAGGTATAATTAGCAAGCAAAGTAGAAATCTCCTCATTAGGAATCTTCCTTTTATTAGAGACAATATCCTTCATATAATTTGAATAAGGAGGCAATTTAATAGCATCAGTCAAAGGAATTTGCAAGAATAAAGGTTTCATCCACTCACAAAACTTATTGTAGTGTTCTTCCTCCTTTGACTTGTGTTTCTTACCTGGAAAAGGCATAGGTTTCTGCACCCAAGGTTCTCTCTCTTTACCATGTTTATTAGCAATAAAATCTTCCTTTGTGTACCTAGTGTTCTTAGTGTGTTTCTTAGGTTCTTCCTCAACTTCCTCCTTATCAGGAGGCTCATTAATTTCATTATTACCACTCTCAGTTTCAGCATCAGAGACAGATATACTATTAGGATCTATAACAGGTTCAAGTGGTTTCTCAACTTTCTTATGTTTCTTTTTTTCCTCTTACGAGGACTACCACTATCCTCTACTTGTTGGGAATCCCGTTCTATTCTTTTAGGGTGTCCTTCAGGATATAAAGGATCTTGAATAGTTATACCACTCCTAGTTTTAATTCCATAAGCATGTTTATTTCCTGAAGCATTAACTAGCATATCTTTTTGTACCGTAGCCAGTTGATCAAGTTGGGTTTGAACCATTTGAAAGTGTTTATAAAGAATTTTAATATCATTGGAAGTTCTTTCTACAATATCTTTTAACTCATGAATAGCTCTAGAGTTTTCCAATAAATGATTCTGAACTTGTTTATTAAAATTACCTTGTTTAACAATAAAAGTGTCAAGTTCTTCTAAGCATTGATCAGGAGGCTTACCATAAGGAATATCACCTTCATCAAAGTGTTGGAGAGAGTGTACCTCAATAGTAGATGAGTGGGGAATTGTCTTACATAATTCTTCTATATGAGGTAGATTCTTCACATCTTCAGCGCTGATACCTTTCTCCTTTAGACACTTTTTAGGTTCCTTCATCACTTCATCATTTAATGCAATAACTCCCCTCTTCTTTGTTATTGGTGTTGGAACTGGTTCAGGAACAACTGGTTCAGGAGTAATAGGCTCAGGTGTATTCAGCTCAGTTGAAGTCCAATCATCATAATTCTTGTTTATCTTGTTCATTAATTCTTCAGCATCTGTAGGAGTCCTTTTCCTGAAAACACAATCAGCAAAGCTATCTAGGTAGGTCCTAGAATCATAAGTTAGTCCATTATAATAAATATCAAGAAGCTCATTCTTAGGTAATGGACATCCAGGATATGCATGAATCAAGGAACATAATCTTTTCCATGACTCAGGCAATTTCTCTTCTTCTTACTGTTTAAAATCAAAAAGTCTCTGCAAAGCAGCATGTCTAGCACTGAGAGGAAAATATTTATGGAAGAAAGAAGCAATCAAGCAATCAGGGCTATCAATGGATCCGGGAGGTAATCTTAACCAAGCCCTAGCTTCTCCTTTTAGTGAAAAAGGGAAGATCTTAGCAACAAAGTATTTGCGCATCTTAAAATCATTAGAGAACAAAGCACTCATAGTAGAAAGCTCATTCATATGAGCCACAACACTTTCATTTTCAGTACCACAAAAAGGTTCTTTCTCAATAATATCTAAATAATCTAAATCAAGAGAGAAATCATAATCTTTATATTTAATATCTATGGGAGAGCTGGCAAACTTAGGATCATAGGACTTCTTAGGTATAATAGTATGTCTAGCAAGGAGACTCTTAATAGCACTAGCACCATGTGTATTTCGGCACTCTTCAACAAATTCATCAGTGAGCTCTATGTAACCATCATTAATATCAAAACTCTCACTAGACTCAAGTGAGATAAGAGGTGTAACAGTGTCTTCACTAGGAGTTTCAGTATTTCCTAGACTAGCCATAGTAGCATCTAGAAAAGGACCTAATGAACCACTCGCATCAAGCACAGTAGAAGTAACATCATGAGCATCAAAAGCAGTTTCAGATTCAGCAGTAGTAGCAGTGTGTGTAGCATGAGTATGTGGTGGTGTGACAAGCTTACTTATAAAAGACGGTGAATCAAGAGCAAGGGAGGTGTTTAGGAATGTACCTCTTCTTGTAGTGGATGGTAAAATAGAGAACTTTCCATCACGAGACTTCCCCATGATGAAAGGAGTAGCAGTGAACAATAATAGATCCAAGTGAACTTACAAATAAAGCTATGCTCCCCGGCAATGGCGCTAGAAAATAGTCTTGATGACCCACAAGTGTAGGGGATCACAACAGTGTTCGCAGGTAGTATTACCCAATTTATTGATTCGACATAAGGGGGGACAAAGAATACTTGCAAGCCTTAACAACTGAGTTGTTAGTTTAGTTGCACCTAGAAATAGTTCTTGCTCACAGAAATTTATCAGTAGCAACAGTTTGTAGTAGCAACAGCAAAACAACAGTAACAGCAACAGTAACAGTAGTAACAGTAACGGTAACAGTAGGATTCAAGTGCGGTAGGCATAGGGATGGATGGACGGGCGTTGCATGGACGAGTCTAAACATGTAACTTCAAAGAACTAGGGCATTGCAGATAAATAATAATAAGTATCCAAGTACTAAACAATCCTAGGCATGTGCTCCATATATAGTCATACGTGCTCGCAATGAGAACTTGCACAACATCTTTTGTCCTGCCAGCCCGTGGGAGCGGGGCCTCTAGGGAACTACTGGCAATTAAGGTGCTCCTTTTAATAGAACACCAGAGCAAAGCATTAACACTCCGTGAACACATGTGATCCTCACACCACAGCCACCCCCTCCGGTTGTCCCAATTATTGTCACTTTGGGGCCTTTGGATCCGGACAATGGTATGTGTACACAACTTGCAGATAAGATCACAAACAATACTATCATAATGATTCAATAATAAGTTCAGATCTGAGATTATGGCAGTCGGGCCCTAGTGACAAGCATTAAGCATAACAAGTTGCAACAAAGTCAAATAGCACGAATAGAGATACTAGGCACTATTCCCCTAACAGATCTTATTCGATTACATGATAAAACTCATCCAATCCCTTCCATACCCAAGCCTACAACGGGGGATTACTCACTCATGGATGAGGGAAACATCGGCGGTTGATGGATATGCGTTGGTGATGACGATGGAGATGATCCTCTCCAAATTCCCCATCCCTACAGGGTGCCAGAACGGAGTTTCTGGATCCGAATCTTGGTTTCTCGTGGCGGCGGTGGAGCGGAACTCTTTCTGGAAAACTATCGAACCCCATATTTTTAGGTTAGAAGGCAACTTATAGACGCGAAGGGAGGCCGAGAGGTTGCCTGGGGTGGCCAGACCTCCCCCAGGCGCGGGGTCAATGGGCCCGCGCCTGGGGTGGGTCTGGGCCCCCATGCCTCCCCTCTGTCTCCCCTTCTGGCTCTGTGAATCTTCTGGTGAAATATAATTTTTGGCATATTTTCCGGGATTTTTCCTGATAGTTCATTTTCTGCACAAAAACAAGACACCAAGGTAATTCTGCTGAAAACATCGTTAGTCCGTGTTAGTTGTATCCAAATCACACAAGTATAGAGGAAAAACAATAGCAAAGTGTTCGAGAAAGTAGATACGGTTTGGACGTATCAGCGGTAGGGTTCCCCCAGTCGCTCGCGGGAGCGACGCGGGAGGGGTACAAGATGGAATAAGACCGTCGGGCACTTAACCAAACTCAGGTTGACTCTAACTATACAGAAGTATTTATTAGGGTGACAACCCACAACTCCGAACAAAACCAACCCTGACTAGACCTTTTCCGAAGCAAGTCCGAATACTGGAAAATCAGAATGAATTCGATAAGAGGACATTTCTCAATTTGTGATAACTTCTTATTTATGAGTGAGAAATTCTTCATGCGAGCACCCTTGGCGGCCTACTTTTGAGACGGGAAAGCCATGCTCGTATCTATGATTTTCATCATTGGTTTGGTCTACTTGTATCCTACCTCGCAAGATATATCTTTGACTACCGTGCTTCTTATCTTTACCCTATACATTCAGTTCAGTTCGCTCGAGAGACTTATCCTTCATAAAAATTCAATCCACCCATATCGGGTTTTTCTTCACCTGGCCTCGCGAATTCAATACAGAAATACTTCTCTTCGCATACCGACCTGTTAAGAATTAGCTGTTCTCAATTACTGATGGTTGCCTCTTTTAAACCTTGAAAATCGTGTTTTTATGAATCTTGTCCCTCTCTACACCTATTTTTCGTCTCGCTGCCCAAAAAGACATATAGAAGAAGGAAGAATTCAATACGTATGTATAATCCAAACGTCGTAACTATCACACTCTCCAAGCAACCTGTAAATGAAGAAAGTGCAATTAAAACAATCAAAAACGAAAAAATAATTAGACTTCCTCGTCAATTGTTTAGATCGCTCCTCTACTCTAGTCATCGTCTTCTATTTCTGGCAGTATCTTATCCTATTCCGGGTCTTCCTTTACTAAATCTATTAGTAGTGGAACTTTTTGACATATGCCTTTATTTAGGCATCGGTTGGAGCTCTCTTAGAGGATTTTCAATATGAGAAGATGCTGGTCTAGCTTTGACTTTGGCGCCTACTTCCTTACTTCTCCTTGCTACTCCTTGAGTACGTTGACTCTGTGGCAAACTTTCCTATTACGTCGTTTGGTTTTCTATGACAATGGGAAGTGTAATCAGGGGCTGGCTCTATGACTAACCTCCTAACCAATCTGTCACAGTCTTGAATCTCCTTACATTTTGCTTTGTCAAGACAAATGTTCGAGCATGCCATGCTTCAAACTTAGTGTATATTGATGCCAAATCTAACCATTCTTCCAAAAGGATTTCACCTGTGAAGGACATGTGGATATTTTAGAAAGAAGAAACATAACATAATTATGTGTGTTTTAATGAACAATAAAAAGGGCCATACCTTGTCATGAGGGGTCAATTGGAAGACTTACATTTTTGCTTGAACGATTGCTATAAGATTCCACTGCTTCTACTACAGACTTGAACTATGCACAGGAGGCCTGAGTTTGTGCTTTTAGCCTCAAAGTACCCATTTGATCCTATTTCTCAGCCTCATATAGTGCAATATCATCTACTGCTTCAGCTTCTTGTAAATTCTGTTGTGCAGATAACACCTGAATTCACAACTTCTAGTCACCATTTTAAGACATTATGTTGCATTTTCAATGGCTGCATTTCGTTTACGCGCATACCCTAATTGGTTCCCACCATCTGAACAAAGTGATTACTCTAACGCTCTATGCTCACTAACATACCTTTACATTGCATTAGCTAAATGAAAAATTACTCCCAAATTAGATGCTAGATTTGTCTAGATTCGCATATACTTGTATACTAAGATGCGTCTAGATATATGTGTATCTAGACAAATTTGCGATCACCATCGGGACAGAGGGAGTACATTGTAATCAGGGAAACTGGAAAAGCACATGGAAAGGTTCAACTTGAGGGGATGGATCATTCCAGACACTTTGAACAATCTCGTTGAAACCGGGAATTTGAAGCCCAAAGTTTTCAAACTTGAATGATCTAGGTTTTCGAGGACTGATGAGTGCATATTTGCATCATGTTTTATATTATTCTTTTGCACTGTAGTAGTAGGATCTTGGTATTTTACGGCATTCAAACACATATTTTATGTCTGTTTTCACCAGGATCAAGACAGATGATGGATACGATGGACAAAATTCTTGGACCAGTTCGTATGGGCACCTAGAGGGGGTGAATAGGTGCTACTTAATTTTTTAGTTATTTTTCACTTTTAGGCTTGACACAAAGTAAATTCTCTAGATATGCAACTACGAGAATTTCCCTATATGCAACCCTAGATACTAAGCACATAAAGTGAGGAGCGAGGAAACCGTAGTGGAGCACGCGGAGACACAAGGATTTGTTTACCGCAGTTCCTTCCTTATTAAGTGAATTACATCTACGTTGGAGGGGTGGGCGGTTCTAAGACCACCACGCCACAATAGGCCTCACCCTATTCTCCGATGGATCTCGCCACGAAAGGCCTGATCCACCTTCTCCATTATTGGTAAACATTCGAGGCGGGAATCAGTGCCTTTACAACTCTAGCGAGGCACACATCCACAACCGAATTGGAGGCTCTCGTAATGACAACAAGTTGTCACAAGAACAAGGATTATCAATATAATCAACACAAGGATCTAGATATTTGCAAGAAATACTAGATCGAAGATTTTCCAAATGAATGGAGAGGAGATGAAGCGCTTGATTGCAGTTGATGAAGATCGAGCCCTCCTCCTTCGATTCCCCAAGGAACGGGGCCTTGTTGGAATTATGCCCTAGAGGCAATAATAAAGATGTTATTATTATAATTCTTGTTCATGATAAAGTTTATATTCCATGCTAGAATTGTATTAAGCGGAAACTTTAATACTTGTGTGGTTTGTGAACAACACCGTGTCCCTAGTACGCCTCTATGGACTAGCTCATTGATCAATGATGGTTAAGGTTTCCTAACCATAGACATGAGTTGTCAATTGATAATGAGATCATATCATTGGGAGAATGATATGGTGGATAGACCCAAACAAAGCAGAGCAATTAGATCGTGTCATCGTGTTCGTCTTTGCGAAGCTTTTCCTATGTCAAATATTGTATTCCTTAGACCATGAGATAATGCAACTCCCTGGTATCGGAAGAAAGCTTTGAGGTCATCAAACGTCATCCTATGAGAGGGTGATCATAAAGGTGTCTCTCAGGTGATCAGAAAATATCTGTTGGGTTGTATGTATCGAGATGGGATTTGTCCCTCCCAAGTCGGAGAGATATACTTCGGGACCACTCGGTAATCGATATCAACACCGCTTGCAAGCATGTGGTTAAGGAGTTAATCACAAAGTGATATCGGATTACGGAACGAGTAAAGTACTTGCTGTGAACGAGATTGAACTAGGTATGACGATACCGACGATCGAATCTCGAGCAAGTAAAATATCGCGAGACGAAGGGAATATATATATGGGATTGTTTGAATCCTGGCATCGTGGTTCATCCGATATGATCATCGATGAATGTGTGGGAGTCAATATGGGTGCCCAGACCCCGCTGTTGATTATTGATAGAAGATCATGTCTGCATATTCTCGAACCCGCAGGGTCACACACTTAACGTATCTCGATCCTAGGATAAATTGGATAATTGTTTTATGAATTTTTGTTCGGAGTCTCGGATGGGATCCGGGATATCACGAGAGGTTCCGGAATGGTCCGGAGAATAAGATTCATATAAGGCAGTGCAATTTTTGGAGTTCGGAATTGTTCCGGGTTAATCGGTATTGTACCGGAAGCTTCTAGAACCTTCCGGAAGGGGACCAACGTGGCCCCACCTTCCGGGAGGGGGCATGAGCCTATGAGGGAGTGTCCTGGCCGCATTGGGCCAGGGGCACAAGGCCCCATAGGGCCCAGCCGATTCTAGAGAGATTTGACTCGTTTAAATCTCGGGATAGAATTTCTAGATAAGGGAGAGTTTAAATCGTTTAAACTAGAGATAGGATTTCTAGATAAGGGAGAGTTTAAATTTTTTAAACTAGAGATAGGCTTGGAGGAGGGGAAAGGGCTGGCCGCCCCCCCTCTATATATAGAGGGGTGGTGCGCCCCTTCCCCCCTACACGCACCTCTCCTCCAAGCCCTAGCAGCCTTGCTACCTTCCTCTCTCCCTCCCGACTGTTTGTAGGCGAAGCCCTGCAGCATAAATTCTCCACCATATACACCACGCCATCGTGCTGTAGATCCAATCTATCTCTCCACCATACTCGCTGGTCCGAGGAAGGAGGAGACGTCGAGGTGCTGCACGTGTGCATCTCACGGAGGCACCGCCACTTATGGTGCTAGATCGGATCGGATCGCGAGGAGGAGAAGCGAGTACGACTACATCACCCATGTTCCGACGAACGTTCCGCTGTGCGAATCTTCAAGGGTATGAAGATCTAATCCAATCTCTCTCGTTGTTTGCATCTCCTAGATTAGATCTTGGCTTTCCCTCTGTTCGCTCCGTAGAAAATTTTGATTTACTATGCCGCGAAACCCTTCAGTGGTATCAGAGCTAGATCTATGCGTAGATGTGTTTCACGAGTAGAACGCAACATGGTTGTTGCGGGCGTTGATGTTTTCTGTTGCAAGCCTCTTGTTTGTGTTCTTCTTATGACGCGGGATAGTGAGATTGAAGCGGTCCAGGCCAACCTTACGCGACGTCGTTCGCGAGACCGGCTCCGCACTTGACGTGTGGCTTGTTCCACACATGCGGCTGGTGGATGTCAGTTTCTCTCACTATAGTTGTCATGGGATTAACACCGGAGTTTGGCAACCATAATATCACCGTTGTGGCTTTCCGTAGGTAAGAATCGTTCTTAGCATCTACTCCCATAAGCCACGTAAAACATGCAACAACAAAGTAGAGGCGTCTAACTTGTTTTTGCAGGGAGTGTTTTCTGTGATATGGTATGGCCCAAGATGTGATGTGTATATTGTATGCGATGATCATGTTTTGTAATGTTTCACGACTTGCATGTCGATGAGTACACAACCGGCAGGAGCCATATGGTTGTCTTTATAATTGTGTATGACCTGCGAGTCAACTTCTTATACGCCATATAATAGCTTTACTTTATCGCTAAGTAGTTAGCAATAGTTGTAGTTGCTATTCGTGGTAGAGGCAATCATGGTGGAGTGATGGAGATCATGCCGGAACGCGCAAGATGGAGATCATTGCGCGAAGATTGGCTATACCATGTCACATAAAGTTATATGCATGTGATGTTTATCCTTTTATGTATCTTATCAAGCTTAGATCGCGACGGTAGCATTATAAGATGATTCCTCACTTAAAGATCAAGATAAAAACTGTGTTCTCCCCAAGTATGCACCGTTGCGAAAGTTCGTCGTGTCCAAGCATCACGTGATGATCGGGTGCTATAGACTCTACGCTCACATACAACGGGTGCAAGCCAGTTTTTGCACACGCGGAAATACTTGGGTCTAACTTGACGAGCCTAGCATGTACAGACATGGCCTCGGAACACAAGAACCGAAAGGTTAAGCATGAGTCATATGAATGATATGATCGACACTTCGTTGTCCACCATTGAAACCACATCTCTTCTCGTGATGATCGGATCAGGTGTGGTGAATTTGGATCGTGTTCACTAAACAACTTGAGGGATGTTGAATTTAGTGGGAGTTCATCTAGTAATTTGATTAAGTTGAACTATTTATCATGAACATAGTCTAAATTGTACTTGCAAATACTGTAGATCCAATGGCCAAGTCCAACTTCAACTTCAACGTTTTTGCTGAGAAAGAAAAGCTTAGAAACAATGGGTCTAACTTCACCAACTGGTTCCGCAATCTAAGAATCATTCTGTCTAGCGGACAAAAGGACTATGTCCTTGGGAAAGCGTTAGGTGACGCCCCTGCTATAGATGCGCCGGCTGATGAAAAAGCTGTTTATCAGTCACGCAAGGATGATTATGATTTGATTAAGATCGTCATGTTGTATGCTATGGAATCGGATCTTCAAAATCGTTTTGAGGAGTTCGCCGGGCCCTTTGAGATTCTCGAGGAGCTGAAAAACATGTTTCAGACTCAAGCCCATTCTGAGAGATATGAGATCTCTAAGAAATTCTTTAACTACAAGATGGAGGAAGGGAGGTCCGTTAGTGAGCACGCCATTAAGATGTCGGGCTACACTCAACGCCTTGAGCAACTGGAATGCACGATTCCAGAGGAGCTCAAGATTGATAGGGTTCTGCAATCACTCCCTCCCAGCTACAAAAGTTTTGTAGTGACTCATAATCAGATTGGTTCCACTGATACGATCATCGAGCTCTTCGCAAAGCTGAAGGCTGCGGAAGTGGACATCAAGAAGGATAATCATGTGTTGATGGTCAACAAGCCCTCCTTTAAGAAAGGTAAGGGAGCAAAGAAGCCCTTCAAGAAGGGCGGCGGCAAGCACAATGCCCCTGCTGAGAAGAAGCTCAGGTCTGGTCCTAAGCCGGACACTGAGTGCTTCTATTGCAAGGACAGGGGTCACTGGAAGCGCAACTGTCCGAAGTACTTAGCGGACAAGAAGGCTGGCACCATCAAAGGTATATTTGATATACATGTTATTGATGTTTTCCTTACTAGCCCTCGTTGTAGTGCCTGGGTATTTGATACCGGTTCAGTTGCTAATATTTGTAACTCGAAACAGGAGCTACGGAATAGACGGCGGCTTGCGAGGGATGAGGTGACGATGCGCGTTGGCAACGGATCAAGAGTTGATGTGATGGCCGTCGGCACGCTCTCCTTAGTTTTACCTTCGGGATTAGTTTTAAACCTTAATAAATGTTATTATGTGCCTGCGTTGAGAATGAACATCATTTCCGGATCGTGTTTATTGCAAGACGGTTATTCATTTAAATCGGAGAATAATGGTTGTTCTATTTATATGAGTAACATCTTTTATGGTCATGCACCTCTTGTGAATGGTTTATTTCTTCTAAATCTCGAAAGGGACGAAACACACATCCATAACATTGAGGCTAAGAGATGCAAAGTAGATAGTGATAATACTACTTATTTGTGGCACTGTCGTCTAGGTCATATTGGAGTAAAGCGCATGAAGAAACTCCATTCTGATGGACTTTTGGAGTCTCTTGATTTTGAATCATTTGACACATGCGAACCATGCCTCATGGGCAAGATGATTAAAACCCCGTTCTCCGGTATGATGGAGCGAGCAACGGACTTGTTGGAAATCATACATACCGATGTATGCGGACCGATGAGTGTTTCGACGCGCGGTGGATATCGCTATTTCCTCACTTTTACCGATGACTTAAGTAGATATGGGTATATCTATTTAATGAAACATAAATCTGAAACGTTTGAAAAGTTCAAAGAATTTCAGAATGAAGTGGAGAACCATCGTAACAGAAAGATTAAGTTTCTACGATCCGATCGTGGGGGCGAATATTTGAGTTATGATTTTCTCACGCATCTTAAAGCAAGCGGAATTGTTTCGCAACTCACGCCACCCGGAACACCACAGCGCAATGGTGTGTCTGAACGCCGGAATCGAACCCTATTAGATATGGTCTGATCGATGATGTCTCTTACTGATTTGCCGTTATCATTTTGGGGTTATGCATTAGAAACCGCTGCATTCACTTTAAATAGGGCTCCATCTAAATCCGTTGAGACGACACCGTATGAACTGTGGTTTGGTGCTAAACCTAAGTTGTCGTTTCTTAAAGTTTGGGGATGCGAAGCTTACGTCAAGAAGTTGATGCCGGACAAGCTCGAACCCAAAGCGGAGAAATGCGTCTTCATAGGATACCCTAAGGAAACTATTGGGTATACCTTCTATCACAGAACCGAAGGCAAAGTGTTTGTCGCAAAGAACGGTTCCTTTCTTGAGAAGGAGTTTCTCTCGAAAGAAGTGAGTGGGAGGAAAGTAGAGCTAGACGAGGTTATTGAACCTTCTCTTGAATTGGAGAGTAGCGCATCACCTGAAATTGTTCCAGTGCCGCCTGCACCAACAATAGAGGAAGCTAATGACAAGGATCATGAAGCTTCGGACGATGCTGCTACTGAACGTCGCAGGTCGACAAGGTCGCATGCCCCTCCTGAGTGGTACGACAACCCTGTCTTGACTGTCTTGTTGGTAGAAGACAGTGAACCTATGAACTATGAGGAAGCGATGATGAGCCCAGACTCTGAGAAATGGCTGGAAGCCATGAAATCCGAATTGGGATCCATGAGCGAAAACCAAGTATGGACTTTGGTGGATCCTCCTAGCGACCGAAAGGCCGTTGAGTGCAAATGGATTTTCAAGAAGAAAACGGACGCGGATGGTAATGTTACCGTCTATAAAGCACGGCTTGTCGTAAAAGGTTTTCGACAAGTTCAAGGTGTTGACTACGATGAGACTTTCTCTCCTGTAGCGATGTTTAAGTCCATTCGGATTTTATTAGCAATTGCTGCGTTTCATGATTATGAAATATGGCAGATGGATGTCAATACTGCTTTCCTCAATGGCAACATTGATGAAGAGTTGTATATGATGCAACCCGAAGGTTTTGTCGATCCTAAGGATGCTAGTAAAGTATGCAAACTTCAGCGTTCCATTTATGGGCTGAAGCAAGCATCTCGGAGTTGGAACCTTCGTTTTGATCAAGTGATCAAGAGCTTTGGATTTGTTCCAAATTGCTACGAAGCTTGCATCTACAAGAAAGTGAGTGGGAGCTCGGTGACGTTTCTGGTACTGTATGTGGATGACATATTGATTATCGGAAATGACATCAACATGCTTAACGATGTGAAGAGTTATTTGAACAAGTGTTTTTCAATGAAAGACCTAGGTGAAGATGCTTATATATTGGGCATCAAGATCTATAGAGATAGACAAAGACGCCTGATAGCTTTAAGCCAGAGTACATACCTAGACAAAGTTCTGAAAAGGTTCAGAATGGATAAGGCAAAGAAAGGTTCAGTGCCTATGTTGTCAGGTAAGATATTGAGCAAGGCTCAGTGTCCAGCTACGGTAAATGATAGGGAAGCTATGAGCAAAGTGCCTTATGCCTCGGCCATAGGTTCCATCATGTATGCCATGCTGTGTACTAGACCGGATGTGTCCAATGCTCTTAGTTTGACGAGCAGATATCAAAGTGATCCAGGAGTGGAACACTGGACAGCCGTGAAGAACATCCTAAAGTACCTAAATAGAACTAAAGAAATGTTCTTAGTCTATGGGGGTGATGAATAGCTTGTCGTAAAAGGTTACGTCGATGCTAGTTTCGACACCGACAAGGATGATTCTAAATCTCAGACAGGATACGTTTATATTTTGAATGGAGGAGCTGTGAGCTGGAGAAGCTGCAAGCAAAGCGTGATCGCGGGATCTACAGTGGAAGCGGAATACATGGCTGTTGCAGAAGCGTCAAGTGAAGGAGTTTGGATCAGAAACTTCACCACTGAGCTTGGCGTGGTTCCAAGTGCATTGGACCCACTGGAGATATTGTGTGACAACACTGGCGCCATAGCACTCTCTAAGGAGCCAAGATATCATCCAAAGACCAAGCATATCAACCGCAAGTTTCATATAATCCGGGATTATATAGCAGATGGAGATCTGAAGATTAGCAAAGTACATACGGATCTGAATGTCGCAGATCCACTGACTAAACCTCTTCCACATGTAAAACATGATCAACACCTCAGTGCCATGGGTGTGAGATTGTTGCCAAATGTAAACTAGATTATTGACTCTAGTGCAAGTGGGAGACTGTTGGAATTATGCCCTAGAGGCAATAATAAAGATGTTATTATTATAATTCTTGTTCATGATAAAGTTTATATTCCATGCTAGAATTGTATTAAGCGGAAACTTTAATACTTGTGTGGTTTGTGAACAACACCGTGTCCCTAGTACGCCTCTATGGACTAGCTCATTGATCAATGATGGTTAAGGTTTCCTAACCATAGACATGAGTTGTCAATTGATAATGAGATCATATCATTGGGAGAATGATATGGTGGATAGACCCAAACAAAGCAGAGCAATTAGATCGTGTCATCGTGTTCGTCTTTGCGAAGCTTTTCCTATGTAAAATATTGTATTCCTTAGACCATGAGATAATGCAACTCCCTGGTATCGGAAGAAAGCTTTGAGGTCATCAAACGTCATCCTATGAGAGGGTGATCATAAAGGTGTCTCTCAGGTGATCGGAAAATATCTGTTGGGTTGTATGTATCGAGATGGGATTTGTCCCTCCCAAGTCGGAGAGATATACTTCGGGCCCACTCGGTAATCGATATCAACACCGCTTGCACGCATGTGGTTAAGGAGTTAATCACAAAGTGATATCGGATTACGGAACGAGTAAAGTACTTGCTGTGAACAAGATTGAACTAGGTATGACGATACCGACGATCGAATCTCGAGCAAGTAAAATATCGCGAGACGAAGGGAATATATATATGGGATTGTTTGAATCCTGGCATCGTGGTTCATCCGATATGATCATCGATGAATGTGTGGGAGTCAATATGGGTGCCCAGACCCCGCTGTTGATTATTGATAGAAGATCATGTCTGCATATTCTCGAACCCACAGGGTCACACACTTAACGTATCTCGACGCTAGGATAGATTGGATAATTGGTTTATGAATTTTTGTTCGGAGTCTCGGATGGGATCCGGGATATCACGAGAGGTTCCGGAATGGTCCGGAGAATAAGATTCATATAAGGCAGTGCAGTTTTTGGAGTTCGGAATTGTTCCGGGTTAATCGGTATTGTACCGGAAGCTTCTAGAACCTTCCGGAAGGGGACCAACGTGGCCCCACCTTCCGGGAGGGGGCATGGGCCTATGAGGGAGTGTCCTGGCCGCATTGGGCCAGGGGCACAAGGCCCCATAGGGCCCAGCCGATTCTAGAGAGATTTGACTCGTTTAAATCTCGGGATAGAATTTCTAGATAAGGGAGAGTTTAAATCGTTTAAACTAGAGATAGGATTTCTAGATAAGGGAGAGTTTAAATTGTTTAAACTAGAGATAGGCTTGGAGGAGGGGCAAGGGCTGGCCGCCCCCCCCCTCTATATATAGAGGGGTGGTGCGCCCCCTTCCCCCTACACACACCTCTCCTCCAAGCCCTAGCAGCCTTGCTACCTTCCTCTCTCCCTCCCGACTGTTTGTAGGCGAAGCCCTGCAGCAGAAATTCTCCACCATATACACCACGTCGTCGTGATGTAGATCCAATCTATCTCTCCACCATACTCGCTGGTCCGAGGAAGGAGGAGACGTCGAGGTGCTGCACGTGTGCATCTCACGGAGGCACCGCCACTTGTGGTGCTAGATCGGGTCGGATCGCGAGGAGGAGAAGCGAGTACGACTACATCACCCACGTTCCGACGAACGTTCCGCTGTGCGAATCTTCAAGGGTATGAAGATCTAATCTAATCTCTCTCGTTGTTTGCATCTCCTAGATTAGATCTTGGCTTTCCCTCTGTTCGCTCCGTAGAAAATTTTGATTTACTATGTCGCGAAACCCTTCAGGCCTTTGGGTGGATTAAGGTGGAGATCTCTTGGATGGAACTTGAGGAGCAGATCTTGTCTTTTTCGAATGAACCAAGAGTTCTGGCAGGAGGGGGAGGTCGGTTTAAATACCCCCTGCCCAGAACAGGCCATTGGAGAAGTTTGGGGGCGGATTATCCGCCCCCCACTAGGGGCGGACTATCCGCCCTGGGGAAAAAATCTGCCCCCTGGACGAAAAGTCCGGGGGAAATCCGCCCCCACATAGTGGGTCACGCCGAGCTGGACTTGGTGAAGATCCTCGAGGGGGTGGATAATCCGCCCCCCTCAAGGGGCGGACTATCCTCCCTAGGGAAAAATCCGCCCCAGAGACGAAAAGTCCAGGGGATATTCCGCCCCCCTTACAGATTGACGCGCCTTGACGAACTTTGCAAAATTCCTGCGGGGGCGGACTATCCAGCCCCCTAAGGGGCGGATTATCCGGCCTGGGCAAAAACTCTGGCCCTGGCCAGAAAATCCGGAAGATATTTCGCCCCCATATAGTAGGTCGCGCCCTTGCGCCCTTTTTAGTTTGGGGAGGGGCGGATTATCCAGCCCCTGGTAAAGATCTACAACACTTCAATACATGTTAAAAAATCCTTGGTATTATTATCTAACACAGAAAACACTAGGGATCATGAAATGTTCTTTCAATCTCCCACTTTTTGGTGTTAGATGACAATACTAGGATTCGCAATGAAACCTACTAACAACATCTTCAAGAAATGAAAGAGGCTCCCCCTAACTGTGTGCATATTAATAATTTGCATTTGAATAGAAATGCCCACACTAAAGAGCAAGCCAATTTCATAACATTGACAACTATAACAAGGATGAGTTAGGAAACATGAGTCATACCACCGGGATGTGAAATAGCCAATGTGAACAATGAGAATAATAGGCCTCGAACACGTCCCACCATATTGATGCAATCAATAGATAACTCCATAATTCCATATGGCATCAACATAATTCCATACTCCATAGATAAATCAAGAATTCCATATGAATAGTTCCACAAGATAAATCTAGAATTTCAGAATTCCACACAAGTGCAGAAATATTACCACACGACATAGTCTCATACAAACCAAGCACAAATAAGTTCAACATTAAAAGGGCACAAGAAACCTATGGAGAAAACGGATGATAAAGAAGAAAATGCTTGCGCCCGACCCATGCAAATCCGAGACCTAATAGAACTACTTCTCCCCCTTTGGCATCGAAACGCCAAAAAGGAACAAGAGCGATGCTAGCACCCGAGAATATCACTCCTACTCCTCGTCCTCATCCTCGTCGTAGTAATCCCCGTCCCCTTCCTCTTCATCATACTCATCATCATCATCAACTGGAGGAGTAGGCGCCCTAGGCGGTGCAGGAAACAGGTGACTCTCGAGCTCGCCATAATTGATCTCTGAGGTGTTCCACTGAGAATACGGTTCCGGAGCTGTGGGAGGTGGTGGATGGCCAGACGCCCCAGACACATGGTGGAGAATGAGCTTCTGGGTGTGGGCCATCTCATGGCTCCTCCTATAGGCATCATACTGGCCCTTATGAGTGTCAACTCCCATGCAAAGGATATGTCGTTGAAACCAGTTGAGCTGCTTGACCTCACGTGCCATTGAGGACTCCGCAGGCCGGCGACCACTAGCCCGTGCATCATGCATGAAGGACTCAGGGGCAGTGGAAGGGTGAGAGGTCTTCTGTGCCTTATTGTAGATCTTCTTGAGCTTGTGGACGCCATACAAACCAGTACCAAAATCCTCATGAGGCAGCATGTGCTTGATGAGCATCATAATGTAGGGAGCATACGGGATGGAGATCCGGTTGAATATAGCATCAGTCATCTCATGAAAAATGTAATCCATGACATCGAACTTGTAGCCTATAGCTGATCTAGCATTGGTGGCACACTCATGTGCAAAAGCAAGCAAAGGAACCAAGTGACCACGAATCTTATCATTGTTTCCCCCACTTGGAGAGATGTTGTTCCGAAACAATCCAACAAGATCAGCATACAAATGAGAAAGACCGGCAAAGGTACCAGCGACGCCATCAAGCGTCAGGAAAGTACCAAGAACAGTGTTCTTCGATGGCTTGATAGGAGAAATGATGTGGTGGCCAGAAGCCGTGTCACACCCATGAAAGGCATACCCAAGAACCTGACCAAAAGTGCGGAAGTCTGACTGAATCATAGTGGTCCCGGTCATCCACTTCATGGTGCGAAGCTCATCTCCGCAAATCAGAATGGGTAGAGAAAAACTACTTCACAACAGAGGGGTCATAGTGGCACTGAAGTGTCATAAGGTGATGCAGCCCCATCTTACCAGTCACATCCAAGGCCTCACGAAGTCTTGCCTTGTTTTGAGCCTCGGTCAAATTCATAGGATGCATAGGGCGAATCTTGAGAGTAGCATAAACATCATCATGAATGGACCAAAAGTGAGAGCACCAAAACATGGAATCCTCCTAAGGACCATCACTGTCAGCCTCGGCATAGTAATCAATGTGGCGAATGGAGGAGTACTCAATGTTGTCCATGGTATTGTAGTTGACATGGGACTGCTTGCCATTACCCTTGCGAGAGGTGGTCCTCTTGGATTTCCTTGCTGCCTTAGCCATCCGTTCAGACTCTCTTGCTAACCTTCGGATTTCAGTTTTGTCAACAAGCTTACCCTCTGCGTTGGGCCTGAGATAACGAGCACGGGGACGACACTTGTAGGTCTTAGGAGTACTGGAACCAACTATGAAAAGCAAGGGATAGGTAGCATGGGTATAAGCACACACACAAGTCCAAGAGGAATATTAGATACGGTAGGAAACCAAACCATGGTCCAATGATGCGTACTAGGAAAATCCGAGACAAGCCAAAACAGGCTGTGAACCTCCAGCCGAATTATCCGCCCCTGGAAGGGGCGGATAATCCGCCCCCCCCCCCCCCCCCCGCAAAAAATTTCTGGACCATCCTAGATTCACCATATCAACACAGATCGGGCACAAGGGTTGCAATACTACGAAATCTAACAAGCAAGGAAACACATAGTATCTTCTACAATGAGTTTTCTACCAACAATAATTATTTCCATACAAAGGAGATGGATAAGGGAGTTACCCTCACTCATTGGAGGAAAAGCTCGAAGGAGAAGGTACCCGGAGGCGTGGGGAAGAAGATCTGGGGGAGCCCAGAGAATCCGGTGGTCGAATCGACTCCGGGAAGGGGCGGAGGCTCCGGCGGCGGCTTGGGGCAGGACACGGGTTGGGGGAGGACTGGCTGTAGGGATGCAGAAGTGGGACAATTGGGACAAGTGGGATACCACTTTTAGACTACTAGACTAACTCAAAATTAAGTGGGGCAAGTGGGATAATCTAGATTTGACATATCCCGTTTATCCCACTTATCCCACCTAAATTAGAATTAGTCTAGTAATCTAAAAGTGGTATCCCACTTATCCCGATTGTCCCACCTCTGCATCCCTAACTGGCTACTCTGTTTGAGCCCTTCCTCCCCGAGCCCAGTCCTTAAAGGACAGATTCGCCCGGGGTGGATTATCCGGCCCTCACTTGGGGCGGATAGTCCGCCCCCTCTGAATTTTCTGTTAACACAGAATCAGGACGAAGCACCCCTTGCAAAACCCCTCGCAAGTGTACAAAGGACTTGTGTGCAAGAATAGATGGTTCAAGGAGGGAAAAAGTCTTGGGTTTAGATCAACAAACTAAGATGGTACTACACACCCAAAATTGCAAGAACAAATAAACTAAAAGCCAAGATTGGGTGTGTTTTCCATAAGAACAAGAGATATGCAAGAAAATCCAAAAAGAGCCAATAGAAACCAACTCTTTTCAAGGAAGAGGGCGGTGGCCGAAGCCACCATGTTGGAGCGCATATCATGACACCGCGAAGATGTATCTTGAGTTCAAAACCAATGCTCATCAATGACCCACATATCACAAAATGATATTAAGGGAAATGATTTTTCTTGCTTTTGGCATTATGGGGGGAGCGTTAGCCTAATCAAGTAGGACCACACTCCCCCTATGTCTATGCCCGCATATAAACCAAATACATGAGGAAGTGCAAGTGAGTATGCAAGGGTAGTCAAGCCAAGCTCCTTGAATCTATGATATTTAGCTCATTCCTCAAATAACAAAACCTTGCTTCATCAAGTGGATTCGTGAAAATATCAGCAAGTTGGTTCTTCGTGCTCACAAAAGATAGCATAATATCGCCACGAGCAACATGATCCCAAATGAAATGATTGCAAATATCAATATGTTTTGTCCTTGTATGTTGCACCGGATTGTGAGCAATTTTAATAGCACTTTCATTGTCACATAAAAGAGGCACTTTGTCACAATTGACACTATATTACTTTAAACTTTGCCTCATCCATAATAATTGTTTACAAGCACTTGCAGCAACAACATATTCAGCTTCGGCGGTTGAGAGTGATATGTAATCTTCGAAGACCAACACACTAGAGACCTGCCCAAGAATTGACATGCACCAGAAGTTGATTTTCGATCATCCTTGTCACCATCCTAATCTGAATCAGTGTAACCACATAGAGAGAAACTAGAGCCTTTGGGATACCATAAACCAAAATTTGGGGAATGAAACAAATATCTGAAGATTCTCTTGACCACCACTAAGTGGCTTTCTTTAGGAGCGGTTTGGTACCTTGCACACACTCCTACACTCAATACAATATCAGGTCTAGATGCGCAAAGGTAAAGGAGAGAGCCGATCATGGATCGGTATACCTTTTAGACCACATCTTTACCCTTTGGATTCAGCTCAAGATGATATTTAGTTTGCATTGGAGTAGCAACGCCATTGAGATCCGTCATCTTGAACCTCTTGAGCATGTCTTGGATGTATTTAGCTTGATTAATGAAGGTACCCTCTCTAAGTTGCTTAATCTCGAATCCAAGAAATAAACTTAATTCTCCCATCATATACATCTCAAACCTGTCAGTCATAAGCTTTGAAAATTCATCATTAAAAGCTTGGTTAGTAGAGCCAAAAATAATATCGTCTACATATAGTTGGCATACAAAAATCTCCCCATTAACCTGTTGGAGATATGCCCAAGAGGCAATAATAAAGTGGTTATCATATCTTCACACTTATGATAAATGTTTACATACCATGCTATAATTGTATTAACCAAAAACATTAATACTTGTGTGATTTGTAAACTAAAATAAGAGTCCCTAGTAAAGCCTCTTGTTAAACTAGCTTGTTGGTTAATATATGATCATGGTTTCCTGATCATGAACATAGAGATGTTATTAACAACATGATCATATCATTAGGAGAATGATATGATGGACATACTCCTATAGATAAGCGTAGCATAAAGATCAAGTCATTTTAATAGGTCAATTGCTATATGCTTTCTAATACATAGTAACCTAATTCCTTCGACCATGAGATCATGCATATCACCTTTGCCGGATGGATGCTTTGATGACATCAAACACCACACCGTAACTGGGTGGCTATAAAGGTGGCATTGAGTGTTCGGAAAGTATTGGTTGAAACACATGGATCAAGAGTGGGATTTGTCCATCCATATGACGGATAGATATACTCTGGGCCCTCTCGGTGTAATGTCATCCAATTAGCTTGCAAGCATGTGACTGGCTCACAAGGGATCACATATCACGGGAACGAGAAAAGAGTACTTATCGGTAACGAGGTTGAACTAGGTATGCAGAGATACCGACGATCAAAACCTCGGATAAGTAAACTATCGTGAGACAAAGGGAAATTGGTATCGTATGTAAGTGGTTCATTCGATCGCAAAGTAATCGTAGAAATATGTGGGAGCCATATGAATTTCCAGATTCCTCTATTGGTTATTGTTCGGAGAAGTGTCTCGATCATGTCCGCATAATTCACGAACCGTAGGGAGACACACTTAAGGATTCGACGTTGTTTGAGTAGTTATGGAATGATCAGTAAGAGACCGAATGTTGTTCGGAGTCTCGGATGGGATCCGGGATATCACGAGGAGATCCGAAATAGTCCGGAGAATAAGATTCATATAAGGAAAGTCCCGTTTCGGAGTTGGGGAATGATTCCAGTGTTTCCATCGGGAATGTTCTAGAAGGTTCCGGAATGTCCGACACTCCGGGGGGGAAGGGTACATGAAAATGTTATATCAAGTTGGTATGACTGCATCATGTACTGAAGTGTCAAACGGCTGTACCAAATAGAGGATTTAATCAAATCCTAGTTTGAAAAGTCAAACGGCTAGTTTGAAAGTCAAACGGCTATTTTGGGAAGTGGGAAAGAGGAGAAGGAAGTTTGAAGCCGACTTGGGGGAGGAGTTCCTCCTCCCACCGCCGGCCCTCCTTGAGGCCGAGTTGGGGAGGGACTCCCCTCCCCAGGCGCGCCTCCCTCCACCTATAAAAGGAGGGGCAGGGCTCCCCTCCTAGACACACAAGTTCCTATCCTCTAAATCTAAACCCTAGCCACAGCCTCCGGTTTAGAGCCGTTTTGGTTTAGAGCTTCTAATTGCCCTAGCCTTCGGATTAGAGCCTTCTAATTGGTGTGTCTAAACCCTAGACCACTAAAGCTCTCTCATAATCCACCATACTCGCTCCGGCTTAAGGCGAAGCCCTGCGGGATCTCCCCTCTACTTCCGGTATCACGCCGTCGTGCTGCCGGAATCGCGAGGAGAGTGCTACAACCTCCGCTGCCAGCTGGAACAAGGGAGAGGAAGGTCTTCGTCGAGTACCGAACGTGTGACCGACTGCGGGAGCGCTGCCGGAACGCAGCGCCGGAAGGATCGTCTGCGCGATCTTGAGATCGGAAAGAGTACGACTACATCATCCACGAGAATCTGCTCTCGTTAACCGCTTTGGAATCTTCGAGGGTAAGTTATTCCATTGACTCGTTGCTACAATCTAGTAGATAGATCTTGGCTTGTTTGTTTGTATGCGATAGAAAATTTTGTTTTCCATGCTACGAACCCCTACAGTGGTATCAGAGTCGTGTCTATATGTAGATCTGTTGCACGAGTAGAACACAATGGTCATTGTGGGCGTTGATGCTTTTATTGTCGATTGCTTCTTGTGTACTTTGCATCTTGCGGTATGTTGGGATGAAGCGGCCCGGGCTAACCTTACATGACATCGTTCATGAGACTTGCTCCACGCTTGACATGCAACTTGTATTGCATAAGTGGCTTTGCGGGTGCCTGTTTCTCCTAGCATAGTTAAGATCCAATTTACAACGGGTGATTAACAATACTAGTATCAATGTTGTGGTTCTTGTTCGTAAGTTAGAACGACACTTATTGAAAGCCCCAAACCACGTAAAATATGCAAATAAAGTAGAGGCGTCTAACTTTGTTTTGCAGGGGTGTGCAGTGATGTGATATGGCCATGATTGTGATTATATATGATGTATGCAATGTTCCTTATTGTAAGTCGGCAACCGGCAGGAGCCATATGGTTGTCTTTAATTTCTGTTAAGACCCGCGTGTCTATTCAAAGTAGTTGTAATAGTTGAAGCCGGTGGACGACAACCATGGAGCAGCGTCATTGACCTTGATGCAATGCCGGTGATGATGGAGATCATGTTCGTGCTTGAAGATGGAGATCGGAAGCACAAGAAGAAAGGCCATATCATATCACATATTATGAATTGCATGTGATGTTAATCCTTTATGCATCTTGTATTGCTTAGTAGACGACGGTAGCATTATAAGATGATCCCTCATGCACATGAATTTCAAGTCATAAATTGTTCACCCTTAGTTGGCACCGTTGCTAAAGCTGGTTGTTTCGAAGCACCACGTGATGATCGGGTGTGTTAGATTCCGCAAGTGTATACAACGTGGGCAAGCCAGATTTTCTCACGCGGAAGCTAAGGTTTGATCTTGACGAGCCTAGCATGTACAGACATGGTCTCAGGAACACGGATCACCGAAAGGTAAAGCATGAGTCATATAGGAGATATGATGAACATGTTGATTGTTCGTCATTGAAGCTATGTCAACTCTCGTGATGATCGGTTTTGATGTGGTGGATTTGGTTCGTGTGATCACTAAAACAATGTGAGGGATATTGTTTTGAGTGGGAGTTCACCTAGATTAATTTAATTATTAATTAGAACTCAATTTATCATAAACTAAATCAAAGTGAATTTGCATAGTTGTTGTAGTCATTGGCATCCGTTTACCACCTTGCGCTTAGTTATAATTGAGATGATAGAACTATAGAATTCTGGTTAGTTACTTTACGAACTGGTATCGTATTGTTTTGAAGTGTTAATCTAAAAGTTTAAAAGTCCTATTGCAAACTTTCAGTAAGTTCCGGTTACTCCATGAAGTTTAATAATTGATATTAAAACAAGAGTGACAATTCCAAGTGTTAGTGTATAAGTATCATGTTTGTCTCCATGATTCTTGATATTCAAAGGATTGTCTTAATATCAAGGTTATCTAGGATCTGAAAGAGTTGTTTCAGAAACCATGATGTGTGGAAGATATTGTGATATCTGAAACGAAGTTTTGGTTGCAACATGATAGAGTATAATATGGCAAAAGTCATGTTCTCATATTTGATGAGAATTTGCAAAAGGTTGGAGACACTAGTTGTCCTAATCATACAAAAGGGTTTTGGAGAGCAACATTATACTCGCGATTCACCATTACAAGCTAAAAGTAGCTTGATCTTGGATAATTCCATGATAAAGGTGAATGTTTGATGTAGGTAAAATGTTTACTACACCAAGAGATTACTAAAGAAAGGAATTTGAAAGAACACCAAACATTTGATGATGGTGATCTACTTCAAAGTGCAAGTCCAAAGACATTGGTATTTAATTATACACGCTTTGGATTATGTGTCATATGTATGACTCCACTATTGATGTTGATAGATTCTTTCAAACAGAAAAGGAAATACTGAAAGAGAATCTCATAAATATATGGCAGAAAAGAAAAGACTAGAATTGTTCAGTTTAAGTATATAGATGATATACATGTTATGGCTATATTCTTTGCTTATTAAACAATGTGGTTCTTAAGTATTTGATACTGAATTTGTTGGTGTGAATCGTCATACGAAACAACACAATTCATGAACTACAATGGCCTAAGTAACTAGCAAAATAATATGTGATGATGTTCATCGAGAACAAATAAAGGGTTATTGTGTTGCTCGTTAAACATCAAAGCTTGCCTTCAAGATTTGTTTTATCAGGTATTATGAGAACAAAAGGGTTGTTCAAATAATTGTCGTAATCCATAAAAGATGGATGATTCACAAATCTTGTTGGAGAAATCACATCCATAAAACTAGTGCTAAAAATGTCGAAAGACAAATTGATTGAAAGATCACTTAGGAAGTGACATCGCCGTTTAAATTGTATTGGAAAGAAAACATGAAGAAACTCCATGTGGATGGAATTTTGGAGTCTTTTGATTTTGATCACATGACACTTGTGAAACTTTCCTGGAGATAATTAAAACTTCGTTTCATAGGCCAAAAGGGAACGAATGACTGGCCTATTGGAACTTGTACATATTGTTGTACGAAGTCCATTATGCGTAGTCAAGAGCGATGGATTTCAACTTCATATGCTTTCTCCGAAAATTTGAGGGAATATATGAATATTTACTTAATAAGGATGAAGTGTGAAATATTTGAAAAGTTCAAAGATTTTCAAGATGAAGTGCAAAATCATTGTAACAAGAATATAAATAGTTTATGATAAGATCATAAAGTTAGATATTTGAGTTACAAGTTTAGCATAATACCTAAGATTTAAGGAATCGTTCCGTGGATTTGCATTTCCCGAAACACCATAAGAGTATGGAGCGTTCGAGATATGTAATTAAACCTTGTTTGACATGGTAAGATCGAAGGTGTAATTCATAAAACTGCCATTGTATTTTAAAGATTAAAAGCTTTAGAGATTACCGTTTTTCCACTGAAAAGAGCTTAATCATAATCCGTTGAAATGACACCATATAAAATTATGGTTTGGGATAAAACCCAAGTAGTCCTTTCTTAAACATTGGTATGCTATACGTAAGAAAGATGTTTGCAACCAAAGTCGGATGAACCTGTCTTTGTTAAGTATTCCTCCATAACACCGGAGACAAAAGTGTTTGTCGCTTAGAACATCAAGTTTCTTTGAGAAGGAATTTTTCGTGAAAAGTTAAGTGGGAGGACAATAGAACTTTGATAAGGTTAAAGGAACCTTAGCTATATGTGCAAAGTTGCGCAGCGCCGAAAAGTGTTCCGGAGGCAGCAACAATGCTCATGGCTCAAGTGCCTCAAAGGTTGTGGTTACAATAGTCAAAGTTTCTATTGAAACAAGTGGGTCGGGTAAACAATCAAATACCAAGATTTGAGAGTTAAATCATTATTTGACAATAATGATCCGACTACATGCAAAGAAGCGATGATGGGCCCTGACTCCGTCTAATGGCTTGAAGCCATAAAATCCGTGATAGTTCCATACACAAAAAATCAAGTTTTGAACTTGAAGGACCCTCGAGAAAGGTGTAAGACCTTACAGTTGTGTTTGGATCTATAAAGAAATAGACATGAATATAGTCGACATGTTGGGAAAGAGTTCACAACAATGTTCAAGGGTTGACTATGACAAGATTTGATCTTTCATAGTGATATTTAGTCTAGACGGATTAATGTAGCAACCACGACATATAATTTTGTTATGTGTTGGATAAACAAAACAAATTCTTCTAATAGAATTGTTACCTAGGACGTGTGCATGACACGGTCCATAGGGTTTTTGTTAGTTCAAAGGATGCTAAATGCATATGCAAACTTCAATGGTTGAAGTAAGCATTACGGAGTTGGAATCTTCATTATGATGAAACTGTTAAAGGAGTTTAAATTCGTCGGAGATAATGAAGATGCTTGCATTTGCAAGAAATTAAGTGGGAGCGCTAAGACATGTTTCTAATACGTTATGTGGAAGACATATTGTTGATTGGAAATGATGTATCTTTTATTAACACATATTAAAAATTTCATTCTAATGAAAGACTTAGGCAAAACCCAAATATTTGGCATGAATAGACGCTAATATGGTTATGCCAGAAGTACATAGACGAGATATTGAATGAGTTCAATATAGAAACTACAAGAAAGTTTCTTGTCGCACAGAAAGGATTGAATGAGTTCAATATTGATGATATATTCAAATGTATTGACATTTGGTAAGTGAAACAAGATTCAAGTATAGATTGATACTTGATCACAAAGAGTATTTATATCAATCATGCTGTGATGTGTACAAATCCAGATATGTCCTATGCTCTAAATTTTATGAGCATATACCAGAATGATTCATAAGATGATCATTGGACAATAGTAAGGATATTCTTATGATCTTTTGGAAGAACTAAGAATATATTGTTTGTAGAAGTGACAAATAGATGGTTAGTTCATTGTATAAGTACTACATTGATACTAGTTTTGTCACAAAGTACAAATTAAGTTTATCTCAATCTAAACTAAGGGTGGCACAATATAATGGAAAGTAAGTTCCATAATGGATTTGGATGAGTTCCAAAGTTAAGACATTGTGACAGATACTACAACAAAAGGCTAAGTATATGACTGCTATTATAGCAGCTAAAGAGGGCATTTGGGTCAAGTAGTTTGTTATCAAACTAGGTGTAGTTCATAGCGGGATAATACTATGAAGATATATTGTACGACAATATTATCAACATGTTTTAAACCTAAAGAACTAAAGGTCTCACCAAAGGACCAAATTTATACAAAGCCATCTCATTAGAGAATGAGTGATGCGTAGAGACGCAAATACATGCAATTACACACGGACCTGGAAGTGTCAGATCCGGAGATCAGTTGACCACTAGCGAACGTGTACTTACAACACCAGAAAGCCATAGGTGTTGAATACACAAAGGTTTGAAACTAGATTATTGACTCTAGTGCAAGTGGGAGACTGTTGGAGATATGCCCAAGAGGCAATAATAAAGTGGTTATCATATCTTCACACTTATGATAAATGTTTACATACCATGCTATAATTGTATTAACCGGAAACATTAATACTTGTGTGATTTGTAAACTAAAATAAGAGTCCCTAGTAAAGCCTCTTGTTAAACTAGCTTGTTGGTTAATATATGATCGTGGTTTCCTGATCATGAACATAGAGATGTTATTAACAACAGGATCATATCATTAGGAGAATGATATGATGGACATACTCCTATAGATAAGCGTACCATAAAGATCAAGTCATTTTAATAGTTCAATTGCTATATGCTTTCTAATACATAGTAACCTAATTCCTTCGACCATGAGATCATGCATATCACCTTTGCCGGATGGATGCTTTGATGACATCAAACACCACACCGTAACTGGGTGGCTATAAAGGTGGCATTGAGTGTTCAGAAAGTATTGGTTGAAACACATGGATCAAGAGTGGGATTTGTCCATCCATATGACGGATAGATATACTCTGGGCCCTCTCGGTGTAATGTCATCCAATTAGCTTGCAAGCATGTGACTGGCTCACAAGGGATCACATATCACGGGAACGAGAAAAGAGTACTTATCGGTAATGAGGTTGAACTAGGTATGCAGAGATACCGACGATCAAAACCTCGGATATGTAAACTATCGTGAGACAAAGGGAAATTGGTATCGTATGTAAGTGGTTCATTCGATCGCAAAGTAATCGTAGAAATATGTGGGAGCCATATGAATTTCCAGATTCCTCTATTGGTTATTGTTCGGAGAAGTGTCTCGATCATGTCCGCATAATTCACGAACCGTAGGGAGACACACTTAAGGATTCGACGTTGTTTGAGTAGTTATGGAATGATGAGTAAGAGACCGAATGTTGTTCGGAGTCTCGGATGGGATCCGGGATATCACGAGGAGACCCGGAGTAGTCCGGAGAATAAGATTCATATAAGGAAAGTCCCGTTTCGGAGTTGGGGAATGATTCCGGTGTTTCCATCGGGAATGTTCTAGAAGGTTCCGGAATGTCCGGCACTCCAGGGGGGAAGGGTACATGAATGTGTTATATCAAGTTGGTATGACTGCATCATGTACTAAAGTGTCATTGCTGTACCAAATAGAGGATTTAATCAAATCCTAGTTTGAAAGTCAAACGGCTATTTTGGGAAGTGGGAAAGAGGAGAAGGAAGTTTGAAGCCGACTTGGGGGAGGAGTTCCTCCTCCCACCGCCGGCCCTCCTTGAGGCCGAGTTGGGGAGGGACTCCCCTCCCCAGGCGCGCCTCCCTCCACATATAAAAGGAGGGGCAGGGCTTCCCTCCTAGACACACAAGTTCCTATCCTCTAAATCTAAACCCTAGCCACAGCCTCCGGTTTAGAGCCGTTTTGGTTTAGAGCTTCTAATTGCCCTAGCCTTCGGATTAGAGCCTTCTAATTGGTGTGTCTAAACCCTAGACCACTAAAGCTCTCTCATACTCCACCATACTCGCTCCGGCTTAAGGCGAAGCCCTGCGGGATCTCCCCTCTACTTCCGGTATCACGCCGTCGTGCTGCCGGAATCGCGAGGAGAGTGCTACAACCTCCGCTGCCAGCTGGAACAAGGGAGAGGAAGGTCTTCGTCGAGTATCGAACGTGTGACCGACTGCGGGAGCGCTGCCGGAACGCAGCGCCGGAAGGATCGTCTGCGCGATCTTGAGATCGGAAAGAGTACGACTACATCATCCACGAGAATCTGCTCTCGTTAACCGCTTTGGAATCTTCGAGGGTAAGTTATTCCATCGACTCGTTGCTACAATCTAGTAGATAGATCTTGGCTTGTTTGTTTGTATGCGATAGAAAATTATGTTTTCCATGCTACGAACCCCTACATAACCTTCTTAGTAAAAAGAGTGGGATCGATTTTCCCAACTTTGAATCCACGGTCTAACAAAATCTCTTTAAGGTGCTCATAGCGCGCAGGTGGGGCTTGTTTAAGGCCATAGAGCGCCTTATCAAGTTTGTAGACATGGTTCGGAAATTTGGGATCCTCAAATCCCGGGGGTTGCTTGACATATACCAACTCATGTAGAGGACCATTAAGAAAAGCACTCTTAACATCTATTTGCTGTAATTTAAAATTATGATGCGCAACATAAGCAAGAAGGATACAGATGGACTCAAGGCAAGCCACAAGAGCATAGGTTTCGCCGAAATCAATCCCTTCCACATGAGAGAATCCTTGAGCCACCAGCCTTGCCTTATTCCTTACAACAATGCCATTTTCATCTTGCTTGTTCTTAAAAATCCACTTTGTGCCGATAACATTGCGACACTCTTTGGGTTTCTCTACGAGCTTCGACACTTTGTTGTGTTTGAAGTTATTCAGTTCTTCATGCATTGCAACCACCCAATCGGGATCTTCAAGAGCATTAAAGACCTTATTTGGTTCAACCATTGATATGTGTGCTTGATGATCATAGGATCTAGCAAGTTCTCTTCGAGTAGACACTCTTCTTCGTAGATCACCTACAACCTTGTCAAGAGTGTGGCCCCTTAACTCAAGGTTCCGATGAGCGCGAGATTTGCGACGACCTTCAATTTCCTTATTGTTTCTAGAAGGAGTTGATTCAGCATTTGGATCCTTGTCTTGGCCACTGCCTTGCCCTTGATCTTGGTCTGAACTTATAACAGGAGACTGTTGTTGTTCTGGTTCTTCAGGGCCAGATAATCCGCCCCTGGGTGGGGCCGGACAATCCGGCCTGGGAGATGCGGCTACAATTTCTTCTTCCTGAATGTCCCTGATAGAAGTTGGAGTGCCAGGGCCGGATAATCCGCCCCTTGGGGCCGGAGAATCCGGCCTGGGATTTTCTGGACTTGCCTGCTCTTCTTGATCTCCCCTAGAGCGAGTTGGAGTTCCAGGGGCGGATAGTCCGCCCCTTGGAGGGGGCGGATAGTCCGGCCTAGGACTACCATTTTGCCCAGAAGACAGATGATCTTCAGGAGGTTGTGGTGTTGGTGTAGAGGTTTCTCCAGCAGTAGGGGCTTGTTGATCTTGTGTAGATGAGGGCTCCACTTGAGTGGAGCATTGTCCTTCTCGATCCACCACAAGGGGTTCCTCAATGGGGCGGAAAATCCCACGCCCATTCTTCTTATGGCATCTTGGGGTATTTCAACATCTGCATCACAAACATCAACTTGCCCCACACGGGAGCCATCATTTTCATCGAATTCCACACTACAATATTCTACAACAATTCTGGAGAGCTTGTTGTAGACTCTATAAGTGTGGGATTCGGCACCGTAACCAACAAAAATACCTTTTAAAGCCTTAGACTCAAATTTACACAAGCGAATTCCTTTGATGAGAAAGAAACACTTACAACCGAATACCCGGAAGTATGATATGTTGGGCTTGTTACCAGTAAGTATTTCATAAGGTGTTTTGTCTAAGATCTTGTAGAAGTAGAGCTGATTTGATGAGTGACAAGCGGTAGATATGACTTCAGCCCAAAAGTTGTATGGTGACTTTAATTGAGCCAACATTGATCTAGCCATATCCGTCAAAGTGCAGTTCTTCCTCTCGGCTACACCATTTTGTTGAGGGGTATACACAGCGGAATATTGATGTCTTATCCCCTCTTCACTTAGAAATTCATTTAATGTGTAGTTCTTGAACTCGGAGCCGTTGTCACTTCTTATTTCCAAAATGGGGACATTGTGTTGACGCTGAACCTCATTGGCGAAGTCAATGACAGTTTGTTGAGTCTCACTCTTTAGCTTGAAGAAATAGACCCAAGTGTATCTTGAGTAATCATCGACTATCACCAAGAAATATTTCTTCCCACCGAGGCTAGCATGATATCGAGGACCAAATAAGTCCACATGAAGTAATTCCAAGATCCTCTTTGAGGAAACAATATTTTTCCTGTTGTGGGGAGAGTCGTGCATCTTGCCTTCAACATAAGCCCTGCAAACGCGATCTTTGGCAAAGGAAACATTGTATTTTAGTCCAAGGATGTGGCCACCCTTGTGAAGACTTTGCAAAGTTCTCATGTTGACATGGGCTAGTCGGCGATGCCATAACCAGCCCACGTCGGCCTTTCCGAATAAGCACACCGAACCTGCAGTGGTTTTCCCCAAAAAGTCCACCACATACAGGTCATTTTCGACGTACCCAACAAAAGCGACATTTAAAGACTTGCTCCACAAGAGTACCACTAAATCACCATCAATGAAAACAGCAAAGCCCATCTTACAAAGGGCACTAACAGAAAGTAATTTGTAACCGTGGGTCTCAACAAGCATGACATCCACGAGAGAGATATCGTGGGCAACCACAACCTTGCCAAGACTCAGTACCTCAGATTTGTACTTATCACCATAGGATACTGTAATATGATCATGATTGGGTCTCATCTTCGTGATGATCTCTTTGCTTCCGGTCATATGACTAGTGCATCCACTGTCCAGCACCCATTTAGACCCACCGGAAGCATAGCCTTGCAAGAGAATTACTTCTTGGTTTTAGGTACCCATTTTTCAATGGGTCCTCTCATGTTAGTAACCAGGGTCTTTGGAACCCAAATAGACCAAGCAACATATTCATCAAAAGTACCAACATAACTTGCATAAACATCACCATAGTAATCACAAAATAGTTCAAAATTAGGATGTTAGACCCTGTAAAACCAATATGGTCAGTTTTGTCTTTTGTGATGTACTTCTCAATGGTCCTTGTCTTTGCTAGTTCACTCTTCGTCTTCTTCTTCTTGGACTTGGAAACATATCCAAGTCCCTCTTTTCCAAGATTTGATCTTTGTTTGCCAAGAATATCATCAAGAACACCCTTACCTCTAGGAGTGGAGTCATTGACAAGCTCATCTTCCATCCTATCATTTTCCTTGTGAATATATGTTGATTTAGATGTGCTAGGAACATCATACTTGGTCAATCTAATTTGGAGTTGATCATGTGACCCATTGAGAATAGAGAATTCACTTTCCAAATCCTTATGAGCAATGTCAAGTTTCTCCAATTCCTCGGAGAGTCTAGCATGAGGAGCCCCAAAGTCAACCTTTTCTTTCTTTAGTTTCTTTGCTTTGGCTACTGCATTGTCACGTTCCTTAACAAGCTTTGTCACCACTTATTCATGTGACTCCTCAATAGACTCAAATCTCTCTTCAAGAGAAACACGAGCCTCTTCCTCTTCTTCTAGAGCATTTTTTAAGGATGCAATTTCCATTGTATCCTCCCTTTCCATCCTGCCCTTTTCTTGAAGTAGCACTTCATTTTGGGCCAGCTGGTCCATGAGAGCCTCAAAAATGTATTTTGTGCTCACCTTGCAATTTAGTGATAAAATATTCCAAAGAAATAATTTCTTCTTTAACCTTAATACTAGTAGGATCATCCATGTCAATCATAGCCTTAGGAAAATAAGTGTTAGAAGATGATACCTCGAAACCTCTTGCCATGAGACAAGTAGCGTTCTTGTTGATGACGTTTTCGTTCGGAGAGTCGAAGAGAGATGTTGGTGTAGATGTGGTGACTATAGCAGCCACCTCTCAAGAGCTATCATCCTCGTCTTCATCTTTGCTTCCCGAAGTATACTCCTCTTGAGACACTAAGACTATCTTTGGTTGCTTCTTGAATGGAGCATTCTTCTTCACAAATTGCTTCTTTCGTGGAGCCTTTGACTTCTCTTTGAGAATGAGTCTTCCTCCATTATCTTCTCTACTTTGATAAGGACACTCAGCTACAAAGTGCAGCCGGTCTCCACAATTGAAACATGTTCTTAGTTTGGGACTGTTCTCCCTTCTTCCATTTGCTCCACTCTTGCGTTCTAGTTCAGATTTGGCTTTGGCTGGATCCTTCCAAAAGTTTCTAGCATAGAAGGCCATGTATTGTCCATGGGCTCTTTTTACATCCTCGGGACAGTCTATATCTTCTATGTCATCTTCATATTGATCGGCCACACTTGTCTGCAAGGCCACGTTGACCCCCTTTTGCATCCCAATGGCTCGTGCGCATGCATGTTCGAAATTCTTGGCAGCCACTTTGAATGCTGCTATTTCTTGCATTACCTCATTGGATGTCATTAGATGGTAGTTATGCCTTCCTTGGAGACTCTTCTAATCCGTGGGCTCAAAAGGCATAAGAGCACTAACATACTTGCGCTTGATCCAAGCATCATCAACGTGAGAGGCACCATGATTTCTGAAGGTGGTGGCTATCGACTTGAGACACCTATACATGTCCTCGTGGTCTTCTCCATCCAACATATAGAACCCTTCAGCTTGATTACTAAAAGCATCATACCTATTTCTTCTCATGCTTTCATTTCTAATGAAGAGCTCGGTGAGGGCATCCCAAGCTTCCTTAGCTGTGTTGAGATGCTCTTTGTGTGGCATGTATTTGGTACCACACCAAGCTGAATAATGTGTAGAGTCGTTGAATTGAGTTGACTGTCTACAACCTCTCTTCTTGTTAGGTTGTTGGGATCTCCAACATGAAGACCATTCTCTATGATTTTCCACAACTCAATGGAGGAGCTGCACACATGAGACTTCATCAAGAATTGCCATTGATTAAAAGTAGATGCTGAAAGTTTGGGTGGATCACCCCTATATGTATATGAGGGTGTGGGGTAGGTGGATAAGGTGAATACACATGGGAAGCCTCATTGTATCCTTCCTTACCACTATCCTTTTTCGAGGAGGAGCTCTTACTAGTGCCATCACCAACCACCTTGTTCTCTTTCGAATCGGTTTTACCAGTTTCCTTGGATTGCGGGGTGGTAGCCTCAGAGGCAGATGGAGGTGATGCTGCGGATGGGGAGAGACGCATTATCATTTGACGCATCTCTTCCATCTTAGACTCCATGGAACTAATTAAGGTTGTTTCCAACGTCTTAAGATCGTTCATGGTGACTACCAACGGAGCATCACTCCCATCTCCCTTGGAACCCATACTTCTCTTAGGCGGTTAAGCCCGAATTAAGAGTCGGGGCTCTGATACCAATTGAAATGGATCGTATGGGCACCTAGAGGGGGGGGTGAATAGGTGCTACTCAATTTTTAGTTCTTTTTAACTTTTAGGCTTGACACAAAGTAAATTCTCTAGATATGCAACTACGATAATTTCCCTATATGCAACCCTAGCTACTAAGCACGTAAAGTGAGGAGAGAGGAAACCGTAGTGGAGCACGCGGTGACACAGGGATTTTTTTTACCGCAGTTCCTTCCTTGTTAAGGGAAGTACATCTGTGTTGGAGGGATGGACGGTTCTAAGACCATGCCACAATAGGCCTCACCCTATTCTCCGATGGATCTCGCCACGAAAGGCCTGATCCACCTTCTCCACTATTGGTACCCTTCGAGGCGGAAACCGGTGCCTTTACAACTCTAGTGGGGCACACATCCACAACCGAATTGGAGGCTCCTATAATGACAACAAGCTATCACAAGAACAAGGATTATCAATATAATCAACACAAGGATCTAGATATTTGCAAGAAATACTAGATCGAAGATTCTCCTAATGAATGGAGAGGAGATAAAGCGCTTGATTACAGTTGATGAAGATCGAGCCCTCCTCCTTAGATTCCCCAAGGAACATGCCTTTGGATGGATGAAGGTGGAGATCTCTTGGATGGAACTTGAGGAGCAGATATTATCTTTTTCGAATGAACCAAGAGTTCTGGTAGGAGGGGAAAGGTGGGTTTAAATACCCCCTGCCCAGAATAGGCCGTTGGAGAAGTTTGGGGGCGGATTATCCGCCCCCCACTAGGGGCGGACTATCCGCCCTGGGGGAAAAATCCGCCCCTGGACAGAAAGTCCAGGGGGAAATCTGCCCCCACACAGTGGGTCACGCCGAGCTGGACTTGGTGAAGATCCTCGAGGGGCGGATTATCCGCCCCCCTCAAGGGGCGACTATCCGCCCCTGGGAAAAAAATCGTCCCAGAGACGGAAAGTCCCGGGGATATTCCGCCCCCATACAGATTGACGCGCCTTGACGTCCTTTGCAAAATTCCTATGGGGGCGGACTATTCGCCCCCCTGAGGGGCGGATTATCCGGCCTAGGAAAAAACTCCGGCCCTGGCCGAAAAATCCAGAAGATATTCCGGCCCCCATATAGTAGGTCGCGCCCTTGCGCCCTTTTGACTTTGGGAAGGGGCGGATTATCCGGCCCCTGGTAGGGGCGGATTACCCCCCCCCCCCCCCCCCCCGCCCAAATCATTTTAAAGCTCCTTTTCAAGGTTAAGATCTGCAGCACTTTAACACACGTTCAATAATCCTTGATGTTGTAACCTAACACACAAAACACTAGGGATCATGAAATGTTCTTTTAGAAGAGGAGTTAAAAACAACGTAAATCGCTAATTTGGGAAATATTAATAACACCAGAAGAAAACCCGAGGCGATCACAGCAACCAGTGGTTTTAACGACCAACTATACAGCGGGAATACTTTTTCTGACCGTATAGTTGCCGCTGCCACCGTCTCTTCAAATAGTTTCACCCCGTGCAATCAGATCGAAGAGACGATATACAGAACACCCAAAAATCGCCGAAAACCTCACCTCCAGAAGGAATCTGGAGGGAGAGCTTGCCCAAGGGATCCATCTTCGCCCTACGCAGATCTGGGAGGCCAAGGCATCGATCTTCATCTTCATCAACCGCTGCATCACCAACATCTCCATCCATCCCATCTACATCCATCTAGATCTTGTCGTAATTATCGTACTAGTTGTGGATGTATACAAGAACTATTTATCTATAATTGTTTTCATTATCATTGCCATGATGCTGTTTGTCTCCATGTCTGAGTAGATCATTAGTTCTTGGGGAGATGGAGAAACCCTAGCATTTGATTGAGATAAGATAGGAATTATCATGTTATACATCATTACGTGTATGTGTTAATTGTCTTTGTCTTGATGTTGAGAGTTGTGCACCTCTTAATATTTGCCTCTTGTGGGGACTTGATGAAGGGGATTACTTGTTGGTAGACAGAGGGATGATATCACTTACTATGACTATAAAGCTGTTGTCATTCTTTACGTACTAACTTGGGACAGTAAGGAAAACTCATTAAGCCATATCCATGTCACGGGAGAAATCCCTTAATAGCGAGATAATACGATTGACGTCGTTTACCTGTCAGCTATGTTTATGACGGATGATGAGTGCAATGGTTGCTGCCTATTCGTCCATATACGGATCCCCTCCCACAAACATATATTTTATGAGAATACTTGCTACGATAATCTTGATTACTCTATCTAAATTGCTAGCGGTGTATTCATCACTCCCCGAGAACGCCTTTTTCCCTATTGTAGTTCGCTCTCTTACATATGCGATTCCTACTTTCTGCATTAAGTTTTACTTTAGTTTATTTAATATCTTTGCTCAATCAAAAACCCAAAAACAATCCTTAAAACAATTCTATTTTTCTTGCATCTTAAAACTTTTTCTTAAGTATTTCGTTTAGTTTTAGTTAAAAACATTTTAGTCTTCTGCCTACTGCTCCCTGTGGGATCGATATCTTTATTTCGAAATTAGCTATAAATGATGTGCACTTGCAGTCATCAAGGACCACAATCGTTGGTAAGCATGAGAGGGCAATGATCCAACAAAGATGAGGATAGAGCATTCAGAACATGAGTGTTGAAGGTGAAGTCCCATTCGGAGTTGCAATAGAAGGCATCAAGATTGCAAATGGTGGGGTTTTGCCTCTCGCTCGACCAAGTGAAGCGCCGATTTTGAAAATGAATCTTGTTTAGCTCGCAAGCTTGAAGGATTGCAAGGAAGCTGTTGGGTTGATTATTGCGCCTGTTCTTATCTCATGCACATCGAATTTGATTGAAGTCTCCTAGGGCCAACGAACCCCCATGTCCGGCTTTTGGCCAAGGAGCTCCAGGAAAAAATCGTCTTTGCGGCTCGAGTGGGTTGGACCATAGACCAGGCCCATCTCTAGAAATTCAAGGCCCCTGTGCGGAACGCAAAATAGGGCCCTATGCTTTACAAAATCTCACATAAGAATATTAGCTAAAACATACTTCCCCTTTATATTATATAAATTTAGTATGTGTCATTTTGTACAATATATAAAAATATATCAAACATCAAATCCTCTCAAGGCACGACTAAAGCATATGTTCTTTCTACTGAGAAGCTACTAGTAGTAGTTTTCTTTTATACGCTTGGAAACACCAGACTCGTACTTTCTATTTCTAGAAGACATGATTAATTCTACTTTATAAGAAAATTGAATTCAAATACATACATAAACTTTAGGCTTATAAGATAACATAATAGTAGTAGAAAAGGTCAAGAAACTAGTCGACCAAACATATCCGTCGGGACGAAACTTTCGAAAGATGGTTGTTGGGCCTTTCACTGTGTAGCCAGTGCCAATTGCCCAAAAATGTGCCACATTACTACCAATGCCTAATGAAAAAATTGTGCCACCAGTTTCACAGCGCAGGGCACCGCTCGGTGTAAAAGGAGGAAGCCCCATATTAATACAAGTGTATATTTTAAACTAACCGAGCGCCTCTCTTCAAAAGGACTTCAAAAGGAAAAAGGATGGGACTTTTTCTGGCGGGTGCATCGCATGAGAAGACAAGGTTTGCACCATGCAGCTCATTGTTTATTCCTTTCATGAATCTTGCATCGGAGCAAGTAGGTGCATCGGTGCTCACAATTTTTTGCAAGGCATCGGCTGGCGGTGAGGTCTCGGTGATCGTGGTCCTTCGATGGCGTTTGGGGTTCTGGTGGCTTCGCTTTGTGCTCAGGTTCACTCACTTGGTGGTGGCTGTCTTGTTCGTGGCCGAGAGGAGGTGAGTGGCAGTCTCGGTGGAACCTTGCCTTTCGGTGATGACCTCAACAGGGGATGCCCTTCGACCACGGCCGCGACTCTTCTAGTTCTGCAAGGTTTAGAGTGATCGCTCAACAAGCGGGTCTTGTTCTCTACACTGTCTCGACTACAGAATCCACCCAATATCACTCCTCCATGTTTCTCAGGTCTGTTCCAGAGTTGTTGGATGTTAAGTATGATGCTTGGTGGTGTAGGCTTTGCTTGAGTCCGTGTTAGAAATAATGGGCTAAATTATTAGACTCATGTGTGATTTCAGATTTTTCCTAAATCTCAAAACCCATGTATGTGGAAGCCCATATGTGATTTGGCCCAAGTTGGTGGCAGCTCACATGTGTGTGACAAGAGCTGTATGAGCTAAAGTTTAGTCCCACATGAAAAGTTGAAGGAAAGTTGCACCACCTTATAAGATGGAGTGTTGCACCACTTTGTAAGTGACAATAAGAGAGCTACACGCGCGCTCCTCCTCCGACGATGCCGCTCACACGCACGCTCGCCTCGTCACGACGCGCGCGCGCCGCGGGTTGCGGTGCGGTTAGACAGACATGGGCTATCTGTAACCGACCCGGACGTGCGCGATGTGGGCTTGGTCCACTTCGTGTTATAGAACGGAATTTTCGAGTCGTTTTATATAAATGTCTGCGCGGCTTCCACGACACCAAACCAATTTAGGGTTTTGGCATCCTCTCTCTTGCGCCGCTACCATAGTCTACTCCATCTCGCTTGCTGGCGTGCACCGGCGGTCGGGAGAGCAGGTCTCCGGAACCACTAGCCTTTGTGATCCTTTACGGGAGAGGGCGAATAAGGTTTTTTGGAAAGCGCTTCGCGCGACTGCTCAAGTTTGTCATCACGCCGCGTCTTTTCGGTCGTCAAGCCGGACCTCGTGCGTGTCGTCTTCAACTCCAACTTCTTCGACAGGCTACTGCACCAACGATGACTATATCGACAACCGATCAGTACGTACACCGTCGTCAGATCTGTTGTTTTACTATGGCTGTTAGTACGTATAATCTGCTACTGTTCATGATGATCAATACATCTAGTATGGTAGAGGTTTACATGATTGTAGTTGCTGTTGTCATGATTTATATTCTGAAATTAATCGTGGAAATTATGCCTAATATTCCAACAATCCGGTTTCCCCTTTTTTGTGTTTTTCCGCCGTTTCTCATGTAAGTATTATGTGCTACATGTGGTAGCCGTTGTGTTTATATTTGGATCGATATTTTTATAAAAAATGGTTCATGCCGGCTTTTGCCTGCCATAGTTGCCTAATAATAATAATTTTTTGCAAGGCATCGGCTGAGCAGTATAGGGGACCGGCGCCATTTATTGAAAAATGAATTTGGCACCGAGGCAAAGGTATGCTGTGGAAGGCTTAACAGCGGCAAGACATGACCAATCCCACAAGGAGCATGGCGGCAGCAAATGGCGTTTGGAACTACCGATCAGGATTTTAGGAGAAAGTACGAGATACTCCCTCCCTCCTAATATAAGATGCGTATTATTTTTTCACAAATTGCCCGATTTAGGATGCGTATTCTAGTTGGGAGCTGAAGTTAGCGATAAGTGGACTCTTTTACCCCTAATAACTAGCCGATGGATACTTTAATTCCCGAAGCGTTGCCTTCTCGTCTTCCTCGTCTATTCATTTGTCTTCCTCGTCCTTCCATCCCATCTCTCAACTCTCCTGTGACACATTTCCACCTCGTCCTTTCCTAATCCCCTCTCACTAGACGACGGCGCTGGCATGGATCCCCGGTTCAATCCGTCCTGGTATGAGGATAGCCAGCAGGAAGAAGAAGTTTGGGATGAAGAAGACTTGCTCTCTCGAGCTCGTGGTCTCGTCGGCGACGAAGAAAAGTTGCGCCGTCCACTTTGCCTGGATGATATAAACACGGAGGAGGTGCTGGATTATGTAGCAGTGGAGGAGGAAGATGGAGGCGGGGAGCTGCACGGCGGCCACGACGAAGTGCGCGGCGAGATGCGCGGCCGCGGGGAGCTGCACGGCGCCCACGACGAAGTGCGCGGCGAGCTGCATGGCAGCTGTAGCGAGGTGCGCGGCCGCGGGGAGCTGCACGGCGGCCACGACCATTATCACCGTTCTCGTTTTCATCAGCATCGTCGACGTTCGCCATCGTGTTCAAATCAAGAGTTCTTCCTCGACCAGTACTGTGTCCGGCAAGGCCTAGCCGTCCACGACCACGTCCAGCAAGGCCTAGTCGTCCACGGCCGCGGCCAGAGCTGATCGGTGGAGTGAAGGTTGTTGTTTGATGCCAGGTTATTGTACCACGCCCTCGACCAGCAAGCCCAAGACGCCCGCGTCCCCGACCGCGCACAGCTTCACCGTGTCCCCGACCATGTCCCGACCCGTCTTGCTCGGTTCCACCTCGACTATTCCCACTCCCGCCCCCACCGCGTCCTCGCATGGCTCGCCCAGTTCCACCGCGGCAGGCGTCGTCTTGACCGGCACCATCGCGCCTGCTGCCAAGACGTCCGCGTCCCTGACTGTGCCAAGACGTATCGTCGTCACTTTCTTCAAAGACATATGTGTAGTTTAGGTCGATGGCCACACCGTCGTACTGATCCTCAACAACGTCCCAGTCTATAGGACTGTCCATGAGAGAGAAGGAGAGAAAGGAAAGGGAGGTGACGAGAAAGGTTTCAAGCGCCATAGAGTATTTATAGACTACGGCTGAAATTTTCATTTGAATCTGATAATGTCGTGGTGGTGGCACGGCAGATGCCATGGGTAGGCTAAAGTATGGGGCCAATGGATGCTAGTGGGATCTGGGGAGGGAAGATGCAACTGTCTTTACACTCAAGCTGCCAAAGTGATGAACTTTATTTCTCTCTTGATGGGTTACAAGTGCTCCTTGAGCTGTTTACAGGGGGACAATATGAATCTCCCCAGCCTAACGGTGCCCCTCGAATCGATCCTCCCCTCAGGGTCCAAACCTCCCCTTATAAAGGGGTGCCTTGGGTGCCCTTAGGGCTGACGAGGCAAGCATATTCGTGGAATATGCTTGTCCCAAAATAGTAGTTCGGCGGCCTCCTTTCCCTGTCGCCCTTCTAATGACGGCAAGGCTCCAGTGGCCCCCCTCCTGCGTGCCTCGGGCTCCAGGACTGTCACCTCCGTGACCTCCTTCTGCCCCTCTGACGTTGCGCATCCGTGTCTCTTGCACTTGGCCCTGTTCTGATTCCTTCTAGCCTGCAGCTATAGTTTGACCCTGGGCTTCTCCTTCTCCTGCAAGCTTCGTATCACTCGGCCTTACCTTGTGTTATTCGGCTCGTTCTTCACCTGCATGAAGATCATTTGGGTAACCCGGCCGACTTTCTCATTAACTCGGCCGGGTAACCACTTGATACCTATACATGGGCTTCTTGCCTCCGTTCATCGGCCGACATATCCATGATTCGGCCGACCTAGGCCGTAGCTCGGAAACCAGACGGGGACAGTATCTCTGTCTTTCCCCATCTCTGACCTACCCGAGATTAACCCCCCGACATTAGTCCCCGAAGCTGGTGTGGCCCTGTCAATAGCTTTGGCCGGGTTATATCAGCTTCATCGCTTTCTTCAGGTTTGTTTCCGAGCTATGGCCTCGTCCGAGGTCTCTTCGTTCCTTCCATCGTACGCCACGTCCTACGTGTCACCCCATCATTGCTCTTCTAGTTTTTAGGTCCTTCTACAGTGCTTACTGACAAGCTACAGTGAACCCTGTTCCTGCTGCGCCGCCGCCGCGACGCCTCGTGTGCCGCTCCCCTCGGGATCGTAACAACTTTTCTTTGTCTGTGGCCGTTGGTGTGGCTCCACTTACCGTCGTGCGTTCGTGCTGTTCCCACGATCTACACGGTTAACTGCCACACCCACGATCCCACTCCCTGTTCATGGCTCGATTATAAAGAGGGGAAACGCGCCCGCAGGGTTCATCTTCCCCCTTATCGCTCGCGTCCGCTCTCCTTCTTCCCTTCGCCTGCGTGTTCTCTTGCCGCTCCGCCGCTGTTCATCCGCCAGAGCCTCCGCCGGTGAGGATTCCGCCGCGTCGTTTGCCCGCGCTCTACGGCTGTGGCTCCGCCGCCGGTGAGTCCTCTCTGACCATCTTGCCCTGATCTTGCCCTAGATCGATCTGCTCCGTTTTTGTGCTCAGGCGACGGTTCCTCCTCTCTTAGCCATTGTTTTCGTGCTAAGTTCCGACGGGGCCTTGTAGCTCTAAGCTTCCCTCCGCCGCCAGTTTTTCCTCCGGCGATCTCTCCGGCGCACCCATGTCTAGTTCGTTTAGCGGTGCTCTTGTTGAGGATGATGACGCTGGCTCCGGGCCCGAGCGTGGATCGTGGCAGGGCTCTTCAGTCACGCGCCGTGAGATTGAATGGCTCATCCGAACTCGACGGATTCCTGCCGAGGTTTCCTGTCGTTTACCCGGCAGCGAGTCCTCTCCAGTTATCAGAGAGGGCGAGTATGTGGTTTTCATGTCTCACTTCGCCCGCGGATTCGGCCTCCCTCTCAGCGATTTCGCTAGAGAATTCCTTGATTACTTCGGCCTTCAGCCGCACCACCTTCCTGCGAACGCCATAGCTTCTCTTTCTGCTTTCATCTCCGCTTCGGAGGGTTACTTCGGCCTGTGGCCGTCAGTGCATGTCTGGTCGAAGTTCTTCCAGATCCGCTCCAACGTCGTTCCCGACAAATCTCTGCATCCTTCCGAGAAGTTGCTCACCCAATGTGGGGCGGCGTCTATTACACCTCGGAGGAAATCCGTGTTCCCCCGTGTCACTGGGTTGGAGTCATGCAAGAAATGGCACAAGTCATTCTTCTATGTCAAGAACAGAGGGGCGGAAGACAAGGTTCGGCTCCCTCCATTCTCAATTGGCCCACCTTCCAAAGTGAACTGGCTCTATAATCCGAGGAAAACTCATGCGCTGGCCGAGGCCTTCGAGATTCGGCTAAAAGAGTTGATCCGGGCCGGGTTGTGCGGCGAAGACCTGATGGCAACTTTTATTAGTAGCCGGATCTGCCCCTTCCAGCAGCGGACCCACAAGCTATGCTACATGAGTGGTCCTCTTGACCCTAACCGAGTCTCGACCGTGGAGTTGGACAATTACCTTATTCATAAGCGCGTCCGGGCTATCTTCAAGACTGAGATGCCTGAGGATTGGTCTTGGGGGTTAAAACCATTCACCCGCGACCATCCGCCTCCCGAGGTATGCCTAATCTCCATTACTCTATTTTTCGTCAGTTCCTAGAGACTGGTTTACATGATTTTCTTTCTCCTTGTCCTGTAGAGGTTCGCAGAGCAGAAGAACGAGGACGCCGAAGTTCTTTAGCTCCCTTGGCCCGCAGACAGGAGTACCCCGGATACTGGCGAGCCGGACTCCGAGGAGTTCGTCCCTAAGTCAGATCCTGCTCCGGCTCGAGCTCGCGGCAAAACTTCAGCGCAAGAGGAGGAAGGTGATTCGGACGAGGTCCAAATTCTTGAGGTAGTTGCCGCCATGCCTATTTCTTATGCATTTCCGGCTTCTACTTTCCCAGCTAATCCGGCCGGTCAGGTTCATGACGCCGAACCTATTGCTTCCCGGCCTCCCGTTACCTCGGGGAAGTGCGGGGCTCCCGCTAGTGCCTCGGAGGCGGTTCCTAAGAAGCGAATAAAGAAATCCGCTCTGAATCCTCCCAGGCGCAAGACTATGCCCGGGGTTGCTGGGTAAGTTCTTTTACCTATATTTCTTGTTTCTCTCTTTCTGTTTCTCATATCGACGAATCTTCTTTCTTATTTTTGCAGCGCTCCTCTGTCTGTTAAACCCGGCGGTCCTAGCATGACCAGCCGTCCGACTCGGCCGCCATCTCCTCCTCCCGCTGATGACGCCAAAATTCCTAGTCCTATTCGTCCTGCTTCTCCCCCTGCTCTGAATATGTCGCCTGTTCGCCGTGATGCCCCTGTGGCCTCTTCCATTGACCTGGATCCGATCCAGCCCTCCGATGTTTTCGTTGAGCCAGTTGTCCCCTCTATGGGCCCCAGCGTTACCATTGAGCCTCCATCTACTCCGGCAGTTTCTACGGCCATCCCGACCTCGGCCGAAAAGGTCGTTGCCCCGGCGCCCTCTGCGACCTTATCCTCCGCTGGTCCTAAGGACTCCGTCCCCACTTCGGAGGCGCAACTTCCTGCTGATGCCTCTTCTAAGGAGAAACGTGCTATTGTCGTCAAGACTTCTTCTCAGAAAGGTCTTGCCGGCTCTTCTCAGCCGAGTATTGCAGACGCGCTGCGTAAGGGAGCTGCATCTGCCAAAGTCACTGTTACCTCGGCCGCCGGCAGCCAGCTTGCTCTTCATAAGAGCCCTGCGACTGCCGTCGTCGGACCGCCTGCCCGGGGTAAAGTTTTAACTCGGACAGCTAGCGGGAACAGCCTTGGAGCGCTGGTTGAGTATGCCAATAACTGGAATGCTGCTGATCATTTTGAGGGTAATCCAGCCAACCAACCTTTCCAGCTTTCTGACATCAGCGGCCGTTTTGACCATGCTGCCCAGTTTATCATTGATACCAACAAGATAAATGCGGTAATTGTTTTATCTCTGAATCTTAAATTATTCTCCAGACGTTACCATATTCTCTAGTCCCCGAAACTTGCAAGGAAATAACTTGTTGTATGCTTGGAAGTTTGACTTAATTTTATTTCTAAGGTTTGTTAGTCCGGCCATCTAGCTCATAATTTATTCGGACTTGGTGTAGCTTTGAATATCCATCCACCTAGAGCCGAGTTAAGTCCTTCTTGACTCGGATCTGGCATAGCTTTGAATATCCAGCCACCTATAGCCGAATTAAGCTTTGCTTGATTCGGATCTGGTATAGCTTTGAATATCCAGCCACCTAGATCTGAGTTTAGTCCTTCTTGACTCGGATTTAGTATAGCTTTGAATATCCAGCCACCTAGAGCCGAAGTGAGATTTGCTTGATTCGGATCTGGTACGGCTTTGAATATCCAGCCACCTAGAGCCGAAGTGAGCTTTGCTTGATTCGGATCTGGTATAGCTTTGAATATCCAGCCACCTAGAGCCGAATTGAGCTTTGCTTGATTCGGATCTGGTATAGCTTTGAATATCCAGCCACCTAGAGCCGAATTAAACTTTGCTTGATTCGGATCTAATTTAGCTTCCACTTGTTGTTTTATCATTTTGCTCCATTGCTCAGGTTGCACATGACCGACGGACCGCCGAGTTCCAGAGGTTGCTTTTTTCGCACCGCAAGCTGGAAGAGAAGTACGAGAAAGTTCTGCCCGTGGCGAAGAAGGCCGGTAAGTCGATAGTTCGTTTTCCTTATTCTCACCTTTCTCATATACTCGTCCGCGGAATGCCGGCTTACTTCTTGTTGAATAGGTAATATCCATAACCTCAATATCCGCCTTGAAAAGAAGATCAAGACCTTGGAAGGTTAGTTTCCTTTCTACTTTACTCCTTCTCCTTTTAGTATCTAAGCTAAGTTTCCTTATTGCGTTGGGCTGTGGTAAAGCCGAGTTGCAAGACTTTGCAGTGTCGCAACAAGATTGCGTGCCCATGCCTGACGTGATGCTTCATTTTTTAGAACAAAGCGCAGTTCATTCGGCGCAACTTCAAGAAAAAGATGATGAGATAGCTCGCCTGAGATCCGAGGTGAATACACTTAAGGTCTCTCAGAAGTCCGAGCTAGAAAAGGTCGACCAAGAATTTTCCGAGGAAAAGAATCGGCTGACTCTGGATCTACAGAAGAACAAAGAACTCCTCGAAGCTGCCGAACTTAAAACTCGCGGTTTGAGCGAGGAAATTGCTCGTTTCGAGAAGAGTAAAGCTGCTTGGGCCAAAGACCTTCAGATAATGATGAGCTACATTCATCGTAAGTTATTTGGCCTGGCCGAACTATATTTTTTCTTTGTCGTCGCTGCTATCCTTTGACATGTCAATGTTTTGCACAGATCACTTCCCCGAGGCCAAACCCGTGAGTGCTAAAGCTGTTCTTGCAGCTCGCGCTCGTCGAGGTGAACCTGTTGCTGTTGACTTTGAATATTCGATGGAGGATTTCTTGGTTGCTGTTGGTGCTGCAGTTGGTCCGATGAAAATCATGGGCCGGGACTTGGTGCAGGCCGCTATCCGAGCTTACCATGTACTCTGGCCGAATACCTCAGGGACTCCTGATATCAACGAGGTCAAGTTATTGGTGACCAGGCTGATGGCATCTGAGAGACAGTTGAGTCTTTGGAGAGAATCTGCTGCGCGTGCTGGTGCCGATATGGCCCTTACTGTGATCATGTCATGGTATGAAGACATCTCTCTTGACATTCTGAGGAATCTGCGTACTGGCTCCCGCTGGGTTGAAGATCCCACCTTTGTTGCTCTTCGGCAAGCTCGGGCTTTCCAGCTCGTCGAGTATGCCGACGTGCACACTTGGAATGAAGGGCCGAGTTTTCTCCCAGATCCGGATCAGGAGGTCGCGGCTGAAGGTGCTTAGGGTGATGATTCAGCTGAGCACGGGGAAGGTGAAGATGATTCGGCCACATCCGATAGCTCCAGCTCAAGCTCAGATAGCAACGGCGATGCACGGTCTTCCTCCAAAGGCACCGGGCATTCTACCGCGCGTACTGACGCTCCTGAACAACCCCGTGATACCGCCGAAGTTATACCTGGGTCGGCGGAGGGCGAGGCGACCTCAGTCGAAGTTCCTCCTACTTCGGAGTGCCCCGCACCTGAGCAAGTGGTTGTCCCTCCAACGAACAACGCCTAGGTTATTTGCGATCCCTGGTATGCCGGGCGTACAATGTAGACGAGAAATTTGTCAACTCGTATGATTCGAGTTTCTTTCGCTATGTGTTGTTGAGATTTTTGGTTAAGTGGATGCTCGTCCGAATTCTTGCCTTGTTGGCTCGTAATTTCTTCATCTTTCCGGGCTCAATTTTTGCCATTATTTTGATGATCTTATCCAGGCATTGGCGCTGAATATCTACGCTATTGACCTATTTTGAACATAAGATAATTACTCCGTTGTGGGAGTAAGCAACGATCGCTGGATCGTCGTTTACTATCCGTAACTTCCTTATATAAATCAAGTTTCGGATATGATTGCGTTTAGCATAGTTTTGAGGTATCATATGGTAGTCTCCGAGTCGTTGCTTTAGATGCTGAAGTTTAAGTGTCAATACGAATTTGACATATCATATGATAGTCCCTGAGTCAATGCTTTGGGCACCAAGGTGCATATTCGTAACATGAAAGGAAAACAACATATGGCATTCCCCGAGTCACTGCTCTGGTCGCCAATGTTCAAGTATGTAACGCGAAATAAATAAATATACCATATGGCAGTCCCCGAGTTATTGCTCTGGGTGCCGAGGCCTAAACATATAATACAAAATAATCATTACATATGACAGTCCCCGAGTAACTGCTCTGGGTGCCGACTTTCAAAATATCTAACATGAAATAACCTCACATATGGCAGTCCCCGAGTAACTGCTCTGGGTGCCGAGGTTTGAGTACATGATATGAAATAAATATAACCTACGGCAGTCCCCGAGTCACTGCTCTGGGTGCCGAGGTGCAAATACATCATTGGTTTTTTGACCTTGAGATACAACACTATGAGTAAAATGGCCGAAGTAACGCCACATTCCAGGGGCGCTTCGTTTCTTCACCAGCTTTGTTTGCCTTGCTCTCTCCAGGGGATTGAGCATCGATCAGATAATATGCATCGTTGTGCAATGCTTTGTTCACGATAAATGGTCCTTCCCATGGGGGTGATAATTTGTGCATGCCGGCCGTGCGCTGCACCAGCCGGAGGACTAAATCTCCTTCTTTGAATACTCTTGGATTCACTTTCTTGTTGTGATACCGCCGTAAGTTCTGTTGATAAATGGCCAATCGTGATAATGTCAACTCTCTGGCTTCTTCCAACAGGTCTACGGCGTCCTGCCGAGCTATTTCATTTGTTTCAGAGGTTGTGTATTGAGCGACTCTTGGCGAGTCATATATTATGTCGGCTGGGAGTACGGCCTCTGCCCCGTATACCAGAAAGAATGGAGTGTAACCCGTTGACCTATTCGGAGTAGTTCGAAGGCTCCATAACACGGCTGGGATTTCTTCGATCCAACATCCTGCCGACCGTTGCAAAGGTTCAACAAGTCGTGGTTTTATTCCTGATAACACCAGTCCATTAGACCTTTCAACTTGTCCATTGGATGCTGGGTGGGCCACCGAGGCAACATCTAGTCTTATGTGCTTTTCTTGGCAAAATCTGGCGAAGGCTCCCTCTGCAAAGTTCGTGCCATTATACGTAATAATGCTATGTGAGTATCCGTATCTCAAGATGATATCCTTGAGGAATTTCACTGCTGTGTGCCCATCACACTTTTTGATTGGTTTTACTTCAATCCACTTTGTGAACTTGTCTACCATAACCAAGATGTGGGTCATTCCTCCTCTCGCCGGTTTGAAAGGCCCCACCATGTCTAAACCCCATACAGAAAATGGCCAAGTGATGGGTATTGTTCTTAACTCGGCCGACGGCATATGTATTCTGGTTGCATATCTCTGACACCCATTGCACTTCTTAACTAATTCTTCTGCCTCTTTTAACGCCGTTGGCCAGTAGAATCCATGCCTGAATGCCTTGGCTACTAAAGCGCGAGATGAGGCATGGTGCCCACATTCTCCTTGGTGTATGTCTAGAAGGATTTCCTGACCTTCTGTGGAACTCACGCACTTCTGCAATATGTTTGTTACGCTTCTCTTATATAACTCATTGTTTATTATTGTATAGGCTTTTGCTCTTCTGACGGTTTGTCTGGCTAATACTTCATTACTCGGCAATACCGCGTCTCTTAGGTACGAAAATATGGGTTGCGCCCATATCGGCGTTTCTCTTTCTGCAGTAATCTCACTGTCTATCTCCATGTTTTCTGCCGACGTATATACCTCGGCTCTCTCCATGGTTGCTATTACCTCGGCTGTCCCCCTTTTTAGGGGTTCCGAATCTTTCTGCGGATCTACCTCCATTGGCGCATGATTCTCTGGCGGAATTGACTGCCGGGTTGATCCTAATTTTGACAATGTGTCAGCAGCGTCATTTTCTGCTCGTGGTATGTGGTGAAATTCACATCCTTCAAAATATCCACTGATCTTCTGCACATGGAATCTGTATAAAGCCATATTAGCATCTAATGCGTCCCAAGTGCCCGATACTTGCTGTACTACTAGATCCGAGTCACCGTAGCATAGGAGTCGGCGTATTCCAATTTCTTTTGCCACCTTTAATCCATGGACTAGTGCTTCATATTCAGCTACATTGTTGGACGCGGCAAAATGTATTTGCAGTACATATTTCAATTGATCTTTTTTAGGCGAGGTCAGCACTATTCCTGCTCCCAAACCGTTCCTTAGTTTGGAACCATCAAAATGCATTGTCCAGTAATTTGGATCTGGCAATGGTGGCTCATATTGCACTTCGGCCCAGTCTACGAAAAAGTCGGCGACAGCCTGAGATTTGATTGCATCTCTTCTATCAAATTGTGGAGCATACGGTGATAACTCGATCGCCCATTTTGCTATTCGGCCACTTGCATCTTTGTTGTTCAATATGTCGGCTATGGGTGCCTCACATATTACTTTGATGGGGTGCTCTTCAAAGTAATGCTTAAGCTTTTTTGCCGACATATATACTCCATAGGCCATTTTCTGATAGTGCGGATAATTCTGCTTTGAAGTGGATAATACTTCACTTAGATAATATACTGGCCTCTGAACTGACTTACCCTCTTCAAGTCGTTCCACTACAACCACAGTACTAACTACTCGATTGGTAGCCGCTATATAAAGTAGCATAGGTTCTTTTGACAATGGAGAAGCCAAAATGGGTGCCGTAACTAGCATCTTTTTCAACTCCTGAAACGCAAGGTCGGCCTGGGGAGTCCAGCCGAATTTGTCCGACTTTCTCATCAGCTGATAAAGTGGCAGTGCCTTTTCTCCTAGCCGACATACAAATCGACTAAGCGAGGCCAGGCAGCCCGTGAATTTTTGTACATCGTTCAAACATCTCGGCAATTCCATTCTTTCTATTGCTCTTATCTTCGTTGGATTAGCCTCGATACCTCGGCTGGACACCAGGAACCCGAGTAGCTTTCCTGCCGGCACGCCAAATGTGCATTTCTCTGGATTAAGTTTCATTCGGAACCTTCTCAGGTTCGCGAAAGTTTGCCGTATATCTTCTAGCAAGGTTCTTCTCTCCTTAGTTTTGATGACTACGTCATCCACATATACTTGTACATTTTTTCCTATCTGATCATGTAAGCATTTTTGCATGCACCTTTGATACGTTGCTCCTGCATTTCGCAGGCCGAATGGCATTGTGCGATAACAATAAGCCCCGTACGGGGTAATAAATGCAGTCTTTATTTGATCGGCCGGATTTAACGGTATCTGGTGGAAACCAGAATACGCGTCTACAAATGATAACAGCTCACAGCCAGCGGTTGAGTCAATGACTTGGTCTATTCGAGGCAATGGAAAAGGATCTTTCGGACACGCCTTGTTCAGGTTAGTGTAGTCGATACACATTCTCCACACAATGGCTACATTGGGGTCATCTTTTTTCTTTTCTACTAGCACCGGATTTGATAACCAATCCGGATATAGCACCTCCATGATGAATCCGGCTGCGAGAAGCCGAGCTATTTCATCCCCTATTACTTTTCTTCTGTCTTCGGCGAAGCGGCGGAGAGGTTGCTTCACCGGCCGTGCTCCTGGCCTGACATTTAAAGAGTGCTCAGCCAACTCCCTCGGCACACCTTGCAGATCTTGAGTTGACCATGCAAATATGTCCCGATTCTCACGGAGGAAGTTGGTGAGCTCGCCTTCCTATTTAGCGTCAAGGCCCGCACCAATAGTAACAGTGCGCTCTGGGAATTGCTCATCAATCTGAAATTTCTTCGTCTCTTTGGTCGGTTGAAAAGAAACACTGCCATGAGGGTTGGCCAGTGCCGGTATGCTTAACTGTGCTGACTGTGCGAGGGCTGCTACCTCCTGAATCCTTTTCTTTTCTCTTGCTATAACCAACGACTCGGCCAAATTTGACCCGGCCGAGGCACACTCAATTGACTTCTTGTAATCCCCTGCGACTGTTATCACCCCTTGTGGTCCGGGTAACTTCATCTTTAGATAACCTATATGACAGCTGCTCATGAATTTGGCCAGTGCGGGCCGTCTGAGTAGAGCATGATAGCAACTTTCCAGATCGACCACCTCAAATTCTAAATTTTCTGCTCTGCAGTTATCTCTTGTACCGAATAATACGTCCACTCGGACTTTACCGATGGGCTCACACGAAAGCCCTGGCACTATCCCATGGAAAGTTGTCCTCGTGGACTGTAGCATATTCTGTGATATTCCGAGCTTATGCATGGTATCTTTGTACATGATGTTGATACTGCTTCCATTGTCGATGAGTACTTTTGAGAATTTCACATTGATGCTTGGTCCCACAAACGTCGGATCCAACACTAGTGCGTATGATCCTGGACTCGGCATTATTCTGGGGTGGTCTTTCATGCTCCAGGTCATCTCCTGATCAGACCATGGCTGGTATCTTGGCACTGCTGGTACAACTGCATTCACTTCCATATGCCGGCGCTGCACACTCTGCTTGTCCTGCTGTTCTGTCGTGAACACACAATAAGACTGGTGATGTTCCCTGTAATCACTACGTCCAGCATTTGCCGGATTTATCCTTCCGTCCTGCCCCTGATTCATTACTTGATGCACTGCATCCCTCCGATCCGAGTTATCGTACCTCGGGGGAGGGGGCGGTAGCATCAGTTGCTGTGTATTTGCTCCAGTTAACTGCGGCTGATGCTGCTGTTGCACCTGATGGGGAGCCTGAACTCCTGCCGGGTTTCCCATCGCATTTTTCATCCAGGCGCATTGCCGGGTTGTATGATTGGCCGGTCTAGATGGGTTTGATGTGTGAAATTTACACGGCTGATCCAACATGGATTCGAACGTATACTTCGGCCTCTCTTGCCATTGCTTCTTTTGCTCTGGGGTCCATTGCCTCTTTCCCTCATTTCTTGATGTCCACTGTTGAGGTCCATTTTTCTGTCGTTGAGTTGCTCCGTGACTCGGCTGATCTTGTGCTACAGCCGCCACCTGGGCTGAGTTATACCTATAATCCGGCCTCTCTTCTCTTCTTCTTCCTCTGAAATCACGCCTGGATGACCCGGCCAATTCTCTCGGGTACTGGTCTTGTTGTTCACGATGATCTGCCGACATTAACTCCGGTTGGGTTGGGTCACCCAATGCATAGGAGTCCGCTATTCTGATAGTTTCTGCCAGTGTGGTTGGCATATCTCTCTGCAGGCGTTGCCACAACACGCTGGCATAACGGCAGCCTTGCGCGAACCAAGCGATTGCTTGCGATTCGATAACTCCCTCACACGAATTTCTCAGGTTACACCATCGAGTTAAAAACTCTCTATCTGTTTCATTCGGCCTCTGCTTGCACATGGCTAGTTGCTGTGGTCTATTTGGTCTCTTGTATGTGCTGGTAAAGTTGCTAACGAACATTTCTTCGAAATCTAACCAGCAGTTGATACTGCCAGTTGGTTGATTATTCAACCATACCCTGGCTGGTCCTTCCAACATCTGTGGGACATACCGCACAGCCCATCTTAGGTTGCCACCCGCTATCTTCACAGCGGTGGCATAATCAATCAACCAGTCTTGTGGCTTGGTACTTCCATTATACGTTTTTGTGCCTCTCGCCAACTGAAAATTTGGCACTGGTGGTTCGCCCATGATCCGTGGTCCAAAACATGCCGGACCTGGTGGACCTTGCTCTTCCAATAGTTCGGACCGGTATAGCCGATCCAATTTTACTCTTGCATCACTTGCTGGCAAATCTCTGTACAGGATTCTATCCTGCATCCCATAGTGATTGTCTCCACCCTGGTTTGCGTATTCTACCTCAGAATATCCATCATTATACCTTTCATTCATCTGATTATAGCGAGCTGGCCTCACTTCTCTTTCCTGCCGAGGCTCATGTCTTGGTTGCGGGTTGAGCGGCACTTCTCTCCTTACTTCGGTCGGGGTTTGGTTTTCATGATTGTCTCTTGCGGGTTCTTTCCTGCCGTGCTCCCCATTACCTCGGCCGCCGCCGTCCTTTTCCATACGGCCGTGGTTTCTCTCCCCACTATTACCTCGGCTTGCATTGCCTCTGTTCTCATTCGCCTTTCCAGCTATTGTCGGGTCATATGGAACAATTTGTTTGTTCCTCTTCCCTGAGGTTACTGCCTTTTCTTTTCTAGCGTTGTTTCCGGGTGAAGATGCCGCCGCCGCAGATAAAGCAGGTGCTGCCCCTGCCGAATGAACCATCCGTGAAGCCCCTGGTCTTGCCGGGTTAGCTCTGAGCATTTCCTCATTTTGCTGGTTCGCGATGCGCACCAGCTCATTCACTCTTTCTTGTTGCTTCTGCCGAGCTTCCCCTGTTAACCCCTCTAATTCCAATGCTGCGGCATTTGCCGCTCTCAGGTTTTTCGCCGGGGTACTGTACCTCGGCAAACTCAAATCGCCTGATTCGGCTATGTGAGCTTCATGCTCTTTGTTAATATCATTCATGAGGTTCTTTCCTCTTAATCTCAGTTCGTCCACCCGCTCGGGTGCGATATCAAGCTTATTAGTTTTTGCATATTCTCTCAGGGTCCTGTTCAAGGATTCCCGCAGGGCTGATACTTTTTTGGCCTCTACCAGCACCTTCTGCCTGGTTTCCTCTAACTCTGCCTGAGCATTTGCCGGATTAAGTATCGGCGCTACGGGTGTGGTTAAGTTCTCTATAGTTGCCTGGAGAATGTTCTCTGGTCTTTCCAGAGGTGGTCCTCTCACTCTTGGTGCCTTTGGGGTGGTGTCATGTAGCTCGGCCGGGTTTGTCACTGGCGGAATTACCTCGGCGGTTTGCAGTGTGATCTGCTTGGGCGGACCCTGTGCGCCTGCGGCGGGTTCTCTGCTTGCCCCGGCTAATGCTGCTCCCGCTTGAGTCCCTGCTACGACCATCACCTCGACGCTGCCTGCCAGATGCTCTCCTGATGGACGGCTCGTCGCGCTTCGAGGTGGTTCCCCTGCAACAACAACCTGGTGAGGATAAATGTCGGTGATGTCGACGCCGACGTAGACCCTGTGCTCGCCCAGGCCGATGAAGATCCCGTTGCGCGGGGGGTTTTTCCCCCTGAAGCTCCCTGCATTGTCTCTGACATAGTCACAGAGACCAAATCTCTGGACCAAGCCAGAAACAACGCGCTCGCCGGTGTTGATGAAGTTTCCCGTTCGGATCACAACTCCAGCTAGCACCGCTGCTGGCCCCACGGTGGGCGCCAACTGTCGTGGTGGTGGCACGGCAGATGCCATGGGTAGGCTAAAGTATGGGGCCAATGGATGCTAGTGGGATCTGGGGAGGGAAGATGGAACTGTCTTTACACTCAAGCTGCCAAAGTGATGAACTTTATTTCTCTCTTGATGGGTTACAAGTGCTCCTTGAGCTGTTTACAGGGGGACAATATGAATCTCCCCAGCCTAACGGTGCCCCTCGAATCGATCCTCCCCTCAGGGTCCAAACCTCCCCTTATAAAGGGGTGCCTTGGGTGCCCTTAGGGCTGACGAGGCAAGCATATTCGTGGAATATGCTTGTCCCAAAATAGTTGTTCGGCGGCCTCCTTTCCCTGTCGCCCTTCTAATGACGGCAAGGCTCCAGTGGCCCCCCTCCTGCGTGCCTCGGGCTCCAGGACTGTCACCTCCGTGACCTCCTTCTGCCCCTCTGACGTTGCGCATCCTTGTCTCTTGCACTTGGCCCTGTTCTGATTCCTTCTAGCCTACAGCTATAGTTTGACCCTGGGCTTCTCCTTCTCCTGCAAGCTTCGTATCACTCGGCCTTACCTTGTGTTATTCGGCTCGTTCTTCACCTGCATGAAGATCATTTGGGTAACCCGGCCGACTTTCTCATTAACTCGGCCGGGTAACCACTTGATACCTATACATGGGCTTCTTGCCTCCGTTCATCGGCCGACATATCCATGATTCGGCCGACCTAGGCCGTAGCTCGGAAACCAGACGGGGACAGTATCTCTGTCTTTCCCCATCTCTGACCTACCCGAGATTAACCCCCCGACAGATAAGCTGCCGCCATTGTTTAGTTCCCTCCTAACTGCAGCTCTCTTAGCGAAATGCAAACGAAAATTTCGCAGCCCGTTCCCTCCACTGTGCTCTGTTTGCAAAGCCATGAATTTTTTTTACCGCTCAAAGACATGGGAAGAAGAGAGGAGGAAGAACGAAGAGACGGGAGAGCCAACGTCCAATGCATGCAGGAGTATTAATGGAGGAGGATGGGCAGTGTTGCATGCATGTCAGTAGGAGAGGAGGCTATTTCGGTCCAAAAAAATTCCACCACAAGGCTGCATGTGGTTCATTGGTATGCGCTTCAGAAACTATGCGCATCTTATATTGGGAAGGAGGGAGTAGTGCCTACCCATAATGGGCCACCGGACTTGTAGAATCGGGACAAGGCCCTACCCCCAGAATTTGCTGAAATTGAGAGTTCCACTGAACGGACTGGAATTCAACCTGGCCTGCCGCTGGCAACAGGGGCCCTCAAGTTTTGGGCGCCATAATTTTTTTTAATGGTAGCAAAAAGAGCTGCTAAATTCATTGACTAGATAGAAGATTTGTAGCAAAAGAGCTTAAGGCGGAGAAAACTTGGACAAGGACCCAAGCCGCCAAAGAGAGAAAAGAAAAGGAAATAAAAGAAAATACAAACAGCTCAGCCCGGGTCAAAAGGAATTTTTGCGCCCGCCAAGTTCCAAAGGGTGGCTTCATCACGAATCCGAAGGACCAGACCTTCAGCTGAGAGTTCTTCCTTTTGAAAAATCCGTCGGTTTCTCTCCTTCCAAATTTCCCAAGCCACAAGTAGGAGGGATTGGGTTCCATTTCTTTTTTCAGGGGTGGAGTTAGCTTTGCACTGTTGCAATCATTCAAGGAGTGTAGCTGGATCATTCCAGGAGGCGGGATGCAAGGCCGGCGTGCACAATTGGGTAGCAATTATTGTCAAAACCCTTCTAGACCAGGATCATTCGGTGAGGAGGTGCATGGGCGTCTCTAGATTTCTTATGCAAAGGGCACAAAAATAATTGTTCTCCCATCCCCTTCTTTGCAGGACATCGGCCGAAAGAATGCGTCCCAAAGCAGCCGTCCACATGAATTTTTTTCACTTTCCTGGCGCCCATACTTTCCATATAGAGGAGCAGAAATCCAAAGAAACTCGACACCCTCGAATTGCATTCGATAGGCAGACTTTGCTGAGTACTCGCCCGAGGCCTCAAAACGCCATCTAATTGTGTCTTCAGCTTCCCCATCAAGCTGAACCTCGTCAAGCAAGCTCGCTAGGTGCAGGAGTTCAGGAAGCATCACGTGTGTTAGTCCCTGCTAATATCGGCTAACCATTTCTCACCCTGCATTGCTTCTCTAACTGACATGTTCTTGCGTGCAGAGATAGCATAAAGGGAAGGCACGAATTCTCTTGGTGCCAAGTTCGTAAGCCATCGGTCATGCCAGAATTTTGCTATAGCTCCATTCCCAATGGTAATTTGGGTGGCAGCGGCAAAGAGAGCTCTGTCCGTCTCATCACATGGGAGAGCAGATCTAACCCATGGTTTCGTGGGTGCTTTCCAGGCACGCCACATCCAATAGAGCCTGAGAGCACGCCCGAATTTGACAAGGTCATGAACTCCCAGTCCGCCCAAATCTGTTGGCCTGCATACTACAGACCACTTTACTCGGCAGTGTCCTCCGTTACACGAACCTTCACCTCTCCACAACCATGCTCGCCACCTTTTTTCAATCTGCTCAAGCACCCAAGCCGGTACTCTATGCGTCGTTATCATGTATATCATCACCGAAGAGAGCACGCTTTTCAGCAGTACAAGCCTGCCCTCTCTGGACATGAGAGAGCCTTTCCATACGGCCAACATTGCCTCAATCTTGTCAAGGAGATGTTGGTAGTCTGCTTTCCTTAGTTGTCGCAAGGATAATGGCATGCCAAGGTACTTGCAAGGAAAGTTCTTGGTAGCAATCTGAAGAGGTTGTAGGACATGGTTCAAGTTTAGGCCACCACATCTAATTGGCATGGCTGCGCTCTTAGAAAAATTTGTCACAAGGCCCGTGACGCTCGCAAATACATCCAGAATATGCTTGATCATAGTTGCATCACGCCGCGAATGGTTTATGAAAAGAGCGACATCATGGACGTAAAGTGAGGTGCGTAGCAGCGCGCGCCGCCCATGGAGTTTGGAGAGGACCCCCTCCTGCGTAGCTAGCTCAAGTATTCGTTGCAAAGGGTCCATGGCAAGTATGAACATGAAAGGAGACAAGGGGTCTCCCTGCCGCAACCCTGTGTGGTAGGGCACAAAATCCGAAGGCATCCCATTGATGAGAATTTGAGAAGAGGAGGTTGCAAGGATCATGGCTATCCACTCTCGCCATCTCTCGCCGAACCCTCGTGCTCGGAGCATATACAAGAGGTAGGACCATGACAGTGTACCAAACGCTTTAGCTAAGTCCAACTTGAGAAGAATTGAAGGTTTCTTGGTTTTGTGGAAGAATCTAGCTGTGTTCTGCACGTATAGGAAGTTTTCCTGGATGCATCTTTGCTTGACAAACACGCTTTGGCAGGTGTGCACTAGCTCCTCAAGTTTTGGGGCAAGCCGAGAGGCCAAGATTTTGGAAAAGATCTTGTACAGTGCTATGTATAATCGAGATTGGCCTGAAATTATTTAGCTCGTCTGCCCCCTGCAGTTTTGGGATCAAGGATATGAGGGAGGTATTCACGCGCTTCAGACCCCATCTATCCATGTGGTATAGTTGATTTAGGGCCACGAGCAAATCCATCTTGATCACGTCCCAACATGATCGGAAAAAACCTCCTGAGAAGCCGTCCGACCCCGGTGCCTTATCAGTAGGCATATCATCAATGGCTCGCTTGACCTCATCCAAAGTGAACGGTAGCTCAAGTGTATCCAGATCACGAGAATGAAAGCCTGAGGGTGTCCCAACTAAAACCTGTCGCGGCCGGAGACTCTGTACCCATTATGCTGTCAAAGTGTTTGTGGGCAAGGTCAAGCATTTGCTCATGATTTGTGTCAATCCCACCCTCAGACTGCAAAGCATGGATTGTGTTTTTATTGTGTCGTGCATTAATTAGCTTTTCTATGGAAGAACCGTGTGTTAGCGTCGCCCACTTTCAGCCAGGTAACTCTGCTTCTTTGTTTGCGCTTTACTTTCAGCAGGACAGCGAGACCTAAGGTGCGAGATTTAAGCATTTTCCTCGGCGTGGACTCGATCGTCACTAGCAAGTGTTCTATGGACTTTTTGAATGCACAGCTGTTTTTGAATGTCACCAACATGCAGCTTGCTCAATACTTTCAAGCTGGCTTTTCTTGTTTCTCTTAGCTTCATGTCGAGTGCCTCGATGGGGCTTTTGTTACCAGTGTTAACAGCCCAAGCCTAAGACACAACCTCATGAAAACCCTCAATGTGTTGCCAGTATGCTTCGAACCGAAAGCGCCGACCAGTTTTAATCGGTGCATCGTTGATCAGAATTAAAGGGCTAGCTGTGGTCCGAGAACCCTGTAGATTGTGGCAGCAGCTTGGCCATGGCAAAACGTAACTCCCAGTCAGTACTGCAGAAGGCGTGGTCGAGGCGAACAGGGTCTTGCTCGTTGGAAAATGTATATTTGCGCCCGATGAGTGGAATTTCATGCAAGTTGAACGCGTTTAGAGCCGCGCGGAAGCGAGCCATCCAACGTCTATCGATGTTCAGGTTGTTTTTGTCCTTTGCTTCCTTTATTAGGTTGAAATCCCCAATTATTAGCTAAGGGCCCGTGATTGAGTTGTGTAGGTCAGTGAGCTCATTAAGAAAAGAGTTTCTGTTTACGAATATCATCATGCGGCCCATAAACAGTGTTTTTGATAGTCCAAGAAGGTGAACCATCAACCGGTGCGAGACAGACCGTGATCGAGAAGACACGCACATCAATATTGTTGGCTGTAAAAGCATCTGTGCGCCATAGAAGTAGCACTCCACCCCTCGTGCCATTGGCGTTCAGCACATCATGGGCCATCAAGCCTAGGACCAGCAATTTCCTTGCAGATAGAATCTATGGTCATTGACAGCTTAGTCTCCTGTAAGCAGACAATCGGGCAAGCCATGCGGTATGAAAGCTCTAACTGAAGCACGTTTTGCTCCATCGTTCAACCCACGCACGTTTGAGTTAAAAACCTTTAGTTGTTCATTCGTTTAAACACTACTAGATAAAAGGCTATAGGAGACATGCTTATGCGAGGCACATTTAGACATATGCGCCTCCTATAAAAATAGGCGAAGCACACTTTGCGATATGCGCCTCTAGTATAAAAATAGGCGAGACACATATGATAAGAATGCGCCTCCTATAATTCCTGTACGGACAGAATCTAGCAGCCCCATATTATGCGAGGCGCATTCTAGTCATATGCGCCTCCTATATATCAGATAGGCGAGGCGCATATGTACAGAATGCTATGCGAGGCGCATATGGCTATATGCGCCTCCTATATTTGATAATATGGGAGGCGCATATGGCCATATGCGCCTCAAGTAACTCCTGCGGGCCCGAACGGTGATAGGTGGCCGCATATGCGAGGCGCATATATACTATATGCGTCTCCTATACGTGATAATATGCGAGGCGAATGTAGCATAATGCGCCTCCAGTAAATCCCTCCCACCGACGCTCCCACGTGCACGTACAGATCTTTCCCCACGCGTGGTCAAACCGGACCCGCGACCCCACACCGACCCCGCACAGCCGTATCCCCCTCGTCTCTTCTGGCTGCCCACCACCCCAGCGCCCTGACCTCCTCCTTGCTTCCGCCGCCGCTAACCAACGATCCTCGGCAGGCGCTGCAGCGCACCAAGGTCTGCGACGATGGCCATGTCCACCTCCTAGAGAACGAAGGCGGACAGTCATTCGGGGGGTGAGCGAGGCGAGGACAAGAGAGAACAAGAAGAACCCACCAGTTCCTCCTCCTTCCTCCCTCTTCTTCCTTCCCCCCTGGCCCAGCGAATCCAGCTCCCGACCCCTCCTTCCCGGACACACACCGCAATTCCTCCCTCTCCTCTCCCCCCGCCGCAAAATCCGCTCTGTTTCGCCGCAGAAAATCCTCCATTCGGTCGCGGCCTTCTCCTCTAAGTTCGTCTTGGGAGACCTGGGAGCTGCAGGGCTTTCTTCGGGGCCAGCCATGGGCGTCCTCAACCCGGCCCCGCGGGCCGCCGGTCGTCCCTGACCGCGGCAGCTCCGCGCCAGGAATCTCTGAGGTGAGTCTTCGTAAAGTTGTTGATTTCTCTTATCACGGTAGTTCCGCAGTTGCGAGATAGATGCCATCGTCGCTCGCTCGTATCTCTTCTTGGATTTTTAATGTTTTTTTGTCGTTCTCTGTTTTAGCAACTGAGGGATTTGGTCCTGTCTGGAAATTTCGGTCGGATCGGGTCGAGTAATTGCATCTGGTGGTTTATTATCCACGTTTAGTGGCAACGACGGCGATGATATCTCTCTCTCATGAATGACCCGATTCTTTCATAGCAGGCAGGATTTGGTACTACTATGAACTAGTCCTAGCAGCATGTTGGAGGTTGGACTGTGGAGGGTTGACTTGTCGCATCTCCTTTATATTTGGTACCTCGCGATTAGCTCATCAAGTAGGGATCCTTAATTACTGATGATTGTGTTTCCAGCCACAAATATACAGAGTTTAGTTCATATTTGTGAATTCTACGGCATCAGCATTGCCCTTATTTATTATTGCTAATATAAATCATCCAGTGATCGTTATTAACAGATGAATATGTTGTACCCTTTCCTATGTATGGTATTTCTCTAGAATGCTCCTTTGGTCATATGTGTGAGCTTATTATATTCAGCATGGTGTGGTGGTACTGTAGCAGACTTAGACAGATAGACCAGTACTGTGATTTAGATTTTCATATTGAAACAGCTCAAACATTTGTCTCCCTAGTCTCCCTCTTTCAGTTTGATCTCTTGTTCCGCAGATTCACCTTTGTACATAGAGATCTATGCAGCTGTATTAGCTCATTCCCATGTTAATCAGTGGAATAGATCATACTTTTATATGTTTTTATGAGTTAGTGTAGATTGCTGCCAGGATAAAGCCTTAAACCCAGTTTGCAGCAGCACAGTTATATGAATAGTTTATGACTTGATGATAAACATAACTATACCCCGTGTTTAATTATCTATTACCGTAATGTCATAACATAGCTTGATCTGGAAAGACTGCCAGAAGCAAGTGAACAACTTCTCGGTCGGGTTCCAGGTGTGTACGAGGAGTGGAAAGACTGCCAGAAGCAAGTGAACAACTTCTCGGGCAACAACTACCAAGGCTATGAGAGTAGAGAGGTGGCGGAAGAGAAGTGGAGAAGGCATGGAAGGAAGAAGTGGAGGAACTTCCTCATGATCACCACCTTGTTGCTCTTCATGATAGGTTATGTGTTCTACTTCATCTAGGTAGAGCTACGTCGTTGGAGTTGTAATGTGATTATAAACTTGTACTCGGAGGTGTGAACTTATGGCACAAACACTTGATGTATGAACTTGTATGTCATGATTGATGTGTAATGTATTGTATTCATGTTGGTTCTATTATGCTTTGGCAAATTGCAAGTTTCTGAAAAATTCTGTGCTCTTTATACTATATTCTGGACTATATTGTATATTTGAATATCTGTATATTATTATTTATAGTGGTCTATAAAACTTGAATTTAGAAAATATTACCGGAGACGCATATAGGATACTATAGGAGGCGTATATACTATAAATATGCGAGGCGCATTGTAAAATATATGCGAGACGCATATCGATATGCGCCTCGCATATGTGAAGTATAGGAGGCGCATATCATATGCGCCTCGCATAAAAAATACCCGAGGCTTGAATCTAGATATGCGCCTTGGATAGGCTTTTAGGTGCGCCTCGCATAGGCTTTTCTTTAGTAGTGAAACTAAAGTCACTACTGATATAAAGAGATGTAAGCATAGACGAGGCATGGGTAGAGGCAGAGTCTGAGCCTGATGTGTTTGAACATGGCTCAGACATGGCTCCGCTAATAGCACACTATAACATTTTGAGCCATGTCTCGCTAAATAAATCAGTGTACAATATCTCGCTAATAGCGTATGTTTAAGGTCGACACTATTTGCACTACAGGAAAGATTCACTACGCCGACGGCCGGCTGCCGTCGGCACAGCTCCAAATTGCCGTTGGCATAGGCTGTGCCGACGGTAGCCGTCGGCGTAGCCTCCTCGGCGTACGTTCTCGTTGGCACAGCTCCGTTGTCGTCGGCACAGCCATCCCCCTCGGCACAGCGTCTTTTAGCGGGCCCCGCATGTCAGTCAACGACCGTCTTCAATAACGGTCCAGCCTGAAGCTACGCCGACGGCCAGGCCGTCGGTACAGGAATAGAGCTACGCCTCGGCATAGTCTAAAATATTTTTTATTTTTTTTAATCTTTAAATTTTTTGACTCCTTAATCTCTCATTTTAATCATTTCATCACTATTTATAGTTAATAATTGATTAAATTGTAGTCTTAGTCAAAGTTCCCGTTCGGTCACCCATCCTAGCACTACTTCAGCTTTAGCACGCTTAACTTCCCGTTCCTTCAGAATCTCTTCCCGCAAAGCAATTTACACATTGTTATCAATACTATGATATCATTCCTATTAACTCTTATATCATCATGTCACATAGTTGTATTTTTTGAAATTATAAGCAATTATTTAAGTAAATAACAATGAATAAGTAAACATATTATTGAATTCAAATAAAAATATAAAGATTTTTTTTGTATTTTTTATTTAATATGGAATAATTAATATCTTTAAATTTGTAAATCGGAATTCGGCAAATAATATGTCTAAATTGATTAAAAAATGAGAGGAATCCAAATATGATATCAATATCAACTTATCACGAACTATGCCGTGATTCTTATCATAATTTCATTTGCCCGTCTAAAAGGACACGCATAAAGATTCTTAGCTCGGGGCTGAGACTCGCTAAACTTGAAGTGGATCTATGATGAAACAACATATTTTGAACCTAAAAATGATTTTTGTAAAAAATCATGAGCATCCGATCATGTACCTGTAGTTCATATCTAACCCACTTCCTACCGATTCGGTAGGAATTTGTCTTTTTTATCAGGGATAGACGGAAATGTTTGAGATCCCCCTGTTATTACATTATCCATGTAAGGTGGTATAATATTTTTGAAAAATGTGACGGTAGTATTTTGAATTGACCATTTGGTGGTTGCTTCATAAAACCGTTTGTTTTTTGCACTCGAAAAATGGAAAACCGCTTTTTGGTACGACGAAAAGGAAAACTTCCTCCTGAAATATTGTTCGCCATCCCATGATGCACATTTATGCACAATATGGATACATTATCACAAACTATGCATTCAGTCTAGCCATAACATTGGTCATTTGACCCAAAAGCCAAGAAACCTCGAACGAGATAGGTCATTTTGTGAAGGTTTTTTTGAGACATAATCAATATACCAAGTTTGATATTTTTCCTTCTAACTATGTCACATAATATGACACCACACGAAGGTTTCATGTTGTTTGGATTGTTTTTGAATTTACAATGCTTGTTTTAAACTATCGTTAAACTTTGTCGAAGGGCGGGCATGAAGATTCTTAGATCGGGGCTGAAACTCGCTAAACTTGAAGTGGATCTATGATGAAACAACACATTTTGAACCTAAAAATGATTTTTCTAAAAAATTATGAGCATCCGATCATGTACCTGTAGTTCATATCTGACCCACTTTCTACCGATTCGGCGGGAATTTGTCTTTTTCACTAGGGATAGATGGAAATGTTTGAGATCCCTCTGTTATGAAATTATCCATGTAAGGTGGTCTAGTATTTTTGAAAAATGTGACGGTAGTATTTTGAATTAGCCATTTGGTGGTTGCTTCACAAAACCGTCCTTTTTTGCACTCGAAAAATGGAAAACGGCTTTTTCGTGCGACGAAAAGGAAAACTTTCATCCTGAAACATTGTTCGCCATCCCATGATTCACATATATGCACAATATGGACATATTATCACAAACTATGTCTTAATTCTATCCATAACATTGGTTATTTGACCTAAAAGCCAAGAAATCTCGAACGAGATAGGTTATTTTGTGAAGGTTTTTTGAGACATAATTAATATACCAAGTTTGATATTTTTCTTCTAACTATGTCACATAATATGAAACCACGTGAAGGTTTCACGTTGTTTGGATCATTTTTGAATTTATAATGCCCGTTTTAAACTATATATAATATTTTATGTTTCACTTTTTTTTAATAAATGTGTAATATTTAAGTATAGATAGATAGGTCTTATTTTTCTGCATATTTTGATATATTATTTTTATTTTTCTGAATTAGAATGATTTAGTTATGATTTTTCAAAAAATAATGAGATAAAAGGAAAAAATCTGAAGGCCTACGCCGACGGCTAAGCTGTCGGCACAGACCAAACAAATTTTTTCAAACAGCTGTGCCGACAGTCAGACTGTCGACACAACCTGTCTGCCTAACGCCGTTTCTATCGTCGTGTCTAAACTGGGACTACGCCGAGGGTTGTACCTATGCCGAGGGTCACCGTCGGCACAACCCTCTGTACTACGCGGCGGCCACGCTACGCCGACGGCTACCCTCGGCAGCGTCACCTACGCCGACGGTCAGGCTGGTCAGCTGGCCAGAAAAGGTAGCTACGCCGACGGCCCCGACATTTAACCGTCGGAGTAGCCGGCCGGCCGTCGGCACCTTAGTTTTTTCATGTAGTGCACGCTATGTTTTTTTCTTGGTTCAGACAGGCAATTGACAAGGTAAACAAATTTAGACGAAAACTCAGGCTCAGACATGAACTCTGTGCCAGACAGCTAGGTGATCTGATAAGCAGATTCAGGCTAACACGCAAGTTCAGAACACACAGAAAAAATACTCGACAACAGCCTGCCATCCAGGCAGAAGCACACATGCAAACAACTAAGGCTGTCACGCAAAGAAAGATAAGGCTTAGACGACCTCACAACAGCAGAAAGGTTCAGCAGGTTTCCTAACATTGGAAACTGGTGGTCTGCAGACAGGCGCTGGGAACGCCTATGAGACCCCCACCGGGAGCTCGTCAAGCAGCGCCGCATCTGGGAGCCGCAGGTGCGACGGGGAGGAGACCCCGGCGATCTCCATCAGCCTGGCGATCCTTGACAGCGTGATGGGCTCCTTAAGGCCTTGTTTGGTTATTCCCTTCCCCGCGAGAAACAATCGGGTTTCACGCGGGGGGGGTGGGGGGTGGGGGTGGGGTGTGGGTTAGACCCACAGAGGAAAGATCCCTACCCACTAGCCTTTTTGTGTTTCGGTTACACCCGGCCGGGCTGAATTCCTGGCCCAAACCCTGCCCACCCCGTCTATTCCGCGGTGGGAAAAACAATCATCTGTTACTCGTGGAATTAATCCCGAGAGAGGCGAGGCCAACGGAGCTACGCCGAGAATTGAGCCGCGACCTCACGGCAGTCGCGAGGCGATGCCGCGATGGCACCGTCCTGTCTAGCGGCGACCCGAGGACAGGGCCCCCGACCTCGCTCTGACCCGGCAGTGACGAAGACGGCGGCAGATTTCCCAAGCAGCGGCCTCTAGACGGCAAGCTTCTGCTCCTCCCCTTCCGTCCCCACTCGTTGACATGAGCTGTAGGTATCGCTCATGGACCTGATTCCATGTAAAACTCAGGCTGTGAATGGTGCGGGTTCAAATGGATCTAACGGGCTGGATTTTAGTTTGGACCTAAGTAGGGTGGTTTGTAATGGGTGCATGCATCAATTGGGTTGGGTTGGTGCGGTGTTGCTCATTTTGCGGGTTGGTCTGGTGCAGTGCGGTGTCAAACCGCATAGGGGAAAACGGAGTCAACCTGCGGGTCGAGCCCACGCTCATGCACCAGACCACACGGCCTCCATTCCTGATTGAAAATAGTGAAAAGAGCATACACAGCCAGGCAGCCACACTCATGTCCTGCGTGCATGCAGAGTGCCAAATTCTACAGGCTTTCCCACGACTAGCGCATCTGACATCTAACGGGCTGAACCCGCGGGTTCAGTCCACATTTTCCATGCGGTGTGGTGTGGGTGTGGCCGGAAATTTCCGGTGGTGTGGTGCGGTGTGGATTAATAAAGCTTTGGTATATTTGGAATAGATCTTACGGTGTGGATTGGATTAGATGTGGGTTTTGCCCCGTTCTCAGCCTGATGTAGAACTGTGGATTCTAGAAGAACAAGTTTCGATTTGTCCAAGTAATCTATGTCAGGGGTTAACCGAACAAAACCTAGTAGCAGGGATTAGTATCCCTAGTGGAACTAATCCATCCAGGGATTTGGGTGATCACCCGATTCCTCCCGGGATCGGTTCCACCAGAGGAACTAATCCCCAACAACCGAACGAAGCCTGAAGATGTTGCTGCAGTCAAGCAGTGTGCTGTCGGTGAAGTCGCCTTCATTGTCGATGATGCCTAGCTGCGCACAGATGGAGGCTTTGCGCTCGGCGAGAAGTGCTGAAGGAGTTGCGAAGCTTCCGCAACCTCGCGCTCTGGCGCGGCCCGCGGACAGAGCTGAAGAGCTTCGTCCTAAGCTTGGATGGCCTCTGCGACGTGGTGGATTTTGTCGGTGCAGCACCCAGGACGGAAGGGGATAGCACTAGCAGGAACACCATCTTGCCTATGAAAGCTTTCTGTTCATCGATCTGTAGTTCGGCTATGCGCGCCGTTAAGGCGTTCAGAAGCTCAGGCCCCTTCAGGTTTGCATTGTTGTCTGTCGTTGTCTGCTCATCAAAGACAGGTTCAGTGAGAGGAGGTGAGGACGTAGCTCCAGGTCCAAATAGGATTTCAGCCTCGTGCCCTTCCGCGTTGCTCAGCGTGTTCTGAAAACAGCCCATAGCTGTTGACGGCCCATCTGCATACCAGCCTGCGCTGTTGATCTTGGACGCGCCTGTCATAGACCGTTGTAATCTCTTGAGATGGCCGTCATGATTAAAGTTAGGGATGTGGACATTTGCCGATAAGCAAAATTCGGTGATATGCACTTGAGAGATCTCAACCACGGGATCATCCCTGCATGACTAGTATAATCGTCGCGCACTAGCCGTCATAGGTCCCTCCTTGTTGTCAGCATATAGGGTAGGGTATCCGATAAGAAACGCGAGTCGCGAGGTGATGTTTGAAACCAAGCCCAACACTGCTAGTCGGTTCGTGAGCATGAGAAAGCAATTTTTTAGAACAACACAACCATTAAAATCCTCTCCGAGTTACTAGAAAGGAAGAAGAACGGAGGAATCAAGTTTTGTTGTTGCCATGCGGGTTCCATAACCGTTACATAGAACACAAGTCGAAGTAATAATTTTCTTTCGAAATAAGACAAAAGATTTGGCATTTTCAGTAATAAAAGAGTTTAAAGAACAATTGGCTAGGACATGTCTAGGACTTTGAGAAAAGCCTACTCTCATGGAGTTACATTGCTAATTTCTTTAGCTCCAGCTAGACACCAAGCTTTTGTCTCATTTTTAGTTCTTCCTATGACCGCATGAGCGGAAGAGAGAAGGTGCTTCGAAAAACTCAAGCGTTGTGCTCTTTTCCAAATCTTTCATGAGACTAGCGTGATCGTCGAGATCGTAGCCTTTCTCTCGTTTTCTTTTTCTAGAGCAACACTTGTCCACCATGTTTTCTAAAGAAATGGAACCAATAAGCAGGATGGAAGAACATACGACGCTAGCCGCTACGACGAGAGGTCTAGGCCCCTTTCTTTTCAGCTTCTTAAACAGTTTTTCCAGAAGCTATTCTCGACCAGCTTCTCCTAAAATCTTATCTGCCAATATCGTTTATACTTTTAAATTGATATTGAAATTACTAGTTAAGAAGTTTAAACGAATTTTGAAGATTGAGATTCTGAAAAAAAGCTAGTCGAGAATAGCTTCTGGGAGAAGCTGGCCAAAAAGCTGAAAAGAAGGGAACCATAGCCATGTTCATCACCAAAAACATATACAGGATAGTCTGGTACGATCCTGCCCGGTGCCCGGCCGCACCCATCATTTGGTCCGTTGAGGTCGTTGTGCAACTACCGCGTGATGTACAACTGCAGAAATTAGTGCGGTTGATAAGCCATTCAGGAATCTGGAGTGGACCTTGCCGTACATAATAGAAGTCAACACTGACATTGAGTGTATACTACCATAAGCTTTTTATCAGTTTACTCCCTCCGTTTCAGGGCTTAAGGCGTCCTCATTTTGCGTGTTTTTTCTTTAACCAAGAATTATTCTAAATACGTAAAGAGTTTTGGTATAAAATTAGTATCACTAGAAAGTATTTTTTAATACGAATCCAACGGTACTAATTATGTACAATATAATCAAGATTTTGTTGCTTAATTATTTTGGTTAAACTTTGCTTTGAAAAGCGTGTGCGCCTTAAGCCTTAAAACGGAGGTAGTATAATTTTAGCCGTTCAATTTAAACTGTCAGAAAGGACCAGATTTGAAACAAAGGAAATAGTTAATTATCAAGACTAGCAGAAATGCCCGTGCGTTGCACCGGATCGATAATTTTTAAAAGAGAAATAAAATAAATATCCACTTTACAGCTATAAATTTATAATTTAATATATAATATAAAAGTCGCATTGGAGCTAGAAGGATATAAAGTCTGGGCAATTATTTCCAAGCGACTCAAAAATGAAAAGAAAAGGAGACAACCCAGCTGAACTGGGTCGCTCAAGGCCCAGACTGCGTGCATTGCATCGGTAAAAACAAATACGTTTGAAAAAATTATCTGTTTTGACTCTTCTCGTGTTTGTCATCATTGTCGATGATGGTCACGGTTTTCTTCCTATTCATGATGAACATGTAATAAGCATACCCTAAGATTAGATTGCAAGCCCCTTTGGTGCAGTGACTTGTAATAATGGTGAGGGTGATTCTTAATTTTTATTTCGTAACCCTACACAATCCAACGAAGCGTCAAAATTAAATCTCTCATTTGCACTAATATTTCAATGAACTCTCTAAATTCTATCTATATTATTACTTAATTTCCTGTGACTATCCAAACCATATAACATGAGTCTATTTTGCCAAAAATGTCTCCACTATGCTAGTTTCTTGATGAACAATCGCTTTTTGTTTTAGATTTGTCAAATTCAATCAGCAAATTATTTAGATAGAAAATGCAAGTTTATCAGCTTGAAATAGCAAAGAATTTTATTTTCATTCTGTAGAAGGATCTAACAACTTTATAAAATAGTCTGTACATAATTTATCGAGTTTGACAAACGTTCAACTTCTAGTCACCATATATACTGCCTTTTTTGGATAACACATGTGAACTGTATTTCGATCAAATTAACATGTAATTTGCACCACAATTCCTCTCATTTAATTAGCTCCTTTGATCTTTCAGCTCCTTATATATTCCCAACTTGGCTTGCTGGTATCTCAAGTAATTTGCGAATGTATATAAACTGGAAAGACTCGGTCTAAAGAGGCGAGGTGGTACTATTAAACACAAAATATCTATGTCTGTGTTTAGCGTATGTAATTTTAACTGACTTTTTAAAGCCCACTCACATGGTATGGCCTATGGCCCATCATAGATAGAAATAGAAATTTCCCTAGGATATTAACCGGACATTACAGTTATGCCTAGTCAAGACGTAGTGGGCAAGGTAGGTGTAGGAAACATGGTGTTTCATGCATGACGTACAGCAAGGCCTGGCCGGGTGACTTAGGGGTGGCAAAGTGGGTAATTATCTTCGAAACTATATGGCAAAACGGTCTAAAAAAGTATTGGACAGGAAGAAACACTTCGTACTTTATTATTAGGTATAGATTGTATAAACGGAAACTTGATATCCTAGCTCAGTGCTTTGCTTACTTTAATTACAAGTGCAGGTTGCTACCTCCGGCAACATCTACCAGGCCGCCGCCCAAGAGATTCATGTTTTGTTAAATTGCAGATAGCAGATTGCTTCCAATGAATCCAGAGAGTCTAAATTTAAAAAATCATTCTACGAAGAACTCCCAAAAAAACACATATGCACATGGTTGAGTATCATAGGTAGACTATTATTTTGGCGCAAAATGATCATTATATTTCAAGAACAAATCCGATGTAGAAAAAGTTTTCATTCTATCCACTCGTTCTTGTCTTCTGTGTCAAGAATCCAAACAAGCATGTTTTCTCACCAAAATGTGCATGTACTTGTTACATGACCATATGTCTATGACTGTTTGTTTTAGAACTTTGGCAAACTTCAAAAAAAGTATTCCTAAACTAGGGTGCAAATGTTCTCGGGAGCACAAAATTCGTCCTTGATCAAGTTCCACTCTTTTTTTTCGAAATGGAGACTTAGTCCCGGTCTCTGCATCGATAGATGCATGCGACCATTTATTAAATTATTTAAGTATAGAGTTTACAAAAGATTACGTTATGGGTCACACAGGGTTGAGCTAATTTTTATTAAATAATACATTCTTTTTATTCAGTTTCACAAATAATACACGAAATCCAAAAATTGCAAATAATTGTGAAATTGAATTAAAAAATGTATTATTTAAAAAAAAATAGCCAGGGTTGAGATATGTAACAACCATCTAAAATGTAAAGTAAACATGAGGAGACACTGCATCAATATGTTATCCCGTAATCAAAACGCCAGTTACACTGTCTGTATAAGTCTCGCGCCACCGACTCGATCCGGCCGCATCCAATATTCATAGCCTCTCGCTTCTCCATAGATTGCAGGTATACGGATCTAATAAGTAGCCTGTAGGATAACCTGCATAAAAAAATGTTTTTTGCATTATTAAAAATATAGTTATTTTATATCTTCCATGTGGTCCAAAGTAGAGCACATGCGTCCTCGCGGATTTGTATTTTTTTTCTTTCTTTTTTGCACTCCCAAAAGCCAATTACCAAATAGATTTTTAATACTCTTAGGAGACGTGGCATTAAAGTAACTAGCAGAAGTGCCCATGTGTTACACCGAAAAGACTAATCTAATTCGCATGAAAAAACTTTTGTCTTGCCTTATGACACGGGTCTCGATTGAATTGAACGTTTTCTTATCTTGAACGAACCTATTCACAGAGTTGCTCCTCTCGCCTTGGACGACCAACTTGTCCGGCTCGCCGTCCACACCCTAAGCCAGGGGCGGAGCTAGAAAAATAACCCTTGGTGCACAACTTTGAATAACAAATTGATACTCACTTTGTTTAGAAATATAAGACGTTTTAGCTTTATGAATCAAATATATCTATACGTATTTTAGTGTATAGGTTCGTAAAGATTCAGAGTGAACCTATACATTAAAATAGGTCTAGATACATTTATTTTACAAAGCTAAAATCTTATATTTATAAACGGAGAAAGTATATGCAATTCAATCAAAACGACATTGTATGGGGCCATGCGATAATGTGGTGGTTTTTTCTAAACCAAAAACAACTCACTCTTATCCATTCACACTCTCAGAAAAAATCCACTCATTATCCATTCACACTCTTAGAAAAAATCCACTCATCACCGCAGCTCCTTATCCTTGTTAGCTTTTCTTTTATCTTCATTCGATTGCAGCGGAGCAGTCAGAATCACACCATGTCACGGGCTGAGCCACATGAGTGCACGAAGCCGCTGGTTCTCTAGCTCAATGACGGTGACACCTGGAATACCAGGATGGCCGCCTGCTGCCCTGCTCGGTATGGTGCACGTCCCCGTAGCCACGCGTATTATGGTCGTCGGTGAAATTTCGATAGAGAGAAATAAAACTCTAGTAATCGAGGCCGCCTCACAGGAAGTTCCGGGCGTGACGTTGGCTAGTAGCCCACGGCTCTAGGGCGAAGAGTCGACTGATTGGGCTGGTCCGCGGCGGGGACGACCAGCACTCATCCCAGCGGAGATGGTTTTGAGATGTTCTAACAGGGGAAAGATCTGGGGCTGCCTCCTAGGATAGTCGGAGTCCACATGTGCAGGGGCACTGGCTGACGGTGGAGGTCCTCTAGGCGTGGTCATAGATCGAGATGGAGGGGCGGCTTACCGGTGGTATTGGTGGGTAATTTATTTTCTGCTCAAAGGGTAAAGCCCGTTTAAAAAAAATGTAGGTACTACAAGAAACGTTCTTTTCTTTATTATTATATATAGAGAGGTATAGATATAGGCAAGTTATAAAAATGTGTTGTATTGATTCATCGTTAGAACAAAAACAACACTTTTTGTACTCCCTCCATCTATAAATAAGTGACTTGAGTTTGTCTAGATTCGAATGTTTCTACACACTAAAACATATATAGATACATGCAAATATAGTACAAACTCAAGTCACTTATTTTTGAACGGAGAAAGTATCAAGTTCGACTCATATTTAGAGCATTTGAAAATTTGTACTTTCTGTCAACAAAAAAGACCTACTTTCACCGTTTACAAGTTCCTTGATGTGATAAACGGTGCACTTGGGAAACACATATGTCTCAACTAAACTATGCATGGAGAACGCAATTGAGACACATCTCAATTGCACCCCAATTCTCAATTTTCCGTTTTTGTTTCCTCCAACTCACGCTGAATCGGAAAGCGCTGTCTCAGCAGACAAATCTGCGCACTGTTTCTGCTAAGCACCATATCGGACGGCCAGCACAAACAGTCAACAACAATGCCAAGCAAGTACTGTAGTAGCTTGCAATACCTTCCAACATGTTTCCGGTTGTACGGGCTATCCAGTGCGTACTACCCACCACGGGCATCGCTTTCAGTACCAGCAACAAAATGATCCGTGAAATCGCGGAAGCGGAACGGCTCGCTGAACACAATGGAGAACTTGATCGAGATAACATTTTATCAGTTCACTTTCCAGGGAAGTTCACAACAACCATGATCCATCGATGATCCATTCAGAAAATTAACGAAACACTAGCACCTAGCTAGCTAAATCGGCAACCAGATCGTACAGGGCAAGTTGGGGAAACATGTTGAGCCTAGAGTTGGGGAAGCAAATCTCAATCCTAGTCAACCGTTTCCTCCATCTCTAAAACTGACTGGCATGATCGCGTCGCGTGCGTACCCGCAAACGAAGGGTCAACCAGAAAAAAAGTCAAACCGAAGGGGAGAGATAGAGGGAAAAAAACACACGAGCCTATTCGATCGAGCACATCTGTAGACTGTAGGTAGGGAGTATGTAGTACTGTACACGTACGAGCCACACACGCGCACACGTGCAAATGCTACCACCAGCCGCCTGGCGCCTTCCTGCCGCCGCCGCCGCCGCCAGCGGCGGCCATGGCGGCGGCGCGCTCGAACCGCGTGGCAGCGCAGGGGATGGTGATCCCGCCGGGGTGCTGGAAGCCGAACTCCTCCTCGGCCTCGCGGAGCAGCTCCCCGAACAGCGGGTGGTTGAAGTACACCACGGGGACCACGTACCGCATCGACTCCCCGCCGGGCTCGTCCCCGCCCACGTACACCGCCACCTGCCCCTTGGGCGTCGTCGCCTCCGCGGCCTCCTCCTCCAGCAGCCGCTCGCCGCCGCCACCGCCACGCCCAGGCTTCAGGAGCCTCATCCGCCGCGCCAGCGACCGGCCCCACGTCAGCACCCGCCGCCGAGGCTCGTGCTCGTCCCGCGGCAGCACCACCAGCTGCTTCTGCGGCTTGTGGGCGCTCCCGTAGGCAGCGGGGGACTTGTCCGCGCCTCCCAGCTGCTGGCACCGCTGCAGGCGGAGGTAGCCGCCGCCGCGGCGTCGCCGGCGGTGGGAGAGCGCCCAGCGGCACAGGCCCAGCAGCCTCCGGCCCAGCCGGAAGCCTCTGTGCCGCCTCGCCATCATGCAGCAGATCTAGCGACCTAGTAGAACAGGGCCAAGGTCGAAGCCTCTCGGCGTTCCTGCGCTGTGTGTACGTCTTTCCGCGTCTTGACAAGGAGTGGTAGCGAGGCGGTCTAATGGCAAACCGAGCATGACAGTGGGTGTTGTTTTATACTCCTAGGCGCCGAGACAGGGGAGACTCTGCAGCTGGCGTGCGGGCGTCACTGTGAGTACGCCCTTGTGATTCATGACTCATGAGTCATTTGAGCTATTTTGTGCGTGACTTTTAGCTTTGTTTTTGGCCATGGCGTCGCCCAAAATGTAAGTATTCAAAGCTATAGAAAAAGCCATGCAAAATAAATAAAATAAAGAAAGAAATGAAAAGGAATCGCTTGATGTGGCGAGCTTCGGAGCTTTGGTCGGTTCCCCGGTGGTTGAAGCTTTATCTCGACCGAACCGGCCGTTGAGTTTCTGTCAGCGATATGCCATATACGATACCGTGTATGCACAAGAACATGGTGTAGTCTATTCTAAAAAAAGGGACAACATGTGTAGTCGACGTACTCACAGCATACGTGTTCAAAGAAACTGTAGTACTTGCTGGCAAAAAAGAAAAAACTATAGTACTCTCTCCGTTTCAAAATAGCATGCATATAGTTTTTGGAGAAAGTTGAATTTTCTAAAGTTTGACCAACTATATTATGAACATTTATAATCTCAAATTAATATTGTTAAAATCATCATGAAATATATTTTTATATTATGTATATGTTTTGACAAATAAAATATAATAATATTACGGAGATACCAATTATAATATTACTATTGTATATATTCATATTATTTTCAATATAGTTTATATAATTTGAAGAGTTTAACTTTCTTGTGCAAGTAATGATTTGTAGGAACGAGCGACACACGAGCCGAAAAGACTCCCCCCTTCTCCCCTGGGCGAGGTGACCGGGGGCCCAAATCTCCGACGCCACAACTCCGTCCACCTCCCGCCACCGTCGGTGGGTGCCGCCGGGTCCTTGCCTGCACGGTGCGGGCGGCGGTCCTGTCCTCTTACTGTGCGCAAGCGCTCCTGATCAGGCGTGAGCAGCTGACAGAGGAGCAATTCGACCTACAACGGTCAGGTGTGGGATTCTCATGTGGTGCCCCCGGCTGGTCCTTCAACGCGGAGGCGCGGTTGTTGGCTGCGGAGCGACCATGGCGCGTGGCAGGAGGCGCCCGCTCGGCCTAGATCTGGGCCTTTTGGGCCCCATGTAGGTCGTGGTGGGTCGGCCGTTCTACGCGCGTTGACGCTCTAGAGGTGGAGGTAGGGAGTAAGTGGATGCAGGGCAGCGGAGGCCCGATTGGCCCCATAGGAGCCTGGTGTGTCCCTACTGCGGCGTCCGATCGGTTACCACTGGGCGGTGAAGGCAGCTCGCCGGTTCCCTCCCGCGCGATCTGTGGTGCTGTCGTCCCTGATTCTTGATGTGCTTCCCTGTTCTGTCCTCTAGGCCTTGTGGTGGTGACCATAGTGGTACAATGAGGGTGGTGTCAAGACCATGGTGGCGTATGCTGGTGGGTGGCAAGCTAGGTGTAAGTCTACGGGTCATCCGATGTAGTGGTTTTTTGGTGGTTTGGGAAAATCCCTGTCTGTGTGCCCGACACCGCCGTGGTGACACCTGCGTGTGTCGTATTCCATTCAAAAGGGCGCCGGGACTACCCTTTTGTAGGGGTTCATAGCATGGAAAACAAAAAATTCTACCGCATGCACACAAACAAGCCAAGATCTATCTACTGGATTGTAGCAACGAGTCGATTAGAGTACTCACCCTCGAAGATTCCAAAGCAGTTAACGAGAGAAGATTCTCGTGGGTGATGCAGTCGTACACTTGCCAATCTCAAGATCGCGTAGACGATCCTTCCGGCGCTGCATTCCGGCAGCGCTTCCGCAGTCGGTCACACGTTCGATACTCGATGAAGACCTTCCTCTCCCTTGTTCCAGCAGGCAGCGGAGGTTGTAGTTCTCCCCTCACGATTCTGGCAGCACGACAGCGTGGTGTCGAAAGTAGAGGGAAGATCCCGCAGGGCTTCGCCTAAGTCGGTGCGAGTTATGGTGGATCTAGGGTTTCCAGCGATCTAGGTTTAGAAGGCCGGAGAGGAGGAGGAGGAGGAGGCGGCTAGAGCGAAGGTGATGGGCCGGCGGCAAGCAGCGGCGCGGCTTGGACGTAGGGAGGGCTGGTTGTAGTGCTTTGGGGCAGCCCCTCCCCTCTATTTATGAGAGGGAGAGCAGCTTGGGAGAGGGGAGTTTGAATCCTTCCCCAAACCCAAGTTGGAGAGAAGGAAGGACTCTTTCCTTCTTCCACTAGGAAACTTGTTCCACTTTGACTTTTCAAACCTCCCTTTTGACTTTCAATTTAGAGCTTTATTTCTCTCTTGCAAATGCCCAACCAAGTAACCTAGGACATGATCCAATCATTCCACTTAACCATGACACATTCATGAACCATTCCCCTTCCGGTCCGGTGAACCTTCTAGACCCTTCTAGAACCTCTTCGATGAAAACATCAAATTTATTCCCGAACTCCGGAATCGGACTTTACTTATATGAATCTTATTCTTCGGACCATTCCGGATCTCCTCGTGATATCCCGGATCCCATCTGAGACTCCGAACAACATTCGATCTCCCTACTTACATTCCATATCTACTAAACAACATCGAATCCTTAAGTGTGTCTCTCTACGGTTCGTGAATTATACGGACATGACCGAGACACTTCTCTGATCAATAACCAATAGAGGAATCTAGAAATTCATATGTCTCCCATATATTTCAATGATTACTTTGCGATCGAATGAACCACTTACATACGGTACCAATTTCCCTTTGTATCGCGATAGTTTACTTATCCGAGGTTTGATCGTCGGTATCTCTGCATACCTAGTTCAACCTCGTTACCGATAAGTACTCTTTTATCGTTCCCGTGATATGTGATCCCTTGTGAGCCAGTCACATGCCTGCAAGCTAATTGGATGACATTCCACCGAGAGGGCCCAGAGTATATATATCTGTCATATGGATGGACAAATCCCACTCTTGTTCCATGTGCCTCAACACATACTTTCCGAACACTCAATGCCACCTTTATAGCCACCCAGTTACGGTGTGGTGTTTGATGTCATCAAAGCATCCTTTCGGTGATGGTGATTAGCATGATCTCATGGTCGAAGGAATTAGATTACTATGTATCAGAAATCTTATAGCAAATGAACTATTGAAATGACTTGATCTTAATGCTACGCTTATCTATAGGAGTATGTCCATTATACCATTCTCCTAATGATATGATCTTGTTGTTAATAACGTCTCAATGTTTATGATCGGGAAACCACGATCATCTATTAACCAAACAAGCTAGTATTACAGAGGCTTTACCAGGGACTCTAATTTAGTTTACAAATCACACAACTATTAATGTTTTTGGTTAATACTATTATAGCATGAATGCAAACATTTATCATAAACATAAAGATATAATAATAACCACTTTTATTATTGCCTCTGTAGGGGTTCGTAGCATGGAAAACAAAAATTTTCTATCGCATACAAACAACCAAGCCAAGATCTATCTACTAGATTGTAGCAACGAGTCGATGGTATAACTTACCCTCGAAGATTCCAAAGCGTTTAACGAGAGCAGATTCTCGTGGGTGATGTAGTCGTACACTTCCGATCTCAAGATCGCGTAGACGATCCTTCCGGCGCCACGTTCCGGCAGCGCTCCCGCAGTCGGTCACACGTTCGGTACTCGACGAAGACCTTCCTCTCCCTTGTTCCAGCAGGCAGCGGAGGTTGTAGCACTCTCCTCGCGATTCCGGCAGCACAACGGCGTGGTACCGGAAGTAGAGGGGAAATCCCGCAGGGCTTCGCCTTAAGCCGGTGCGAGTATGGTGGAGCTTATGAGAGAGGTTATTAGTGGTCTAGTAATTAGACACACCAATTAGAAGGCTCTAAACCAATTAGAAGGCTCTAAACCGCTGGCTAAAGCAATTAGAAGCTCTAAACCAAAACGGCTCTAAACCGGAGATTAGAGGTAGAAAGTTGTGTGTCTAGAGGAGGAGGCCTGCCCCTCCTTATATAGATGGGAGGGGGCTGGCGCGCCAGGGGAGGGAGTCCCTCCCCAAGTCGGCTTGGTGGTGCGCCGGCCAAGGGAGGAACCCTCCCCCAATTCGGCCTCCACCAATCCTCCTTCTCCTCTTTTCGAAAACTGGCAGTTTGACTTTTCAAACTAGCCGTTTGACTTTTCAAACTAGGATTTGAATTAACCCTTTATTTCGGACAGCGATGACACTTAGTACACGATGCAATCATACCAACTTTGATATAACACATTCATGTACCCTCCCCCCCGGAGTGCCGGACAATCCGGAACCTTCTAGAACATTCCCGATGAAAACACCGGAATCATTCCCGAACTCCGAAACGGGACTTTCCTTATATGAATCTTATTCTCCGGACCATTCCGGATCACCTCGTGATATCCCGGATCCCATCCGAGACTCCGAACAACATTCGGTCTCTTTCTCATAATACCATAACTACTCAAACAACGTCGAATCCTTAAGTGTGTCTCCCTACGGTTCGTGAATTATGCGGACATGATCGAGACACTTCTCCGAACAATAACCAATAGAGGAATCTGGAAATTCATATGGCTCCCACATATTTCTACGATTACTTTGCGATCGAATGAACCACTTACATACGATACCAATTTCCCTTTGTCTCACGATATGTTACTTATCCGAGGTTATGATCGTCGGTATCTCTGCATACCTAGTTCAACCTCGTTACCGATAAGTACTCTTTTCTCGTTCCCGTGATATGTGATCCCTTGTGAGCCAGTCACATGCTTGCAAGCTAATTGGATGACATTCCACCGAGAGGGCCCAGAGTATATCTATCCGTCATATGGATGGACAAATCCCACTCTTGATCCATGTGTCTCAACCAATACTTTCCGAACACTCAATGCCACCTTTATAGCCACCCAGTTACGGTGTGGTGTTTGATGACATCAAAGCATCCATCCGGTAAAGGTGATATGCATGATCTCATGGTCGAAGGAATTAGGTTACTATGTATCAGAAAGCATATAGCAATTGAACTATTGAAATGACTTGATCTTTATGCTACGCTTATCTATAGGAGTATGTCCATCACATCATTCTCCTAATGATATGATCCTGTTGTTAATAACATCTCTATGTTCATGATCAGGAAACCATGATCATATATTAACCAACAAGCTAGTTTAACAAGAGGCTTTACTAGGGACTCTTATTTTAGTTTATAAATCACACAAGTATTAATGTTTCCGGTTAATACAATTATAGCATGGTATGTAAACATTTATCATAAGTGTGAAGATATGATAATAACCACTTTATTATTGCCTCTTGGGCATATCTCCAACAGTCTCCCACTTGCACTAGAGTCAATAATCTAGTTTCAAACCTTTGTGTATTCAACACCTATGGCTTTCCGGTGTTGTAAGTACACGTTTGCTAGTGGTCAACTGATCTCCGGATCTGACACTTCCAGGTCCGTGTGTAATTGCATGTATTTGCGTCTCTACGCATCACTCATTCTCTAATGATATGGCTTTGTATAAATTTGGTCTTTCGGTGTGACCTTTAGTTCTTTAGGGTTAAAACATGTTGATAATATTGTCGTACAATACATCTTCATAGTATTATCCCGCTATGAACTACACCTAGTTTGATAACAAACTACTTGACCCAAATGCCCTCTTTTGCTGCTATAATAGCAGTCATATACTTAGCCTTTTGTTGTAGTATCTGTCACAATGTCTTAACTTTGGAACTCATCCAAATCCATTATGGAACTCATTTTCCATTATATTGTGCCACCCTTAGTTTAGACTGAGATAAACTTAATTTGTACTTTGTGACAAAACTAGTATCAATGTAGTACTTTTACAATGAACTAACCATCTATTTGTCACTTCTACAAACAATATATTCTTAGTTCTTCCAAAAGATCATAAGAATATCCTTACTATTGTCCAATGATCATCTTATGAATCATTCTGGTATATGCTCATAACATTTAGAGCATAGGACATATCTGGATTTGTACACATCACATCATGATTGATATAAATACTCTTTGTGATCAAGTATCAATCTATACTTGAATTTTGTTTCACTTGCCAAATGTCAATACACTTGAATATATCATCAATATTGAACTCATTCAATCCTTTCTGTGCGACAAGAACCTCTCTTGTAGTTTCTATATTGAACTCATTCAATATCTTGTCTATGTACTTCTGGCACAACCATATTAGCGTCTATTGATGCCAAATATTTGGGTTTTGCCTAAGTCTTTCATCGAGATGAAATTTTTAATATGTGTTAATAAAAATACATCTTTTCTAATCAACAATATGTCCTCCACATGATGTATTAGAAATATGTCTTAGCGCTCCCACTTAATTTCTTGCAAATTCAAGCATCTTCATTGTCTCTGATGAAATTAAACTCTTTTAATCAGTTTCATCATAGTGAAGATTCCAACTCCGCTATGCTTACTTCAACCATTGAAGTTTGCATATGCTATTAGCATCCTTTGAATTAACAAAACCCTATGGACCGTGTTATGCACATGTCCTAGGTAACGATTCTATTAGAAGAACTTGTTTTGTTTATTCAACTACCATATAACAAATTATATGTAGTGGTTGCTACATTAATCCGTCTAGACTAAATATCACTATGAAAGATCAAATCTTATCATAGTCAACTTTTGAACATTTTGTGAACTCTTTCCCAACATGTCGACTATTTCATAGATGTAAAACATCCATGTCTATTTCTTTATAGATCCAGACACAACTGTAAGGTCTTACACCTTTCTCGAGGGTCCTTCAAGTTCAAAACTTGATTTCTCGTGTATGGAACTATCACGGATTTTATGGCTTCAAGCCATTTGACGGAGTCAGGGCCCATCATCGCTTCTTTGCATGTAGTCGGTTCATTATTCTCAAATAATGATTCAACCCTCAAATCTTGGTATTTGATTGTTTACCCGACCTACTTGTTTCAATAGGAACTTAGATCTCCGTGATCACAACCTTTGAGGCACGTGAGCCATGAGCATTGTTGCTGCCTCCGGAACACTTTTCGGCGTTGCGCAACTCTGATCATATAGCTAAGGTTCTTTCAACCTTATCAAAGCTCTATTGTCCTCCCACTTAACTTTTCACGAAAAATTCCTTCTTAAAGAAACTTGACGTTCTAAGCGACAAACACTTTTGTCTCCGGTGTTATGGAGAAATACTTAACAAAGACAGATTCATCCGACTTTGGTTGCAAACATCTTTCTTATGTATAGCATACCAATGTTTAAGAAAGGACTACTTGGGTTTTATCCCAAACCATAACATATGGTGTCATTTCAACGGATTATGATGGAGCTCTTTTCAGTGGAAAAACGGTAATCTCTAAAGCTTTTAATCTTTAAAATACAATGGCAGTTTTATGAATTACACCTTCGATCTTACCATGTCAAACAAGGTTTAATTACATATCTCGAACGCTCCATACTCTTATGGTGTTTCGGGAAAATGAAAATCCACGGAACGATTCCATAAATCTTAGGTATTATGCTAAACTTTGTAACTCAAATATCTTCCTTTATGATCTTTATCATAAACTGTTTATATTCTTGTTACAATGATTTTGCACTTCATCCTGAAAGTCTTTGAACTTTTCAAATGTTTCATACTTCATCCTTATTAAGTAAATATTCATATATTCACTCAAATTCTCGGAGAAAGCATATGAAGTTGAAATCCATCGCTCTTGACTACACATAATGGACTTCGTACAACAATATGTACAAATTCCAATAAGCTAGTCTTTCGTTCCCTTTTGTCCTATGAACGAAGTTTCAATTATCTCTAGGAAAGTTTCACAAGCGTCATTTGATCAAAATCAAAAGACTCCAAAATTCCATCCACATGGAGTTTCTTCATGTTTTCTTTCCAATATAATTTAAACAGCGATGTCACTTCCTAAGTGATCTTTCAATCAATTTGTCTTTCGACATTTTTAGCACTAGTTTTATGGATGTGATCTTTCCAACGAGATTTTTGAATCATCCATCTTTTATGGATTACGGCAATTATTTGAACAACCTTTTTGTTCTCATAACACCTGATAAAACAAATCTTGAAGGCAAGCTTTGATGTTTAACGAGCAACATAATAACCCTTTATTTGTTCTCGATGAACATCATCACATATTCTTTTGCTATTTACTTAGGCCATTGTAGTTCATGAATTGTGTTGTTTCGTATGACGATTCACACCAACAAATTCAGTATCAAATACTTAAGAACCACATTGTTTAATAAGCAAAGAATATAGCCATAACATGTATATCATCTATATACTTAAATTGAACAATTCTAGTCTTTTCTTTTCTGCCATATATTTATGAGATTTTCTTTCAATATTTCCTTTTCTGTTTGAAAGAATCTATCTACATCAATAGTGGAGTCATACATATGACACATAGTCCAAAGCGTGTACAGTTAAATACCAATGTCTTTGGATTTGCACTTTGAAGTAGATTACCATCATCAAATGTTTGGTGTTCTTTCAAATTCCTTTCTTTAGTAATCTCTTGGTGTAGTAAACATTTTACCTACATCAAATATTCACCCTTATCATGGAATCGTCCATGATCAAGCTACTTTTAGCTTATAATGATGAATTATGAGTATAATGTTGCTATCCAAAAACCTTTTGGAGGATTAGGACAACAAGTGTCTCCAAACTTTTGCAAATTCTCATCAAAATATGAGAACATGAACTTTGCCATATTATACTCTATCATGTTGTAACCAAAACTTCGTTTCGGATATCACAATATCTTCCACACATCATGGTTTCTGAAACAACTCTTTCAGATCCAAGATAACCTTGATATTAAGACAATCCTTTGAATATCAAGAATCATGGAGACAAACATGATACTTATATACTAACATTGGAATTGTTACTCTTGTTTTAATACCAATTATTAAACTTCATGGAGTAACCGGAACTTACTGAAAGTTTGCAATAGGACTTTTAAACTTTAGATTAACACTTCAAAAACAATACGATACCAGTTCGTAAAGTAACTAACCAGAATTCTATAGTTCTAACATCTCAATTATAACTAAGCGCAAGGTGGTAAACGGATGCCAATGACTACAACAACTATGCAAATTCACTTTGATTTAGTTTATGATAAATTGAGTTCTAATTAATAATTAAATTAATCTAGGTGAACTCCCACTCAAAACAATATCCCTCACATTGTTTTAGTGATCACACGAACCAAATCCACCACATCAAAACCGATCATCACGAGAGTTGACATAGCTTCAATGGCGAACAATCAACATGTTCATCATATCTCCTATATGACTCATGCTTTACCTTTCGGTGATCCGTGTTCCGAGACCATGTCTGTACATGCTAGGCTCGTCAAGATCAACCTTAGCTTCTGCATGAGCAAATCTGGCTTGCTCACGTTGTATACACTTGCAGAATCTAACACACCCGATCATCACGTGATGCTTCGAAACAACAAGCTTTAGCAACGGTGCTAACTAAGGGTGAACACTTTATGACTTGAAATTCATGTGCATGAGGGATCATCTTATAATGCTACCGTCGTCTACTAAGCAATACAAGATGCATAAAGGATTAACATCACATGCAATTCATAATATGTGATATGATATGGCCTTTCTTCTTGTGCTTCCGATCTCCATCTTCAAGCACGAACATGATCTCCATCATCACCGGCATTGCATCAAGGTCAATGACACTGCTCCATGGTTGTCGTCCACCGGCTTCAACTATTACAACTACTTTGAATAGACACGCGGGTCTTAACATAAATTAAAGACAACCATATGGCTCCTGCCGGTTGCCAACTTACAATAAGGAACATTGCATACATCAAATATAATCACAATCATGGCCATATCACATCACTGCACACCCCTGCAAAACAAAGTTAGACGCCTCTACTTTCTTTGCATGTTTTACGTGGTTTGGGGCTTTCTATAAGTGTCGTTCTAACTTACGAACATGAACCACAACGTTGACACAAGTATTGTTAATCACCTGTTGTGAATTGGATCTATACTATGCTAGGAGAAACAGGCACCCGCAAAGCCACTTATGCAATACAAGTTGCATGTCAAGCGTGGAGCAAGTCTCATGAACGATGTCATGTAAGGTTAGCCCGGGCTGCTTCATCCCAACATACCGCAAGATGCAAAGTACACAAGAAGCAATCAACAATAAAAGCATCAACGCCCACAATGACCATTGTGTTCTACTCGTGCAACAGATCTACATATAGACACGGCTCTGATACCACTGTAGGGGTTCGTAGCATGGAAAACAAAAAATTTCTATCGCATACAAACAACCAAGCCAAGATCTATCTACTAGATTGTAGCAACGAGTCGATGGTATAACTTACCCTCGAAGATTCCAAAGCGTTTAACGAGAGCAGATTCTCGTGGGTGATGTAGTCGTACACTTCCGATCTCAAGATCGCGTAGACGATCCTTCCGGCGCCACGTTCCGGCAGCGCTCCCGCAGTCGGTCACACGTTCGGTACTCGACGAAGACCTTCCTCTCCCTTGTTCCAGCAGGCAGCGGAGGTTGTAGCACTCTCCTCGCGATTCCGGCAGCACAACGGCGTGGTACCGGAAGTAGAGGGGAAATCCCGCAGGGCTTCGCCTTAAGCCGGTGCGAGTATGGTGGAGCTTATGAGAGAGGTTATTAGTGGTCTAGTAATTATACACACCAATTAGAAGGCTCTAAACCAATTAGAAGGCTCTAAACCGCTGGCTAAAGCAATTAGAAGCTCTAAACCAAAACGGCTCTAAACCGGAGATTAGAGGTAGAAAGTTGTGTGTCTAGAGGAGGAGGCCTGCCCCTCCTTATATAGATGGGAGGGGGCTGGCGCGCCAGGGGAGGGAGTCCCTCCCCAAGTCGGCTTGGTGGTGCGCCGGCCAAGGGAGGAACCCTCCCCCAATTCGGCCTCCACCAATCCTCCTTCTCCTCTTTCCGAAAACTGGCAGTTTGACTTTTCAAACTAGCCGTTTGACTTTTCAAACTAGGATTTGAATTAACCCTTTATTTCGGAAAGCGATGACACTTAGTACACGATGCAATCATACCAACTTTGATATAACACATTCATGTACCCTTCCCCCCGGAGTGCCGGACAATCCGGAACCTTCTAGAACATTCCCGATGAAAACACCGGAATCATTCCCGAACTCCGAAACGGGACTTTCCTTATATGAATCTTATTCTCCGGACCATTCCGGATCACCTCGTGATATCCCGGATCCCATCCTAGACTCCGAACAACATTCGGTCTCTTTCTCATAATACCATAACTACTCAAACAACGTCGAATCCTTAAGTGTGTCTCCCTACGGTTCGTGAATTATGCGGACATGATCGAGACACTTCTCCGAACAATAACCAATAGAGGAATCTGGAAATTCATATGGCTCCCACATATTTCTACGATTACTTTGCGATCGAATGAACCACTTACATACGATACCAATTTCCCTTTGTCTCACGATATGTTACTTATCCGAGGTTATGATCGTCGGTATCTCTGCATACCTAGTTCAACCTCGTTACCGATAAGTACTCTTTTCTCGTTCCCGTGATATGTGATCCCTTGTGAGCCAGTCACATGCTTGCAAGCTAATTGGATGACATTCCACCGAGAGGGCCCAGAGTATATCTATCCGTCATATGGATGGACAAATCCCACTCTTGATCCATGTGTCTCAACCAATACTTTCCGAACACTCAATGCCACCTTTATAGCCACCCAGTTACGGTGTGGTGTTTGATGACATCAAAGCATCCATCCGGTAAAGGTAATATGCATGATCTCATGGTCGAAGGAATTAGGTTACTATGTATCAGAAAGCATATAGCAATTGAACTATTGAAATGACTTGATCTTTATGCTACGCTTATCTATAGGAGTATGTCCATCACATCATTCTCCTAATGATATGATCCTGTTGTTAATAACATCTCTATGTTCATGATCAGGAAACCATGATCATATATTAACCAACAAGCTAGTTTAACAAGAGGCTTTACTAGGGACTCTTATTTTAGTTTATAAATCACACAAGTATTAATGTTTCCGGTTAATACAATTATAGCATGGTATGTAAACATTTATCATAAGTGTGAAGATATGATAATAACCACTTTATTATTGCCTCTTGGGCATATCTCCAACAGCCTCTAGGGCATATCTCCAACAGTCTCCCACTTGCACTAGAGTCAACTAATCTAGATTACATGGTAATATACAAAACATCCATGGCGGTTTGGTGTTGGTCATGTTTTTCCCTCGGGAGAGGTTTAGTCAACGGATCTGCCACATTCAGATCTGTGTGTACTTTTCAAATCTTTATGTCACCATCTTGGACATGCTCTCGAATAGCGTGAAAACGTAGCTTGATATGCTTCAGCTTCTTGTGTGACCTTGGTTCTTGCGTATTGGCTATGGCTCCCATGTTATCGCAGTAGATAGACATTGGGTCCAACGCACTTGGAACCACACCGAGCTCTATAATGAACTCCTTCATCCATATTGCCTCTTGTGAAGCCTTAGAAGCAGCTATGTATTCCGATTTAGTTCAAGATCTCTCCACAATGCTTTGCTTTGCACTCCTCCAGCTAACTGCTGCACCATTCAAAATAAATACGTATCCAGATTGAGATTTAGAATCATCCGGATCGGTGTTCCAACTAGCATCGGTGTAACCATTAACAACGAGTTGTTCATCACCTCCATAAGAAAGAACCATATCCTTAGTTCTTCTCAAGTACTTAAGGATGTTTTTGACCGCTGTCCAATGATCCACTTCTGGATCACTTTGATATCTGCTAGTCAAACTAACAACATATGCAATGTCGGGTCTAGTACATAGAATGGCATACATACGAGATCCTATGGCTGAGGCATAGGGAGTCTTAGTCATCTTTTCTCGATCTTCTTCCGTTGCAGAACTTTGAGTTTTACTCAAGATCGTATTGGGCAACATGGGCAAGAACCCTTTATTGCTATCTTCCATTCCAAACCTCTTTAGAACTTTGTCCAAATATGTACTCTATGACAATGATATTAGGCGTCTCGATCTATCTCTATAAATCTTTATACCTAATATGTAAGCTGCTTCGCCAAGATCTTTCATTGAAAAACTATTATTCAAATAATCCTTGACACTATTAAGAAGGTCTACATCATTTCCAATCAACAATATGTCATCTACATATAGTATTAGGAATGCTACAGAGCTCCCACTCACTTTCTTGTAAATACAAGTTTCACCATAAGTTTGTATAAAACCAAAGCTTTTGATTACCTTATCAAAACATTGATTCCAACTCTGGGATGCTTGCTTCAATCCATAAATGGACCGTTGAAGTTTGCATATCTTGTTAGCATCATTAGAATCGATAAAACCTTTGGGTTGTACCATATACAACTCTTCATCAATGTCTCCATTGAGGAACTCCAATTTGACATCCATCTGCCATATCTCATAATCATAATATGCAGCTATTGCTAACAAAATCCTCACAGACTTCAGCTTCGCTACCGGCGAGAAAGTCTCATCGTAGTCAACTCCTTGAATTTGTCGAAACCATTTTGCGACAAGTCGAGCTTTATAGATAGTAACATTACCATCAGCATCTGTTTTCTTCTTGAAAATCCATTTGTTCTCGACAGCCTTCCGGCCATCCGGTAAGTCCACCAAAGTCCATACTTGGTTTTCATACATGGATCCAATCTCGGATTTCATGGCTTCTTGCCATTTATTGGAATCTGGGATCATCATCGCTTCCTCATATGTTGCAGGGTCATCGGTGTTGTCCACCAACATGACACTCATAACGGGATCATACCAATCAGGAGTGGTACGAGTTCTCATTGACCAGCGAGGTTCCATAGTAACTTCAACCGAAGTTTCATGATCAACATCATTAGCTTTCTCTCTTATTGGTGTAGGCGCCACAGGAACTACTTCCGGTGCCGCGCTACTCTCAATTTCGAGAGAAGGTTCAACAACCTCGTCGAGTTCTACTTTCCTTCCAGTCACTTCTTTCGAGAGAAACTCCTTCTCTAGAAAGGATCCATTCTTGGCAACAAATATTTTGCCCTCGGATCTATGATAGAAGGTATACCCAATAGTTTCCTTTGGGTATCCTATGAAGACGCATTTTTCCGCTTTGGGTTCAAGCTTGTCGGGCTGTAACTTCTTTACATAAGCTTCGCAACCCCAAACTTTAAGGAACGGCAATTTAGATTTCTTCCCAAACCATAATTCATACGGTGTCATTTCAATGGATTTAGATGGTGCCCTATTTAAAGTGAATGCAGCTATTTCTAATGCATAACCCCAAAACGTTAGCAGTAAATCTGTAAGTGACATCATAGAAAGAACCATATCTATGAGAGTTTGATTACGACGTTCGGACACACCATTACATTATGGTGTTCCCGGCGGTGTCAATTGTGTAAGTATTCTGCATATATTCAAATGCTCGCCAAACTCGTAACTTAGATATTCACCTCCACGATTAGATCGTAGAAATTTAATCTTCTTGTTACGTTGATTCTCTACCTCACTTTGAAATTCCTTAAACTTCTCGAAAGTTTCGGACTTATGTTCATGAAATAGATATACTCTACTCAAGTCATCCGTGAAGGTAAGAACATAACAATAACCACCGCAAGATGATACACTCATTGGACCACACACATCAGTATGTATGATTTCCAATAAGTTCGTAGCTCGCTCCATCATACCAGAAAATAGAGTCTTGGTCATTTTACCCATCAGACATGCTTCGCATCTTTCAAGTGATTCTAAATCAAGTGATTCAAGAAGTCCATCGGAATGGAGTTTCTTCATACGCTTCACTCCAATGTGACCAAGACGACACATCGGTATGTATATATTCAATCAAATTTTCGGACACAACATATGAAGTTGAAATCCATCGCTCTTGACTACACATAATGGACTTCATACAACAATATGTACAAGTTCCAATAAGCTAGTCATTCGTTCCCTTTTGGCCTATGGACGAAGTTTTAATTATCTCTAGGAAAGTTTCACAAGCGCCATTTGATCAAAAATCAAAAAGACTCCAAAATTCCATCCACATGGAGTTTCTTCATGTTTTCTTTCCAATATAATTTAAACGACGATGTCACTTCCTAAGTGATCTTTTAATCAATTTGTCTTTCGATATTTTTAGCACTAGTTTTATGAATGTGATTTCTCCAACGAGATTTGTATATCATCCATCTTTTATGGATTACGACAGTTATTTGAACAACCCTTTTGTTCTCATAATACCTAATAAAACAAATCTTGAAGGCAAGCTTTGATGTTTCACGAGCAACACAATAACCCTTTATTTGTTCTCGATGAACATCATCACATATTCTTTTGCTAGTTACTTAGGCCATTGTAGTTCATGAATTCTGTTGTTTTGTATGACGATTCTTACCAACAAATTCAGTATCCAATACTAAAGAACCTTATTTAACAAGCAAAGAATATAGCCATAACACGTATATCCTTTATATACCTAAACTGAACAATTCTAGTCTTTTCTTTTCTGCCATATATTTATGAGATTATCTTTCAGTATTTCTTTTTCTGTTTGAAAGAATCTATCAACATCAATAGTGGAGTCATACACATGACACATAGTCCAAAGCATGTATAGTTAAATACCAATGTCTTTGGACTTGTACTTTGAAGTAGATTACCATCATCAAATGTTTGGTGTTCTTTCAAATTCCTTTCTTTAGTAATTTCTTGGTGTAGTAAACATTTTACCTACATCAAATGTTCACCCTTCTCATGGAATTATTCATGATCAAACTACTTTAGCTTATAACGGTGAATCGCGAGTATAATGTTGCTCTCCAAAACCTTTTGGAGAATTAAGACGACCAGCGTCTCCAACCTTTTGCAAATTCTCATCAAATATGAGAACATGACTTTTTCTATATTATACTCTATCATGTTACAACCAAAACTTCGTTTCAGATATCACAATATCTTCCACACATCATGGTTTCTGAAACAACTCTTTCAGCTCCTAGATTACCTTGATATTGAAACTATATTTCGAATATCAAGAATCATGGAGACAAACATGATACTTATACACTAACACTGGAATTGTCACTCTTGATTTAATACCAATTATTAAACTTCATGGAGTAACCAGAACTTACTGAAAGTTTGCAATAGGACTTTTAAACTTTAGATTAACACTTCAAAACAATACGATACTAGTTCAAAAAGTAACTAACCAGAATTCTATAGTTCTATCATCTAAATTATAACTAAGCGCAAGGTGGTAAACGGATGCCAAGGACTACAACAATTATGCAAATTCACTTTGATTTAATTTATGATAAATAGTGTTCAACTTTTAATCATATTGCCGTTGAACTCCCACTCAAAACAATATCCCTCACATTGTTTTAGTGATCACACGAACCAAATCCACCACATCAAAACCGATCATCACGAGAGTTGATGTATATTCAATGGCGAACAATCAACATGTTCATCATATCTACTATATGACTCATGCTTTACCTTTCGGTGATCCGTGTTCCGAGACCATGTCTGTACATGCTAGGCTCGTCAAGATCAAACCTTAGCTTCCGCATGAGAAAATCTGGCTTGCTCACGTTGTATACACTCGCATAATCTAGCACACCCGATCATCACGTGGTGCTTGAAAACAACGAGCTTTAGCAACGGTGCTTACTAAGGATGAACACTTTAAAACTTGAAATTGTGTGCTTGATGGATCATCTTATAATGCTACCGTCGTTAATTAAGCAATACAAGATGCATAAAGGATTAACATCACATGCAATTCATAATATGTGATATGATATGGCCTTTCTTCTTGTGCTTCCGATCTCCATCTTTAAGCACGAACATGATCTCCATCATCACCAACATGGCGTCAAGGTCAATGGCGCCGCTTCATGGTTGTCATCCACCAACATCAACTATTACAACTACTTTGAATAATAAACACGCGTGTCTTAACGGAATTTAAAAGACAACCATATGGCTCCTGCCGGTTGCCAACTTACAATAAAGAACAATGCATACATCATATATAATCACAATCATGGCCATATCACATCACAGCACACCCCTGCAAAATAAAGTTAGACGCCTCTAATTTTCTTTGCACGTTTTACGTGGTTTGGGGCTTTCAATAAGTGTCGTTCTAACTTACGAACAAGAACCACAACGTTGATGCTTGAACTATCAAGTGCCCTTTGTAAATTGAATCTTTACTATAATGGGAGAGACAGACACCCGCAAAGCCACTTATGCAATACAAGTTGCATGTTGAGCATGGAGCAAGTCTCATGAACGATGTCATGTAAGGTTAGCCCAGGCCGATTCATCCCACCATATCACAAGATGTAAAGTACACAAGAAGCAATTGATAATAAAAGCACCAGCGCCCACAATGACCATTGTGTTCTAATCGTGCAACAGATCTACATATAGACACGGCTCTGATACCACTGCAGGGTTTCGTAGCATGGAAAACAAAAAAATTATATCGCATGAACACACACAAGCCAAGATCTATCTACTAGATTGCAGCAACGAGTCGATAGAGTACTAACCCTGAAGATCCAAAGCGGTTAACGAGAGCATATTCTCGTGGATGATGTAGTCGTACACTTCTGATCTCAAGATCGTGTAGACGATCCTTCCAGCGCTGCGTTTCCGGCAGTGCTTCCGCAGTCGGTCACACGTTTGGTACTCGATGAATACCTTCCTCTCCCTTCTTCCAGCATGCAGCGGAGGTTGTAGCACTCTCCTCGTGATTCCGGCAGCACGGCGGCGTGGTGTCGGAAGTAGAGGGGAGATCTCGCAGGGCTTCGCCTTAAGCCGGAGTGAGTATGGTGGAGTATGAGAGAGAGCCTTGGTGATCTAGGGTTTAGAGGCACCAAGGGGTGGGCTTGGACGGCGGATAGGGAAAGCTAGGGTTTTCCCCAAGTCGGCTAGAAGAGGAGACCTAGGCGGCAACAACACTTGGAAGTGGTGGCGCTAAGGGCTAGGGTTTAGGTGTGAGGGGTAGGGGGCGCCCTACCCCTCCTTATATAGATAGGAGGGGGCGACTTGGGAGGAGGGAGTCCTCCTCCTACTCCTCCTCATGGCCGGCGGGTGGAGGGAGTGGGACTTCCTCCCCAAGTAGGTTTCCTACTCTCCCTCCACCAAGCGAACTTCAGATTTGACTTTTCAAATTGGCGTTTGACTTTCAAACTTCGATTTGAATTCTCTCTTTATTTTGCCAGCCAATTGACCTAGTACATGATGCAACCATTCCACATTGTCATGACACATTAATGTACCCTTCCCCTTCGGAGTGCCAGACCTTCCAGACCCTTCTAGAACATTCCTGGTGAAAATACCGGAATCATTCCCGAACTCCAAAACAGGACTTTCCTTATATGAATCTTATTCTCCGGACCATTCTGGATATCCTCGTGATATCCCAGATCCCATCCGAGACTCCGAACAACATTCGGTCTCTTACTCATCATTCCATAACTACTCAAGAACATCGAATCCTTAAGTGTGTCTCCCTACTGTTCGTGAATTATGCGGACATGACCGAGACACTTCTCCGATCAATAACCAATAGAGGAATCTGGAAATTCATATGGCTCCCACATATTTCTACGATTACTTTGGGATCGAATGAACCACTTACATACGATACCAATTTCCCATTGTCTCGCGATAGTTTACTTATCCGAGGTTTTGATCGTCGGTATCTCTGCATACCTAGTTCAACCTTGTTACTGATAAGTACTCTTTTCTCGTTCCCGTGATATGTGATCCCTTGTGAGCCAGTCACATGCTTGCAAGCTAATTGGATGACATTCCACCAAGAGGGCCCAGAGTATATCTATCCATCATATGGATGGACAAATCCCACTCTTTATCCTTGTGTCTCAACCCATACTTTCTGAACACTCAATGCCACCTTTATAGCCAACCAGTTACGGTGTGGTGTTTGATGTCATCCAAGCATCCTTCCGGTGATGGTGATCAACATGATCTCATGGTCGAAGGAATTAGGTTACTATGTATCAGAAAGCTTATAGCAAATGAACTATATTAAATGACTTGATCTTTATGCTATGCTTGACTATAGGAGTATGTCCATCACATCATTCTCCTAATTATATGACCCTGTTGTTAATAACATCTCTATGTTCATGATCAAGAAACCATGATCATATATTAACCAACAAGCTAGTTTAACAAGAGGCTTTACTAGAGACTCTTTTATGTTTACAAATCACACAAGTATTAATGTTTCCTGTTAATACAATTATAGCATGGTATGTAAACATTTATCATAAGTATGAAGATATGATAATAACCACTTTATTATTGCCTCTTGGGCATATCTCCAACAGTCTCCCACTTGCACTAGAGTCAATAATCTAGTTTCAAACCTTTGTGTATTCAACACCTATGGCTTTCCGGTGTTGTATATACACGATTGCTAGTGGTTAACTGATCTCCGGATCTTGACACTTCCAGGTCCGTGTGTAATTGCATGTCTTTGCGTCTCTACGCATCACTCATTCTCTAACGAGATGGCTTTGTACAAATTTGGTCCTTTGGTGAGACCTTTAGTTCCTTGGGGTTTAAAACATGTTGATAATATTTTCATACAATATATCTTCATAGTACTATTCCGCTATGAACTACACCTAGTTTGATAACAAACTACTTGACACAAATGCCCTCTTTTGCTGCTATAATAGCAGTCATATACTTAGCCTTTTGTTGTAGTATTTGTCACAATGTCTTAACTTTGGAATACATCCAAATTCATTATGGAACTTACTTTCCATCATATTGTGCCACCCTTAGTTTAGATTGAGATAAACTTAATTTGTACTTTGTGAGCAAACTAGTATCATTGTAATACTTTTACAATGAACTAACCATCTATTTGTCACTTCTATAAAATAATATATTCTTAGTTCTTCTAAAATATCATAAGAATATCTTTACTATCGTCCAATAATCATCTTATGAATCATTCTGGTATACGCTCATAATATTTAGAGCATAAGACATATCTGGATTTTTACACATCACAACATGATTGATAAAATACTTTTTGTGATTTTATCTATTAAGTATCAAAATACTTAAATATTTATTCAATCTTTCCTGTGCAACAAGAACCTTTCTTGTAGTTTCTATATTGAACTTATTCAATATCTCATATATGTACTTCTAGCACAACCATATTGGCGTCACAACTTTGATGCCAAATAGTCGGGTTCTGCCTAAGCCTTTCATCGAGATGAAATTCTTATCCTGTGTTAATAAAAAGATACATCATTTCCAATTAACAATATGTCTTCCACATAATGTGTTAGAAACATGTCTTAGCGCTCCCACTTAGTTTCTTGCAAATGCAAGCATCTTCATCGTCTCCGATGAAATTAAACTATTTTAGCAGTTTCATCATAGTGAAGATTCCAACTCCGCGATGCTTACTTCAACCATTGAAGTTTGCATATGCTTTTAGCATCATTTGAATTAACAAAAACCTTTGGACCATGTCATGCGCACGTCTTAGGTAACCATTCTATTAGAAGAACTTGTTTTGTTTATTCAACTACCACATAACAAAATTATATGTAGTGGTTGCTATATTAATCCGTCTAGACTAAATATCGCCTAATGAAAGATCGGATCTTGTCATAGTCAACTATTTGAATATTGTCGTGAACTCTTTCCCGACATGTCGATAATTTCATAGATGTGAAACATCCATGTCTATTCTTTTATAGATCCAAATACGACTGTAAGGTCTTGTACCTTTCTAGAGGGTCTTTCAAGTTCAAAGCTTGATCTCTCGTATATGGAACTATCATGGGTTTTATGGCTTCAAGCCATTTGACGGAGTCAGGGCCAATCATCGCTTCTTTGCATGTAGTCGGATCATTATTGTCAAATAATGATTTAACTCTCAAATCTTGGTATTTGATTTTTTACCCGACCTAATTGTTTCAATAGGAACTTAGATCACTATGACCACAACCTTTGAGGCACGTGAGCCATGAGCATTGTTGCTGCCTCTGGAACACTTTTCGGCGCTGCGCAACTTTGCACATATATCTAAGGTTCTTTTAGTCTTATCAAAGTTCTATTGTCCTCCCACTTAACTTTTCACGGAAAATTTATTTCTCAAAAAAACTTGACGTTCTAAGCGACAAACATTTTTGTCTTTGGTGTTATGGAGGAATACTCAACGATTATTAAAAATAACATACAAAGATATGTTCATCCGATTTTGGTTGCAAACATCTTTCTTATGCATAGCATACCAATGTTTAAGAAAGGACAACTTGGGTTTTATCCCAAACCATAACTTTATATGGTGTCAATTCAACGGATTATGATGGAGCTCTTTTCAGTGGAAAAACGGTAGTCTCTAAAGCTTTTAATCTTTAAAATATAATGACAGTTTTATGAATTACACCTTTGATCTTACCATGTCAAACAAGGTTTAATTACATATCTCGAACGCTCCATACTCTTATGGTGTTTCGGGAAAATGAAAATCCACGGAACGATTCCATAAATCTTAGGTATTATGCTAAACTTTGTAACTCAAATATCTTCCTTTATGATCTTTATCATAAACTGTTTATATTCTTGTTACAATGATTTTGCACTTCATCCTGAAAGTCTTTGAACTTTTCAAATGTTTCATACTTCATCCTTATTAAGTAAATATTCATATATTCACTCAAATTCTCGGAGAAAGCATATGAAGTTGAAATCCATCGCTCTTGACTACACATAATGGACTTCGTACAACAATATGTACAAATTCCAATAAGCTAGTCTTTCGTTCCCTTTTGGCCTATGAACGAAGTTTCAATTATCTCTAGGAAAGTTTCACAAGCGTCATTTGATCAAAATCAAAAGACTCCAAAATTCCATCCACATGGAGTTTCTTCATGTTTTCTTTCCAATATAATTTAAACGGCGATGTCACTTCCTAAGTGATCTTTCAATCAATTTGTCTTTCGACATTTTTAGCACTAGTTTTATGGATGTGATCTTTCCAACGAGATTTTTGAATCATCCATCTTTTATGGATTACGGCAATTATTTGAACAACCTTTTTGTTCTCATAACACCTGATAAAACAAATCTTGAAGGCAAGCTTTGATGTTTAACGAGCAACATAATAACCCTTTATTTGTTCTCGATGAACATCATCACATATTCTTTTGCTATTTACTTAGGCCATTGTAGTTCATGAATTGTGTTGTTTCGTATGACGATTCACACCAACAAATTCAGTATCAAATACTTAAGAACCACATTGTTTAATAAGCAAAGAATATAGCCATAACATGTATATCATCTATATACTTAAATTGAACAATTCTAGTCTTTTCTTTTCTGCCATATATTTATGAGATTTTCTTTCAATATTTCCTTTTCTGTTTGAAAGAATCTATCTACATCAATAGTGGAGTCATACATATGACACATAGTCCAAAGCGTGTACAGTTAAATACCAATGTCTTTGGATTTGCACTTTGAAGTAGATTACCATCATCAAATGTTTGGTGTTCTTTCAAATTCCTTTCTTTAGTAATCTCTTGGTGTAGTAAACATTTTACCTACATCAAATATTCACCCTTATCATGGAATCGTCCATGATCAAGCTACTTTTAGCTTATAATGATGAATTATGAGTATAATGTTGCTATCCAAAAACCTTTTGGAGGATTAGGACAACAAGTGTCTCCAAACTTTTGCAAATTCTCATCAAAATATGAGAACATGAACTTTGCCATATTATACTCTATCATGTTGTAACCAAAACTTCGTTTCGGATATCACAATATCTTCCACACATCATGGTTTCTGAAACAACTCTTTCAGATCCAAGATAACCTTGATATTAAGACAATCCTTTGAATATCAAGAATCATGGAGACAAACATGATACTTATATACTAACATTGGAATTGTTACTCTTGTTTTAATACCAATTATTAAACTTCATGGAGTAACCGGAACTTACTGAAAGTTTGCAATAGGACTTCTAAACTTTAGATTAACACTTCAAAAGCAATACGATACCAGTTCGTAAAGTAACTAACCAGAATTCTATAGTTCTAACATCTCAATTATAACTAAGCGCAAGGTGGTAAACGGATGCCAATGACTACAACAACTATGCAAATTCACTTTGATTTAGTTTATGATAAATAGTGTTCAACTTTTAATCATATTGCCGTTGAACTCCCACTCAAAACAATATCCCTCACATTGTTTTAGTGATCACACGAACCAAATCCACCACATCAAAACCGATCATTACGAGAGTTGATGTAGCTTCAATGGCGAACAATCAACATGTTCGTCATATCTACTATATGACTCATGCTTTACCTTTTGGTGATCCGTGTTCCGAGACCATGTCTGTACATGCTAGGCTCGTCAAGATCAAACCTTAGCTTCCGCATGAGCAAATCTGGCTTGCTCACGTTGTATACACTCGCATAATCTAGCACACCCGATCATCACGTGGTGCTTCAAAACAACGAGCTTTAGCAACGGTGCTTACTAAGGACGAACACTTTAAAACTTGAAACTATGTGCTTGAGGGATCATCTTATAATGCTACCGTCGTTAATTAAGCAATACAAGATGCATAAAGGATTAACATCATATGCAATTCATAATATGTGATATGATATGGCCTTTCTTCTTGTGCTTCCAATCTCCATCTTTAAGCACGCACATGATCTCCATCATCACCAGCATGGCGTCAAGGTCAATGGCGCCGCTTCATGGTTTTCATCCACCAGCATCAACTATTACAACTACTTTGAATAATAGACACGCGGGTCTTAACGGAATTTAAAAGACAATCATATGGCTCCTACCGGTTGCCAACTTACAATAAGGAACATTGCATACATCATATATAATCACAATCATGGCCATATCACATCACAACACACCCCTGCAAAACAAAGTTAGATGCCTCTAATTTTCTTTGCATGTTTTACGTGGTTTGGGGCTTTCAATAAGTGTCGTTCTAACTTACGAACAAGAACCACAACGTTGATGCTTGAACTATCAAGTTCCCTTTGTAAATTGAATCTTTACTATGATGGGAGAGACAGACACCCGCAAAGCCACTTATGCAATACAAGTTGCATGTTGAGCGTGGAGCAAGTCTCATGAACGATGTCATGTAAGGTTAGCCCGGGCCGCTTCATCCCACCATACCGCAAGATTCAAAGTACACAAGAAGCAATTGATAATAAAAGCACCACCGCCCACAATGACCATTGTGTTCTACTCGTGCAACAGATCTACATATAGACACGGCTCTGATACCACTGCAGGGGTTCGTAGCATGGAAAACAAAAAATTTCTATCGCATGAACACACACAAGCCAAGATCTATCTACTAGATTGCAACAACGAGTCGATAGAGTACTAACCCTCGAAGATCCAAAGCGGTTAACGAGAGCAGATTCTCGTGTATGATGTAGTTGTACACTTCCGATCTCAAGATCGCGTAGACGATCCTTCCGGCGCTATGTTCCGGCAGCTCTTCCGCAGTCGGTCACACGTTCGGTACTCGATGAAGTCCTTCCTCTCCCTTGTTCCAGTAGGCAGCGGAGGTTGTAGCACTCTCTTCGTGATTCTGGCAGCACAACGGCATGGTGTCGGAAGTAGAGGGGAGATCTCGCAGGGCTTCTACTTAAGCCGGAGTGAGTATGGTGGAGTATGAGAGAGAGCCTTGGTGATCTAGGGTTTAGAGGCACCAAGGGGTGGGCTTGGACGGCGGCTAGGGAAAGCTAGGGTTTGCCCCAAGTCGGATAGAAGAGGATACCTAGGCGGCGGCAACACTTGGAGGTGGTGGCGCCAAGGGCTAGGGTTTAGGTGTGAGGGGTAGGGGGCGCCCTACCCCTCCTTATATAGGTGGGAGGGGGCGACTTGGGAGGAGGGAGTCCTCCTCCTACTCCTCCTCATGGCCGGAGGGTGGAGGGAGTGGAACTTCCTCCCCAAGTAGGTTTCCTACTCTCCCTCCACCAAGCAAACTTCAGATTTGACTTTTCAAATTGGCGTTTGACTTTCAAACTTCGATTTGAATTATCTCTTTATTTTGCCCAGCCAATTTGAATCATTTCCGAACTCCGAAACAGGACTTTCCTTATATGAATCTTATTCTCCGGACCATTCCGGATATCCTCGTGATATCCCGGATCCCATACGAGACTCCGAACAACATTCGGTCTCTTACTCATCATTCCATAACTACTCAAGAACATCGAATCCTTAAGTGTGTCTCCCTACGGTTCGTGAATTATGCGGACATGACCGAGACACTTCTCCGATCAATAACCAATAGAGGAATCTAGAAATTCATATGGCTCCCACATATTTCTGTGATTACTTTGCGATCGAATGAACCACTTACATACGATACCAATTTCCCTTTGTATCGCGATAGTTTACTTATCCGAGGTTTTTATCGTCGGTATCTCTGCATACCTAGTTCAATCTCGTTACTGATAAGTACTCTTTTCTCGTTCCCGTGATATGTGATCCCTTGTGAGCCAGTCACATGCTTGCAAGCTAATTGGATGACATTCCACCGAGAGGGCCCAGAGTATATCTATCCGTCATATGGATGGGCAAATCCCACTCTTGATCCATGTGTCTCAACCCATACTTTCTGAACACTCAATGCCACCTTTATAGCCACCCAGTTACGGTGTGGTGTTTTATGTCATCAAAGCATCCTTCTGGTGATGGTGATTAACATGATCTCATGGTCGAAGGAATTAGGTTACTATGTATCAAAAAGCTTATAGCAAATGAACTATATTAAATGACTTGATCTTTATGCTATGCTTAACTATAGGAGTATGTCCATCACATCATTCTCCTAATGATATGACCTTGTTGTTAATAACATCTCTATGTTCATGATCAAGAAATGTAACACCCTCAGAATCGGCCCTATGCAAGTTTCAGTGCTTCCCGCCAAAACCCGCATAGAAACGATTCAAGGGTGCCCACCAGGCACTTGTGTGCGGGTGGAAAACGAAGTAATATCATTACACAATAGTCCTCGATGGAACCCACAAAACATATATATACAACAGCGACTCGAAGAGTCAAGAATACAGATATACAATACGAAGATCCAAATCACCTGGAAAACGATATAGCGTCCGAGTACGGACAAGATGCAAATTGAGCTAAGAGCCCTGAAGAATAACCAATGGCGTCCATAACCCTGCCCAGGCCAAGCCGGAAGGGTAACCCTGCTAACGACGTCGATCTCAAAACCTGCTTAAACAAAAGGGGTGCCGACAAAGGGCAAAGGAAAAAGAGAGAGCGGTCAGTACTGAGGCCAGTACACGGCGAGGCTAGAATTCGGCGGTCCTCGCCTACATAGGTATGGTGGACTGAAGCGGCAGCGCAGCATGCACTAAAAACCCTATAGAGACTCGATATAACTGTCTACTATCAGAGAGAGATAAGAAAGACCTATTCGAAACCATCCTAATTCTAACACCAAGCATACCCATCCTGGTATGTCCCCCTCGAGACCAACGAGGAAGTCAACCGAGGAACTCACACAGTTGGCAGTTTTATTTATTCAGTTATCATTGCAGCAATTACTAGTCAGGTATAGATAGTCATCCTGAGATAATAAGCAGTGGGCACTTTTAGTTAACCATTCCATTGTAGTTGCACACTTACTAGTCAGATACAATTAACATGAGATAACCCAAAACCAGCAGTTGTTGGTACTTTTATTTAGCCATTCCGTTGCAGTGAAGCTGATTACTAGTTATATCGGATACAAGTCAAATTATAGCAGTAAACTTTAGTTATAGTTGTCTATGATCAAGAACTGTGCTCCAAGTCGTCCATAACCGCGGACACGGCTTCTCGAAAATATTTAACCCTGCAGGGGTGCACCAAAGTTTCCACACGCACCTACACCCTTGTTGTCAGATCAGGTAGGTACAAGATCACAAAACATACACCCAACGGTATGTCGACGGGGTTTCGGACACGACGTTTCCCAGACCCAAAGCAAGCACGGGGGGCCACCCCACTAAGCTACCCGCAACGAAGTCGGTCGGTCTCCGAGACGGACTCAGGGTTTGGGTGGACGGCTGTAAACGACTGGGAACCCGAAAGTGTGACTGGGCTTGTCGATACCGCGAAATCGTGTCCCGATCCTAAACAGTACAGGTGCTCCTCGCACAATCGTAAATAAAGCAGTAAAGCATGGCATAAGTACATGATAGTAATAAAGCCCCAAACTACTTTGTGGCCCCCAGTACAGTACTTGGAATCAGGTACTAAATCGATGGGGGTGCCCATACACCCCACCTGTGGTTAGCGCGCTCGATCTCGGAACAGGTGTCAAGAACTCGGGGTCCTACGGGACACCAGTGAGCGGTTAAAATCCAAATATTGTCTATTACCCACCGGTGCCTCTGCATTTACCTACTTCAATTTTAGTCATTAAACAGTAATTAAAGTAAACGATAATTAAAGCCATGATCATCTCCAACATAAAGCATGTGGCAATACTCCAACAACTGTGGTACTTGACGACACGCAACAGCACTTGAGCAAGCGACTACGACGCGCATGTCCAACTATCTACCAAACAACAGGTAATAGGATGTGTCCAAGGCAATATAAGGCTGCAAGGGATATCACGGGTATGAAAACTAGAGCATCACAACACAGATAGCAATAGATCAACAGGAGGGAATAAATACTATAAAAGTAAGATAGGTAGAAAGGGGGAGGTGCTCGCCTGAAAACATTGTCGAAGGTTCATCCGAAGATCGGGTCGACACTCGCATCAACTCAACGGCCTTATCCACGAAGAACCAAAACACTAAAGGAAACACCGGATGCACTATTTAATACAACGGCAGAAGATCGGGCATGATGCATGTATGATGCATGACATGGCAAAGGATGCGATGCAACTAGGCAATATTACGCGAAACCGGGGTTCCGGCAATTACTTAGAGGTTTCATGTTGTTTAGATACCCCGCACTTTAAATGTTGTCTTAACATGGCAAAATATATCACCGGTTCGATGCACAAATTTAAATGGAGGCAATATTAGACTAGATTCGCCCGCATATGGCCTCCATATTTAATTTAGGTGAATCGTCGAAACACCCCCAAACCACAGACAAGTATGCATGCATGAACAATTTAATATGCATTAGTTTGTATTTCATTTATAAAATAGGGGCTCGGGAAAAGGTTCACACATCTGGGTCGGAAGATCGTGGGGTTTCGAGGGTTCGGGGTCCGGTCTCAGGGTTCAGGGTTCGACGGGATCGGTCTTCGAAGGTCGGATACAAGAGGAAGAGCTTGGCGTTCCGGGAAGAAGGACTTGGTGTGGCGTCGGGGCGCATCGGACTCGCCCTGGTCGGTGTCGATCTTGTCGGGCCCGCGTATCAGGTCGGTCTTGGCGTTCAGGACGAAGAACTTGGCGTATCCGGGATGGAGAGCTTGCCGTTCCGTGGCGATCTTGGCGGCCTTCGGGTCATCAACTCCAGGAAGGAGATCTTGGAGCGGTGCCGGGTTCGGTTGTCGATGACGATCATGGGAAGTGTCGGCACCGGGTGGTCTTGTCAACAAGAAGGCCCTGGGCGCTCCGGATCGGTCTCGGTTCCGGGAACGGTTCTTGGCGTCTCCCATCTCCGGGAGGAAGATCTCGGTGTTCCGCGAAGTAGATCTTGTCGTTCCGACTCTATCATCGATGGCGAACTTCCACGGTCGCATCGACAGTAGTCGGTCTTGTCGATGCCCGAAGATCTTGGCGAGTCCCGGGATTCTTCGGGTCCGGGGGTCTCGACGCTCCGTGACGCAGGCCTCGGTCGCTCTTGGTGGCGGACAGGTTTGCAAGTTGGTTCTCCATCTGAGGACGTCTCGCAGAACAGACTCGAGGGGAAACAAACGGAACGCCCAGTCAGCAGCAACACTAGGCACCGGCACGGAAGATGAACGGGAGCGGGACGTGATACGAGCGGTTGCAGCGCAAGGGAGAGGTGGAACCCGAGGTGGAGGAAGGCCGCGTGGGACGACGCCGGGGAGGCTGTCGACGCTGGAGGGAGGCGAGACAGGGGCTTGGCCGGCGGCACGGGGGCGGGCCAGAGAGGAGGCGGGCGAGGACGCGCGAGGGCACGAGGCGGCGCCGGCGACGATGGTACAGAGAAGGGCGCGATGGGGCGGAGGTTGAGGCGCAGGGAAGGGCGAGACAGACGGCGCGAGGAGGGGGAAGGCGGTCGCGGGCTCAGAGCAAGAGGCGAGCGCGGGCTCGCGGGGCATGGCCGGAGACAAAGGAGAGGCGGCGCTTGGGGGAGGCGGGGCGCGGAGCTCGGTGGCGGAGCCGAGGAGGGGGTCGGGGGAAAGAGTGTAACTACCTCGGTGAACTACGCTCCTAGATACAAGCCTGGATGAGTGGTAGTGGTTGAAATAGTACGGTGGGGCCCCAAAAGCCACTCACTGGTAGTCCTTTCAGACGTCCCAACCACTACCCTCTCAACGGGACCTGTACGGGCGGCGTAGTCGGCAGGCGAAGGGATCAACTACGTACACAAGTGGGTATGTACGCAAGCCACCATACAAGAGTACATCAGAGCCATACCATCTAGAAAGAAAGGAAATATAGCAACGCCATACGGCAAGATTCAAATGACCTAGATAGATCTATATTTTAGGATACTTCCTCATACAACACACATCAGAGTATCATGCGGAAGCGGCAAACAAAATCCGAGTACGGATAAGAAGCAAATCGGCATAAGATGCCATAGAAATAAGCACATCCCAACTACAGGTCTCACAGATCCCCGATCCCGGAATCTCTACACCGAACGATCGTTGCCCACATCATCAGCTTCTTCCACCCAGTATCCGTCCTGCGGGGGTACCTGTCCATCTGAACCATGAATTTATCGTGTGAGACCCTAAGGGTACTCAGCAAGTCTTAATGCCTCTAAAGGGGACACAACCTGGGGTGACGCAATTGCAGCGAAAGATAAACCCTAGCAATTCTACAGATAAACGCTAACCATCCGCCTAACCAATGATAGACGGATGTCCGTGAATTAAGAACAACAGTTATAATGGTAATCTCATCCGATCCATCCTCCTCCCTGCTTACCAACAAGGAAGCGGACGAACAACCCCCATCCGTTGGCAATTTTATTAACCATTCCATGAGTTTTTCACTATTTACTAGTCAAGTTACTTAGTCAAATTAAAGCGGTACTTTAGTTATGCTTGTCTATGATCGAGAAACTGTGCTCCAAGTCGTCCATATCCGCGGACACGGCTTTCAGAAAGTTTTACCCGGCCGGGGTGCACCAATAGCAACACACGCTCGATCGGCCTCGGAAAAACCAAATCAAAACCCAACGAGGCTTTCACGACTGAACAATCACAAGATTCGGAAATATTTCAGGGGGCCACCCCTTAAGTAGATCCCGCAACGAAGCCAGCTGACTTCGAGACGGGCTCAAGGTTGTGGGGACGGCTGTGAACGACTGGGAACCCGAAAGTGTGGCTGGGCTTGTCGACACCGCGGAATCGTGCCACGATCCAAAACAGTACAGCGTGCTCCTCGCACAAGAGTAAATACAGAAGTAGCATGGCATAAGTACCGAATAGTAAATAAAACCTCAAACATAGTTTGTGGCCCCAAGAAATAAGACGGAATCAAGCTCTGGCTCAGGGGGGTCCCATATACCTCCCGGATGTGGATAGCGCGATAAATTAAGGAACAGGAATCAAGTACTCGGGGTCTTACGGGACACAAGTGAGCAGGAAAAACCAAATAGCAGATGTTGCTCACCGGTGCCACTTTCTTTAGTTATCCCAGAACTACTCAGGTTAAGTTGTTTAGGTACCTCATTATCCAACAGACACTCACATACCCTACACATGCTGTTCTACGACTCGCATGGCTCAAACAACTCCTATAGTAACGGCTCATGGGATGGAGGAACAAGCTTGGTGGAGTTTAAAAGTAAAGGCTATGCATACTTGGGATTCAATTTAATGCAATCGCGACTCAATGGTGCAAGAATAAGATAGAGGCAATAGGTACTGTATGTATGCAAGCATATGGAAGTGCTTGCCTGGCAACTCAGTTGAAGCGAGGGACGGATCTGGGTAGTGCTCCTGGTTCTCTTGATACAACCCTTGCTCAGTGTCTATCCGAGAAAAACCAAACAAACAAGGCCAACATGAATATAGAGCACAAGCATTGGAATTAAATGCGTCAAGCAAACAATCATGCCATGATGAATGATGCACAATTTACATGGCAATAAGGTAGAATGGCATGGGTGAGGTGTGGAATACAAGAATATCATTTTTATTGGGTTTTAGTCACATTTTATTGTCAAATTAGTTGCTGTATATTATATATTTACATGATGCATGCTCCAATTCAAGTCATGGATATCATAAACAGAAAGGTCTCGTCGAGCTGATCATTTTAGACATATCATTTGCTTAATTTGAAATTATAAAACAAAAGTTATTAATTATTTAAGTTATAGTGGCATTTGTTGTAATTTAATTAAACTTGGAATTTAAAATGTGCCAAAGGCAAATTGAATGGCATATTTGGAATCCTCTCATTTTTCTGATTTGAAAACATATATTACTTGTATTATTTGGAATTTGGAATTTAAATTTATTTTAAGTCAAAATTAATTAATTAGGGCCAAAGTCAAAGGTTTGACTAGATAGAGTCAAACTTGGTCAAACTCAGAAACATGGTTGAATTCATATTTGAAAAACATTCACTTTTCATTTTGAAAGTTTTATCAAATTCGAATTATTTCAAAAGATATGAATTTAATTAGATTTATACTTTTTCTGAATTTTTATTTGGTTCCAGAAAACTGGCTGTCTTTTCTCACTCAGGGGCTTCCTACCCTTCGACACAGACAAGTGGGGCAGGGAAACGTGGGCCACGTAAGCGCTAGCGAACGAGGTGGCGACAGGTGGCAGCAGGATGGACCGCGGGTGGAAAATCTAACAAGTGGGGAGCCTTTTTGCAAGATTCCATCGGACGCTGGCGGGTGGGGCTGGTGGACTGCGGGTGTGAGGCGGGAAAAAAGGGAAGGGTCTAAACGCAAAACGTCGAACGCTGTCGGACGGCAGCGGCGCAGCGCGCTGCCGGCGACTGCGACTGGCCGCTGTTTGAACGACGATGGCGACGCCGCTGCTGCACAAAACACCATGGCCCCAACACGAAAATTGTAGAGGGAGCCACGGGCTGCAACATTCGCTCAGGGTTCTAACGCGGAGGAGGACCGTAGCGCGCGAGGCAGGGCTATGAACTTGGCCGGATCTTCTGCTGCAACGCTGCTGTCGCCAGCGCGCGACGCGCGGCGCGCGCGCAGAGTGTTCGAAGGCGGCGCCGGAGCTACGATGCGCTAGGGGGCAGAGGGGCATGTCTAGGGAGGCGATGGTCTCACCAGGGGCTTGCCGGCGAGGTTGATTCGGCCGGCGAGGACGGTGATCGCTGGCGAGGCTGACGAACGGGATCTTCGGCACCCACGGACACGGCGGCGGCACAGCTCCTCCGGCGAGGTCCCGTGGTCTCCGGCGGTCCTAGACGTTGCAGGGGAGGCAGGCGAAGCTTCTGGTCGTTGTGGGCACCCTCTCGCACGGCTCCTTCCGCTCTCCTGCAGATCTGGCCGCACTAGGGTTTAGAGGTGCGGGGAGGACATGGCCGAGCTGGGGAAGGGGAAGTAGGGAGGAAGGTTCCTGGGGGTACCTGGGGATCTGGGGGGAGGTTGGGGCGAAGAGGGTCGGATAAGAACGAGAGAGGGGCAGGAGGTGGCGTGGGGGAGGGTAGATGGCCAGGGTGGCATCGGTGCACCCTTCCCCTTCACGTGAGCCAGGCAAGGCAGGTGGGGGGTGAGCTGGACCAGGTGAGGCTGAAGAGGGGGGCAAGGGGCTGCAGGTGGGCCAGGGGAGCTCGAGGCAGGTAGGACTAGAGGGGGGCACGGAAGACAGAGAGAGAAAAGAGAGGGCAGAAGTGAGAGGGGGAGGCCGGCTCGATCTAGGTTAGGTGAGGGGTGCCTTGTGGGAGAGAGAGGGTAGCTAGGACATGGTGGGGTGTGTCCAGCACGCTAGAGGGAAGGGGAGAGAGGGAGTACTTTGGCTTAGCATAGACTAGGTGGGGTTGTTGATTTAGCTAGCTTGGGGATTGGGGTGGCTTAGGGTTTTGTTTAGTGGAGATGGCATGGTTAGATGATAGGGTTTTTGCTAAGAGGGGGAAAGAGATGGTGGTACTCAACTTGCTCAAGCATGCTTCATGTATAAGCACAAAGATCAAGAAAAGGCAAGGAAAGAAAGAGAGGGAGAGAGGGAGTACCATGTGATGGAGGGGTGCTTCTTTGGTCCATGCATGATCCAGAAATGGCCAAGCAAGATCCAAGAGAGGGATGGTTTGGTTTGTGCATGCCTCATGAGCACATGTGTGTGCATGGGGCATGGGGGTAGGGATTTAGCTAAAGGGGAGAAGAGAGGTAGATGATATGATGAAGAACACTACAAGCCAACAAAAGATTTAAACAAAGGAAGATGATCCAACTAGAATTCAAATAAACCCAAATACTAGAAAAGGTGGCACTTGCATGGCCCATGCAAAATAATTAATGCCAAACTAATCCTTGTGAAAACAATAACATTAACAAGGCATTATTCATATGCATTCCCAAAAGGTGGGCAAGGCCAAGCAAAGATTATGGGTGGAAACCAACCAACCAACAGGAGCTAGAGATAACCCAAATTAAAAATGCCAAGCTCATATTAATTGGATGGTGGGATATAAGGTGGTGAAAGAAAAAGGTGGTGGAGTCAATAAGAGAGATGCCCTCAACTCAACTTGGGCATTTAACAATATATCAAGAGCCAAATACAATATCAAGAGGCAAATACAATTAACCATGCACATGAGATAAGAACCAAACAAGAAAGGGTTTTATATGATGCTCAAATGCAAGGTGACATGATGACATGAGCATGATATGATGATGATGCACAATTATATGTTGGAAATGGCCCATTTTATTATTATAACCAGTAGCATTACAGGGGTTAGACAACTGGGATGCTACAACTCTCCCCCACTAAACAGGAATCTCGCCCCGAGATTCTAGGAAGAAGAAGAAGATACAAAGAGAGAAGGGTGGTTGGCACGGAGTTCATCTTCACGCTCCCATGTGGCTTCATCAACATAATGGTGTGACCACTGCACCTTGCAAAACTTGATGGACTTGTTGCGCGTCCTTCGTTCTGCGGTCTCAAGGATTTTGGTGGGGTGTTCTTGATAGGACAGATCTTCTTGGAGGTCGATTAGCTCATGATCCACGGTCTTGCCGGGGTCTTTGAAGCACTTCTTGAGCTGAGAGATGTGGAAAACATCATGGACTTTGAGTTTTTCCGGAAGCTCTAGTGCATAAGCAACTTCTCCTCTTCTACCACGTATCTTGAAAGGACCGATGTATCTAGGAGCCAACTTTCCTTTGATACCGAAGCGGTGTGTTCCTCTCATGGGAGTGACACGAAGGTAGACGAGATCACCAGGGGCATACACCATATCTGTGTGCTTCCTGTCATAGTTGCTCTTCTGACGACTCTGAGCAATCTTCAGGTTCTCCAGAATGATGTGCACCTTCTCCTCTGCTTGTGTTACAATGTCAGGGCCAAACCAGATCCTTTCTCCTGCACCTGACCAACCAATTGGAGTTCTGCACTTGCGACCATAGAGAGCCTCGAATGGTGCCATCTTCAGACTCTTCTGGAAGCTGTTATTGTAAGAGAATTCAGCATAAGGAAGACATTCCTCCCACTTCATGCCAAACGAGATGACGCAAGCTCTAAGCATATCCTCCAGAATCTGATTGATTCTCTCCACTTGTCCTTGAGACTGAGGGTGGTAAGCAGTGCTGAAGTTCAACTTTGTTCCCAAAGCTTTTTGGAAACTCTCCCAGAACTTTGAGGTGAAGATGCTCCCACGGTCTGAACTGATTTCAAGTGGAACCCCATACAAAGAGACAATCCTGTTGATATAGAGCTCAGCCAACTGAATTCCAGAAATTTTTTCTTTGACTGGGAAGAAGTGAGCCACTTTAGAAAGCCTGTCGATGACAACAAAGATTGCATTGTTGCCCTTCTGCGACCTTGGAAAGCCAGTGATGAAGTCCATCTCTACTTTCTCCCATTTCCATTCCGGAGGTTTCAATGGCTGTAGAAGACCAAATGGTTTCTGATGGACAGCCTTGACTCTGCGACAAACATCACATTCTGAGACAAACTTGGCGCAATACCGTTTCAACCCAGGCCACCAGTATTGTGTTTTCAAGTCCATGTACATCTTTGTGCTGCCAGGATGGATAGAAAGAACCGAGTCATGTGCCTCCTTGAGAACTTGGTCTCTCAGACCCGGGTAGTTTGGAACAAACATCCGGTGGTCGAAGAAGAGCGTGCCTTGATCATCAACGTGGAAGGAATCATACTTCGGAAGCCCAATTCTAGAGATGAGCTTTCTGGTGTGCGGATCACCAAGCTGCCGAGAGCGAATCTTTTCTTCCAAGAGAGGGGTAGCCAGAAGGTTCAGGAGATGCCCTTGTTCCACAACTTCAAGGTTGAGCTGACGGAATTCCTCGCACAAGAGAGGCTGCTGTTCTTCTATCATGAGGTTGTTGACATAAGCTTTTCGGCTAAGCGCATCAGCCATGACGTTTGCTTTGCCTGGAGTGTAGTTGATGGTCACATCAAAGTCATTGATTGCTTCGATCCATCTCCTCTGCCGAAGGTTGAGATCCGGTTGAGTGAAGATATACTTCAAACTCTTGTGGTCCGAGAAGATCTCACAACGGTTACCAAGCAAGTAGTGCCTCCAAAGCTTCAAAGCAAAGACCACTGCTGCTAGCTCAAGGTCATGTGTGGGATAGTTGATCTCATGCGTCTTCAACTGACGAGAGGCATAAGCAACCACCTGTTTCTCTTGCATCAGGACCGCACCCAATCCTTGCAAAGAGGCGTCACAGAATATCTGGAAAGGCTTAGATGTATCCGGAGGAACCAAGACTGGCGTGGAAGTGAGCTTCTCTTTGAGTGTCTCAAAACTTTCTTGACAAGCAGGAGTCCACAGGTACTTCTTGCCTTTCTTGAGGAGATCGGTAAGAGGCTTTGCTATCTTCGAGAAGTTCTGAACAAAGCGACGGCAATAGCTAGCCAAACCGAGAAAACTCCGCACTTCCTTGACATTAGCAGGAGGAAGCCATTCAACTATTGTCTTCACGGTTTCCGGGTTGACTGCAATGCCCTTGGCAGAGATAACATGACCCAGATATGTTACTTCAGGCAGCCAAAACTCACACTTTGAGAACTTTGCATACAAGCGGTTCTCACGAAGCTTGTTCAGGACACACCGCAGGTGTTCTTCATGCTCCTCCTTGGACTTGGAATAGACCAGAATGTCATCCAGATATACCACGACAAACTTATCAAGGTACTCCATGAAAACGGAGTTCATCAGCCTCGAGAAGGTAGCAGGTGCGTTGGTGAGACCGAAAGACATGACCGTGTACTCATACAGGCCATAGCGGGTGGTGAAAGCTGTTTTGGGCACATCTTCTTTGCGAATTTTGATTTGGTGATAACCACTTCTCAAGTCCAGCTTAGAGAACACCACAGCTCCTGCCAGCTGATCAAAAAGATCATTTATCCGTGGAAGAGGATATTTGTTCTTGATGGTTTTAGCATTGAGAGCCCGGTAGTCAACACAGAGTCTATCGGTTCTGTCACGCTTCTTCACAAAGATTGTTGGACTACCCCAAGAAGAAGTACTGTGTTGAATGAAACCCAACTTCTCTTGTTCATCAAGTTGTCGTTTGAGTTCAGCCAACTCAGAAGGACCCATTTTATATGGCCTCTTGGAGATAGGAGCCGTTCCAGGTTCAAGCTCAATCACGAATTCAACCTCGCGATCCGGAGGCATACCTGGCAACTCTTCAGGAAAGACATCTGGGAACTCACAGACCACTGGTACCCTCTGAATAGCTTCCATAGCATCATTATTCAGAGCCGCCAAGGAATAGAGCTGGACAGCAGGAGTCAGACTTGGAGAAAAGACTACATGGCCTTCAGGAATCTTCAGAGACACTGAGCGTTCAGCACAATCAATCACAGCTGCATTTGCTGTCAACCAATCCATGCCCAATATGACATCAATGTCAGAGTTGCCCAGAACAATCAAAGAAGCCAAGAATGAAGAGCCACCAATCTCAACTTTATTGCCATGACTGATATACTCAGCCCTCAGGTTGGAACCAGGAGATAAGACCATCAGCTTCTTAAGGAGAGGATCCAGATACAACACATTCTCATATGCAAACTTGTGAGACACAAAGGAATGCGATGCACCAGAATCAAAGAGAACTTGTGCAGGAACTGAGTTAACTGAAAGCATACCCATGACAACTCCAGGTGCGAGCTCAGCTTGAGAGGCGTTGACGCAGTTGGCGCGAACAACCGCAGACCCGGGCTTAGTGTTGATGTTGAGAGCCCGAGGCGGTGGTGCACGAACCGAAGGAGAGCTTGTTGCAGATCTTGGCGGGGGTGGAGGGAGAGCTTTGTTCTTCATTGGGCAGTTCCAGTTGGGATGTCCATGATCTCCACATGTGAAACAAGCACCACGTGGACGTGGAGCAGAGTAGCCAGGGACTCCGCCAGGCGCTCCAGGGTAGTGGTTGTTGTAGCCCCTGGGAGCCGCAGTGGTGAAGTTTGGTGGCCTTGGCGTGAAACTTGCAGGTCTTGGTGGAGCCGGGAGCGACGGTGGGGTGTTAGGAACCCAGACACGCCGCTTAGGAGGAGCTGCCATAACCGAAGAGCTTGATGCATCCCTGTTATGTTTCTTGGACTCCTCAAACATCTGCCTGCTTGCCTCCTCTTGCAGTGCTGTGTGCTGTAGTTCCAGGAAGGTTGCCGGTCTTGCATGCGTGATTGCATACTTGATCGACGCATTGAGCCCTTGCCTGAACCTTTTCTGCTTCTTCTTGTCATCAGATACCTCATCCCCACCATAACGGGACAGATTCATGAAGTTCCTGATATAGGTGTTGACGTTATCATTCCCTTGCTTCAGGTTGAGAAAAGCCTCCTTCATCCTTTCCATTTCAATCTCTGAGAGAAACTGCTCTTTGAACGCTCCAGTGAACCTTTCCCAAGTTGGCTGGAAACCAGTGCAGCTTGCCTTCAAGTAGTTCTCCCACCAGAGAGCTGCATCTCCCTTGAGAAGGTGAGTAGCGCACTTGACCCACTCCTGTTCCGGAACATCAGCAGTCTCGAGAAACCTTGAGATCTCACGCAGCCAATCATCCGCGTCCAGAGGTCGGTCAGACACATCAAACTGACGAGGGTTGAACTTGAGGAAGCTCTTGATGTCTCCACGCCTGGGAGGTGGAGGAAGTGGAGCAAACTCGTTTCTTCTGACACTCTCCTCAAAGCGCTGCTGGTTCTCTTGCATAGCTGCCAAAGCATTAGCAATATTTGACAGCGCGGAGCCCAGTTCCGGAGGTATGTCCTCATCAGTCCGGCGTGGGGGAGCCATCCTGTCATTGATATAAAACTCAAGTCAGTACTATAATGGAAGATGATAATAATCCAAAATAGTACCAAGATGGAATTAACCAAGATTAAAGGATACAATTTACTGAGATGATATTAAAATATCAACAAAGTCCATAGCACCTAAAAGATATTAAGCATATCGCACACGACTGAAAAGGAGTGTGGTACACAAACATATCAAAGAAAAATTTTCCACAAATTTCGGCATTAGAATACCAATAGATGCGCAAAATTACTTAACGAATCAAGATTAGTGACTCTACCGATTCAATATACAAAAGCGAATGATACAAGTAGTGGTATGGTCGCGACTCCATCCCGCACTCAAATCATTACTCCGCACATGAACAAGTGGAACACATATCCTAACCCCTTCTTCTCACGACGAAACCTAAGATTGATAACTACGGAAACGAACACCCCAAACAAGATAGCGTCGGATACAAAAGGAAGATAGATTGCGTCGGTTTACAAACGCCTGTCGGTATGGAATGTACCAACAGTTGATAACCAAAGGCAGATAAGATAACAACTTGAATGCAACAGATAGACAAGGGATTACACACACACACACACAACCTATGGTACTACGGAAACCCAGAACACGTGAATCCTAGTTTGAACTTTGAGAAGAGGATTGAAAACGTTGCACTTCCTTACCAGAAAAGGGTGGGTGGGAGGGTAAGAAGAAAAGTGGAAGCAGTCCTACTCTCGCGTTTTGTTTTTCCCTAATATACATAACTACCAAAATATTTGCTAGACTGACAACGACCGTTTGGCTGAAACCCTGAAGGTCGGGATGGCTCTGATACCAATTGTAACTACCTCGGTGAACTACGCTCCTAGATACAAGCCTGGATGAGTGGTAGTGGTTGAAATAGTACGGTGGGGCCCCAAAAGCCACTCACTGGTAGTCCTTTTAGACGTCCCAACCACTACCCTCTCAACGGGACCTGTACGGGCGGCGTAGTCGGCAGGCGAAGGGATCAACTACGTACACAAGTGGGTATGTACGCAAGCCACCATACAAGAGTACATCAGAGCCATACCATCTAGAAAGAAAGGAAATATAGCAACGCCATACGGCAAGATTCAAATGACCTAGATAGATCTATATTTTAGGATACTTCCTCATACAACACACATCAGAGTATCATGCGGAAGCGGCAAACAAAATCCGAGTACGGATAAGAAGCAAATCGGCATAAGATGCCATAGAAATAAGCACATCCCAACTACAGGTCTCACGGATCCCCGATCCCGGAATCTCTACACCGAACGATCGTTGCCCACATCATCAGCTTCTTCCACCCAGTATCCGTCCTGCGGGGGTACCTGTCCATCTGAACCATGAATTTATCGTGTGAGACCCTAAGGGTACTCAGCAAGTCTTAATGCCTCTAAAGGGGACACAACCTGGGGTGACGCAATTGCAGCGAAAGATAAACCCTAGCAATTCTACAGATAAACGCTAACCATCCGCCTAACCAATGATAGACGGATGTCCGTGAATTAAGAACAACAGTTATAATGGTAATCTCATCCGATCCATCCTCCTCCCTGCTTACCAACAAGGAAGCGGACGAACAACCCCCATCCGTTGGCAATTTTATTAACCATTCCATGAGTTTTTCACTATTTACTAGTCAAGTTACTTAGTCAAATTAAAGCGGTACTTTAGTTATGCTTGTCTATGATCGAGAAACTGTGCTCCAAGTCGTCCATATCCGCGGACACGGCTTTCAGAAAGTTTTACCCGGCCGGGGTGCACCAATAGCAACACACGCTCGATCGGCCTCGGAAAAACCAAATCAAAACCCAACGAGGCTTTCACGACTGAACAATCACAAGATTCGGAAATATTTCAGGGGGCCACCCCTTAAGTAGATCCCGCAACGAAGCCAGCTGACTTCGAGACGGGCTCAAGGTTGTGGGGACGGCTGTGAACGACTGGGAACCCGAAAGTGTGGCTGGGCTTGTCGACACCGCGGAATCGTGCCACGATCCAAAACAGTACAGCGTGCTCCTCGCACAAGAGTAAATACAGAAGTAGCATGGCATAAGTACCGAATAGTAAATAAAACCTCAAACATAGTTTGTGGCCCCAAGAAATAAGACGGAATCAAGCTCTGGCTCAGGGGGGTCCCATATACCTCCCGGATGTGGATAGCGCGATAAATTAAGGAACAGGAATCAAGTACTCGGGGTCTTACGGGACACAAGTGAGCAGGAAAAACCAAATAGCAGATGTTGCTCACCGGTGCCACTTTCTTTAGTTATCCCAGAACTACTCAGGTTAAGTTGTTTAGGTACCTCATTATCCAACAGACACTCACATACCCTACACATGCTGTTCTACGACTCGCATGGCTCAAACAACTCCTATAGTAACGGCTCATGGGATGGAGGAACAAGCTTGGTGGAGTTTAAAAGTAAAGGCTATGCATACTTGGGATTCAATTTAATGCAATCGCGACTCAATGGTGCAAGAATAAGATAGAGGCAATAGGTACTGTATGTATGCAAGCATATGGAAGTGCTTGCCTGGCAACTCAGTTGAAGCGAGGGACGGATCTGGGTAGTGCTCCTGGTTCTCTTGATACAACCCCTGCTCAGTGTCTATCCGAGAAAAACCAAACAAACAAGGCCAACATGAATATAGAGCACAAGCATTGGAATTAAATGCGTCAAGCAAACAATCATGCCATGATGAATGATGCACAATTTACATGGCAATAAGGTAGCATGGCATGGGTGAGGTGTGGAATACAAGAATATCATTTTTATTGGGTTTTAGTCACATTTTATTGTCAAATTAGTTGCTGTATATTATATATTTACATGATGCATGCTCCAATTCAAGTCATGGATATCATAAACAGAAAGGTCTCGTCGAGCTGATCATTTTAGACATATCATTTGCTTAATTTGGAATTATAAAACAAAAGTTATTAATTATTTAAGTTATAGTGGCATTTGTTGTAATTTAATTAAACTTGGAATTTAAAATGTGCCAAAGGCAAATTGAATGGCATATTTGGAATCCTCTCATTTTTCTGATTTGAAAACATATATTACTTGTATTATTTGGAATTTGGAATTTAAATTTATTTTAAGTCAAAATTAATTAATTAGGGCCAAAGTCAAAGGTTTGACTAGATAGAGTCAAACTTGGTCAAACTCAGAAACATGGTTGAATTCATATTTGAAAAACATTCACTTTTCATTTTGAAAGTTTTATCAAATTCGAATTATTTCAAAAGATATGAATTTAATTAGATTTATACTTTTTCTGAATTTTTATTTGGTTCCAGAAAACTGGCTGTCTTTTCTCACTCAGGGGCTTCCTACCCTTCGACACAGACAAGTGGGGCAGGGAAACGTGGGCCACGGAAGCGCTAGCGAACGAGGTGGCGACAGGTGGCAGCAGGATGGACCGCGGGTGGAAAATCTAACAAGTGGGGAGCCTTTTTGCAAGATTCCATCGGACGCTGGCGGGTGGGGCTGGTGGACTGCGGGTGTGAGGCGGGAAAAAAGGGAAGGGTCTAAACGCAAAACGTCGAACGCTGTCGGACGGCAGCGGCGCAGCGCGTTGCCGGCGACTGCGACTGGCCGCTGTTTGAACGACGATGGCGACGCCGCTGCTGCACAAAACACCATGGCCCCAACACGAAAATTGTAGAGGGAGCCACGGGCTGCAACATTCGCTCAGGGTTCTAACGCGGAGGAGGACCGTAGCGCGCGAGGCAGGGCTATGAACTTGGCCGGATCTTCTGCTGCAACGCTGCTGTCGCCAGCGCGCGACGCGCGGCGCGCGCGCAGAGTGTTCGACGGCGGCGCCGGAGCTACGATGCGCTAGGGGGCAGAGGGGCATGTCTAGGGAGGCGATGGTCTCACCAGGGGCTTGCCGGCGAGGTTGATTCGGCCGGCGAGGACGGTGATCGCTGGCGAGGTTGACGAACGGGATCTTCGGCACCCACGGACACGGCGGCGGCACAGCTCCTCCGGCGAGGTCCCGTGGTCTCCGGCGGTCCTAGATGTTGCAGGGGAGGCAGGCGAAGCTTCTGGTCGTTGTGGGCACCCTCTCGCACGGCTCCTTCCGCTCTCCTGCAGATCTGGCCGCACTAGGGTTTAGAGGTGCGGGGAGGACATGGCCGAGCTGGGGAAGGGGAAGTAGGGAGGAAGGTTCCTGGGGGTACCTGGGGATCTGGGGGAGGTTGGGGCGAAGAGGGTCGGATAAGAACGAGAGAGGGGCAGGAGGTGGCATGGGGGAGGGTAGATGGCCAGGGTGGCATCGGTGCACCCTTCCCCTTCACGTGAGCCAGGCAAGGCAGGTGGGGGGTGAGCTGGACCAGGTGAGGCTGAAGAGGGGGGCAAGGGGCTGCAGGTGGGCCAGGGGAGCTCGAGGCAGGTAGGACTAGAGGGGGGCACGGAAGACAGAGAGAGAAAAGAGAGGGCAGAAGTGAGAGGGGGAGGCCGGCTCGATCTAGGTTAGGTGAGGGGTGCCTTGTGGGAGAGAGAGGGTAGCTAGGACATGGTGGGGTGTGTCCAGCACGCTAGAGGGAAGGGGAGAGAGGGAGTACTTTGGCTTAGCATAGACTAGGTGGGGTTGTTGATTTAGCTAGCTTGGGGATTGGGGTGGCTTAGGGTTTTGTTTAGTGGAGATGGCATGGTTAGATGATAGGGTTTTTGCTAAGAGGGGGAAAGAGATGGTGGTACTCAACTTGCTCAAGCATGCTTCATGTATAAGCACAAAGATCAAGAAAAGGCAAGGAAAGAAAGAGAGGGAGAGAGGGAGTACCATGTGATGGAGGGGTGCTTCTTTGGTCCATGCATGATCCAGAAATGGCCAAGCAAGATCCAAGAGAGGGATGGTTTGGTTTGTGCATGCCTCATGAGCACATGTGTGTGCATGGGGCATGGGGGTAGGGATTTAGCTAAAGGGGAGAAGAGAGGTAGATGATATGATGAAGAACACTACAAGCCAACAAAAGATTTAAACAAAGTAAGATGATCCAACTAGAATTCAAATAAACCCAAATACTAGAAAAGGTGGCACTTGCATGGCCCATGCAAAATAATTAATGCCAAACTAATCCTTGTGAAAACAATAACATTAACAAGGCATTATTCATATGCATTCCCAAAAGGTGGGCAAGGCCAAGCAAAGATTATGGGTGGAAACCAACCAACCAACAGGAGCTAGAGATAACCCAAATTAAAAATGCCAAGCTCATATTAATTGGATGGTGGGATATAAGGTGGTGAAAGAAAAAGGTGGTGGAGTCAATAAGAGAGATGCCCTCAACTCAACTTGGGCATTTAACAATATATCAAGAGCCAAATACAATATCAAGAGGCAAATACAATTAACCATGCACATGAGATAAGAACCAAACAAGAAAGGGTTTTATATGATGCTCAAATGCAAGGTGACATGATGACATGAGCATGATATGATGATGATGCACAATTATATGTTGGAAGTGGCCCATTTTATTATTATAACCAGTAGCATTACAGGGGTTAGACAACTGGGATGCTACAAAGAGGGGCGCCCTCGGGCGGCCGACGAGGTGGGGGCCGGCCGGAGACGGCGAGGCCGGCGAGCTCGGCTCGGGGCTCCGCGGGGACGACGCACAGGACGGGGAGGAGGGCAGAGCCGCGAGGCGGGGCCCATGCGGGCGGGATCCCGAGGCAGGGGGGCCTGTCGGTAGCAGGGAGCGGGGTGACGGGCGGCAGGTGTGGGGGTTGGGGGTGAGGTGGCGATTAGGGAGTGGTGGGAACAAGGTGGCTGTGTGAGGTGGAGGAAGGGGATTGGATGGGGTGAGGTGGAGGGGGGCTGGGTAGGATAGAACTGGGTAGAAAAAGGTTTGGGGAAACTGGGTTAGATAGGATTTTATCTGGAGGTGGCCGGCTGGGCTTTCGGGCCTGGCGGGCTGCCTCCTAAAACAATTTAAATGTTCTATTGTTTAAAACGGGGCTTTTGAAAACCATTGGTAGACAAAGCAAAATATTCCGGAGACCCGGGTTTTACTTTGAATGAAGGACGGGGCGTTTAGAAAACAAAACCAGACTTCTCAAAAATAGTTTTATGCAAACAAATGCAATAAGACATGACGATGCTCAAATGCAATGTGGCATGATGACATGAGCATGCGGTCATGATGATGCAATGCACAAAAACAACGCGATTTTCTAGTAGTGGTTTTGCGGGGCGCCACAATTCGACACCACTAACAATGGATCTCGCCCTCGAGATCCGCCTCATGGTACCGGAAGGAAGGTCGGCGAACTGAATCTTCTCGCATCGTGTAGATCCTCGCGACACCACTAACAAGGGGTCGTTGTCCGTGATCGTCGAGGGAACACTCCGGGAACAAAAGGTCGAAGGTAGAGGTATCAACAAATAAAGCCACCTCTAACTCTGATAGAAAGAGAGAACCGATGCATTCTCCTCCACTCCAATGTACAAAAGCGAATAGAAGGGGTAGTCGGCATGGGGGCCAATCCATCACGCACCCAAACTATTACTCTGCACAATCAGTAGAGAAGCGTGCAACCATTCTCGGAATCAGACTGAAGATCTCGACAATCGAGGTTCAGAAACAAAGGAGTGACGCAGACTCTGCATCGGATCAGGCGTAGATGATGTCGTCGCGTCGGAAAACACCGGAAGGCACGAGAAGGAACAAAGAGAAGCCCACCAGACGAAGGATTCCTCGGATAGCATGAAGACCAGATGTAGCAACACCGTTACCAAAGGAGGAAGCGAAACCCTGAAGGTACGATGGAACCCAACCACGAGAAATCCTGGACTCGAAGAGAGAGAAGAGAGCGGATTCAAAACACGCAGAGGTGAGAGGAGAGCAGTAGAGGGGTAAGGAGTAAAATCAGACCTAATCAGAACTATCCAACCAATTTTTCAAAAATAGTTTTGACACTCTACTTCGACCGTTAGCTAGGTTATCCTACATGCTGGACTTGTGGGGTATCACAACTGCTGAGCTCTGATACCACTCTGTAACACCCTCAGAATCGGCCCTATGCAAGTTTCAGCGCTTCCCGCCAAAACCCGCATAGAAACGATTCAAGGGTGCCCACCAGGCACTTGCGTGAGGGTGGAAAACGAAGTAATATCATTACACAATAGTCCTCGATGGAACCCACAAAACATATATATACAATAGCGACTCGAAGAGTCAAGAATACAGATATACAATACGAAGATCCAAATCACCTAGAAAACGATATAGCGTCCGAGTACGGACAAGATGCAAATTGAGCTAAGAGCCCTGAAGAATAACCAATTGCGTCCATAACCCTGCCCAGGCCAAGCCGGAAGGGTAACCCTGCTAACGACATCGATCTCAAAACCTGCTTAAACAAAAGGGGTGCCGACAAAGGGCAAAGGAAAAAGAGAGAGCGGTCAGTACTGAGGCCAGTACACGGCAAGGCTAGAATTCGGCGGTCCTCGCCTACATAGGTATGGTGGACTGAAGAGGTAGCGCAGCATGCACTAAAAACCCTATAGAGACTCGATATAACTGTCGACTATCAAAGAGAGATAAGAAAGACCTATTCGAAACCATCCTGATTCTACCACCAAGCATACCCATCCTGGTATGTCCCCCTCGAGACCAACGAGGAAGTCAACCGAGGAACTCACACAGTTGGCAGTTTTATTTATTCAGTTATCGTTGCAGCACTTACTAGTCAGGTATAGATAGTCATCCTGATATAATAAGCAGTGGGCACTTTTAGTTAACCATTCCATTGTAGTTGCACACTTACTAGTCAGATACAATTAACATGAGATAACCCAAAACCAGCAGTTGTTGGTACTTTTATTTAGCCATTCCGTTGCAGTGAAGCTGATTACTAGTCATATCGGATACAAGTCAAATTATAGCAGTAAACTTTAGTTATAGTTGTCTATGATCAAGAACTGTGCTCCAAGTCGTCCATAACCGCGGACACGGCTTCTCGAAAAGATTTAACCCTGCAGGGGTGCACCAAAGTTTCCACAGGCACCTACACCCTTGTTGTCAGATCAGGTAGGTACAAGATCACAAAACATACACCCAACGGTATGTCGACGGGGTTTCGGACACGACGTTTCCCAGACCCAAAGCAAGCACGGGGGGCCACCCCACTAAGCTACCCGCAACGAAGTCGGCCGGTCTCCGAGACGGACTCAGGGTTTGGGTGGACGGCTGTAAATGACTGGGAACCCGAAAGTGTGACTGGGCTTGTCGATACCGCGAAATCGTGTCCCGATCCTAAACAGTACAGGTGCTCCTCGCACAATCGTAAATAAAGCAGTAAAGCATGGCATAAGTACATGATATTAATAAAGCCCCAAACTACTTTGTGGCCCCCAGTACAGTACTTGGAATCAGGTACTAAATCGATGGGGGTGCCCATACACCCCACCTGTGGTTAGCGCGCTCGATCTCGGAACAAGTGTCAAGAACTCGGGGTCCTACGGGACACCAGTGAGCGGTTAAAATCCAAATATTGTCTATTACCCACCGGTGCCTCTGCATTTACCTACTTCAATTTTAGTCATTAAACAGTAATTAAAGTAAACGATAATTAAAGCCATGATCATCTCCAACATAAAGCATGCAGCAATACTCCAACAACTGTGGTACTTGACGACACACAACAGCACTTGAGCAAGCGACTACGACGCGCAGGTCCAACTATCTACCAAACAACAGGTAATAGGATGTGTCCAAGGCAATATAAGGCTGCAAGGGATATCACGGGTACGAAAACTAGAGCATCGCAACACAGATAGCAATAGATCAACAGGAGGGAATAAATACTATAAAAGTAAGATAGGTAGAAAGGGGGAGGTGCTCGCCTGAAAACATTGTCGAAGGTTCATCCGAAGATCGGGTCGACACTCGCATCAACTCAACGGCCTTATCCACGAAGAACCAAAACACTAAAGGAAACATCGGATGCACTATTTAATACAACGGCAGAAGATCGGGCATGATGCATGTATGATGCATGACATGGCAAAGGATGCGATGCAACTAGGCAATATTACGCGAAACCGGGGTTCCGGCAATTACTTAGAGGTTTCATGTTGTTTAGATACCCCGCACTTTAAATGTTGTCTTAACATGGCAAAATATATCACCGGTTCGATGCACAAATTTAAATGGAGGCAATATTAGACTAGATTCGCCCGCATATGGCCTCCATATTTAATTTAGGTGAATCGTCGAAACACCCCCAAACCACAGACAAGTATGCATGCATGAACAATTTAATATGCATCAGTTTGTATTTCATTTATAAAATAGGGGCTCGAGAAAAGGTTCACACATCTGGGTCGGAAGATCGTGGGGTTTCGAGGGTTCGGGGTCCGGTCTCAGGGTTCAGGGTTCGACGGGATCGGTCTTCGAAGGTCGGATACAAGAGGAAGAGCTTGGCGTTCCGGGAAGAAGGACTTGGTGTGGCATCGGGGCGCATCGGACTCGCCCTGGTCGGTGTCGATCTTGTCGGGCCCGCGTATCAGGTCGGTCTTGGTGTTCAGGACGAAGAACTTGGCGTATCCGGGATGGAGAGCTTGCCGTTCCGTGGCGATCTTGGCGGCCTTCGGGTCATCAACTCTGGGAAGGAGATCTTGGAGCGGCGCCGGGTTCGGTTGTCGATGACGATCATGGGAAGTGTCGGCACCGGGTGGTCTTGTCAACAAGAAGGCCCTGGGCGCTCCGGATCGGTCTCGGTTCCGGGAACGGTTCTTGGCGTCTCCCATCTCTGGGAGGAAGAGCTCGGTGTTCCGCGAAGTAGATCTTGTCGTTCGGAATCTATCATCGATGGCGAACTTCCACGGTCGCATCGACAGTAGTCGGTCTTGTCGATGCCCGAAGATCTTGGCGAGTCCCGGGATTCTTCGGGTCCGGGGGTCTCGACGCTCCGTGACGCAGGCCTCGGTCGCTCTTGGTGGCGGACAGGTTTGCAAGTTGGTTCTCCATCTGAGGACGTCTCGCAGAACAGACTCGAGGGGAAACAAACGGAACGCCCAGTCAGCAGCAACACTAGGCACCGGCACGGAAGATGAACGGGAGCGGGACGTGCTACGGGCGGTTGCAGCGCAAGGGAGAGGTGGAACCTGAGGTGGAGGAAGGCCGCGTGGGACGACGTCGGGGAGGCTGTCCGCGCTGGAGGGAGGCGAGACAGGGGCTTGGCCGGCGGCACGGGGGCGGGCCAGAGAGGAGGCGGGCGAGGACACGCGAGGTCACGAGGCGGCGCCGGCGACGATGGTACAGAGAAGGGCGTGATGGGGCGGAGGTTGAGGCGCAGGGAAGGGCGAGACAGACGGCGCGAGGAGGGGGAAGGCGGCGAGGCGGTCGCGGGCTCGGAGCAAGAGGCGAGCGCGGGCTCGCGGGGCACGGCCGGAGACAAAGGAGAGGCGGCGCTTGGGGGAGGCGGGGCGCGGAGCTCGGTGGCGGAGCCGAGGAGGGGGTCGGGGGAAAGAGGGGCGCCCTCGGGCGGCCGACGAGGTGGGGGCCGGGCGGAGACGGCGAGGCCGGCGAGCTCGGCTCGGGGCTCCGCGGGGACGATGCACAGGACGGGGAGGAGGGCAGAGCCGCGAGGCGGGGCCCATGCGGGCGGGATCCCGAGGCGGGAGGGCCTGTCGGTAGCAGGGAGCGGGGTGACGGGCGGCAGGTGTGGGGGTTGGGGGTGAGGTGGCGATTAGGGAGTGGTGGGAACGAGGTGGCTGTGTGAGGTGGAGGAAGGGGATTGGATGGGGTGAGGTGGAGGGGGGCTGGGTAGGATAGAACTGGGTAGAAAAAGGTTTGGGGAAACTGGGTTAGATAGGATTTTATCTGGAGGTGGCCGGCTGGGCTTTCGGGCCTGGCGGGCTGCCTCCTAAAACAATTTAAATGTTCTATTGTTTAAAACGGGGCTTTTGAAAACCGTTGGTAGACAAAGCAAAATATTCCGGAGACCCGGGTTTTACTTTGAATGAAGGACGGGGCGGCTAGAAAACAAACCAGGCTTCTCGAAAATAGTTTTATGCAAACAAATGCAAGAAGACATGACGATGCTCAAATGCAATGTGGCATGATGACATGAGCATGCGGTCATGATGATGCAATGCACAAAAACAACGCGATTTTCTAGTAGTGGTTTTGCGGGGCGCCACAAGAAACCATGATCATATATTAACAAACAAGCTAGTTTAACAAGAGGCTTTACTAGGGACTCTTTTATGTTTACAAATCACATAAGTATTAATGTTTCCTGTTAATACAATTATAGCATGGTATGTAAACATTTATCATAAGTATGAAGATATGATAATAACTACTTTATTATTGCCTCTTGGGCATATCTCCAACACTCTTATCTATAGGAGTATGTCCATCATACCATTCTCCTAATGATATGATCTTGTTGTTAATAACATCTTAATGTTTATGATCGGGAAACCACGATCATCTATCAACCAAACAAGCTAGTATTACAAATAGGCTTTACCAGGGACTCTAATTTAGTTTACAAATCACACAAGTATTAATGTTTCCGGATAATACTATTATAGCATGAATGCAAACATTTATCATAAACACAAAGATATAATAATAATCACTTTTATTATTGCCTCTAGGGCATATCTCCAACACCTTTTCCCACTCACCTCCGCGTGCCGAGGGAAACCCTAGGACATGTTCGGGCAGCTTCTTGAAGGTGTTGCATGGTATCCGACGTTTCGACGTACTAGGAGCATGGATAAACCCCGGAGGGCGCAACGATTGCGAGTCATCCTCGTTTGGTCGATTTGCCGGTTTTGGCTTTAATTTCTTTTTCTTTTCTTTTGGGTTTAATTGTGTTGATTGATCTAGCAAATATACCGTGTGGGTACTGTATGTTAGAGTATTATACGCATACGGTTGTTATGGTAGTTTAGGATAGTTAGGGCTCTAGGATAATTTGACTTGTACTCCAACATGATCCATGTAAGCCTATATATACTCGTCCATGAGCTAAATAAAACATCCAATATATTCCGCCAATCCCCTCTATCGTTCTACATGGTATCAGAACGGCAAGATCCTTGACCTAGCCATCGTCGCATCCACCTAGCGTCGTCGCCGACACTTTCCAAACTCTAGCGCCGCCGCCCGCCATGACGCGCGTTATCCGAGCAACATGCTTCCGCCATGCCGCCCCTGGGGAGGTCGATCTCCATGATCTCCGTCGGGGGCCGCGCAACCCGTACGCAGGGTTCGTCTGCCGATCCGTGATTGGCTGCCCTACAAGTCTTTTTTCCGATCTCTTGATCGGTTTTATTTTTTGGTTTACCGATTAGATCGGATTGAGTCGCCACCGCTGTCGTTATATCTGCGCCTCTACTCCGACCATCGGCACCGACGATCTACACCACGCTTGTGCGCCTGCCTCGACAGGCTGCCGCACACCGCGGACGGCTGCTACGCCTTCCTTGGAAGGCTACCGCGGCTGCCCCCCTCGGATCGTCTTCGTCGTCATCGTCCGTGACTTCATAGACAACGTCGCCATCTACTACGATCTATGCGTCGTCCACGCTCTGACGCATACGGCGCACCGTCGGTCTGATCAACCGATCTCGCGCATGTCTACGCCAAGCACGTCCACGAGCATGCACCTACCACCGATCGAGCTACGGGCTGCCGCTGTATCGCCCCTTTGGGCCGCATCGCCGCCGCCTTTGGTCCATGCTATCGGCTTCCAACACGTCTTCCTTGGCGTGTACGTCACTGGTGGTCTCCTAGCCGCTATACCGACTTGCGCCCTGTAGCTATGCCGTCCCCTCGGGTCGTAGCGTCGCTGCACGCAGTCTGCATCGACGTCCTCGGCTTTTACCGCGCCTACTCCTACAGGCGTGGATCGCCGCCGTCTGCACATGGTCTTCGTCACGTCGCCGGATTTCTTCCTCGCCTACTTAGAGCACTGTCGTCGCACTTCCCAAGATAACCTGCAGGGCGATCTCACGCCATCGCAGGTCCCGCCGACTACCCCATCGCGCACTCCAGGCATCCAGCTGGACTACCCCAGGTCGCCGCTGTTTTTGCTGCCTTCTACGTCTTTGTCCACTACAACTTCGCCGTCAGCGTCATCGCCTCATCCCCGACTACACCACATGCTACTCTACTCCGACAACCGCGGACAACATCGACATCTCTCCCTTCGCCGCTCTGCGCATCGCAAGCGCTCTGGAGGCTTCCTCTGCTAGTCTTTCTGACATGGTGACAAGTTCATGATGGTCCCTGCCCCCGCACGCCTGGTACTGGCAACACCGGGATTGCCTTTGTCCCCGACGCGTTCCTGAGTCTGGCAAGCTCGGATCGGCGCCTCGTCTTCATCGTCTTCGGCAACGTCTTCTTTGGCATCGACCCCTCTACGAATGCCTCGACCGCGTCACCAACGAGTTCTTCTTTGCATACTCGGTTCTGGCAAAACCAGAGTGTGCGTTCGTCCCCGACGTGCGCCTAGTTCTGGCAAAACTATGGCCGCATATCGTCTTCGACTGCTTGGACTGCATCGGCTTCGGCATCGACATCCTCGATGACTGCCTCGACGCGTCTCCGTCATTCTCCTCGCGCACTATGCGCCTGCGGCTTCACATGCGGCTATCTCGATACCGGCATCCCCGACCACGACGACCCCTCGCAATGGCTACCCCGACCTCGGCACTACCCAACGCTCTCAGCTCCCTCGACATCGGCACAAGGGCTATCACCTCGCTTGAGCATCATCAGGTTCCTCTACAGTCCAAGCTACCGCGACGTGACACCATCCACGATGTTCCCGCTTCTATCGCGGGGGGTGTCAGCTCCCTAGTTCTACTTTGGTTTATCTCCAGTCTGACCGTCCGCGATGTTTCAGTTGTTCACGACGCTACCGCTGCGACTGCGGGGGGATATTAGAGTATTGTACGCATACGGTTTTTATGATAGTTTAGGATAGTTAGGACTCTAGCGTAACTTGACTTGTACTCCAAGATGATCTATGTACGCCTATATATACTCGTCCATGAGCTCAATAATACATCCAACATATTCCGTCAATCTCCTCTCTATCATTCTACACTATATTAATATAGCGAGGCAAAAACCTGTTTAAAAAAAGTTTAACTTTAACCAAAACCATATACATCTTATTTTAGAAAAGGAGGCAGTAGCTAGGATAATGAGCTGGTCTTGGTTGTTTGAGTTCACCTGTTGCACTCGTAGGAAATAGTGTGCACGTGCCACAGCACGCTAGTGGAAAATGACTGGGATTGCATCTTGGCATATATAACACGCACGAGAACAGCATCCCTGTCTGTAGCTATCAACGCGGTGCGTTGATTAGCTGAGACGTACGTGATGGCAGATCGTCCAAATTTGCTGAACAGGGAGTCTCAGCAACCATACAATATCGCGGTCTAAATCCAAGACCGCCATTGATGCACGCAATGGATCCGACTTGGACCATCCGACCTACTCCGAACAAAACGGGTAACGGCAAAGTAGTAGGATCCATGTCATCTAATGAAAGCACACTTAGCAGATTTGAAAAGGGGATCTTATGTATAGCTAGGGGGACTTATCCACGAGCAAAGTAGTAGGAGCTTTTAGGTGAACTTATAAAGGGATTTATCAAGGGAGTACTACTAGTTTTTTGGCTTTTAAAACAAAGAACTCAAAAGGTAGTAAAACTGTGGTTGGCATCGAGATGAGGAAAGCGCCTGACGCGGATCCGGTCGATTCCGAGTTCCAAGCTCGTGCAGACATGATCAGAGTCCACTCAAATTAATTGATCTCCTACTACAGGTTAACGCCTGCAAAACGTCCTTTCCTGGAAGACCGTTTTAAGGTGTGTACAGTAGCTCCCACGAGGCTGCAAATTCTATGATCGATTTGTTAATACAGAGCCTGATTCCTTGAGAAGCAATGTACTACTGTCATAGTACATGCGTTAAGATCTTACTAAGATAATCTTAGCACTGACTGATTAACCAGCTCATCTGGAGCAGGCTGTTGCTGGGCATACGTTACTCCAAGCCAAAAAAAGAAAAGAATTACAGCTGTACTTACTGCGTAGTACTTGCTGCGTGCCTACAATACGCCAATATCCGTTCACACTAATCCAGATTTTTACGCGACAGAGACGCTTCGCGGAAGGTCGGCAGACAGAGACGAGCACGAGCCCGGCCGGAGGGGTCAGCTGGTGTAGTCCAGTCCATGCCATGCGATTCCGAATTTCTACTAGTACAAATTTAAAGGCTCTACGGGACCGCCAAAGGAACACGAACGTGTATCATGCCATCATGCCGAGACAAGCGCCCCCGCACGGTCAGTCGCTCGTCCGAGCGAAAGCTAAAGGCCACTGACTAGCTCGGCTGCGTTTTTGTCCGGAGCATCTCGGCTAGCTACTGACACGGAAGTCCCAACAGAATCAAGCAGAGAGCCGTGTCAACCGGGCCTGTCCTCGGCGTACGGCGACTGATACCAAGATCTCTTGTTTAATTAGGATAGGATGCCAAGGATTTTTGTACAGGCAGTATCTGCGGTTGGCGAGTACGTATCTGGCAGGTGGCAAGAGAGTAGAAGAATCTGTAGGTTTATACAAGTAATTGCTGGCTTTGGATGTTACTGCAGCTAGCACCAAGTCCTCAATACTAGTAACAAGTGTACCTGTGGGTGAGTGTACGCAACAGGTCGAGTCGTCTCGTTTTGTCCCCGTGTGAAGACATCGTGCGGCTGCTGCTGATTAGACAGATATCAAGCTATTTCATTTGCGATGAAAATGATGATCATACCACTACTTTAAATTAGCGCCAACAATATAGTCTATCGGACCATTATTCGCTTCGTGTCTAGGAATACGAAATTAACTTCTTGCAAGAAGTACAGAAACCAGCATACTTAAGCTGGGACTGAGTACTATCCTTTGTTTCCGATTGCTCTGTACAAACCTTTCACCTAACATCGGCAACACGCTACACCGATCAACTGCCCTATTTTCTACAAATACACGTTTTATAAATAAAAACAAAAAATGATGCAAATTAATGAAAAAAATCTCTTAGAAAGCATATCAAAGATAAATAAGAAAAAATAAGAAGCACCAAGGTTACCACCGGAGAGAGACCAAGAATACCACAACTCCACGACAATGCCCCCACAAGGGTAACAAGGCTAAGCACCACCGCCATAAGACCGCTAAGATGGTTGAGGGTTTTCACCTGGAGCCCAATTGTCGAGAAGGTAACCAAAACGACGTCCTTAAGACGGTTATGGCACCCACAGATATCGCCATCGTTGGCACCGTAGCGCTGAGCTATCGTCTTAAAAAACCGTCGAGCCACACATGGTATGTAGGACACCCACTGACCCCAAGCCAGACCTTCACCACATGATCTGAGAGTTATCCTTACCGAAGTGCTGTCAGCACCAAGGTCACCGTCGCGCGCTCTTCGCAACCATCATGGCCAAGAGAGCTGGCAATCACCAACGCCACGTCGCTCGTTGTAGAGACGCTAGTCCATTCCACCTTCCGAGGCCGTCGTGTCGGCATCCAAGATCTCGCTCCCACGAATAATACACCACCACCACGAGAGGTCCACCAGAGCGGCTGGGAGAGGATGGGGCCACTCAACACCCCAACCACCCCGGGACCGATGACTGTTATCCTGACATCTCTCTAGGATCTCTAGACTAGTCCCACAGATCAACATTAATCTTTCCTATGCACTTTAGCATCACTCAGTCCGCGATCGAGAATAACTCCTCGGTCGGTCAGCAATCATGTAGTTGCTTTGGGCCAAACAAGCTTAAGATTAGAGTTTTTTCAGAAAAGAAGTTGTAACTTGTTTATATGAATATCCTATATATCCTATTAAGCCCTACGTCAGGATGTCACATCGTCTGAGGAGAGCCACCGCCACCGTTCGGGCATGCCTACCGTGTGAGTCCATCACGCTACCGAATTCGTGTCGTCAGGCCCCTCGCCCCCCATGGCCACCATGGCCCGTGCCGCCATCGCTAGCGCCGAGGCTTAGCCTGGCAGCGCTGTCCGGACCGTGGTGAGGAATAGAGAAGGGTACCGAGGCGACGGAAAAGGGTTCCCTCCATGTCACCCATGGGAGCAACGCAAGAGGAAGAGGGCTGGGGGTCAATTCGCCACACTTGATCTCTAGAGCCCATGTATGTCCGAAACAGTCTGAAATATCGCTCACCTTGCGTATGTGCAGAGCATCCTTGCGCAGCCTAAAAACTGACATAAAACTCGCTACTCCCTTGGGTCCATATTTATTGATCTTAACTTTATCTAGATTCGTATATATCTAATTTACTATTTGGCTAAATGCATTCTATAATTTATCTAGATTTGTATATATCTAATTTAGCATTTGACTAAATGCATTCTAGTTCGTATAGATCATTAAGTTGGATCAAAGAGAGTATAAAATAATCGAGACGGGCTAGACTTTTGCTCGACCCACTGCTCCAGAACAAAACATCGCTACGAACTACTCCGATGTGCTGATTAGCGATGGTAGTACCAGTACGGAAGGTCAGATAGTATGCACGGCATAGGTACGGCTGCCTAGACCGGTCACGGGTCTCCGTTCCAAGAAGCGCGTTCGACGGACGTAGTATGTACGTGACTGTCTCCACTCGACCAACGTGAAAATATATTATCCCAAAGAAAAATTAGAAAACTGGAACACCGTGGTTCCTGCGTACCTGCAGCCTCGAGTTTTCTTTGTATCGAGACAAGTCCTCCTATAGCCTTTGGAATTTTCTACTACAAGGACGCACCGTACGGCACGTCGGCACCAAGTAGCGCTAGTAGTAAAAACAACTCGAACTCCGTTACCGGGCCGATCTAGAAAGCCAGCAAGCCACGGTACAGAACACCGGTGTGTGTCCTGCCCGACAGTCGACATCATCAGCAAACCCCAGCAAATTAAGCTACTAGCATTAGCATATATGGTCTGTTCGAACGGCAGAATCAGGCAACAACCTCATCGTCGCGCGAGCCGCTCTCTTGCTTCCACCGTTAGTTGATCCACACCCCTGATCGATCGATCGATTGAGAATCACGTGCGCTCTGACAGAGCGAGTCAACTATAATCTAAACAAAAACGATCTCGAAGCAGCCGAGCAACTGACCCGCTAATACGTACATACTCCTTCTGTTTCAAAATATAAGATGTTTTAGGTTTATAAAGAAAATAAATCTAAACTTCTTTTAGTTTGTAGATTCACCCCCAAAGTTGAGTGTACTTATATACTAAAACAAGTCTAGATATATTTGATTCACAAACCAAAAACATCTTATATTTTAAAACGGAGGGAGTAATAGCCAACCACTTCAATCAATAGATAACAATCCGATAGGTCGGTCGTCTATTTGGAGCTAGCGATACGATACACGGCAAGCAAGCACAACTTGTAGCCGCGTGCATTCATCAGCAGCCAGAAATTACGATCTCCTCTGACGCGCCTCCCGTGTTAAGAAATGGGTTTAGTTGGGTGGCCGAGCAAACAACGTAACGCCGGCCAGGTCTCTCCTCCTCGGAGCCGTACTACGTACGTACGTACGTACGCTTCGCCCGTACCCGGCCGGCCCAGGAAGGAAGCCTCCAATGTGGAGCTTAGAGCGTCTCCACTCGTTGGCCGAATCCACGCCGAAATTTAGACGGACGGCGCAAGTTTTAGCCTGAGTACATCAAATTTCCACTCGGCTACCCAGGCCGAGTACTCGGGCGGACACAAAACGACTATATATTTTAAATATGTATAGTTTCCGCTCGCGAGTGCTCGGCCAAAAGGTGTTCGACAGATGCGGCTACATGTTCGGCGACATATTTTTATTACATAACAGGGAAACAACGATCAGTCGTCGATGGGGATGGGCTCCTGCGACGTGGCCGACGCGGCGTTGTCGTCCATCTCGCCGGTGAAGGCCCCTGGGTTGGAGGAAGTCGAAGCAGAGCTCGGCGTGGGAGCGTTCGACGCTGGCACGTTCGGCGCAGAGGAAGGGGAAGGGAAAGTCGTGGTCATGCCCTCAAGGGTGGCCTGACGTTGCGCCATGTACCAGGCCTTGACCGGCGAGCTCATCTTCGACGTGTCCTCGCCGCCCATGAGGAACTTGAGGTCCGTGTGGCGCTTTTTGGCGGCGTAGTTGGCCTTCTTCTCGGCGAGGCTGGCTTTCTGCTCGGCGAGGCTGGCCTTGATGAGGGTCACATTTTCCCCTTGTGTCTCCATCAGCTTCTTTCAGCGTTCCTCGCTCTTCTCAGCCCTCTTCTCGGCCTGTGCCCTCGTGTCGGCGAGGCATTTCTCGATCGAAGCCTGGAGACGCTCGGCGGGAGGTCTGGCGGCCTTGAGCATCTTCGTCTTCTTCTGGCCGAGCTCAGGTCTTCCTTCGCTGGCAGCAGCAGCCGGGGCCTCGGGGTTGTAGACGCCGTCCTTGCTCTTGGAGACACTCAGGCGAGTGTCCTGCCACTTCTCGCAATGTTCGATTTTCTCGAAGACATGATGGAACTTGAACTCCATCTTCATGTCCTCTCGAAACAGAAGAAGTGCACGGCGCAGCTACAAAATGGAAGTGTGTCAAGTTGTCCATGTTCGCGAGTGTGTCAAGAGAGTGCATAGCAAAGTTAATGTTCGCGAGTACCTTGTTGTCCATGTTCTCCCCACTGGCTTGTGTGCGGTCGATTTCTTCCACGCAGCTGTGCCACTTGCTGCACGTAGTTTGGATGATCGCCCAGTGGTTTGTTATTGCCTTCTCCCCTCGCTCCATGTGGATCTTGCGATACTTTGGGTCGCACATGCTTCGCTCGTCGAATGCTGCCTTCACGTGCCGCCAATAATTGTCGGAATTTTGGTTCGCACCCGTTATCGGATCCATGCCCACCGTCTTCCAAGCTTCGGCGAGGCAGGTGTCCTCGGCCACGGTCCATTTGAGCCGAGCGTCCGCCGTCTTCTTCTCCTTCTTGCCTTTCGCCTCAGTCTCGGCGTCCTCTGGCCGCGTCTGCTCGGCCTGGGTCTCCTCGGCATCGACGTCGGCGAGGTCCTGGGACTCGATGCCACGCTCGGCGTCGGCCCGGGTCTGCTCTTCCGTGAAGAAGGAGGGGTGGTTGGAGGTCGAGCCTGTTGCGATCAGGTCCTCCATGTAGGCCTCGGGCGTCATGCTGGCCGGAAGTGCGCCTGGCATTCAGCCGAACAGGTTGCGCGCGTCGGCCTCACCGAAGGTTGTCGAGCTTCCGCCGAAAGGCAGCGGGCCGCGGCGCAGAGCAGGGCTTGCGTACGCCGGAGAGGTCGAGTAGGGGACGTTGATGTCCACGCCGAACGGCGAAGGGTGGCGCGGCGCCGAGCAGGGAAGAGCACGTTCGGGTTGAAGCCGCCGTCGAACTCCGGCGACGGGGAGTACCTCTGCCGAGAAGCCGCCTGGATCTCCTGGAAGTTGGCCGAAGAGATCGGCGAGAAGCCGGCGGGCGAGCCGACGCTAGCCTGGATCCCCCAATGTGGTTGTAAAACTACTAGTTAAAAAGTTTGGACAAATTTTAAAGATGAGATTCTAAAAAAAGCTGGTCGAGGATAGCTTCTGGGAGAAGCTGAAAAGAAGGGAACCATGCTCTCGGCTGGTGGAACTTAGATTAGCTGCGGATCGAGCTAGCGTAGACGGTGGAGAACGACGTATATGGATATGGATATTGGATAGGAGGCTTTACTAACTTTGTCTTAGATAAAGAGCTACAGTAGCTAATACGAGGTCAAGAACTAATCGTGGGCTGATTAAAAAAGCGTACTCGGGAGAAGACAACCGGCAAATGGCTCGCGTCATGGCTAAGCTCGATTTTGTGGCAATCCTAGTCACTACTCGGGCCCGACGAAGGTTCAGTTTCGGTCCACGAATTAATTAATGGACGATTTTTAGTACTCGTAGATGGCAGTAAGGCTTAATCAAGTTGGATCATTAAAATTGACGATCATAATATTAATGCGCGAATGCGTACGTAAGGATCCATCGTCAGATTTTGATTAAGTTTGAACTCGGATGCTGATTAGCGTGGGGTCTTGCGGACTTGATAAAATTGGTTGTGGCGACCGTTGGAACCTCGAAAGGACCGACCCAAGTAGAAGTACGATCCAAGTAATTTCATCGTGCTACCACACTTGGTGAACGGAAACTTTTAACAAAACTAAGGGTGGTGCTAATTAAACTGCTAGTTGTTGGAGCAAAATAGGCCTCAATTTGTGCAATCTGAAACCGACACGACATATTGAAAATAGAGGAGTCAAGGCTCGCTCTTGGAAATGGAAAAAAAAATCAATAGTCAACTTTCTTCATTGATTTTCTTTGCCAATTAGAAAGAAATACTTATAAGCTTGACCAAATATGAACAAAAGAATATCATAATTTACAATATTAAATAAATACACCATAATAATATATTTTACGATATGTCCACTCATGTAAGTTTTGTTGTGTAGATGTCCATAAACTTGGTCAAACGTAGAAAACATCGGCTTATCACTACATTTATATGCCTTCATTTGGAAGAGATGTGGTATATTACCGTCGTCTAGTGTAACAAACCTAACGGTGCTAATCACGAAATAGGCTTCAATTTGTGCACTCTAAATGCTCCGTGACATATTTAAATTGGAAGGTCAAAGGTTTGCTCCTAGAAATGAGAAAAAGTAAGAGCTTCTTTGGATAGTAGGGCTGAAAAATGCAGGAATTGGAGAAGTCACACAAATTTTATAGGTTTTACCTTTGCAATACAGAGGACTGAAAAACACATGAAAATTATAGGAATGGTTGCTTGGGTGAAACATGGGCAAAATACAGGAAATGTGTCCTGACCCTACGAACTGAAGTGTAAGAATGAGGTTGGAGTGGATGTTCAAATTCTTATGGAACATATAACTCCAATCCATAAGAATTTTGCTATCATCATTCCTTATCCAAAGGCAATCCATAAATAAAAATCCTAAGGATCGGAGTTCTACAAAAATCTTATGAAATTACAATCCAAAGAGGCCATAATAATTAATTAACTTAGTTTCGTTCATTTTATTTCAGAATAATCCAACATCGACAGTGCATCTATAAATTTACCATACTTATTCGGGCCGCCAATGTGGCTCCAATGCTTGTTTTGACTTTGTGGTGAGTGTGTCGGTGGTGCATGGATAAGTACCGGTGTTTACCCAAAACGTGTCCTTCCTTCAGCCTCCAGATCACCGGAGTTAGTCATAGCGCCAGGTAGGCTAATGCATAGAGTGACAAGGAGGTGGTACTCAGCATAGGCGACAATATCATCTTTGAATCTAGCCATAATCGGCTTCGACAATTTTTTGTTTAGTCGACACTTTTGTCGGATGTTAACACAAGTTTTTTTTGTAACTTTGTGGTTTTTTTCACCTTGTTATGCACATGTTATATGTGAACTATTTTCCGTTGTATGGTATTCATGTGACGCTTTGAGTCCGCATAATTTCTTTTTATTGAAAAAAAACGTATACCTAACTTTCTTTTGTCATGCATGAAATGTCTCCATTGTGATGGTGTCGAGCAACCGACATCTAGTGGCTTGGGTCTTAGTTGCAAGGGTACAACATTACACAATGATACTACTTCTAGGTTCTCAATAGTGGTAGTTTGTTTGATCGTCATCTCTATGTCGTGTACGGTATTTTCTCTTCTTGGGAATACTCCCTTTGTATGGGTTTATAAGTCCCTCATGATTTAATCGATCGCATATGAGTTAAATGCCATTATATCAAAGAAATATTTTATCGAAAACGAACCCAATGTCATGCTTCTTTTGTCCAATCAAATTTGAGGTTGGACGATTAGTATGGGGGTTTTGTGGGTTAGTATCTACTACTTGATAATCGATTATGGCTCTCAGAACCTTGAAACGACATATGATCCAAGTACTTTTGCCACGTTACATTTGGGGAATTAGAACTTTCATACTACCTTCACTTAAAAAAATGCACACAGATCTAGTTAAAGGTCAGTACTAAGTAAGTTTGACCAAATATATACAATCAAAATATCACCATTTACACTATAAAATATAGATACTATCTAAATATATATTATGACATATCTATTGATATTGATTTTATTTTGTAGATGTTCACGATTTTGTGCGTAAACTTGGTCAAACATGGAAATTGTGGACTTTTCATTATACTCATATGCCTTCTTTTTGAACAAAGTGAGTAGATTACTGATATATAGTGTAGCAAAGCTAAGAGTGATTTTTTACTTGAAAGCTAAGATTGTTGATTAAACTGCTAGCTGTTGAGCAACCATGGTTTGTTCATTTCTCTCTAAAAAATCCAATTATCTATAGTCCATTTGTAAATTTATCATACACTGTCAGTTATCGTAGTATTGCTACAATGCTTAATAATTTTGACCGGCGGGCGAGTGTGTGAGTGGCGCATGGATAACAAGTGGTGTTTACCCAACTTGTGTCTTCCTTCAGCGTCCAGATCAAGTTGGATGATTAAAAATTTACAATCATAATAATGCGTGCCTGCGTAAGTATCCATCATCAGATTTTGATTAGTTTGAAGTCGAATGCTGATTATTGTGGGGTCTCTTGCGGACTTGATAAAATTAAAAGCGGCCGTCGGAACCTCCAAAGGACCCAAGTACGATCCAAGTAATTAAAATTCTATCTGGTGGAATGGACACTGATCCAAGTAATTAAACTACTACACTTGGTGAATGGAAATTTTTAACAAAACTAAGGGTGGTGCTAATTAAACTGCTATCTGATGGAGCAAAATGGGCCTTAATTTGTGCAATCTGAAACCGCCACAACATATTCAAAACAGAGGAGTCAAAGCTCTATCTTGAAAATGGAAAATTCAATAGTCAGCATTCTTCATTGATTTTGTTTGTCAATTATCTTTATAATAGAATGGTGATTACTCATATAAAAATAGAATGGTGATTAGTGTGGGGTTCTGTAGTTTAGTTACTACTACTTTGTAATTGATTATGGCTCTCGGAACTTTGAAAAGACCAAGTAGCCACTTACAATTGAAATACTTTCGTCATGATTACATTTGCGTACTACCTACCTATTTATTAAAAAGCAAATACTAATAAGTTTGACCAAATATGAACAAAAGAATATAATAATTCACAATATTAAATAATACAACATAATAATATATTTTAAGGTATATCTACTCATATAGATTTTGTTATGTAGATGTCCATTAACTTGTTCATAAACTTTGGTCAAACATAGAAAATACTCCACGTCATATTTACATTCGAAGGTTACCAGCTTACCACGACATATTTAAGGAGTATCAGCTTACCACTTCATTTATATGCCTTCATTTGGAAGAGATGGAGTATATTAATTCCGTCTAGTGCAACAAAGCTAAGGTGCTAATTAAAATGGGCACCACTAGGAAGCGGATGTCGATATTGGCTTCCTATCGGACCAGTGCATGGCCGTAGGATTGGAACAACCTCGACTGTTTGATTTGTAACCAGGCCTGCGGGGCTATCTCGGAATCAAAGACCAATTTGCATGTTTCCATTGAAAACAGACCTCTAATCAATGCATGTCCGTTATTGTCGCTGCTCCCGGTAACTACTCCTCCCTTCCTAATTTTTAGGAAAATTGTTTAGCCTTTAATGAAAATAATAGTTAAGCACAAAAAAGTCTCCGTGACATCTGGTTTACTTCCTTTTATAGCTAATTGTGTTTCCAATACTAGGTATATTTGCTTCCGATGGGCTCAAATTTTGTGTTTCCAATGCTACTAAAATTTGGTTTGATCAGAAAATCTAAAATGATGCTACTATGTATATTTGCTTTCGATGGGATTGAAATTTGTGTTTCCAGTGCTACTAAAATTTTCTTCTAATGGAAGCAAAGTTTGCTTTGATTTGAAAAAAGTTGGAATGGCATATTTCAAAAATATCAAAACCATGCTTCTTCCGACCAGATAACTTGCTTTCTTTGCCACCGAGTTTGCTTCAATTGACATAACTAGTACATATGTAACGCGGTATTGTTTTCAAAAGCATTGCAGTTTTGTCCATAGACCATGGCTTAGAATGGCTTCCAACGAAAATAGAAAATTGCTTCCACATAAAGGATTCTTACACGTGTTTCAGTATAAAATATGAAAATGTCCAATGTAGCTGTATATTATTGATGCCACAATGCTTCATCCGTCTATATTACATGTTTCCCACAACCAAACATTTTATTCCTTCAATTCCCTGAAAATATAGAGCTTCATATGTTCACAACACATGCTTCTCATTAGGCTACATCTATGTTTTGATCAACTAGCAAGTATGCTTCCTTACAAGTTTCATATATATAACTATCAATATGTTACAAACATTCAAGTCATTTCTTTCTATGTCACGGAGAAAATGGCGAGTCATGCTGGACATGCCACTACACATGATAAGGGTGGACACATGACGGAGGACATGAAAAGAACTTGATGGCAGCTTCCATGGCGACCTGTGGTGGTTGAAAGCGAGAAGAGACCTAAAGCAACGTCGAACTCTTTCATGGTACGACAAAGCTATCATACGAGACTTGCGCCGTGCTCATCGCCTCACAATCTACGATGAAGCAGTCGTTGCCATCACCGTCGCTGCCAGATGAATCACGGACCTGACATGTTGAAGCCATGGGATACACATGACCTGTTAGTAGTCACAATGATTATCCAAAACCAATGATAAAATTTGAAGCATTGCTGGCATGAATCAAAGAAAGATAACACGGCTAGTATGAAACAACAAGAGATAAAAGAAGCAGAAACTAATATTGTCTGATGCAAAATTAAAACTAATGAAGTATAGATGGTAATATGGTTGTAACAAAGTTCAATTATAATAGAAACAAATATCAAAAGGAAAGCAAGCATGTATAGGTATCAAACACACACATGGAACCAGGTCAGTTGCTATACCTTGTCTCCCTGAATCGTGTACTCGTTGAAGTAATCAAGACTATAATCGTGAGTTGTGTCCGCAGCTTCGGCTGGGTTCGAGGCTTGCTGGACCGGCTGAGCCGTCACATAGACCTACTTCGCCGGGTAACCGGTTAGTGATGCCGCAACAACGTCCTCCCATGGAAGAGCTACGAGCGTGTTGGCGCTCGAGACGAACCAGGTGATGGCGGATGCGTCGGCTTTGGTGAGGATGATGTGCACTTGTGCATGGTGGTGAGGAGAGACGGGAAGAACAAGGAAGCAAGGTGACATGAAGGTAGAGCAACAATGAGGGATGGCCAGGGCGGCGCAAATCGGTTAGGTAGGTGTTTGGGGGAGCGATTTGGAGAGGCAAGGTGGAAGACAGGTTTGATTAAGACGGACCAAAAATTACCGGAATTCAGGTCATTAAGACATGCGTGATTTAAGATGGGGAGTTGAATGCAAAACCAGGCCATTTGATATATACTAGATGGACGGTTTTGGAGAGGTCCGAAGATTTTCTTCTGATCGGACTCAGATATATAGTATTTACCAATTAAAATTGCTAGATGTCAATAAAATAGGCTTTATTTTGTGCAATCTAAATGCTCCATGGCATATTTAAATTGAAAGGTTAAAGGTTGCTCCTAAACATGGGAAAAACTAAGAGCTTATTTGGATCGTAGGACTGAAAAATGCAGGAATAGGAAAAGTCACAGAAATTTTATAGGTTTGCCTTTGCAAAACAGAGGATTGTAGAACATACGAAAACTATAGGAATTGTTGTTTTGGTGTAACGCAGGAAAAACACAGTCATAGGAATTTTGCTAGCATCATTCCTTTCATACAAAGGAAATCCATAAGTCAAAATCCAAAGGATTGGAATCCTAAAAAAATCTTATGAAATTGCTGCAATTGAAAGAGGCTCTAATACTTAGGTAACTTGGGTTAGTTCATTTTCTTTAAGAATAATCCAACTATCTATGATGCATCTATAAATTTACCATTCGGGCCACCAATGTGGCTCCAATTCTTGTTTTGACTTTGTGGTGAGTTTATCGGTGGTGCATGGATAACTATCGGTGTTTACCCAAAACATGCCCTTTCTTCATCATTCGGATCAAATAAAGTTAGTTATAGCGCCATGCATGTATGCTGGTGCATAGAGTGACAAGGAGGTGGTTATTTAGCATATATAAATGATAGTATGATCTTTGAATCTAGCCATCATCACCTTCGATAATTTTTGTTTAGTAGACAATTTTGTAGGATGTTAACACAAGTCATTTTTGCAACTTTGTTGTTTTGTGCACCTTGCTATGCACATTTCATATGTGAACTGTTTTCCGTTGTATGGAGTTCATGCGATGCTTCGAGTTCATACATTTGTTTTTATTGCAAAAACCTAGACCTAACTTTGTTTTCGCTTGCATGAACTGTCACCATTGTGATGGTGTCGAGCATACGACATCTAGTGGCTTGGGTCTTAGTTGCAAGGGTACAACATTGCACAATGATACTACGTCTAGGTTCTCAACTGTGCTTGTTTGTTTAATCATCATCTCCATGTCGTGGACGGTGCTTGATCTTCCTGGGAATACTTCCTTTGTTTTGGTTTATAAGTCCCTCTTGATTTAAATAATCGCATATTAGTTATATGTCATTATATCACCAACAGTATGCTTCTTTTGTCCAGTCAAATGTGAGTTTGGACGATTAGTGTGAGGCTTTTGTGGGTTAGTATCTACTACTTGATAATTGATTATGACTCTCGGAACCTCGAAAAGGCATTTGATCCGAGTACTTTTGTCACCCTACGTTTGGGGAATCAGAACTTTCATACTACCTTCGCTTAAAAAACATAAAAATATAGTTAAATGTCAATACTAACTAAGTTTGACCAAATATATACAATCAGAATATCGCCGTTTACACTATTTAATATATATATATATTCTATTGATATTGGTTTGATTTTGTAGATGGTCACGATTGTGTGCATAAACTGGGTCGAACATGGAAATTGTGGACTTTTCATTATGCTCATATGCCTTCTTTTGGAACAAAGTGAGTAGATTGCTGCTATATAGTGTAAGAAAGCTAAGAGTGTTGATTAAACTGCTAGCTGTTGACCAAAATAAGGCTTAACTTTTGTAATCTAAAACTGCCATGACATATTAGACTGAAAGGTCAAAGGTTCGCTCATGATAATTGAAAATTTTAATGGTCAATTGTGCTTCGTTCACTTCTTTTTAAATGAGTCAATTATCTATAGTGCATTCGTAAAATTATCTTACACGGTCGGTATGGAAATATTGCTCCAATACTTGTTTTGACCGGTAGGTGAGTGTGTGATTGGTGCATGGATGACAAGTGGTGTTTACTAGGGCTGTCAACGAGCCGAACTCGAGTGAACATTGTTAGGCTCAGCTCGAACTCTGTAGAAGCTCGATCCGAGCTCGAGCGAGTCTAGGTTGACCTTTGAGCCTACATCTAAGCTCGAGTTCGGCTCGATCAAAGCTCGAGTAGGCTTGAGCTCGGTTCGTTGAAGCTCGGTAAGAAAATTTTAGTACATCCAAAGATAGACATGCAGCTACATAGCAAGAAAATAGTAAAGCTTGAAAACCGAATAGCAGAAATGGCTCAGAGTCTCATATAATAGTAATACAGTGTCAACATGCCAGCATAATTATTTTAGCAGTTTTACAGCAGATGGAATAATAATAGCAGTCTCAGTTTTGCGGCTGTATAAAAATCACAAGCTTTATCGAACTGTTTGAGTTCGGCTCGTCTAAGCTCGCGATCTCGAAAACAAGCTCGAATTTGGTTTGTTAGAGAAACGAATCAAGCTCGAGCCAAGCTGTTAACGAACCGAACTCATACAGTTTATCAAACCCGAACTTTTTTAATAGCCCTAGTGTTTACCCAATTTGTGTTTTCCTTCATGGTCCGGATCACCGGGAGTTGGTTATAGCGACCGGTACGCTAGTGCATAGCGCCACAAGGTGGTGATTACCCAGCAGGCCAGCACGGTCGATGGTATGATCTTTGGACCAGGCCATCATCGACTTACGTTCTGATTTTGTTGAGACTTTTGTCGTCTACTAACACGCGTTATTTTTTTTAACTTGAGGTTTTGTGCATCTTGTTATGCACATGTCAGACATTATATCGCCTTGATACGATGCTTTGAGTTGACAAAATCTCTTTTTACTAAAAAGAAACTAGATCTCAACTTGTTTTGGCATGCTGAATTGTGTCCAGTATGAAGGCGTCGAGAGGACATCTATTTTCGAATCAGACTTTCGCCCCGCGCTATATTAATATAACAACTAGCAGGTACAAACACGATATCACTGCTGGGACAGATAGCACAACAAAACCTAAAGTAAACAACTCTGGATTGATAATAGCATTGATGGATCGCAACCGTTGTGCCATCCGGAGGATTTCCACCACACTCCTATGCCTTTGAATCGCCGTGTACCAAGCATCACCTTCAAAAAGGGGTGCGACGACGACGACGCTGCTGCCCGGACAGGTCCTATGATTTTTCCCGTTACACGGAGGGGAATGGTAGGGGTACACCTGACGCCCTGCATGGAGAAGGTGGCGCGCCCAGACATCACCGCGTCGGTGCCGGCACCACTGATAGGGATTTCTCCTGACCCCCAGAACCCACCACCCGAACAATCCGAAGCGCTCCCCCAAGCATGTCGTCCACCAACATGCACCACCACGGTCTTGAGGCACCGTCGCCGTCTCCCCGTGGCAAACATTGCGAGGCCGGACGGACCAGAAGGAAAGAACCGTAGGTAAGGAGCAGCAGTACAACAGCCTGTGGGAGGGAACAACATCCACCGCCAAAGACGGCAGCCGACCGGACGCAGCGGCAAGAGCAGACCTGGCCACTGGGAGTCGGAGGGTGGCAACCGTAGAGCCATCTCGAGGGCATCCTTCACCGCTGAATGCGGGTGCCGGCCGGACGCGGCAGCAAGGACACACCAGGCCGAAGGCCTGGCCGGACCCAAGTGGGATCAGTGAAGTTCTCACCACCGCGCCGTAGCACATAGGCATGCCGTCGCTATCCTCATGTTCAGCACCCTAGACCCGGTCAGTCGAGCCCGTGAAGCTCTCGCTGCTTTACTGCAGCAGACGTGGCATCAACGCCACCACCCTCGTCACGATCTCTACCTCGATCCAACCAGAGCCGGCGCAACAAGACCCAACCCATCCTGCCCTGGCCAGAACTGGGGGCGCAGCCCTGCCATCAGGTCCCCGTGGCCGCCGCCTGCACCACCAACTTGTAGGGCCCGCGGCCTCGTCGCCACCCGTACTGCGCCGGAGCGCCGTCAGCCTATGTGCACTGTCAACGTGACGGCCCTCCCGAGCAGAGCAGCTCGGCCAGGGTACATCTATTAGCTCGGGACTTGGGTGCAAAGGTGCAGCGTTGTGCGACGAAATGACTTTCTAGGTTGTTAACAGTGGTTGGTGGTTCGATAGTCATCTCTCTATCGGGCAGTGCTTGGTCTTCTTGGCAATATAAGGTTTCCTCCTCGTCGTGTTTCATTTCTTATAAATAACATCTTGTTTGTCTACATCATATATTTTTAGTGATTCTAGAGCGGTTAATTGCAACTTGCAACTTTTTCCAAAAAAAAAGAAGCTTGCAACTTGCAACAGGAGTTCAACTATCAGAGAATATAACCAACTCGCACCTCTGAACTTTGATAACTAGAGCTGATGTTCCAGAGCCTTAGAGCAGAGCAGAAAATTCTGATCCGGATCAACCAGCATCCTCGCTGATTTGGTTGTCGCAACCAGCAACCGATCCTGGAATACAAAGAGAGAATCACACCACGTTCTTAAGTACTATTCCCAGAATGTTATACATTTGCAGAGATCTCACAATATCACACTCACTGTATCCATGGTTCGTAGGTGTCAAAAGAGAGTACTCTTAAATTAGTGGACTTAACTTGAATATCTCCTTTAGTGTTAACCGCTATTATATATAGTATGATCTGTTAAATGCTTGTTCTGCTGACTAGTTTTTGTCGGGAAAACGGAATCCTATATATCTTCCTGAATCCTGGCTCTATGGTGTTTGGAAGGCCATGTGTTCGTAAGTACTATCCCCAGAATGTTATACATCTGCAGAGATCTCGCAATATCACACTCACTGTCCATGGTAGTGATATATATACTTTTAAATTAGTGGACTTAACTCGACTCTCTCCTTTATCGTTAACCGCTACTTATATTATGGAACACAAAACAGTGGGAGTATATGATATAGTCTGTGTTGAGTGCTTGTACTGCTGACTAGTTTTTGTTGGGAAACAGGAATCCTACGTATCTTCCTGAATCCTGGCTCTACGGTGCTTGGAAGGCCACATGTTCCTGTATCTTCTAACGGTACATAGGCATGGATGCGGTTTGTCTGCCCTCTTGAGCTTTCTGCAATTGTTCTGGCCTTTGGGCACTCGATTCTGGCAACCCCATGATAGCTAGTGGACGCGTATAAAATAGCACGATGAGGTGTACCGCCAAAATCTACTTCCTCCGTTTTAAAATATAATATGTTTTATTGTGAAGAAATGTATATAGATTATTTTTAGTGCGTAGGTTCACTCAGGTTAAATGAACCTATATACTAAAAATAATTTAGATACATTTGTTTCATAAAACTAAAACATCTTATATTTTGAAACAGAGGGAGTAGATGCTAGAATTACATCACGTCTATGATAGATTATTCCGGAGTACACTTCCTCGTTACAGCCAGTGATCTACGTCACGTTCATGTGAATGCTAAAATGCTTATCCTCGCGGTGATCCACATATATAAGATAGATATACCAAGGACTTGCAAAGCAACAAATCATCTTAAATTTTACGAGGTAATAACGCAGGCAGGCTGTGGCAGTCTTGAATCCTCTGAAGGCCGAACAGAATCCAGGATGCCATGATTTTTTTCCTACTCTTCTACCCTCGGCTTATAAGGTTTTGGACTCAGTTTTTTCCCACCACATAAACATTGCCTATTACGTTGGTCGCAAGTTGCTGGAGGGAAGTCACGGAAATACTAGTATCTCCCTCGATCGACCGGTCGATGGCGACCTTCTCGCGATTACGACGGTGACCTCGTGGTTTCTTCTCCATGGCACACACCATGTAAGTTGGATTGGTCTCTTCTGATTCAGTTCCAACCCCGGTTTCGCCCGTCGCGCTCGACGTCGGCGTCGCGGCGCATTTATTTTGGAAGGAGACCGGTAAGCAAAGAGTCCGTTATCCCAATTTATCCCCATTATTATCTGAAGATCAGCCACGTCTACCAGGCACGAGATGTATCTACTCTCACTGAGATATGGTGATTCGGTCAGTTTTTCTGTACGTTTCTGCTTGTCTTCGAACAGAAAATTTGGCTGGCCCCGGGGCACACGAGTGCACACACGTATCGTACGCAGGTGCGTTCGCATGGTCATCATACAAACGACTTAGGTGCACGACGTAGATGTACCAGGTCCATACGTGTTCGCATCATGACACGACGTATGAACAATGATCATAGAAGTCGAAATCCGCTAAGGAATGTGTAACAATCGACCTGTTGAATCAACTAGCCCTTAGTTCAAGTTTATAAGTTCTGCAACATTCTTTTAAATGGCAATTATTTTGATAGCTGCTCGGAATGATTATAATGATTAATGATATCAACAACGTTGTACCCTTGAATTAGTTGTTTTATGCGAAAGAGAAAAGACAGTGGTTTGACAAACCATAGTCATAATTATGGTGGTTTTGTTTTCAATTTACTCCCGGCAAATTCGCCCTTGGATAGGTGTTGTTCCAACGGAAAAATCATATAAACAGGGAAATAAAACAATGCATGGGCCTATTAAGAACGGCTAATTGGACCTATTTGGGCCCCTGAAACCGTACGGAGTAAGAAGTGAAGTCCACATTTTCTCCAAACAAAAAGAAAGAAGTGAAGTCCAAAAGCTTGCGGGAGCTCGAGGCCTTAGCCCATTGCCTTAGCCTTCGTCCTAGCAAGCAACACCTCGGCTGCTAGCAGTTCCCCTGCCCCTAGCCAGCACCTCGCCTTAGCAGAGATCTCGCAAAGGATCGTCCAAAGATCTTGCAAAGGATCGTCCAAAGATCTTGCTGCCTAGCTCCTCGCCTCCCTTAGTTGCCCGGCACCTCTCCGCCAAGGACCAACAAATGCAGCAGGACCTAGCCTCCCCAACAGCAATAAAACATCATCAGCAAGAATGGCATAACCAATTTTTTACCACAGTTACACTCTACCTGAAAAAGAGGAGGATCGGAGTCAATAGATGATTTTCCAACTGAATACCGTATTTGTATCACTAATGCACACATTATTTGCTACCTGAACTTCTAATGCACAGATGGACCATCGACAGATTTTTCTGCTCGGAGGACTGGGACATGTCCTTCCCATCGGCCATCCTACAGTCGCTGCCTTCTTCCCTTTCGGACCATGCGCCTCTTCTGCTCCTCGGTGCAGCTGATTTTCCGCGACATAGACCATTCAGATTTGAGTCCTTTTGGGTGCGTATGGAGGGCTTCCAGGAGGTGGTGCAGCTTGCTTGGGAGCAGGACGTGGCCTCACCTGATCCTATTCGGCGTTTGCATGTAAAACTTGAGCGCGCAGCAAGGAGCCTGAAACGTTGGCATAGGAAATTCTTTGGTAATCTGCGCTTGCAGCTGGCCATCACAAGGGAGGTGATTGGCCGGCTAGATGCGGCCCAGGAAGTTAGAATGCTCTCGTCGGCCGAGAGAGGCCTGCGTGTGAATCTGCGCGATAAAATTCGTGGTCTGGCAGTGATTAACAAGATAAAAATCCGTCAGCGGGCTCGGCTGTCTTCGATTCGGCTCGGAGACACTAACTCCAGACCGTTTCATCTACGTGCTAACGGTAGAAGGCGGAAATTTTTTATCCAGGTTCTCTCGTCGCCAGGAGGGCTTGCGGTCTCTCATGCCGAGAAGGAGGAGGCCCTGAAGGAGCATTTTCAGGCATTCTTGGGCTCGGCGCAGCCTCGATCGGCTTCCCTGAATTGGGCCGCCCTTGGATATGCTCAGAGAGACCTTAGCCAGCTGGACGAGCCTTTCAGCCTTGATGAGCTTCGGGCGGCAGTTTTTGCACTACCGGCGGAGAAGGCTCCGGGGCTAGACGGTTTCATTGGTTTATTCTTCCGGAAATGTTGGGGCATAATTTGTGAGGATTTACACGCGGCCATCATTGCGCTCACCGAGCAAGGAGGTGCAAACTTCGGTATCCTAAATAAGGCAAGCATCGTGTTACTGCCAAAGAAGGTGGATGCCGGAGGAATCGCAGACTATAGGCCGATAAGCCTCATTCACAGTGTCTCCAAGATCTTCTCCAAGATCTTGGCCTTGCGTCTGGCACCCCTCCTTCCCGAGCTTGTGTCTCCTTCTCAGTCAGCCTTTATAAAGAAGAGATGCATTCATGATAATTTCCTTCATGTGCAAGGGTTGTTAAAGGAGTTACACAAAGAGAAGTCTGCCGCTTTCTTTCTAAAGTTGGACATCACGAAAGCGTTTGACACTGTCAGCTGGCCGTATTTAATTGAAGTGTTAGAGGTTCTGGGCTTCGGGCCAAGATGGCGGCGGTGGATTTGCTTGCTTCTGTCGACGTCCTCTTCAAAGGTGCTTCTAAATGGCAAACCGGGGCCTTCTATTGCGCATGCTAGGGGTCTCAGGCAGGGAGACCCTCTCTCGCCGATGCTCTTCATCATCACGATCGACCCTCTGCACCACCTTTTCCGCGTGGCCTCGGAAGAGGGAGTGCTCCGGCCTATTCGGAACAGGCCGGTTCGCTTTGCGGTTTTCCTCTATGCTGATGATGCGGGCATTTTTGTGGGGCCTTCGAGTGAGGACATGACTGCGGTTTGCCGCATTCTTGCGGCCTTTGGAGGCGCCAGTGGGCTTCACACCAACTTGGCTAAGTCTGAGGCCTTTCCGATCGCGTGCTCCGAGGAACAAGTCGCGGCAGCCTTGGCAACCTTCCCGGCAAGGAGAGGATCCTTCCCATGCACGTACCTCGGCCTTCCTCTGCACTTTGCTCGCCTCAGAGCTATCCATTTCCAGCCACTCCTCGACAAGCTTGGCGCGCGACTTGCAGGATGGTTGGGAAGGCACTTCACTCGTGCGGGACGGGTGCTCCTGTGCCGCTCCGTCCTTTCCTCCATGGTCTTATACCATCTTGCGGTCTTCAAGCTGCCCAAGTGGATAATCCAAAGGATTGAGAGGATCCAGAGATCTTTCCTTTGGATGAAGCCGGGAGCGACTCCAGGGTCTCACCCGCACCCTCTAGTTAACTGGAGGACAGTCTTCCGCCCAAAGAAATTAGGCGGTTTGGGAATTTTTGACATTGAAAAGTTTGGGAGGGCTTTAAGGCTTCGGTGGCTTTGGTTATCTTGGACCAATTCTTCCAGGCCATGGCATGGATCATCTCTCCCATGTGACACTGCTGATACAGAGTTGTTCAGAGCCTCCACCGATGTCGACGTACGAGACGGGGCTCGATGTCTTTTCTGGCATGACCGTTGGCTCCCAGGAGGGGCCCTAAAGCTTCAGGCTCCAGACCTTTTCGCAATCGCAACACGAAAAGGAAGGACAGTGCAAAAGGAGCTAACAGATGGGAATTGGATGCGGTCTTTGGTACACATCTCATCTCCGACGCACTTGTCCCAGTTCCTCAAGATTTGGAGTCTTTTGCAGGATGTGACCCTTCAGCACGGTCCAGACTTGATTGCTTGGCGATGGACATCCTCCAGGATCTACTCATCGGCGTCGGCATACCGGTGTCAATTCTCCGGCTCTTGTGAGTCTTTCAAAGCTTGCAAGGCTTGGAGGGCTGATGTGGAGCCAAAGTGTCGATTTTTTGCTTGGCTTGTGCTACATGGAAAGATCCTCACCGCGGACAATTTGGCGATTAGAGGTTGGCCTCACGATCCAATCTGCAAGCTTTGCATGATTCATCCTGAGACGATCCAACACCTGCTTCTCGATTGCTCCTTCTCTTCTGCCGTGAGGGAGCAAATTTTTGCTTGGAATGGCACGTTCGGTGTGGCTACACCGCTGGCGGGACGAAGCCTTAATCTATGGTGGGAGGAAACTATTGCTTTGTTGCCAAAGGCTAAGAGAAGGGAGGCGAGTGGCGCATTCATCTACGCCATGTGGGGGGTTTGGAAGGAGAGAAATAGGCGTGTCTTTCGCAACACGGCCCTTCTCCCGGATGTCGTGGCGGCACTGGTCCGCGAGGACATCGCGCAGAGGGCGCACGCCCACACCCAGGACCCCGGAGACATGGTTGCAGCAGGGTAGGCATTTTTTGGGACGACATGAACCATTTTGGTTCTGGTTGTGGCAGGTGCCTTGTGTTTTGGTTCCGGTTCTTGGAACCTTCTGTATATAACAATCTCTTTCTAATCTAATCGGATGGCAGAACGACTGCCTTTTAACCTCAAAAAATAAAATAATGCACAGATGATTTTAATCATATCGTCTTATTAAACATGTGGATTAACGTCATATTCTTTTCATCCCGAGCTAACTTCTCATACAGCATAACATTATAGACTGAAAATGTGTAACGCTAAGACTGCACACTTTTAGAGCTGCCGTTTTAGGCTTAGTTTTACACATTTGCCGGCAAGTGATAACTACTGAGTAAAAAACGCACTAACTCAGAACATGTGTAGTCTGAACTCTGAAGGTTCCATTCAACTAAGTTTCGTTGTCGAAAACTGAATATGCGCTAGAGAAGTGTGCTACTTCCCTGAAATAAAGGTCAAGCTAACTAAGATCTTTGCAACTGAACAACAGTTCCATTTTTCTGAAAATAATGGTCAAGTATAGTGTAATTGTGGTACTGATGGACAGTTGCTTTTTCTTGAAAATATCAATCATGTGTAGTTCACTTTCAGGTCCAAAGTTCAGCCATCTAACTGACCAAGGTATTCGATGATTCTTACATTTCCATGACTACATCTTACCCTTATTCATACAAGTATGCAACATGAAAATTATTTTGAGAGTAGTACCACACATATTTTTAGCAGTTACACTCTGAAGTTTCTCAGAGATGCAACTCTGCTACATTGAGTTCTTGGGTACAATACTGCAGATATTGACAGACATGGACAAAGCAAGTTCTAATCTCTCTACTTCTCACCAGTGACAAATGAAAGGACACCGTTATGCAAATTATAGTGCCAATAGATCTACAAACTAAAGAACGCAACTCGTAAAATTGTATGTCAGGTTCAAACTACTCTGCAAACTTCTGTGACAAAGATTAGCTATAGTGTCTTACTGAAGTTTCAGTGTTGCACTAAATAACCAAAGTCTACAAACAGTACTCTACACAAGAATTTATTGTTACAAAGAGTACAAAGAATTACTCAAAGATTAATGACACAAGAATAATGTCAGGATTACTACTGTAGGAGTATAAGTTTCACTCAAATTTGTGCCAGGATTACTACTCATATTTTCAGTATAAGCTTCATTCCAATTAATGGTGGAAGTAAATGGCATGCTAAGGTGCCTGCACATTCATGCTTACTGAATTCCTAAGAAGATAATTAGGAAGCTACTAAGCACAAACACTAAGGAGATCGACCTATAGACACGGGTGTCCCAAGTGCATAGCAGGAGTAATACCCAGAAGCGGAATCATATGTGGTTGAAATTGCGCCTAGAATCGCCCCTACCTCTTAATTGGATCGACGGCAGCAAAAGATTTGGAGGACTCGGTCGACAGGGGCACGTACCAGGCCATTGTGCTGGAGCATATGGCGTCGTCGATGACGCGCAGGACCTCGCTGACGTGGGCGGCGGCACGGATAGAGACCGCGTTGTCACCATAAGATTTAAGGAATCATTACCAGGACTCCAAGTAGGCATGGAACCTTGCAGTAGCGCCAACAATGTCAATTTTCATTTATCTTAATTTTCCAAGTAGAGATAGTCTAATATGTCTCAAAAAAAGGAATTTTTCATAGAACTTCATAGCAAGAGTACTTTTAAGCTTCAGTACTGAAATATGGAACTTAAAGTAATGTTTGCATCTCTTCCCTTAATGAAAGACGAAATGAGCCATGATATAAGCAACACTTTGTCGTCCGTCCTAATTATACATGGGTGTTCCATGGTTGTTAATATTTAGAATTACTCAAGTCATGAGAACATCCAAACACTATTACTTATTTACATGGTACAAACTGATATTTGGAGAGAATAACAACTTGTATATTGCGTAGAGATTACAGGGGTATATATGAGGGCCAAAACCAGCTAGGGTTTGGAGCCGAACCGACCTAAGAGTCCAAACCGAATACAACAAGAATAAATCGCTAATACCCCCCCCCCCCCCCCCCGCAGTGGCAACGTCTGGTTCGACGACGTTGAGACTGGACCGAATATCGCAGAAGGGTGCAGTAGGTAGCCCCTTTGTGAAGATGTTAGCAAACTGAGCACTGGTCGGTACGTGAAGAACGCGAATCTCGCCGAGAGCCACCTTCTCGCGGACAAAAATGAATATCTATCTCAATATGCTTGGTTCGACGATGCTGAACGGGGTTGCTGGCCATGTAGACGGCAGAGATATTGTCACAGTAGATAATGGTGGCACGCTCAAGTGGTCGATGAAGCTCGGCAAGAAGTTGACAAATCCAGACAGCTTCGGCGACAGAGTGTGCAACAGCTCTATATTCGGCTTCAGCAGAGGACCTGGAGACCGTGACCTTCCTTTTAGATGACCAAGAAACAAGATTATCCCCCAAATAAACACAAAAGCCGGATGTGGATCGTCGAGTGTCGGGGCAACCAGCCCAGTCCGCATCAGAATAAACTGTCAAGCTTGTTGGAGAGGAAGAATTTATGAGAAGACCATGGTCAAGAGTTCCTTTGAGATAACGAAGAATGCGTTTGACATGAGAGAGATGAGGAACACGAGGATCATGCATGAAAAGATAGGCTTGTTAAACAGAGTACGATATTTCTGGACGTGTTAAAGTAGCATACTGGAGAGCACTAGTGAGACTGCGATAGAAAGTAGGATCAGAAACATGTTCACTGTCAGCAAAAAGTTTAGAACCAACATCAGCAGGTGTACGGGAAGGCTTGCAATCAGTCATCCCAGCACGAGAGAGTAAATCAAGAATATACTGACGCTGAGAAAGAAAAAGAGAGGTGGGAGTGCGAGAGGCAGTGACACCAAGAAAATGATGTAGAGGTCCGAGATCAGTCATAGAAAATTCAGTATGAAGAGACAAGATGATTTGTTGTAAGAAGGAGTCGGAGGAGGCAGTGAGAACAATGTCGTCGACGTAAAGAACAAGATAAGCCATGTGTTCGTGGGAATGAAAGAGAAATAGAGAAGAGTTGGATTTGAAGGAGTGAAGCCGATGGTTTGAATGAAAGAGGCAAAGCGATGAAACCAGGCGCGAGGAGCCTGTTTTAGACCATAAAGAGACTTGTGAAGGAGACAGACAAAATCAGGAGTGGAGGAGTTCTCAAAACTGGAGGGTTGTTGACAGTAGACAGTTGCATTGAGAGTGCCATTAAGAAAAGCATTTTTTACATCAAGCTGGTGAATGGGACAGGAAGAAGAAACAACGAGACTAAGAACTATACGAATGGTGCTGGGTTTGACGACAGGAGAAAAAGTTTCATCGAAGTCAATCCCATGCTGCTGGGAGAAACCACGGCATACCCAAAGAGATTTATAACGAGCGAGAGTGCCATCTGAGTGAAATTTATGACGGAAAACCCATTTACTATAAACAACATTGGCGCCGGAGGGTTTGGGAACGAGAGACCATGTGTTGTTTTGGAGGAGAGCATCAAATTCCTCACGCATAGCAGAATGCCAGAGAGGGTCGAGAAGAGCACGTTTGTAGGTTGTTGGGATTGGGGAGATAGGTGTGGTAGTGGTGGTCGTAGAAAGATTTAGAAGGCGACGAGGAATGTGAAAACCTCATTTGCCTCGAGTACACATAACGTGATCGTTCTCGGTAATGGTTGTGGGAACAACATTGGGAGGAATCAGAGGTGGTGTAGGAGAGGGAGAAGATGGTGTGGAGGAGGTGAGAGAGCCGTCGGACGATGGAGGAGAGAACTCTGTCGCGGCAGAGGAGACAGGGAGAGATGCTGCCGTGGCAGAGGAGGGTGTGAGCGCTATCGCGGCAAAAGAGAGAGGTGGCGTGGCTGCCGCGGCAGAGGAAGAGGGCGCGGATGCTGCCGCGGCAGGAGGAGCAGGCACGGGAGCTGTCGCGGCAGGAAAAACAGAAGGGGTCTCTGCCACGGCAGAGCGCGCGGCAGCGATGATGTCGGGAGGGTTGGTGGTATGTGCGGGGGTAGTTTGGGGGGTGGTTGGGTGGGTGGCAGCATTGGTGATGGTGTAGGGGAAGGTGTGTTCGTCGAAGATGACATGACGGGAGGTGAGAACCCGACCAGAGGCGGGATCAAAACATCGGTATCCCTTGTGATCACTAGAGAGACCAAGGTGAATGCATGGTAGAGAGCGAGGTGCGAGTTTATGGGGAGAAGTAGAAGTGGTGTTGGGAAAGCATAAACAGCCAAAGACACGTAACATGGAGTAGTCCGGAGAGGTGAGAAAAAGAGATTGGTAAGGAGTGTATAGAGGGCATGTTTTGGTTGGACGAACGTTGATGAGAAAGGTGGCGACATTGAGAGCTTCTACCCAAAAGGGTGGAGAAAGAGAGGCCTGAATTAGGAGCGTGCAGAGAATATCATTGATGGATCGAAGAGAGCGTTCAGCTTTGCCACTTTGTTGGGAGGTGTATGGGCGGGAAAAACAAAGAAGAATGTCGTGAGAGAGAAAGAAGTTGCGATTTTTAGTGTTATCAAATTCACATCCATTGTCACATTGGATGAAACAGATAGGAAGACTAAAGTGAGTATGTACATAATTTTGGAAATTTTGAAAGACGATGTGGACGTCAGATTTTGCACGGAGAGGAAAAGTCCAGATGTAATGAGAATAATCATCAAGAATAACGAGATAATATTTAAAACCAGAAACACTAGGCACGGGAGATGTCCATAAATCACAGTGTAATAATTCAAAAGAAAACGAGCTATGAGTGGATGAAGTGCTAAACGGTAATCGAACATGTTTGCCACACTGACAGGCATTACAAACAGAGGAATCATGAGGAGAACTAATACTAGGGATACAAAATTCCTGAAGTAACGAAGACAGCGTGGCTTTATTTGGATGCCCTAGTCGACGATGCCAAAGTCCAACGGAAGGGATCATGGCATGAGGTGTAGAGGTGGGCGCGCCATGGAGAGGATAGAGATCCCCGGAGCTATTGTACCGGGCGAGAAGCTTCCCTGTTTGAAGATCCTTCACAGATAAACCAAAGGGATCAAATTCAAGAGAGACACGATTCTCAATGGTAAATTTGCGAACAGATATGAGATTTTAATTAAAGAAGGTGCTAAAAGAATCTGACGAAGAAGAAATTGAACATGTGGATGCGATATATAGGAATCACCGGTGCTAGAGATGGGAATAGAAGATCCGTCACCAATGGTAATGGAAGAAAAAGGAGAAGAAGAACAAGCTGACAGAAAATCCAAATTCGAAGACATGTGCGAGGAAGCACCAGAATCAAAAATCCAATCCGTACCTTCGGTGTTATTGAGGGTAAAAGTGTTCATGACAGCTATGAAGGCAGCCTGGTCCCAGGTTGGTGTAGAAGGCGATGACGATGGCCCGGGCGCGGTTGATGAAGATGCGTACATGTACGGGGGAGCCGAAGGAGGGCCGTACATGTAAGGTGGTGCCGCGTAGCTGGGGTACGAAGCCTGAGCGATGTACACCTGTGCAGGAGGTCGAGGACCGAGAAGTCCAGGGGAGCCGGTGGGCGGACGGAGGCCGGAGTTCCAAGTCGGTGGAGCGCCGTATGATGCAGGAGCCGTCCACGGCATGGACCAGGCTTGGACCATACCGGTCTAGGGATCGTGCTGGTGGCGCCAAGTTGGTGCAGCAGGAGGCACCGTCGGTGCTCATGCAGGGGGCGCTGTTGGAGAGGGGCGCAGCGGAGGCGGGGCCGGTAGATGGATTCTTGCCGCGGTAGTTGGGGCTAGGGCGCCAGCCGGCAGGTGCTGCCGCGGCAAGGTTTGGTCATGAATTTGCTGCCGCGACAGGAGGCAACATGGGAGGAGCTGCCATGGCAGGCGCGGGCGCCGGCGGCCGTGGGGTGGCGACGAAGACATGGTGGCGCGACTCCCGGTTCTGACGAGTGCGATCTGCACTTTGAAGAATCGACCGAACCTCGGCGAAAGTGGGGCGAGGCCGCATCAGAGGTATGAATGAGGCCTGCTTGTCGAAGTCCTCGTTAAGGCCAATGAGGAGGATGTTGATGAGTGGCCGATCTTCAATGGGATCACCGAGTTCGCGGAGTTCGTCAGCGATGGAGGAGAGACGCTGACAGTAGACGCCCACGGGAGAGGTGTCTTGGACGACGTTGCGAAGCTCGATGTTGAGGGCATTGACGCGGGAGTCGATGTTATCCTGAAAGAGTTGACGAAGGGCCGCCCAGAGAGCGGCGGCGGACGAGGCGGTGCGGTAGACGAGATTGAAGATCTCTGTGGAGACACGCGTATAGATCCATTGGATGATCGCTAGATCATCCTTGACCCAGCGAGGATCGTCGAGGCGAGGGACGCAATCCGTGGCTACGTGATGAAGAACATTGCAACGTCCCAGGTGAACTTCGAACAGATGGCGCCAATGATAGTAGTTGTGGGCTGAGAGATCAAGGGTAATGGTGATGAAGGGAGATATATCTGTGATCGTGTCGGTGAACGATATGGTGGCTAGGGTTTGGGTGGTGGTGACGCCGGCAGCAGGAGGATAGGGTGCTCCGGCGGTGTGAAGGGGGACTAGGGTTTGAGAGGAAGAAGAAGAGGAGGAGGGAGCGCCGGTGACGCGGAATTCCGCCAGGGAGAAGAGAGAGCCCGGCGGCGGCGGCGGAGGTGGGGTGGGTGGAGCCATGCCAGGTGCGGAAAAACCTAGGCGCCTGATACCATGATATTTGGAGAGAATAACAACTTGTATATTGTGTAGAGATTACAAGGGTATATATGAGGGCCAAAACCAGCTAGGGTTTGGAGCCAAACCGACCTAAGAGTCCAAACCGAATACAACAAGAATAAATCGCTAATACAAACAACTAGAAAAAGGGACATTTTTCTTTACACACGGTGGGACGACAAAGATAATAGAGAACATGACATCCAGGCTGAGCAGTTTAAAAGAGGCATACCAACAGATAAACCAAGAGCTGATATTGTTAAAAAGGTAACTTTGTGTTGAAGGGTAGAAGGAGAGAGAGATTGCGGAATATGATGGTTGTATTATTGAGCCTCTCGGACGAGTATATATAGACGTACAGGGACCAACTTGGAGTACAAGACAAGTAACCTACTTGGAGTACAAGACAAGTAACCTAGTCTATCCCTAACAGATACGTATACTCTAACATCCCCCCCGCAGTCGTAGCGGTAGCAACGTGAACAACTGGAACGTCGCGAACGGTCAGACTGGAGAGCCGAAGTAGACCAGTGTGCTGACATCCCCCCGTAGTGGTAGCGGGAACGTCGTGGACGGTGTCACGTCACAGAAGCTTGGACCGTAGAGGATGCTGGTGAGGAGCTCATGCGAGGTGGTAGCCCTTGTGCCGGTGTCGAGTGAGCCGAGAGCGGTGGGTGCTGCAACCTTGGTCGAGGTAGCCGCGCGAGGGGTCGCCGTGGTCGATGTCGTGGTCGGGGTTGCCGGTGTCGAGGTAGCCGCATATTAAGCCGCGTGCGCATAGTGCAGCCAGGAGAAGGACGGAGACACGTCAGGGCAGTCGTCGGAGAGAGCGATGCCGAAGCCGATGCAGTCCGAGCCGTCGAGGACGAGGTGCGGCCATGGCTTTGCCAAAACCAGGCGCACGTCGGGGACGAAGGCATACTCTGGTTGTGCCAAAACCGAGTATGCAAAGACGAAGTCGGTATGACGCAGTCGAGGCAGACGTAGAGGAGGTAGTCGATGCCGATGAAGACCTTGTCGAAGCCGATGAAGACGAGGCGCTACAACCGAGCTTGCCAGACTCAGGAACGCGTCGGGGACGAAGGCACGCACCGGTGTTGCCAGTACCGGGCATGCGAAGAACGAGACCAGTATAAACAACTTCACGCCATGTCAGAGAGGAGACTAGCAGAGGAGGACTCTACGACGGTTGCGTTGCGCAGATCGGCGAGGTGCCGATGCAGGCCGCGGTTGTCGGAGTAGACGAGTAGGTGTGGTCGAGGACGAGGCGAGGACGATGGCGACGAAGTCGTGCTGGACGAAGACGTAGAAGGCGGCGAACCAGCGACGACCAGGGGTGGTCAGACTGGATGCCTAGACGGAGGGGTAGTCGGCGGGACCTACAATAGCCAGGAGTGGCCATGCAGGCTACCTGTGGAGATGCGTCGCCGGGTTCTTCCTCGCCTACTTCGAGCACCGCCGCCGCATCTCCACAGGTAGCCTGCATGGCCACTCCTGGAACGCGTCGGGGATGAAGGCACGCACCGGTGTTGCCAGTACCGGGCATGCGAAGAACGGGACCAGTAGAAACAACTTCACGCCATGTCAGAGAGGAGACTAGCAGAGGAGGACTCTACGACGGTTGCGTTGTGCAGATCGGCGAGGTGCCGATGCAGGCCGCGGTTGTCGGAGTAGACGAGTAGGTGTGGTCGAGGACGAGGCGAGGACGATGGCGACGAAGTCGTGCTGGACGAAGACGTAGAAGGCGGCGAACCAGCGATGACCAGGGGTGGTCAGACTGGATGCCTAGACGGAGGGGTAGTCGGCGGGACCTACGACAGCCAGGAGTGGCCATGCAGGCTACCTGTGGAGATGCGGCGGCGGTGCTCGAATTAGGCGAGGAAGAACCCGGCGACGTGACGAAGACCATGCGCGGACGGCGGCGACCCGCGCCGAGGGAGGTGGCGCGGTGGAAGCCTGCGACGTCCTTGCGGGGTGACGGCGATGACCGCGTGCAGCGATGCTACTGCCCGATGGGGCGGCGTAGCTGCAGGGCGCGAGTCGGTGCAGCGGTGTGAGAACCACCAGCGACGGATACGCCTGAGAAGGCGCGTTGGTAGCCGGCGGCGGGGACCAAAGGCGGCGACGCTACGGCCCGAAGGGGCGACGCAGCGGCATCCCGATGCTCGATCGGTGGTAGGCGCGTGCTCGGGGACGTACTCGGCGGAGACGAGCGCCAGATCGGTTGATCAGACCGACGGCGGCGTTGTACGCGCCAAGTCTGTGACGACGGCAGATCGGAATCCGCGGCGTCGTTGTCGGTGCAATCCCGGGCGATGACGGCGAAGACAATCCGAAGGGGGTCGGACGCGGCAGCCTCCCGAGGAAGCCGCAGCAGCCGGCCGCGGTGCGCGGCAGCCTGTCATGAGACCGCGACGGCCTACCGAGGAAGGCACAGCGGCGCAGGTGACAGGCGCACAGACGCGGTGTAGATCGTCGATGCCGATGGTCGGAGTAGAGGCGCGATGATGACGACGGTGATGGGCGACTCAATCCGATCTAAGATCGGTAAACCAAAAAAGAAAACCGATCAAGAGATCGGAAAAAAAGACTTGCAGGGCAGCCGATCACGGATCGGCGGACGAACCCTGCGTACGGGTTGCGCGGCCCCCGGCGGAGATCATGGAGATCGACCTCCCCGGGGGCGGCGCGGCGGAAGCGGAGGCGGCGGCTAGGTCAAGGACCGTGCCGCTCTGATACCATGTTGAAGGGTAGAAGGAGAGAGAGATTGCGGAATATGATGGTTGCATTATTGAGCCTCTCGGACGAGTATATATAGACGTACAGGGACCAACTTGGAGTACAAGACAAGTAATCTACTTGGAGTACAAGACAAGTAACCTAGTCTATCCCTAACAGATACGTATACTCTAACACTTTGCATATCTAAAAATTCATACACTTAAGTGGTTTATCTGCAAAAGATAACTGGCGCACTAAGAATAATATTAGCAGGGGCAATCATTCCTAGTTTTCCGTCAGAAATTACTAAGTGATCTTTAGGGGAACATATAAATATAAGCATTATATCAACAGAAAAGTATCGCACTACAAAATATGAAGAAGCTTACTTTAATGCCTTGTTTTTCAACATCCAAGAAGGAAAATCTCCGGTCAGCATGTTAAATCTGCCATGATCTGACCAGAAAACTTGTTTAAACTTAGATCCCTAAAATTAACAACATATTGTAATCATGAAAACTATGCCATATATTCATATAACCATATACGTACATCTGCAGGAAAATGAGGAAAGAAAACTCTCTAGAGTAGAATGGTCAGTAATCACACATCCAATACATCTAGCAATATCAGATTTAATGAAGAGTTAAAGTTTTACTGCTCTATATATAGAAAATTGGTGAAGATATGAAGAAAGCACAAAATGTTTGACATCAGACAATATATCCAAGCTGTCACAGGTTCATACAGAACTAAGGAGATTTATTCATGTAACACCTGGTATAATAATAAATAGAATATAAGTTTTCTTATTTCGCCCATGCTGATGGTTACCCAAAATAAATGGAATACACACTATACAATGAGACGATGCAAGATACTATAAGTAATAAGATTACTTACAATACTTTCAGATACCGCATTTGACCGAGGCAAGAAGGTAATTCCCGATATATGGAACAATTTATTAGAACCCCATAACACGGGTAGAATTCAATATTCTGGCAATCAGGTCAGAATAACTACAGAGTGAGCAAGGACCAAATACGCGAAGGTAAACTCACACTTCCATTAGGTACTGCACATTTCTCTTGATCCACTCAAATCAGTCACCCTCTTGATAATGTATCTATTGCAATTAATCAATAAACCATATTCTTCAAATAATACCCAATCAAAACCAAGATTCTGGTAAGAATATGAGTAACACGCTAGTACAACAAAGTGAGATCTACATACAATTCTCTTAAGTATCTCAACAAAGCTATTTGTGAAGGTCGGGATTCTTGCCACGGTGCAAATACTTGAATGTAGTGACCAACATAAGATTCTCATGTTATGAAGAAGTCGTTGTTTGCAAACTCTGGGTGCTTCTTGAAGAAAACCTGAAACAATTACTGAAAACTACTTTTTGTTTTCAGTCAAGTGAACAACTCTCAAGAGTCAACCCATGTAACTAGACACAACTCTGTTACATAATTTCTACCCATCTTGTCTGGTGTGGTCTGAAGGCCACTATTTGAATCTAATCAAATACTAGCATCCACATAACTCAACACTGCTATTTTATCTTAACATACAGTTTAACTTGAGAGTCAACCTGACAACCCAAAAAATGAATGGCTTCTTTGCAGCAAGGTAATTAATTATTAGAACTTGTAGTGTCGGAGTTATAAAATTGAGCCATCCCTGATTCTTTCATCCAACATATGATTTAATATTTTAGAGACGTATTTGACATTTTACATGAGTTGAACAAAAATCATGAGATTTTCATATATGTGGTTCACAATAATTTCCACGCACCTCAAATGGATGCTAGCCTTCCTCCAATAAGAATTTAATTGTTGTTGTTGCTCTCACAAACGTTTGTGTAGCATGCTCTTCCTCCTAGTAGACCTAGAGATTAGCACTCATCAATCTCATGATAAACTACTCGAAAAGAAAGATGGAGAAGGGAGAGAAGAACTTGTGATGAAGAAAAAGACCCCAACCACTTCTACCCCACCGGTTGCGGTGTCCGACCCAACCTAACCCCTTGCCATGAAAGACAACCTGCTAAAAACAAAGCATTTACCTATCAGTAATTCACCCTCTCTCTCAAATATCTAGCAAAATAAAAATATATAGTTGGACTAGTTGGTACTATACAAAATCAAAAACCAGTTAATGCCTGCTCCAACCTCCATCAAAGCCGACTTTCTTAGCTAGACCACAAGGATGACCTTAAGTAATTGATCTAACAATTTACCATAGGGTACCAGGTCCTACCTGTGCCAAGAAGGAGGCCGTGAGAGAGAAACAAACCTCATCTCTTGACTACCTCATCCAGGAAATGACATCCAGAAAATGAGGCGCCAAATGGGGACTAAATCAATGATGAAACAACAAATGTGGAGAAATTCTACCAAGAGGCAATAGATCCCTAGTGGCCTTCTCTCCTGACTACCTCATCCCTTGCCACTCCCAAGCCGTTGTAGGGAGACCGATCCGAGAGCGAGAGAGGGAACATAGTTGTTGTTCAGCTACATCATCTGTCGGCCCGTGGTTCTTTGCTGCCTCTCCTCCACCTCAGCCTCCGCTTTCTCATCCACATGACGCATCCTCTCTCCCATGTGAACCCTACTCACTCGGTGAGGTGCCTGTTGCTGTGAGAACGACACCTGGACGTGCTGAGTGGGGAATACGAGGAAAGTGATGGGACCGGTGATGGATCTACGTCGTGGAGGACATGGGGAGGAAAGTACATGAGGAGAGGCGGCTAGTGTTCTAGGGAGAGGATAAGGAGACATGAGGAGTGGGGGAGGGGGATTGGGTGGAGGCAGGGAACCCAATGCGGTCTCTCTGCCCAAGTGCCACTCAGAGCCGCTGCCCTTGCCAGACAACACGTACCTGAGAAAGACCCAACAAAAACAAAGCAACAAAGGCTGACAAGTGGGACCAAAATAGTCCGGGGAAAAACAACCCATTCGTCGTTGAGACTTGAGAGGTGCACAGGAACAGGGAGAAACGACAAGTGCACGCAGCAAAATAACTAAACACTCTTGATAGGGGTAAAATGGTATTACCATGAACTAATGGTCCAGATTTCTTCTGGTGGCTCCATCTAGCGGCCCAAGATGCCTAGCGCTTGTGGTTATCCCATAGGATGCACCAATTATACCTTTAGATAGCACTGCTTATAAATTTTAAGAGGAAGAAATGAAATAGTATATCATCCCCTGCACCTACCCATAACCCCCACCCTTGAGTTCTTTTGTGGTACCCTCAAATGAATAATATCCCTCTATTTTAGTGCATCTAAAGATCCGTAATAGTTTATACCAGTGCTAAAAAAAGTCTAGTACAATTTATACTGGTTGAGAAATTTGCCCCGATCACGTTAGATAGGCCAATGTCGGGCTTGGCCCAAAAAGTGGTTGCGATCTAATCTGCCCCGTCCCCCACCCTGAGCTTATTTTCCATGTCAAATACGTATAGCTTAGGGCAGAGTGATTTACTATTTCTAAATTAATAAAATATATCAAATAAAAAGAGACTTTCAAATGGAAGAGAAGTTCACTGTTGGGCCACGCAGAGATAAAACAAAACTTTTCCTCTAATGTGGTGATCCCAAGATCTAGCTGAGGTAGAAGGCCACGAGGTTTACCACTAGACGCACACTTGCGGATTACTGATGAAGCGCGTCAGTTGATGCAGTGCAGTCCTCACGATCCGATCGTCCTGGTGCTGATCGCACAACACCTCTGCTGGTATCCACACGTACAAGGAGGAGCACCGGCGGCGAACTGCTAGGTTCGAATCGACGATAGGACTGCTGTGGAGCTGGGGTTTCCAACACATGGAATGACCTAACCGAACAACGATTAACCTTTCTGGGTTACGATGCTCCACTATATATAGGGAGTGAACGTGGGCTCTGCTCACGCGACCCATTCACTAAAGCCCATATAACACTAGTCACCGTGATTCTAACTCACTATCTCAGTCCTAATACGGTTTATGTCCAACCCAACCAGATTACAGGTTCAGATCCAATCCGAACATGCTCCCGCTCTTAAGTGTGTGACCCCGCAGGCTCATGGCTACTTGGACACGATTGGAGTCCGACTCACAAACGATCAGTCGGTAGCGGCTCCTAGCATAACGTGCCAACTCCCAAGTACCAAAGAGTCATGACGACTTGCCTTTCCAATACGACTTACGTCCGAGTCCCTTTTGCCTCACGATATACCTTGTCAGACTATAGGCGAATAATTGTCATCCCTTTAAATAGTCTGACTCTCTTCTCGATCCAAGATAAGTGATTCACCCGACCAAATCTTAGTCGATCGCCTCGGTTAACACTTAACCGAGTCGTGCATGGCCATGCTTTCCGAATCATATCTCACGAGAGGGCCCAGAGAATATCTCTCCGAGTGGTTATTCACATCACGCAGCTTGATCCTCAGTCGACCCGAACTTTGCCTTTATAACTGACCAGTTATGTATCAGCGTTTGACAGAACCTAAGTCGGTGATCCTCAACTCGGACTATGCAACAACCTCAGGTCTAAGGATTACATTTATTGAGTTATAGAAATGACAGCTAGTTCGTTGTACCTCAATACGGGTCAATCCGACTCGCTAAACTCTTTAGTCGAATCTGTGTAAGTTGGAATAGCATCTCCATGCTCATGACAAGTGGAACCGAGTCATCAAGCCAACTTTCACATTGGTCTAAGTTGTGTGTCCAGCACAACTTCGATGACCAAGGATATTTAGTACAAACAACATGAATGCATAGTTCTACAACCGAATCACATATTCAATGATACACATTAGATGTTTATACAAGGACTACTTAACATATTTATGAATACAATGGGAAATCTCATCATACATGATTGCCTCTAGGGCATATTCCCAACAGTCTCCCACTTGCACTAGAGTCAATCTTCTGACACACATGTCTAAGCATCTAATGCCCATGGCTCGCAGGTGTGCCTCATGCTTCGGCTGTGGTAACGGCTTTGTCAACGGATCCGCAATATTTGCATCCGTGTGTACCTTGCATAACTTGATATCACCCTGATCCACGAACTGGCGAATCAGGTGGTACCGCATGAGTATGTGCTTGTTCTTCTGGTGCTGTCTAGGTTCCTTGGCTTGTGCAATAGCACCATTGTTGTCACAAAACACATCTAATGGATTGGACAAGCCCTGAACCTCACCAAGATCCATGAGGAAATTCCTCATCCAAACAACTTCCTTTGCTGCCTCCGAGGCGGCAATATACTCAGCCTCTGTTGTAGACGTAGACACAGTCTCTTGCTCACAGCACCTCCGTTTATAATAAACACGTATCCGGATTGCGAACGAGAATCATCAGAGTCGGTAAGATAACTCGCATCCGTGTAACCCTTTACACTGAGTTCATCTTCACCACCATAAACCAAGAACATATCCTTAGTCCTTCTCAAGTACTTTAGGATATTTTTAGCCGTTGTCCAGTGGATCTCTCCAGGATCAGCCTGGTATCTGCTCACAACACTTAGAGCATAGGAAACATCCGGCCTAGTACAAATCATGTCATACATGATGGATCCGACTGCAGAAGCATATGGAATCGCACTCATCCGACTTCGCTTATCAATTGTCGAAGGACACTGAGTCTTGCTAAGTTTTACACCATGGGACATCGGTAAGAACCCCTTCTTAGACTATTCCATGTTGAACTTCTTCAACACTTTGTCCAAATAAGTACTCTGACTCAATCCAGTGAGCCTCCTTGATCTATCTCTATAGATCCAGATTCTGAGGATGTATGTTGCCTCACCCAAGTCTTTCATTGAGAAACTCCTTTCCAATGATTCCTTGGTTTCTTGCAACATATGGACATCATTTCCAATTAGTAATATGTCATCCACATATAAGATTAGAAAATTTACTTTGTTCCCACTAAATTTCTTGTACAAACAAGAATAATGATCACTCTTGATGAAGCCAAACGATTTGACTACCTCATCAAAGCGAATATTCCAACTCCGAGATGCTTGCTTCAACCCATAAATGGATTTCTGAAGTTTGCACACCTTGTCAGCATTAGCCGGATCGACAAAACCCTCGGGCTGTATCATATACACGTCCTCGGTTAAATTTCCGTTAAGGAAAGCCGTTTTGACATCCATCTGCCATATCTCGTAGTCGAAATAGGCCGCTATAGCTAACATGATCCGAACTGATTTAAGCATCGTTAGGGGCGAGAAAGTCTTGTCGTAATCAACTCCTTAAACTTGTCGGAACCCCTTCGCGACAAGGTGTGCTTTATAGATTGAAACATTTCCATCCATATCAGTTTTCTTCTTAAAGACCCATTTGCACTCGACGGGTCTTGCACCGTATGGCAGATCAACTAAGTTCCAAACTTGATTTTCATCCATGGACTTTATCTCGGATGTCATGGCTCCAAGCCATGACTTGGAATCAGATCCCACCATCGCTTCCGAATAATTTTCTGGCTCATCACTGTCTAATAGTAACACATCACGAACACTTCGTAATCTTGTCGATCTTCGTAGTACAGGTGCTGCTGCCGGCTTAGCTGCCACGACCGGCTCAGCCTCCAAGGTTTTTGCCGACTCTCTACTAGCCGGTTCCTCTCGAATTTCTTCGAGTTGCACCGTGCTCCCACTTACTCCCCGACTGAGAAACTCTTTCTCAAGGAAGACACCGTTCCAAGCGACAAACACTTTGCCCTCTTCTCGGTTGTAGAAGTAGTAACCCAAGGTTTCCCTCGGATACCCCACGGAAATACATTTATCCGACTTGGCCGTAAGCTTTTCCGACTGAAGTCGCTTGACAAATGCTTCACAACCCCAAATCTTAAGAAAAGACAAACTCGGCTTTTTGCCTGTCCACATCTCATGCGGTGTCTTCTCTACCGATTTTGATGGTACTCTGTTTAGTGTGAACGCCGCTGTTTCTAGACAATAACCCCAAAATGATAATGGCAGATCTGTCCGACTCATCATTGACCGTACCATGTCCAACAAGGTCCGATTCCACCTTTCCGAAACACCGCTCCTTTGCGGCGTTCCTGGCGGAGTAAGTTGAGGAACTATTCCACAACTTTTCAGATGGTCATCAAACTCATGGCTCATGTACTCACCTCCTCGGTCCGACCGAAGAAACTTTATTTTCTTGCCGAGTTGATTCTGTGCTTCATTCTGGAATTCTTTGAACTTTTCAAAGGCTTCCGACTTATGTTTCATCAAGTAGATATATCCATACCTACTCAAATCATCAGTGAAGGTAATGAAGTACTCATAACCACCCCTGGCTGTCGTTCTCATTGGTCCACATACATCACTATGTACTAGTCCCAACAAGTCGGACGCCCTTTCGCAACTCTTTGCAAAAGGTGTCTTGGTCATTTTGCCGAGTAGGCAAGATTCGCATGTCTCGAACGACTCCAAGTCAAACGAAGTTAGGAGTCCATCATCATGGAGCTTCTTCATGCATTTCCAACTTATATGACCAAGCCGACAATGCCAAAAGTAAGTCATGTTCAGATCATTTGGTTTTAACCTTTTAACATTTATGTTATAAATCGACTCACCATCAAGATTCAAAATAAATAACCCATCCTGGACGGGTGCAAAGCCGTGAAACATATCATTCAAATACAAAGAACAACCATTATTCTTGATATTCGACTCATAGCCTTGCCTCATCAAACATGAAGCAGAAATAATGTTTCGACTGAGCACTGGAACATAATAACAATTATTCAGTTCCATAATGAATCTGGAAGGTAAATGAAGTTGCATCGTGCCGACTTCCAACGCAGCAACTCTTGCTTTGTTGCCGACTCGAATATCAACCTCGCCTCTTGCTACGCTCCTAGTTCTTACCAGTCCCTGCAACGAGTTGCAGATGTGAATAACTGATCCGGTATCATATACCCAAGAACTATTAGGTGCATCAGCAAGATATATGTCTATAACATTGCAAACAAGTGTACCCGATTCGGAAGTCATACCTCCACTCTTGGCTTTGTCGGCCAAGTACTTGTTGCAGTTACTCTTCCAGTGGCCATCCGCCTTGCAGTAGAAGCAAGTGGATCCGGCTGAAGGAGATGGTTTAGTCCCTAAGGAAGCGCTTGGGACCGGGTCCTGAGCCTGCTTTCCTCCTGACTTAGCCTTCTTCTTAGTCCAAGAACTCTTATTGAACTTAGCCTTATTCTGCACCATCAACACTTGACTGGCGCCCTTCTTGACATCCGCCTCTGCCTGCTTGAGCATCCCATGTAATTCAGTGAGCTTCTTATCCATACCATGCATGTGGTAGTTCGAAATGAACTGCCCATATGCACTAGGAAGAGAGTTCAGAATTATATCCGCAGCAAACTCTTCGCTAATGGGGTAGCCAAGCCTCTCCAGAGACTACACATAACCAACCATTTTGATCACATGCGGACTCAGTGGATCACCATCCTTAAGCTTGCAACTCAGCAAAGCCTGAGAGACTTGATACCTCTCAGTCTTCGCCTGAGCCTGGAACATACCTTTGAGGCTTTCGATCATATCGTAGGCCTCAACATGTTCAAACTGCTTTTGCAAGTCCGGTTCCATGTGAGCAAGCATAAGACAGCTAATATCCGTGGACTCATCCTTAGCCCGACGGTAGGCATTGGTGGCAGCGACAGTCACATTCTCATTCGGCTCATTTGGAAGTGGGTTGTCTAGGACATGGTCCTTCTTTTCTTGTTTGAGAACAATTCTCAGATTTCGATACCAGTTGGTAAAATTAGTGTCGTTCAGTTTATCTTTCTCAAGAATATTTCTCAACGCAAAACCGGATATCTGAGAGTGACTGCTACTTGGTGCCATGATCTACAACAGAAAATATGCAAAACACTTAAGACATGTATTCATAAAAGAGCAAGCATATTAAACATTTTAATATTTTATGCTCCCACTAGAACCAACACCCCTCCGATGGTTGCTTAGTGATTCAGGATCCTAAATAAGAAAGTCGGCTAGTGAGCTTTAGCATCACCGCTAGCCGCCAAGTGATCTAGGTAGACAACTCCTTGTCAATCGCATCTCATGCGACTCCTGTTGGACGAGTGGCATCACATGCCCCGGCTCCCATCCGACTTTTCCCCGAGCCCCACAACCGTTGTGATATACCCGTCTAGCTTACCGAGTGTTTTCGTAGTAAGAGTCCGACTCGAACCCACCTAGTCGGAAAGAATTGGCAGCACCTCAATTTTATGAACCCACTACCAAAAATGTCCGACTTGTGATGGTGCAAACACTGGCGGGAAAACCGACTAGACCTTCTTTGAGGGATTAAATTTTACCGACTATCTAATAGAGGTAAAACTGATACATAATAATAACACAAAATAAAGCAATTATAATGTGAAATGGTATGGCTCTCTTCATGGCGATCTCCATCTCCACAAAGCCCGTAATCCGACTCGTGCCAACTCTTGTCACTTGCCTTCTTACTCCATGTCACCGACATGTACAACGCCTTGCATGCCTTCCGGGTTCTCCAAACAGCTACACTAGCTTAGTAAAGTAAATTACATATAGAATCCGACACGCATGTCGTTATACAATAAAATGACAGCACCTAGGCTCCAGCCGGCTGACAAAAAATCGTGATTCGCAGATCACGTATGGATTACACACATACATCACATGCACATGAACCATACCATTCACAACTTCCTGCAAAAACAAGTTATGCATAGATACAATATCTACCGGTGTTGTGAAACTCGCAACGACATCTAAGGCGCTACGACAGGGCGAAGCCGGCGGTCCCGCTAGCCGGATAGCGGGCGGGGATCGAAGGGGCAGCGCCCCTCGCGGGTGCGGGCAGTGCCTGACGATTTTTCCGAAAACGTAGATCTCATCTACGATCTGAACATGGATTCCGACCATCGTTCCGATTCGATCAAACTCTTTGATATTCGACCACTGCTTCTGGATTTACGTGTCATATTCTACCCCGATGGCGGAAGCTGACCGGTAGGGGTATGTTGTTCCACGACCTCAGCAGTATGATCACGAAAATCAGATCTACCATTCCCCGAGCACAGTTGATCCAATCAACTTCGTACAAAACCGATCTATCTCATAGATCGACCACCAAACAACGCATAGATCTCATCTACAGCCAACCGCATATCACATATGCGAGATCTCGAGCCTAAAACCAGAAGCTATCGCTCTGATACCACTGTTGGGCCACGCAGAGATAAAACAAAACTTTTCCTCTAACGTGGTGATCCCAAGATCTAGCTGAGGTAGAAGGCCACGAGGTTTACCACTAGACGCGCAGTTGCAGATTACTGATGAAGCACGTCAGTTGATGTAGTGCAGTCCTCACGATCCGATCGTCCTGGTGCTGATCGCACAACACCTCTGCTGGTATCCACACGTACAAGGAGGAGCGCCGGCGGCGAACTGCTAGGTTTGAATCGACGGTAGGACTGCTGTGGAGCTGGGGTTTCGAACACATGGAATGACCTAACCGAACAACGATTAACCTTTCTGGGCTACGATGCTCCACTATATATAGGGAGTGAACGTGGGATCTGCTCGCGCGACCCATTCACTAAAGCCCATATAACACTAGTCACCGTGAGTCCAACTCACTAACTCATTCCTAATACGGTTTAGGTCCAACCCAACCAGATTACAGGTTCAGATCCAATCCGAACATGCTCCCGCTCTTAAGTGTGTGACCCCGCAGGCTCATGGCTACTTGGACACGATTGGAGTCCGACTCACAATCGATCAGTCGGTAGCGGCTCCTAGCAGAACGTGCCGACTCTCAAGTACCAAAGAGTCATGACGACTTTCCTTTCCAATGCGACTTACGTCTAAGTCCCTTTTGCCTCACGATATACCTTGTCAGACTATAGGCGAATAATTGTCATCCCTTAAATAGTCTGACTCTCTTCTGGATCCAAGATAAGTGATTCACCCGACTAACTCTTAGTCGATCGCCTCGGTTAACACTTAACCGAGTCGTGCATGGTCATGCTTTCCGAATCATATCTCACGAGAGGGCCCAGAGAATATCTCTCCGAGTGGAGGGGCAAAATCCCATCTTGGTTATTCACATCATGCAGCTTGATTCTCAGTCGACCCGAACTCTGCCTTTATAACTGACCAGTTATGTATCAGCGTTTGACAGAACCTAAGTAGGTGATCCTCAACTCGGACTATGCAACAACCTCAGGTCTAAGGATTACATTGATTGAGATATACAAATGACAGCTAGTTCGTTGTACCTCAATATGGGTCAATCTGACTCGCTAAACTCCTTAGTCGAATCTGTGTAAGTTGGAATAGCATCTCCATGCTCATGACAAGTGGAACCGAGTCATCAAGCCAACTTTCACATTGGTCTAAGTTGTGTGTCCAGCACAACTTCGATGACCAAGGATATTTAGTACAAACAACATGAATGCATAGTTCCACAACCGAATCACATATTCAATGATACACATCAGATGTTTATACAAGGAATACTTAATATCTTTATGAATACAATGGTAAATCTCATCATACATGATTGCCTCTAGGGCATATTCCCAACATTCACAACTATAATGTATTGTCCGAGTTCAATTAGTTCATCATCAATCCACAAAGTATTGTCAATGAGACGATGACCAGAACCACTTCCACGATTGGCACTGATCTTAGAGCAATACAACAAATAATTCTGTAGTTATCAATTCTACCATCTGATTTCGAACCAAATGCATTTTCAGAGTTCAGACAATCATGAATTCATGATTTAGATAGTTTGGTGATCAACAGGAAACGTCAAGTTTTAAGTCAGACAATTTTAGCCTCCAAGTGTAACTAAAATGTGACTTTTTGAGTATTTTCATATCACATAGTAAAGGTTGTGAAGCCACCTAGCTCAATTCATGATGTAAAGAAGAAAATGCTAGGACTATATAGACAGCCGCTCACATTTTGATTACCTTCATAATTATAGCATGGTTAAGTCGATGACTACCATAACATCTCAGCTCCGCCTCCTTTGGAGACTTTGACAGAAGAACAACTATTAGACTTGTAGGCATTCAGAAACCTTTGAGCCGCATCCAGATTCCATTTGGAACGAAACAACTAGTCTGCCAACTACTAGCTTTAAGACAATATTTAAAATGTTTGTTGTATGTCAAAGAAAAATTTAAAACCACAAGATATAACAACTTACTCTTCAACTAAGAAACAATGCATTTAGATGGTCGAAAAACATGAGTTTTCATATGCAGGCTTAAATGTACTGATTATTATTACAATAGACAAACCATGGGAGTTTATCAAATTTTGAAAAAAAAGAATATAGATATGACAACATCCGAAGTCCGCATATGAAAAATATGCAGCCAAAGGAGCAAATATTCTCGCCTCCATTTTGTCGTCACTCTGTGTAACTACCTCGGTGAATTACGCTCCTAATTACAAGCCTGGACGAGTGGAAATGGTTAAAATAGTAAGGTGGGGGCCCAAATGCCACTCACAGGTAGACCTTTCGGCCGTCCTAACCATTTCCAAACATCAGGACAAGAACGGGCGGCGTAATCGGCAGGCGAAGGGATCAACTACATACACAAATGAGTATGTATGCAAGCCACCATACAACAGTCCTCAGAGCCATTCCATCTAAAAGAAATAGAAATATTGCAACGCCATACGGCCAGATCCAAATATCCTAGATAGATATATAGTTTAGGATATCTCCTCATACATCAAACATCAGAGTATCAGGCGGAAGCGGAAAACAAGATCCGAGTACGGATAAGAAGCAAATCGGCATAAGATGCCCCATAAATAAACACATCCCGCCCACAGATCTCACGGATTCCCGTTCCCGGAATCTCTACACCGAATGATCGTTGCCCACATCGTCCGTCTCCTCCACCCAGTATCCATCTTGTGAGTGTACCTGTTCGTCTGAATCAAATAATTTATCGTGTGAGACCCTAGGGGTACTCAGCAAGTCTTTATGCCTCTAAAGGGGACACAACCTGGGGTGACACAATTGCAGTAAAAGATAATACCTAACAGTTCTATAGATACTCGCTAACCATCCGCCTAACCAAAGATAGACGGATGTCCGTGAATCAATAACAACAGTTATAACAGTAATATTAACAGATCCATCCTCCTCCTCGCTTACCAACGAGGAAGCGGACGAACACCCCCCCATCCGTTGGCAGTTTTATTATCCATTCCATGAGTGTTGCACTATTTACTAGTCAGTTAGTTAGTCAAATTAAAAGCGGTACTTTAGTTATACTTGTCTATGATCGAGAAACTGTGCTCCAAGTCAAATTAAAAGCGATACTTTAGTTTTACCCTGCAGGGGTGCACAAATAGCAACACACACTCGATCAACCTCGGAAAAACCAAATCAAAACCCAACGAGGCATTCACGACAAAGCAATCACAGGATTCAGAAATATTTCAGGGGGCCACCCCATTAAGCTACCCGCAACGAAGTTAGCTGACTCCGAAACGGACTCAAGGTTTGTGTGGACGGCTGTAAACGACTGGGAACCCAAAAGTGTGACTGGGCTTGTCGATACCGCGAAATCGTGTCCCGATCCTAAACAGTACAGGTGCAGTACATCGCACAATTTAAATAAAGCAGTAAAACATGGCATAAGTACATGATAGTAAATAAAACCTCAAACTAGTTTGTGGCCCCAAGAAATAAGAATGAATCAAGCTCTGGCTCAGGGGGGTCCCATAAGCCTCCCGGATGTGGATAGCGCGAATATTCAAGGAACATGAATCAAGTACTCGGGGTCCTACGGGACACAAGTGAGCATGAAAAACCAAATAGCAGATATTGCTCACCGGTGCCACTTTCATTAGTTATCCCATTACTACTCAGGTTAAGTTGTTTAGGTACCTCGTTATCCATCAGACACTCACATACCCTACACATGCGGTTCTACGACTCGCATGGCTCAAACAACTCCTGTAGTAATGGCTCATGGGATGGAGGAACAAGCTTTGGTGGGGTTTAAAAGTAAAGGCTATGCAATACTTGGGATTCAGTTTAATGCAATCGCGACTCAATGATGCAAGAATAAGATAGAGGCAATAGGTACTATATGTATGCAAGCATGTGGTAGTGCTTGCCTTGCAGCTCAGTTGAAGCGCGAGAAGGATCTGGGTAGTGCTCCTGGTTTTCTTGATATATCCCCTGCTCAGCGTCTATTCGAAGAAGAACCAAACAAACAAGGGCCAACATAAATAAAGTGCACAAGCATAGGAATAAAATGCGACAAGCAAACAATCATGCCATGATGAATGATGCACAATTTGCATGGCAATAAAGTAGCATGGCATGGGTGAGGTGTAGAATACAAGAATAAAGCCTTTTAATGAGTTTTGGTCACATTTTATTCTCGAATAAGTTGTTGTAATCTTTATATTTATATGATGCATGCTGCAATTCAGAACATGGAATGCATAAACAGAAAGGTCTCGTCGAGCTGATCATTTTAGACATATCATTTGTTAAATTTGGAGTTATAAAACAAAAGTTATTAAATAGTTAAGGCAAAAGGGCATTTTAGTGTAATTTTAATCAACTTGAAATTAAAGTGTCCAAAATATATTTTGGATAGCATAATTGAATTCCTCATGTTTTTCTGATTTCAAAACATATATCCTTTGTATTATTTGGAATTATATTTCAAAAGTTATTTAAAAACAGAAATTAAAACATATTTAAACATTTAAGCAATTGTTTTATTTAAACAGAAAATCGTCAGGACATTTTATACCCGGACAGAGCTAGCCTCAGCCACAGACAGGTGGGCCAGGTGCTGACTGGGTGAGGCACACGCGCGCGAAAAAGCTTTCACACCGGGGCTCTGCCTAGCCCGCGTGGATGACAAGCGGGCCCAGTGGCTGCGGGCCCGTGAGACAGTGGGGATTACCCCCAGAGGCTGACAGGCCGGCGTGGCTGGAGCGCGGGTTAGGGGTTCAAACTGCGGGGGTGTTTTTGGCAAAAAGACAGAGGGACTGACTGGTGGGCTCGACTGGATCGCGGGATTAGAAAACGAAAAGGCCAGGGTTTTTCTGCAAAACGCGCGGCGCACTGCTTCTCTTCCTCTCTTCTCTGGCGAAACTGACGGCAGCAGCGCGCGCGGCGCGGATCGAAGACTCGAACCCGGGACCTGGCGTGCGCGCGCGGAGGCGGCAGCCACAGCGGTAGGTGGGGGACGCTGCTAGGAGGGGGATGGGCGGCTAGGTGAGCTTCTGCGACGCCACGGCGAGGAGAACCGACCGCGACGCCGGCGCACAGAGGGCGTTCGATGGAACGTCTGGCGCGACCAGGGTACGACTGCAACGACGAGGATGTCTGGGGGGTCGGATAGCTCACCGAGGGTTCGCTGGAGGGCTTGGATCGGGGCGGGGAGCAGCAGACCGACGGCGATGCAGAGGCCGGCGGATCTAGGGTTTTGTCGTCGGCGTCTGTGTCCAGCGGCTAGCGGGGACCGTCTCCTCCTTGCTGGCATGCACAGGGTGACGTCGGGGCCTCGCTGAGCTTCCTCGTCAACCCAACAACCACGCCCGCCTCCCGGATGTGGTGATCACCGACGGTCGACGGTGGTGGCCGGTGTTGGAAGAAGAAAGGGGTAGCAGGGGTAGCAGCAGGTGGTGGTGGGAAGAAGGGCGAGGCCCTGGCAGATCTGGGCGTCGACTGCAGAGAGGTGGGAGTAGATAGGGACGAGAGGGAGGGGTAGATGGCGTGGGGGCTCGGGGTGGAAAGGTGGTCGGGTGGCCACCTTTTCCTTCCTCCTCCTCCTCACGTGCTTGACCGGCTCGGCAGGGGTGTAGGGGTTGCAGGGTGGGCTCAGGGCGTGGCCAAGGTGGCTGGCTCGGTGTGGGGTCGGCCTGGCAGGGATAGAGAGAGAGAGAGGGGGGTGGCATGGAGCTAGGGTTGGAGTAGGTTCGGGTTAGGGTTTGGTTAGGGATAGGGCTTCGGCCTGGGGTGGTTAGGTAGCTAGGGTTAGCTAGAGAGGGAGGCTCGGGTTAGAGAGGGTTAGAGCTAGGGTGGTTAGGGTTTGAAGAGAGAGGAAAAGAGAAAGGGCTAGGGAGAGAGGGTTTTGGGCATGAACAAAAATAAAGGCAAACAACAAGGGGTTTGGGTGATGGAAAGAGGGTGAGGTTGCAAGGTCAAAACAAAAGAATAGGGCCAACATGAGTAGACTCTCAAAGATCCATGCTTCATTTCCAAAAATACAAGAAAAACCAAAGGAGGGGATGATGGTGAGATTTGCATGGCCCATGCATGAATAGTAGATGCCACATTTAATTTTGTGAGAACAAAATTAAATCCCATGGCATTTATTTCCATGCATTCCCAAATATGGAATAAAGGCCAAGCAAAAGATAAAAGAATTGGATCCAACCCAACTCACATGAGCTAGATTAAAAATCAAAAGAAAGGAGTTACAAGCTCATGGGTATGGGATGGTGGAATTATAAGGTGGTGAAAAGAAAGGGTGGTGGAGTTGAATAAAAGATATGCCCCCAGCTCAACTTGGGCATTTAAACAATATATCAAGAACCAAATACAATATCAAGAGGCAAATACAATTAATAATGCATATGGGAGAAGAACCAAAACAAAAAGGGTTTTATATGATGCTCAAATGCAAGGTGGCATGATGACATGAGCATGATATAATTATGATGCAACAATTATATATAGGAAGTAGCCATTATATTACTAGACCAAGTAGCATTACAATAGTTAGACAATTGGGATGCTACAACTCTCCCCCACTAAACAGGAATCTCGCCCCGAGATTCTAGGAAGAAGAAGAAGACACAAAGAGGGTAGGATACTTGGCACGGAGCTCATCCTCACGTTCCCAAGTGGCTTCATCAACAGAATGGTGCGACCACTGCACCTTGCAGAACTTGATGGACTTGTTGCGAGTCCTTCTTTCTGCGACTTCAAGGATTTTTGTGGGGTGTTCTTGATAAGACAGGTCTTCTTGGAGATTGATTAGCTCATGATCCACGGTCCTGCCGGGATCCTTGAAGCACTTCTTGAGTTGAGAGATGTGGAAAATATCATGGACCTTGAGTTTTTCCGGGAGCTCAAGAGCATAAGCAACTTCTCCTCTTCTTCCACGAATTTTGAATGGACCGATGTATCTAGGAGCCAGCTTTCCTTTGATACCAAAACGGTGCGTGCCTCTCATGGGAGTGACACGAAGGTAAACGAGATCACCAGGGACATACTCCATGTCCGTGTGCTTTCTGTCATAATTGCTCTTCTGGTGACTTTGAGCAATCTTCAGATTTTCAAGAATGATGTGCACCTTCTCCTCCGCTCGAGTTACAATGTCAGGGCCAAACCAGATTCTTTCTCCTGCACCCGACCAACCAATCGGAGTTCTGCATTTGCGGCCATAGAGAGCCTCAAATGGTGCCATCTTTAGGCTTTTCTGGAAGCTGTTGTTGTAAGAGAATTCAGCATAAGGAAGACATTCTTCCCACTTCATGCCAAAAGAGATGACGCAAGCACGGAGCATATCCTCCAGAATCTGATTGATCCTTTCAACTTGTCCTTGCGACTGAGGGTGGTAAGCTGTGCTGAAGTTCAACTTTGTTCCCAAAGCATTTTGGAAACTTTCCCAAAACTTGGAAGTGAAGATGCTCCCACGGTATGAACTTATCTCAAGCGGAACCCCATACAGAGAGACAATTCTGTTGATATAGAGCTCAGCCAATTGAATTCCAGAAATTGTTTCCTTGACGGGGAAGAAGTGAGCCACTTTAGAAAGCCTGTCAATGACAACAAAGATTGCATTGTTGCCCTTCTGCGACCTTGGAAAACCAGTGATGAAGTCCATCTCTACTTTCTCCCATTTCCATTCCGGGGGTTTCAATGGCTGTAGAATACCGGAAGGTTTCTGATGGACAACTTTAACTCTGCGGCAGACATCACACTCCGAGACATACTTGGCACAATATCGTTTCAAACCCGGCCACCAATATTGTGTTTTCAAGTCCATGTACATCTTTGTGCTGCCAGGGTGGATAGAAAGAACAGAATCATGCGCCTCCTTGAGAACTTGCTCTCTCAAACCCGGGTAGTTCGGAACAAACATCCGGTGTTCAAAGAAAAGCGTGCCTTGGTCATCGACGTGGAAGGACTCATACTTCGGAAGCTGAAGTTTTGAGATGATCTTTCTGGTGTGCGGATCACCAAGCTGAAAGGAGCGAACCTTCTCTTCCAAGAGAGGAGTAGCCAGAAGGTTCAGGAGATACCCTTGTTCCACAATTTCAAGGTTGAGCTGACGGAATTCCTCGCACAAGAGAGGCTGTTGTTCTTCCATCATGAGGTTTTTGACATAAGCTTTGCGGCTGAGAGCATCGACCATGACATTAGCTTTGCCCGGAGTGTAGTTGATGGTCAAATCGAAGTCATTGATTGCTTCAATCCACCTCCTCTACCGAAGGTTGAGATCAGGCTGAGTGAAGATATACTTCAGACTCTTGTGATCAGAAAAGATTTCACAACGGTTGCCCAGCAAGTAATGCCTCCATAATTTCAAAGCAAAAACAACTGCTGCGAGTTCGAGGTCATGTGTAGGATAGTTGATCTCATGCGTCTTCAACTGTCGAGAGGCATAAGCAACAACTTGTTTTTCTTGCATAAGGACCGCACCCAATCCTTGCAAAGAGGCGTCACAGAATATCTGGAAAGGCTTAGATGTGTCCGGAGGAACCAAGACTGGTGTGGAAGTGAGCTTCTCTTTGAGTGTCTCAAAGCTTGTTTGACATGCAGGAGTCCAAAGGTATTTCTTGCCTTTCTTGAGGAGATCGGTAAGAGGCTTCGCTATCTTCGAAAAGTTCTGAACGAAGCAACGGCAATAACTAGCCAAACCAAGGAAGCTCCGCGCTTCTTTGACATTTACAGGAGGAAGCCATTCAACAATTGTCTTCACAGTTTCCGGGTTGACTGCAATGCCCTTGGCAGAGATGACGTGACCAAGATAGGTTACTTGAGGCAGCCAAAACTCACACTTGGAGAACTTTGCATACAGGCGGTTCTCACGAAGCTTGTTTAGGACACACCGAAGGTGTTCTTCATGTTCTTCCTTTGACTTAGAATAGACTAGGATGTCATCCAGATAGACCACAACGAACTTATCAAGATACTCCATGAAAACCGAGTTCATGAGCCTCGAGAAGGTGGCAGGTGCGTTGGTGAGACCGAAGGACATGACCGTGTACTCATACAGGCCATAGCGGGTGGTGAAAGCTGTTTTAGGAACATCTTCCTTGCGAATCTTGATTTGGTGATAACCACTTCTCAAGTCAAGCTTAGAGAACACCACAGCTCCAGCTAGCTGATCGAAGAGATCATTAATTCGCGGAAGGGGATATTTATTCTTGATGGTTTTAGCATTGAGAGCCCGATAGTCAACACAAAGTCTATCAGTCCTGTCTCGCTTCTTCACAAAGATTGTTGGGCTACCCCAAGAAGAAGTACTGTGTTGAATGAAACCCAACTTATCTTGTTCATCAAGCTGACGTTTGAGTTCAGCCAACTCAGCAGGACCCATTTTATAAGGCCGCTTGGAGATAGGAGCCGTTCCAGGTTCAAGCTCAATTACAAACTCAACCTCACGATTCGGAGGCATACCCGGCAACTCTTCAGGAAAGACATCTGGGAACTCACAGACCACCGGAACACTCTGAATAGCTTCCATAGCATCATCATTCAGAGCCGCCAAAGAGAAAAGCTGGATAGCAGGAGTCAGACTTGGAGAATAGACTATATGGCCTTCAGGAATCTTCAGAGAAACCGAGCGTTCAGCACAATCAATCACGGATGCATTTGCTGTCAACCAATCCATGCCCAAGATGACATCAATGTCAGAATTGCCCAGAACAATTAAGGACGCCGAGAACGAAGAGCCACCAATCTCAATTTGATTGCCATGGCTGATATGAGCAGCCCTCATGTTTGACCCAGGAGATAGGACCATCAACCGCTTAAGGAGAGGAACCATAGCTAACTCATTTTCATTTGCAAACTTGTGAGAAACAAACGAATGCGATGCACCAGAATGAAACAAAACTCGTGCAGGGACTGAGTTAAGGAAAGCATACCCATCACAACTCCAGGTGCATGCTCAGCTTGAGCGGCGTTGACACGAGCTACAGTAGACCCGGGCTTGGTGTTGATGTTGAGAGCCCGAGGTGGTGGTGCACGAACCATAGGAGAGCTTGCCGCAGATCTTGGAGGTGGTGGAGGAAGAGCTTTGTTTTTCATCGGACAGTTCTAGTACTGATGCCCAGTGTCTCCACAAGTGAAACAAGCACCAGGTGGACGTGGAGCAACTTAGCCAGGGACTTCGCCAGGCGCTCTAGGTTAGTGGTGGTTGTAGCCCCTGGGAGCAGCAGTGAGGAAGTTTGGTGGCCTTGTCGCGTAGCTTGAAGGTCTTGGTGGAGCCGGGAGCGACGGTGGGGTGTTAGGAACCCAGACACGACGCTTAGAAGGAGTTGACATAGCTGAAGAGCTTGCTGCATCACGGTTGTGTTTCTTTGACTCCTCAAACACTTGCCTACTTGCTTCTTCCTGCAGAGCTGTATGCTGAAGTTCCAGAAAAGACGCCGGCCTTGCATGTGTGATTGCATATTTAATCGATGCATTGAGCCCTTGCCGGAACCTCTTTTGCTTCTTCTTGTCATCAGATATCTCATCGCCACCATAACGAGAAAGGTTCATGAAGTTCCTGATGTAGGTATTGCCATTATCATTGCCCTGCTTGAGGTTGAGAAACACTTCCTTCATCCTCTCCATGACAATTTCTAACAGATACTGCTATTTGAACGCTCCAGTGAACTGTTCCCAAGTAGGCTGAAAACCAGTGCAGTTTGCCTTCAGGTAATTCTCCCACCAGAGAGCTGCATCTCCCTTCAGAAGGTGAGTGGCACAGTTTACCCATTCTTGCTCAGGAACATCAGCAGTCGTCAGTAGCCTTGACATCTCACGCAACCAATCATCAGCATCAAGTGGTTGATCGGACACATCAAATTGGCGTGGGTTGAACTTCAGGAAGCTTTTGATGTCTCCTCGCTTGGGAGGTGGAGGTAGCGGAGCAAACTCATTCCTCCTGACACTTTCTTCGAAACGTTGCTGGTTCTGCTACATTGCTGCCAAGGCATTGGCGATGCTTGACAACGCGGCCCCCAGTTCAGGTGGTATGTCCTCCTCAGAACGGCGTGGTGGTGCCATCCTGTGATTGATATAAAACACAAGTCAGTACTATAATGGAGAATAATAATAATCCAAAATAGTACCAAGATGGAATTAACCAAGATTAAAGGATACAATTTACTAAGATGATATTAAAATATCAGCAAAGTTCAAAGCACCTAGAAGATATTAAGCATATCGCACACGACTGAAAAGGAGTGTGGTACACAGCTATCAAAGAAAATTTTTCCGCAAATTTCGGCATTAAAATACCAATAGATGCGCAAAATCACTTAACGAATCGAGATTAGTGACTCTACCAATTCAATATACAAGAGCGAATGATAAAAGTAGTGGTATGGTCACGACTCCATCCCGCACTCAAATCATTACTCCGTACATGATTAAGTAGAACACATATCCCAACACCTTCTTCTCACGATGAACCTAAAGATTAGTAACTACGGAAACGAACACCCCAAACAAGATAACATCGGATAACAAAGAGTAAGACATATCGCGGCGGTATACAACGAATCAGATAGATCACGTCGGTTTGCAAAAGCCTGTCGGTATGGAATGTACCAACAGTTGATAACCATAAGGCCGATTGTGATAACAACTTGGATGCAACAGATAGACAAGGAATTACACACACACACACACACAACCTATGGTACTACGGAAACCCAGAACACGTGAATCCTAGTTTGAACTTTTAAGAAGAGGATTGAAAACGTTACACTTCCTTACCAGAAAAGGGTGGGTGGGTGGGTAAGAAGAAAAGTGGAAGCAGTCCTACTCTCACGTTTTGTTTTTCCCTAGTATACATAGCTACCAAAAATATTTGCTAGACTGACAACGACCATTTGGCTGAGACCCTGAAGGGCGGGATGGCTCTGATACCAATTGTAACTACCTCGGTGAATTACGCTCCTAGCTACAATCCTGGACGAGCGGAAATGGTTAAAATAGTACGGTGGGGCCCAAATGCCACTCACAGGTAGACCTTTCAGTCGTCCTAACCATTTCCAAACATCGGGACAAGAACGGGCGGCGTAATCGGCAGGCGAAGGGATCAACTACATACACAAATGAGTATGTATGCAAGCCACCATACAACAGTCCTCAGAGCCATTCCATCTAAAAGAAATAGAAATATTGCAACGCCATACGGCCAGATCCAAATATCCTAGATAGATATATAGTTTAGGATATCTCCTCATACATCAAACATCAGAGTATCAGGCGGTAGCGGAAAACAAGATCCGAGTATGGATAAGAAGCAAATCGGCATAAGATGCCCCATAAATAAACACATCCCGCCCACAGATCTCACGGATCCCCGTTCCCGGAATCTCTACACCGAATGATCGTTGCCCACATCGTCCGTCTCCTCCACCCAGTATCCATCTTGTGAGTGTACCTGTTCGTCTGAATCAAATAATTTATCGTGTGAGACCCTAGGGGTACTCAGCAAGTATTTATGCCTCTAAAGGGGACACAACCTGGGGTGACGCAATTGCATCAAAATATAATACCTAACAGTTCTATAGATACTCGCTAACCATCCGCCTAACCAAAGATAGACGGATGTCCGTGAATCAATAACAATAGTTATAACAGTAATATTAACAGATCCATCCTCCTCCTCGCTTACCAACGAGGAAGCGGACGAACACCCCCCATCCGTTGGCAGTTTTATTATCCATTCCATGAGTGTTGCACTATTTACTAGTCAGTTACTTAGTCAAATTAAAAGCGGTACTTTAGTTATACTTGTCTATGATCGAGAAACTGTGCTCCAAGTCGTCCATAACCGCGGACACGGCTTTCAGAAAGTTTTACCCTGCAGGGGTGCACAAATAGCAACACACACTTGATCAACCTCGGAAAAACCAAATCAAAACCCAACGAGGCATTCACGACAAAGCAATCACAGGATTCAGAAATATTTCAGGGGGCCACCCCATTAAGCTACCCGCAACGAAGTTAGCTGACTCCGAAACGGACTCAAGGTTTGTGTGGACGGCTGTAAACGACTGGGAACCCGAAAGTGTGACTGGGCTTGTCGATACCGCGAAATCGTGTCCCGATCCTAAACAGTACAGGTGCAGTACATCGCACAATTTAAATAAAGCAGTAAAACATGGCATAAGTACATGATAGTAAATAAAACCTCAAACTAGTTTGTGGCCCCAAGAAATAAGAATGAATCAAGCTCTGGCTCAGGGGGGTCCCATAAGCCTCGCGGATGTGGATAGCGCGAATATTCAAGGAACAGGAATCAAGTACTCGGGGTCCTACGGGCACTGTTGGATTAGGCGGCGCCTAGACAACGCTTAAGCACGCTTAGGCACTAGGCGGTAGACAAACGCCTCGCCTAGAGCATAAGCGGAAGTCTAGGCAGGATAACTAATAAATTTTCTTATCGAGCAAGAAATCATGAATTTTTTTCACTTTTTAGCTAGCTGGGCCATATTCCAATGGCGGTCGTTGGTTGTTTACTCATTTACATGCTCTAAATTAATGTATATCACATATAATAACCCATATATACCCTTGATGGTAAAAACTATATGCTTGCCTAGGCCACGCCTAGGGCGCTTAAGCACCGCCTAGGCTCTAGGCGAAGGCCAAACGCCTCGCCTACGCCTAACGCTTTTTCCAACCTTGCCTACGGGACACAAGTGAGCATGAAAAACCAAATAGCAGATATTGCTCACCGGTGCCACTTTCATTAGTTATCCCATTACTACTCAGGTTAAGTTGTTTAGGTACCTCGTTATCCATCAGACACTCACATACCCTACACATGCGGTTCTACGACTCGCATGGCTCAAACAACTCCTGTAGTAATGGCTCATGGGATGGAGGAACAAGCTTTGATGGGGTTTAAAAGTAAAGGCTATGCAATACTTGGGATTCAGTTTAATGCAATCGCGACTCAATGATGCAAGAATAAGATAGAGGCAATAGGTACTATATGTATGCAAGCATGTGGTAGTGCTTGCCTGGCAGCTCAGTTGAAGCGCGAGAAGGATCTGGGTAGTGCTCCTGGTTTTCTTGATATATCCCCTGCTCAGCGTCTATTCGAAGAAGAACCAAACAAACAAGGGCCAACATAAATAAAGTGCACAAGCATAGGAATAAAATGCGACAAGCAAACAATCATGCCATGATGAATGATGCACAATTTGCATGGCAATAAAGTAGCATGGCATGGGTGAGATGTAGAATACAAGAATAAAGCCTTTTATTGAGTTTTGGTCACATTTTATTCTCGAATAAGTTGCTGTAATCTTTATATTTATATGATGCATGCTGCAATTCAGAACATGGAATGCATAAACAGAAAGGTCTCGTCGAGCTGATCATTTTAGACATATCATTTGTTAAATTTGGAGTTATAAAACAAAAGTTATTAAATAGTTAAGGCAAAAGGGCATTTTAGTGTAATTTTAATCAACTTGAAATTAAAGTGTCCAAAATATATTTTGGATAGCATAATTGAATTCCTCATGTTTTTCTGATTTCAAAACATATATCCTTTGTATTATTTGGAATTATATTTCAAAAGTTATTTAAAAACAGAAATTAAAACATATTTAAACTTTTAAGCAATTGTTTTATTTAAACAGAAAATCGTCAGGACATTTTATACCCGGACAGAGCTAGCCTCAGCCACAGACAGGTGGGCCAGGTGCTGACTGGGCGAGGCACACGCGCGCGAAAAAGCTTTCACACCGGGGCTCTGCCTAGCCCGCGTGGATGACAAGCGAGCCCAGTGGCTGCGGGCCCGCGAGACAGTGGGGATTACCCTCAGAGGCTGACAGGCCGGCGTGGCTGGAGCGCGGGTTAGGGGTTCAAACTGCGGGGGTGTTTTTGGCAAAAAGACAGAGGGACTGACTGGTGGGCTCGACTGGATCGCGGGATTAGAAAACGAAAAGGCCAGGGTTTTTCTGCAAAACACGCGGCGCACTGTTTCTCTTCCTCTCTTCTCTGACGAAACTGACGGCGGCAGCGCGCGCGGTGCGGATCGAAGACTCGAACCCGGGACCTGGCGTGCGCGCGCAGAGGCGGCAGCCACTGCGGTAGGTGGGGGACGCTGCTAGGAGGGGGATGGGCGGCTAGGTGAGCTTCTGCGACGCCACGGCGAGGAGAACCGACCGCGACGCCGGCGCACAGAGGGCGTTCGATGGAACGTCCGGCGCGACCAGGGCATGACTGCAACGACGAGGATGTCTTGGGGGTCGAATAGCTCACCGAGGGTTCGCTGGAGGGCTTGGATCGGGGCGGGGAGCAGCAGACCGACGGCGATGCAGAGGCCGGCGGATCTAGGGTTTTGTCGTCGGCGTCTGTGTCCAGCGGCTAGCGGGGACCATCTCCTCCTCGCTGGCATGCACAGGGTGACGTCGGGGCCTCGCTGAGCTTCCTCGTCAACCCAACAACCACGCCCGCCTCCCGGATGTGGTGATCACCGACGGCCGATGGTGGTGGCCGGAGTTGGAAGAAGAAAGGGGTAGCAGGGGTAGCAACAGGTGGTGGTGGTAAGAAGGGCGAGGCCCTGGCAGATCTGGGCGTCGACTGCAGAGAGGTGGGAGTAGATAGGGACGAGAGGGAGGGGTAGATGGCGTGGGGGCTCGGGGTGGAAAGGTGGTCGGGTGGCCACCTTTTCCTTCCTCCTCCTCCTCACGTGCTTGACCGGCTCGACAGGGGTGTAGGGGCTGCAGGGTGGGGTCAGGGCGTGGCCAAGGTGGCTGGCTCGGTGTGGGGTCGGCCTGGCAGGGATAGAGAGAGAGAGGGGGGGTGGCATGGAGCTAGGGTTGGAGTAGGTTCGGGTTAGGGTTTGGTTAGGGATAGGGCTTCGGCCTGGGGTGGTTAGGTAGCTAGGGTTAGCTAGAGAGGGAGGCTCGGGTTAGAGAGGGTTAGAGCTAGGGTGGTTAGGGTTTGAAGAGAGAGGAAAAGAGAAAGGGCTAGGGAGAGAGGGTTTTGGGCATGAACAAAAATAAAGGCAAGCAACAAGGGGTTTGGGTGATGGAAAGAGGGTGAGGTTGCAAGGTCAAAACAAAAGAATAGGGCCAACATGAGTAGACTCTCAAAGATCCATGCTTCACTTCCAAAAATACAAGAAAAACCAAAGGAGGGGATGATGGTGAGATTTGCATGGCCCATGCATGAATAGTAGATGCCACATTTAATTTTGTGAGAACAAAATTAAATCCCATGGCATTTATTTCCATGCATTCCCAAATATGGAATAAAGGCCAAGCAAAAGATAAAAGAATTGGATCCAACCCAACTCACATGAGCTAGATTAAAAATCAAAAGAAAGGAGTTACAAGCTCATGGGTATGGGATGGTGGAATTATAAGGTGGTGAAAAGAAAGGGTGGTGGAGTTGAATAAAAGATATGCCCCCAGCTCAACTTGGGCATTTAAACAATATATCAAGAACCAAATACAATATCAAGAGGCAAATACAATTAATAATGCATATGGGAGAAGAACCAAAACAAAAGTTTTATATGATGCTCAAATGCAAGGTGGCATGATGACATGAGCATGATATAATTATGATGCAACAATTATATATAGGAAGTAGCCATTATATTACTAGACCAAGTAGCATTACAATAGTTAGACAATTGGGATGCTACACTCTGGACAGACTAAGCATCCTCCTCATTCTAGGCCACCTTGTGAGAAAGAATTAAAAAAATCAATCACTCTATGTGATTTCTCCATGCTCATTCACCCACCGTATGATTTCCCCAGGCTCATTCAAGCTCCAAACTACCACCGTCACCATCCATGTTTGAAAACACCCATCATCAAAATAAGATACTTGTCACGTAAATCATGTATAAAAAATAATTGTGTGTGCAAGATGGACCGATATGTGATTTATCAATCTAGTCAATCTGAATTCTCATGTTAACAAGATGAATTATCAATCTGAACAAGAACTGAACTCTAACTAGATAGGTTATTCTACACCCAAGATTTTCATTATGCGGCACAAGTATTTGACTACATAATCATCAATTCGAACAACAACGGAGCTTATTATTTCATAAGGCATGGCAAATTATTTGTGCAAAAATACTTTCTTTCTCACGCTGATATTAACCTGATAATGTAGACATGGTTCCTACCCTGCAACAACTGGAGTTGGATGATGTTTTGTATTAACATCTAATGAGCATGACATATGGGTGCATGGTTTAAATGCAGCGATAAATACTCGATCTATCAAACAAGAGGCAAGCAATTCTCACTTGTCTCTAATTAATCTATAAATTGAACAATTCTCATAAGAGGAAATAATCTGAAACTTAGACGTCAAACCAACACCTTACAATAACAATGAATCAAGCTCCGCAGTTGTCTATATCGAAGACATATATCTTACAATTACATCAAAGTAACTAATCTGCAAGATCTTTTATCATCTCAAAATCCTAATGGTATAGCCTACATCTCAATATCCAAGTAATTATTAAAATGCTATAGCAGATTCTTTGAACAAAATTGCTAAAAATAAACATCAGTGTGTAAATCTATTTCTTCAGCTTTTATTGCTCGAAATAAACATGGGAGTCTCTAAGTTATATTTGACTATAACTTAACATACGTCATAATCAAATGATTTCATCCTTATGGCTTATAGTTTATTTGTCTACTTAATTTCCTATTATTAGTCCATCTAATCGCTTAGATGATTGAAATTAGCAATTCTTAGTCGATGCCAGACCCATGGCGCCTGCTGCGCTGCTGACTTCCGTTGGTTCCATGCTCTGCGTGCTTGGTTGGACCCATGTATAGCTGCCTTGCGCTTCTGCATGTCGCTTTTGGGATTTCACTTTTCACTAAAGATTGGTTTTCTATTCAGATGCAAATCATTAGGTACACGTTAACTTTAACTAGCAAAAATGTACTATGATATACCGATCCTAAATGTAAGATGTTTGGTAGGAAAAAAACAGCCAACCAAAACCTTAGTTGCAATTTCGTTTGCAACTGAAAATACATCTCAGTTATAACTTTATTTGCAAAATGAAAAGACAGCTCATTTACAACCATGTTTGTAACTAAAAAACTCAGTTACAACCCCACTTGTAACAAAATAATTACACAATTGCCACCATATTTGCAACCAAAAAGATAATTTAGTTGCATCCTCACTTGTAATTAGAAAAAAATCAGTTACGAATCTACCTGTAACTGAAAAAATAACACAGTTGCAACCATATTTGCAACTGGAAATACAACCTGTTGCAACCTCACTTATAACTAAAAACAAAATTACGACTCTAATTGCAACAAAAATAACATAGTTACAACACCACTTACAACTGAAAAAACTCGGTTGCAAAAAAAGTTTAGTTGTAACGATAGAACCAATAGCTAAAAGAAAAAACAACTAAAAAATAGGAACAACGTCGGACAGCAAAAAACGCAGCCCAAAACATTAAACAAAGCCCACGTAGCCACAACAAAACACGGGCCAAAAGCATTTCGGACCGGTCAACTTTGTCCAAACAACACAAAGCGGAACAAACAACAACGATAAAAAAGGGCACCAATCATAAAGCAAACGATTGAACTGGCATGCATCTAGCTATGACATAAGCTACGTCACAGCTAACTACGTTTTCAGCAAAATCAAATAAACATACATCTTACGATTACATCAGAAGTAACTAATCTGCACATGCTAATGGACCTGTACAATGTATAGGAACATGCTATGATTTGATATAGTCCAAAGTCCTAAACGATGTATGGGAACATGCGTGAAAAGTGGCGGAGCCGAGATTTTTATATTGGGTATTCGAAGCTAAAAGTTTTCCAGCAAACCAATGTAATACAAGTAGGTTCATGATAACAAGAACATAACTACAAATTATTTAAATAGTGATAATGTCTCAAATAGTTAAATTACATTGCCATATCAAAGAAAATGTATTAATTAAATTCATTAGGGGTGAGGATTTCTCGCATTTTCGTCTTGATTTTGGCTTTCAACCTCAATACATAATGGGTGTGTCTCTGTATCCCACATATGTTTTAAGGAACTAAACTTGTCTTCCTATTTTTTCTTCATTTTTAAGACCTGTAAGTCAGAAAATAACTAGTTAAGCATCACCCTTATTTCAAAATGGGGGAAAGTAAGAACAAATTACGATTGAAGCAATTTGTCCGCACTCACGGTTAGAATTCTGAATCGGTTTAATGAGCATACCAAGTCTTGGACTCCAACACCACTCACGGGCCTCCCCTTGACATGCTCATGGGAAGCACAAAACTTGGCGCATTGTTTGTTGATTGTTGCCCACCGTTCCGTGTCAGAGGGATAACCCCCGGGTGGGTAAAGCCAAGCCTAAGTAGGCCGGCTCCAGAAGATACAGGCCGCCTGGCCATCAAGCAGGACAACTCCAGCCGCCTGGCTAGTACCACCAGGTTGGGTTTAAGCTTTTCCGGCTGGCCCCGTCTAGCCGGATAGCCAGAAGAACCGACAGGGTGGCCGCTTCCACCCGGCTAACCTCGGATTCGATAGAAAACACAGAGGGGGAGATGCTCCTTGCGGGGTACGCCTCTGGCTCCCTTCGTCATCAGGAAGGCTGGCGTGCCATCACGACCTGCGCTACCCGACGAAGATAAAGCAAAGTGGTCGGCTGACCGCCAAAGCAGTCGGTGTGACCGTTAAAGCAAGGGTGACGCCCCAAAGGAAGCCCGGTTAACTGTTAAAGAAGGGAATGATGCTAAAAGAAGGGCGGACTGGGTCCTGGCCCACCGGTTGGACCCTGCAGCCGGCCCTGCCCTGTAAACCCATATCCAAATAGTAAACCCTAGATCCCAAATTGTTATATACCTCCCCCGACCAGTATATAAGGGCGGGTAGAGCTGGGGTTCTAGGGAGGTAACATCCATAGTAGCAAGACCTTGCCTCTAGTTCTTCTTCTTCCTCTAGCCCTCGATAGTATCTAAGGAAACAACACCAAGAGCACTTGTACTGGGCATTTGCTCCCCATATAGTTGATCTTGCAGGAGTAGGGGTGTTACCTCACCGAGAGGGCCCCGAACCTGGGTAAGCCGTTGTGTTTGTAGTTCACCGTGCCCAACCCGCTGCGTGAGCCACCGATTGCACCTGAGTGTCCCTCTTTAGCCATCCCCGATGGAACTGCCGTGTTCCACACCACGATAGTTGGCGCCCAGGGCACATCGCTTTGGCTGGGATCATCTTCCGCACGGGAGTTCCGCTCGTCGCTGGTGAACGCGTGGCCTCTGGCCTCGTCCTCACGCTCGGTGCTTTTGACTATGTCATCGACAACTCCGCGTTCTTCGCCGGGAACACCTTCCCTGCCAACGGCTCCATCATGCACTTTGGGGACCTCCGAGTCTACGTCGCCATCGTCGCCGAGGTTTTTCCTAGAGTGGTCGACACCATCTCCGACGTGCCTCACCTCGCCCGCGGCCCGGCCACGGCGAACGGCTGCATCGAGGTCATGGTGGTAAACGCCCGCGAGAACCACCGCCCGCCTCAGTAGCGCCGAGTAGGAGGGGAGAGCTTCGCTCTCGAGCAGGACCAAGACCCGCTCACTGCCTCCATCCAGCACCTTGTCGCTCTCGTCGTCATCGAGGCAGACCCAGCAGCCGCTGCGGCTGCGCTAGAAGCCACGCGCCAGAAGCTCCTGGAGGAGGCCACCAAGGTTGCCGATAACCAGCGTTGGCTGAGCGCCACCGTGCACGAGTATAATGCCGCCCACGGCTTCGCCAGGCAAGTCTAGCACCGGGGGCACGACCTCGTGTTGGAGCTGGACCGCGCCGCTGACTCACGCGCTGGCGTGGCACAACCCGTCTACAGCACCGCCGCCAAAAACATGAGAGCGGCCGAAGAAGCAGCCGTGGAACTGAGACACCTCGAGGGAGAAGAGCTTCATCGCCAACAGGAACGCGTACAGCTCCTCATCACCACTACCAACAAGCAGCAAGCCGAAGGGGTCCCCAGCCAGGCGGGCAACACCCGAGACATAGTCCTCCGCAAAGGCATGGACCAGATGGCACACGGAGGAAGCAAGCACCAGCAGGCGTCTTCTCCAGGAAGCGCCGGTCAAAACAGTAGTCTGCACAACAAATCTGGCAACCATGGCTGCCATAACCGCGACGCCGCCGCCTCCAGCGTGAGCCGCGCGCCGGTTGTAGGAGCCTCCCAAGGAAAGAAAGCACGCGCGCCGGAAGAGGGAGCTGGCGCGAACAAGGACCCACTCGCGTTGCACCTGAACGGGCGGCTCATCCCTGATAACCGCCTGATGCGCGCGAGCACATCGATCTCCTGTTGCAGTCATGCACGCTGGAAGAAGAAAGTCTAGCTGGACCAAAATGTTTTGGCCCGCGCATCTGGAATGAGCCGTTTCCAAAGGGTTTTTCGCTTCCAAGAGACACGCCAAAATACAATGGCACGGTCAAGCCTGAGGATTGGCTGGTGGAATACACCACCGCTGTGGGAATCGCCAACGGAAACCTTCGCCTGCCCGTCCGTTACGCTCTCCTCATGCTCGTCGACTCGGCAAGAACGTGGCTCGACAGCCTCCCCGACAATAACGTCAACGTCTGGCTGGACTTCGAAGATGCGTTTATTCGCAACTTCACCGGAACGTACAAGAGGCTGGGTCGACCTCGCGAGCTCGCCCTCTGTGTACAAGGCAAAGACGAGTCCGACCGCGCGTACCTCACCTGTTTGACCAGCATGCACAACTCGTGTGAAGGGGTGCACGAGCATCAGACAATCGACTTCTTCACCAACGATTGCCGAGAGACACCATGTTGAAGCACAAGCTCAGCCGGGCAGAACCGCAAACCATGGCCTAGGTCATGGCCATTGCGGATAAGTACGCCACCGCCGACGCAACCATGAAGAAGCCCATGGTGGTGGACGACCAAGGATAGATCGTGACGGACGAGCAGGCGAAGCGCCGCCCGCTGGGTGACCATAACTCCAGGCGGCACGACCATGACAACAGCCATGGAAAGAGGAAAGGCAACCAACCCGATAACCGATACGGCACCAAGAAAGTAGCAGTGGTGCATGAGGACCCGGCTGCAGGCGGCAGCCGGAGACAGAGACCGGATGACAGACCACCACGGACCAAGTACACTATGGAGTCCATGCTCGATGGGCCGTGCAAGTTCCACATTGGCGGTAGCAAGCCCGCGAACCATACGACGCACCAGTACAGCTGGATGAAGAAGATGGCTAAAGCCGGTGGTCTCCCACCACCACCTCCACCACCAGCCAGAGGCCCGCCGGACAACAGGGAACGGCGCAACCGCCGTGAGGATGACGAAGACGGTTACCCGCGTCAAGTGGGAAATTATCACATCTTCCTCGCGGAGCCGGAGACCAAGCACAACAAGAGGAGGCGCGAGGCGGAGGTGAACGCAATCGTTCCTCCTGTTCCTCAGTACCTACATTGGTCTGACCAGGCAATCACCTGGAGAAAAGAAGACCAGCCGGCCGCGCTACCAAGCCCTGGCAGCTACGCGTTGGTCCTATACACCATCATCGTCTCCAAGAAGCACTCGTGCCGTTTCTCTCGTGTGCTCATCAACGGAGGCAGCAACATCAACCTCCTGTACCGCAGCAGCCTCGAGCGGCTCGGCATTAGCGAGTCCTAGCTACAACCCTCAAGCACTTCGTTTCACGGGGCGGTCCCAGGTCCATCACACTCGCCAATCAGAAAGATCCTGCTAGACGTCATCTTCGGCAACGAGAACAACTTTCGTCGCGAGCCGATCTGGTTCGAGGTGGTGAACCTCTCCAACGCCTACCACGCCATACTAGGGCACCCAGCTCTCACAAAATTCATGGGAGTGCCGCACTACGCATACCTCAAGTTGAAGCTGCCAGTCCCGAATGGATTGATCACCGCCAGCGGCTGCTACAAGCTGTCAACACCCGGATTTTTAATCCCAAATGCCTGTTATGCCATACATCGCAATCCCAGGATTACCATTTTTGCGAGACATAACAGATCTGGATATCACAGTACATCATCCATTACAAACCATACATAACGTCTTAAACAAATAAGGATCTCATGATCCAATTCTTAATACAACTCAAGCAGCGAAGTAACGTAAAGATACAGATAGCATAGGCGAAGCTCCATCTTTAGGGTCACAGGCAATGCTGACGATGGGAGATGATCCTAGTTGTCATAACCTTCCTGCGGTCCGTCATCCTGATACCCCTCTTCATAGTCTAGCCACGGGAATAGCCAGGGACAAAGCCATGAGTACTCTTTAAGTACCCGCAAACTAATACTAACAAGTTAATGGTTTTTTGAATAGGATATACTAAGCTCTAGGGTTGTTTTGCAAAAAGCCAGATTTACCTCTACTAAGTTCAAAAGCAAAGAAAGCTATTTGAAAGTTTTATAACACCTAAGTGGGAACTTGCATTTCATATCACAACTCTGTTGTGGTCAATTCAAAGTCACAAATCATTTCATAAGTTGTTTTGAAAACATCTGATGGGAGAACAGTATGGCCACTCTGTAGGGTTTCGTAGCATGGAAAACAAAAATTTTCTATCGCATACAAACAAACAAGCCAAGATCTATCTACTAGATTGAAGCAACGAGTCGATGGAATAACTCACCCTCGAAGATTCCAAAGTGTTTAACGAGAGCGGATTCTCGTGGGTGATGTAGTCGTACTCTTCCCGAACTCAAGATCACGTAGACGATCCTTCCGGCGCTGCGTTCCGGCAGCGCTCCCGCAGTCGGTCACACGTTCGGTACTCGACGAAGACCTTCCTCTCCCTTGTTCCAGCAGGCAGCGGAGGTTGTAGCACTCTCCTCGCGATTCCGGCAGCACAACGGAGTGGTGCCGGAAGTAGAGGGGAGATCTCGCAGGGCTTCGCCTTAAGCCAGAGCGAGTATGGTGGAGTATGAGAGAGTCCCTCGACTATCTAGGGTTTAGACACGCCGAGGAGAGGGCTAGGCCGGCGGATAGGGTTGCTAGGCGGCGACGGCGGTTTGCCCTAGGGCAGCGGCGACGACAGCAGGTGGCAGCGCTGGCGGCTTAGGGTTTGGAGGAGAGGATCTTGTGTGTCTCTCGGAGGGAGCCCTACCCCTCCTTATATAGGTGGAGGGGCCGGCCGGCCAAGGGGAGGGAGAGGAGTCCCTCCCCAACTCGGCTTGCTGGGGCGCTGGCGGTGGGGAGGAGGGACTCCTCCCCAACTCTGTTTCCTCCTCTTTTTCCACTTCCCAAAAATAGCCGTTTGACTTTCAAACTACCCGTTTGACTTTTCAAACTAGGATTTGATTTAATCCTTTATTTTGTTCAGCGATGACACTTAGTACATGATGCAATCATACCAACTTGATATAACACATTCATGTACCCTTCCCCTCCGGAGTGCCGGACATTCCGGAACCTTCTAGAACATTCCCGATGAAAACACCGGAATCATTCTCCAACTCCGAAACGGGACTTTCCTTATATGAATCTTATTCTACGGACCATTCCGGATCTCCTCGTGATATCCCGAATCCCATTCGAGACTCCCAACAACATTCGGACTCTTTCTCATCATTCCATAACTACTCAAACAACGTCGAATCCTTAAGTGTGTCTCCCTACGGTTCGTGAATTATGCGGACATGATCGAGACACTTCTCCGATTAATAACCAATAGAGGAATCTGGAAATTCATATGGCTCCCACATATTTCTACGATTACTTTGTGATCGAATGAACCACTTACATACGATACCAATTTCCCTTTGTCTCACGATAGTTTACTTATCCGAGGTTTTGATCGTCGGTATCTCTGCATACCTAGTTCAACCTCGTTACCGATAAGTACTCTTTTCTCGTTCCCGTGATATGTGATCCCTTGTGAGCCAGTCACATGCTTGCAAGCTAATTGGATGACATTCCACCGAGAGGGCCCAGAGTATATCTATCCGTCATATGGATGGACAAATCCCACTCTTGATCCATGTGCCTCAACCCATACTTTCCAAATACTCAATGCCACCTTTATAGCCACCCAGTTACGGTGTGGTGTTTGATGTCATCAAAGCATCCTTCCTGTGATGGTGATTAACATGATCTCATGGTCGAAGGAATTAGGTTACTATGTATCAGAAAGCTTATAGCAAATGAACTATATTAAATGACTTGATATTTATGCTACGCTTACTATAGGAGTATGTCCATCACATCATTCTCCTAATGATATGACCCTGCTGTTAATAAAATCTCTATGTTCATGATCAGGAAACCATGATCATATATTAACCAACAAGCTAGTTTAACAAGAGGCTTTACTAGGGACTCTTTTATGTTTACAAATCACACAAGTATTAATGTTTCCTGTTAATACAATTATAGCATGGTATGTAAACATTTATCATAAGTATGAAGATATGATAATAACCACTTTATTATTGCCTCTTGGGCATATCTCCAACAGTCTCCCACTTGCACTAGAGTCAATAATCTAGTTTCAAACCTTTGTGTATTCAACACCTATGGCTTTCTGGTGTCGTATGTACACGATTGCTAGTGGTCAAATGATCTCTGGATCTGACACTTCCAGGTCCGCGTGTAATTGCATGTCTTTGCGTCTCTACGCATCACTCATTCTCTAATGAGATGGCTTCGTACAAATTTGGTCCTTTGGTGTGACCTTTAGTTCTTTGGGGTTAAAACATGTTGATAATATTGTCGTACAATATATCTTCATAGTATTATCCCGCTGTGAACTACACCTAGTTTGATAACAAACTACTTGACACAAATGCCCTCTTTAGCTGCTATTATAGCAGTCATATACTTAGCCTTTTGTTGTAGTATCTCTCACAATGTCTTAACTTTGGAACTCATCCAAATCCATTATGGAACTTACTTTCCATCATATTGTGCCACCCTTAGTTTAGATTGAGATAAACTTAATTTGTACTTTGTGACAAAACTAGTATTAATGTAATTCATTTACAATGAACTAACCATCTATTTGTCACTTCTACAAATAATATACTCTTAGTTCTTCCAAAAGATCATAAGAATATCCTTACTATTGTCCAATGATCAACTTATGAATCATTCTGATATATGCTCATAACATTTAGAGTATAGGACATATCTGGATTTGTACATATCACAGTATGATTGATATAAATACTCTTTGTGATTTCATACATCAAGTATCAATCTATACTTGAATCTTTGTTTCACTTACCCTGTGTCAATACACTTGAATATATCATCAATATTGAACTCATTCAATCCTTTTTCTGTGACAAGAACCTTTCTTGTAGTTTCTATATTGAACTCATTCAATACATCATCTATGTACTTTTGGCACAACCATATTAGCGTCTATTGATGCCAAATATTTGGGTTTTGCCTAAGTCTTTCATCAGGATGAAATTCTTAATATGTGTTAATAAAATATACATCTTTTCCAATCAACAATATGTCCTCCACATAATGTATTAGAAATATGTCTTAGCGCTCCCACTTAATTTCTTGCAAATGCAAGCATCTTCATTGTCTTTGATGAAATTAAACTCTTTTAACAGTTTCATCATAGTGAAGATTCCAACTCCGCTATGCTTACTTCAACCATTGAAGTTTGCATATGCTTTTAGCATCCTTTGAATTAACAAAACCCTATGGACCGTGTTATGCACATGTCCTAGGTAACAATTCTATTAGAAGAACTTGTTTTGTTTATTCATCTACCACATAACAAAATTATATGTAGTGGTTGCTATATTAATCCGTCTAGACTAAATATCGCTATGAAAGATCAGATCTTGTCATAGTGAACCTTTGAACATTGTTGTGAACTCTTTCCCAACATGTCGACTATTTCATAGATGTGCAACATCCATGTCTATTTATTTATAGATCCAAACACAACTGTAAGGTCTTACACCTTTCTTGAGGGTCCTTCAAGTTCAAAACTTGATTTTTCGTGTATGGAACTATCACATATTTTATGGCTTCAAGCCATTAGACGGAGTCAGGGCCCATCATCCCTTCTTTGCATGTAGTCGGATCATTATTGTCAAATAATGATTTAACTCTCAAATCTTGGTATTTGATTGTTTACCCGACCTACTTGTTTCAATAGGAACTTAGAGCTCCGTGACCACAACCTTTGAGGCACGTGAGCCATGAACATTATCGCTGCCTCCGGAACACTTTTCGGCGCTGCGCAACTCTGCACATATAGCTAAGGTTCTTTTAACCTTATCAAAGTTCTTTTGTCCTCCCACTTAACTTTTCACGAAAAATTCCTTCTCTAAGAAACTTGACGTTCTAAGCGACAAACATTTTTGTCTCCGATGTTATGGAGGAACAGTTATTCGAAATAACATACAAAGACAGGTTCATCCGACTTTGGTTGCAAACATCTTTCTTATGCATAGCATACCAATGTTTAAGAAAGTAAAACTTGGGTTTTATCCCAAACCATAACTTTATATGGTGTCATTTCAACGGATTATGATGGAGCTCTTTTCAGTGGAAAAACGGTAGTCTCTAAAGTTTTTAATCTTTAAAATATAATGGCAGTTTTATGAATTATACCTTTGATCTTACCATGTCAAACAAGGTTTAATTACATATCTCGAACGCTCCATACTCTTATGGTGTTTCGGGAAAAATGCAAATCCACGGAACGATTCCTTAAATCTTAGGTATTATGCTAGACTTGTAACTCAAATATCTTCTTTTATGATCTTATCATAAACTATTTATATTCTTGTTACAATGATTTTGCACTTCATCTTGAAAGTCTTTGAACTTTTCAAATGTTTCATACTTCATCCTTATTAAGTAAATATTCATATATTCACTCAAATTTTCGGAGAAAGCATATGAAGTTGAAATCCATCGCTCTTGACTACACACAATGGACTTCGTACAACAATATGTCAAGTTCCAATAAGCTTAGTCATTCGTTCCCTTTTGGCCTATGAACGAAGTTTTAATTATCTCTAGGAAAGTTTCACAAGCGTCATGTGATCAAAAATCAAAAGACTCCAAAATTCCATCCACATGGAGTTTCTTCATGTTTTTCTTTCCAATATAATTTAAACGGCAATGTCACTTCCTAAGCGATCTTTCAATCAATTTGTCTTTCGACATTTTTAGCACTAGTTTTATGGATGTGATTTCTCCAACGAGATTTGTGAATCATCCATCTTTTATGGATTACGGAAATTATTTGAACAATCCTTTTATTCTCATAATACCTGATAAAACAAATCTTGAAGGCAAGCTTTGATGTTTAACGAGCAACACAGTAACCCTTTATTTGTTCTCGATGAACATCATCACATATTCTTTTGCTAGTTACTTAGGCCATTGTAGTTCATGAATTGTGTTGTTTCGTATGACGATTCACACCAACAAATTCAGTATCAAATACTTAAGAACCACATTGTTTAATAAGCAAAGAATATAGCCATAACATGTATATCATCTATATACTTAAACTGAACAATTCTAGTCTTTTCTTTTCTACCATATATTTATGAGATTCTCTTTCAGTATTTCTTTTTCTGTTTGAAAGAATCTATCAACATCAATAGTGGAGCCATACACATGACACATAGTCCAAAGCGTGTATAGTTAAATACCAATGTTTTTTGGACTTGCACTTTGTAGTAGATCACCATCATCAAATGTTTGGTGTGCTTTCAAATTCCATTCTTTAGTAATCTCTTGGTGTGGTAAATATTTTACCTACATCAAATATTCACCCTTATCATGGAATTATTCATGATCAAGCTACTTTTAGCTTATAAAGATGAATCGCGAGTATAATGTTGCTATCCAAAACCTTTTGGTGGATTAGGACAACTAGTGTCTCCAACCTTTTGCAAATTCTCATCAAATATGAGAACATGACTTTTGCCATATTATACTCTATCATGTTGTAACCAAAACTTCGCTTCAGATATCACAATATCTTCCACACATCATGGTTTCTGAAACAACTCTTTCAGATCCTAGATAACCTTGATATTAAGACAAACCTTTGAATATCAAGAATCATGGAGACAAACATGATACTCATACACTAACTCTTGGAATTGTCACTCTTGTTTTAATACCAATTATTAAACTTCATGGAGTAACCGGAACTTACTGAAAGTTTGCAATAGGACTTTTAAACTTTAGATTAACACTTCAAAACAATACGATACCAGTTCGTAAAGTAACTAACCAGAATTCTATAGTTCTATCATCTCGATTAAAACTAAGCGCAAGGTGGTAAACGGATGCCAATGACTACAACAATTATGCAAATTCACTTTGATTTAATTTATGATAAATAGTGTTAAACTTTTAATCATATTGCCGTTGAACTCCCACTCAAAACAATATCCCTCACATTGTTTTAGTGATCACATGAACCAAATCCACCACATCAAAACCGATCATCACGAGAGTTGATGTAGCTTCAATGGCGAACAATCATCATGTTCATCATATCTACTATATGACTCATGCTTTACCTTTCGGTGATCCGTGTTCCGAGACCATGTCTGTACATGCTAGGCTCGTCAAGATCAAACCTTAGCTTCCGCATGAGCAAATCTGGCTTGCTCACGTTGTATACACTCGCAGAATCTAACACACCCGATCATCACGTGGTGCTTCGAAACAACGAGCTTTAGCAACGGTGCTTACTAAGGATGAACACTTTAAAACTTGAAATTGTGTGCTTGAGGGATCATCTTATAATGCTACCGTCGTGAACTAAGCAATACAAGATGCATAAAAGGATTAACATCACATGCAATTCATAATATGTGATATGATATGGCCTTTCTTCTTTGTGCTTCCGATCTCCATCTTCAAGCACGAACATGATCTCCATCATCACCGGCATTGCATCAAGGTCAATGACGCCGCTTCATGGTTGTCGTCCACCAGCTTCAACTATTACAACTACTTTGAATAGACACGCGGGTCTTAACAGAATTTAAAGACAACCATATGGCTCCTGCCGGTTGCCAACTTACAATAAGGAACATTCCATACATCAAATATAATCACAATCATGGCCATATCACATCACAGCACACCCCTGCAAAACAAAGTTAGACGCCTCTAATTTTCTTTGCATATTTTACGTGGTTTGGGGCTTTCAATAAGTGTCTTTCTAACTTACGAACAAGAACCACAACATTGATACTAGTATTGTCAATCACCCGTTGTAAATTGAATCTTAACTATGTTGGGAGAAACAGGCACCCGCCAAGCCACTTATGCAATACAAGTTGCATGTCAAGCGTGGAGCAAGTCTCATGAACGATGTCATGTAAGGTTAGCCCGGGCCGCTTCATCCCACCATCCCGCAAGATGCAAAGTACACAAGAAGCAATCGTCAACAAAAGCATCAACGCCCACAATGACCATTGTGTTCTACTCGTGCAACAGATCTACATATAGACACGGCTCTGATACCACTGTAGGGTTTCGTAGCATGGAAAACAAAAATTTTCTATCGCATACAAACAAACAAGCCAAGATTTATCTACTAGATTGAAGCAACGAGTCGATGGAATAACTCACCCTCGAAGATTCCAAAGTGTTTAACGAGAGCGGATTCTCGTGGGTGATGTAGTCGTACTCTTCCCGATCTCAAGATCGCGTAGATGATCCTTCCGGCGCTGCGTTCCGGCAGCGCTCCCGCAGTCGGTCACACGTTCGGTACTCGACGAAGACCTTCACACTCCAACTGTCCATAACCGCGGATGCAGTTATTCGAATAGTTTGACACTCTGCAGGGATTGTACACTTTCACCACAACATTCGATACATCCGTCAGGAACAATCCTGAATTCACCATACTCAGTATGCGGATAATCAATCCTAACCTTTCAATTACACACCCTAGTATAGGCACCTCTCTTGTGAGTTTGGCCTCCCAACCATGACCATCTGTCATCTTGGGTACTACACAGGTGGACAATCTTCACAAGGTAGCCTCATCTCATACCTTGGCCGCAAGGGAACCCATACTAAGGTATATAAATTTCCAGTCAATCCCTACCCATTTTTCGGATATTGTGATTGTACGGTAAAATTGGAATGGTATCGCATCCAGACAACCATCAGTTTTATAAAGGGATAAGGCTCATGCCTCAACATTTTCATCATCAAAATCATCTGGTGTTCAAGAACACATGTCAAAACATTTTAGTAGAATGACTCATCATTCTAAGGTTTTCATAACCATTTTCACCAAGTATTCCCATCTAAAGTTGATCAAGTTTTATGCTTAGCACTAGCATCTACAAGTGGGGGTAAATACTAATGAGGGTTGGTAAACAAGTTTATCTTATCTATGTAAATCTCATGCCTCAGGATGACATCAAGATTATCTAACTTAGGCCAAGTTTTATGCTCCTTATGCTACCTTCAATTATGTTTCTAGAATCTACAAGTCACTAAGTAAACTCTAAGAGAAAGCTTTTAATAAAGAATAAACTACTAAGTTTGCAAGTAAAACTAGGATGGTGGGTCAAGTGGGTATAATCACATATGCTTAAGGCATAGAGTTAGCATAGTAACAAGCAAGTAGTAGCTTGCATAAGTAGGGTATCTTGCAAGTGTTAGCTTGCCTTGTGCAGAACAGTGGTGGAAGTTCTCCTCGGCTTCTTCCTTGTAGTATCCTCCTTCCTCCCCGTATCCTTGGTTAGTACTAGCGTCTATAAATAAATACAAGGTACACAATCACCAAACAATACTTAACTATTGCTAATCATCACACAAAGGTTCACACTAGGTGATCTATCATCACTAACATTACAAGGAGTAAAACACTTGTCTTGTTTATTTTATTTAAGAAAAGTAATTTCTACTCATTGAAAAACTACTTATGGTTTAATATTCTCCAACTCAAACATGGGATCATGTTTACACATGTCATCACCACATATTTCAGTACATGGTAATGTGATTTAAAGTGGTGTCACAATTTAATAAGGTTTAACCTTTTTATTTTAATTAAATAAAATGACTAGAAATGCATATGGGGCATTCTATTATTACTTGAACATTATTTCTGTAAGTAAACCTATATATTTTTATATATTCTGAAAGGTATGGTCAAGTGTGATTTTTGAGAGTTGGAATCAACTCAAAAGCTTTTATGGTTGAATTTCGAAAAATGTTTGAATGCAGAAAAGCTTATGCCTTGTTATTTTTACCATGGTTGATCTACAATTATAAATGGTTTAAATCGAACGGGCCTGGATTAAAAATTTCAATACCTTTCTGACAAAATTGGTTTCATGCTATTTGGTGTAGCAAAACTCCCTAAATTGATTTTTGAATCAACATACAGAACTAGGGTTTGAGTTTAAATAAAAAAAATCTAAATTTAAACTAACTGGGTTGCGCGGGAGAGTTACTGGGCCGGCCCACTATGCACAGCACGCGTGGGCTACTGAAAGATGGGGTCCACATGTCAGCGGAACTAACTAAACGAAACGGTATCTATGAATCTGAGCCTTATGATCTAATTCTAATCTAACGGCTGAGGGTCGTCGTTGACGACGAGCTACTCCGGCGAGGAACTAACCCTAACGCGGCCAGTGGGGGTCTAGGGAGGATCACCGGGGCTCCGGCGATGGTCGGCAACGGGGGCGAATGATGAAGTCGACGACGGCGGTTCTCCTGGTACCGGCAGCTCCTCTTGGGGCGGCTCCAATTGATGGCTCCCTTCTCCTCCATCAGCGGCGGGCTCCGACCAAATTCCTGCGAGAGAGAGCTCGCCTTGCTCCGGCAAGAAGTGGGAAGGATCAGTGAGAGGTGGGGAGTGAGATGGTATGGAGGAATCGATTTGGGGAGGCCTCCTTTTATAGGCGAGCGGCAGCACGACGTGGGCTGAGCTCGTCGGGGGCGACGGTACAGGCGGCTATCAGCGTGGCTGAGGCTAGGGGACGGTGCATGGTCTCCTGGCAATCGTTGCTAGTTTAAAGGCTAGGCGTAGGGTGGTGGGGTTTGGTCTGGAACGTGCGGTGCTCTGCACGGTACCGACGGCGAACTTCGCGGCATGCGGCGGCTATGGGGTACGGTTGAGGAAACGAGCATGTCTAGTGGTTTCCTAGGACGGTGGGGTTCGTGCTGGCGGGCGGAAAGGGCCCGAGGTGGTCGGGTTGAGTGGGAACGGCGCGTGCACGGTGGTGCGCGTCGGCATGGTCGACAGCGGCACGGGCACGGCATTTTCGGTGGTTCCTGTCTCTATCTTCGAGCTAGGGCTGGTCTAGAGGGGGCGGTGAGGCACGGGAAGCATGCCAGACAAGGTTCTTCCTCTAGCTTGCTCTCCACATTGGGGGTGGCAAAGGGGCTCGACATGGTCACCATTAATGTCTATGCCAAGCTCACAGTGGTGCTAAGGCTTGTTAATTTGGCTAGTTCATCTACTGGGAGGGTAGTGAGAGCTAGAGGGGGAACAAGGTTGGCCAAAATTACTGCACACTATAGTGTTTGATGTTTTGTTGTTTGTTGCTAACAAGGTGTTTGATGAAATGGCCAAAAGAATTTCAAATTTGAATTTTGGATTAAAACTTTGTGGGTTTGCTAGGCACATGCTAGGGAGTATCTAGTTAGTTGGATTAGTCAAGGGCACTGGTTTGGTTGGGTTTTGAAAATGTGTGATCTTCACATATGTTAAAGATTCAATTTTGAATTGTGATTTGAATGAGGTTGCCAAATGTTTCTGCAAGTTTGAAAAGTGGGGTTTTCTTCACTTTTACTTGGTCTAGCAAGGGGTGAAAAGAATTGGAAAAGTTTCTGTTTGAAATCTTGGACTAGAAACACTCAAAGTGACCTAGTGAGCAAGATTGGCAAAAATGACCATTTGCTTTATTTGATTTGTTTTTTATTTTCTCTTGATTTGTTTCTGCATGGAATTGTTTTATATGATGTTATATTCATCTTTAAACCATTTCTTGCTATTGAGGTTAATCACACAAGTTTATTCATGCATTTATCATATCATCACATTCACACATGCATTCATATGATTTAAAATTAATCAAAGTTTTTGTTAACCCTAATTTTAGTGATTAAAGTTTGATGATCATTGCTTTATATTTTTGGGATGTTACACAAGCGTTCGATCGAGTGCACCACAGATGGCTCTAAGCTAGCCGAGGCGATGATCATCGCAGAAGAGAAGCGCGTCATAATGCAGAACATGGCGGCCCTGCAAGCAGATATACCGGCTGGGGAACCCAAGCCGGCTGGCGAGACATAGTTCAAGCCGTCCAAGGGAACAAGGAATATCCTTCTAAACGAGGAGGACCCGAGCAAGTTTGTCCTGGTCAGAGACGGCTTGGACAGCAAATATGAAAGCGCGCTCGTCGACTTCCTCCGTGAGAATTGGGACATTTTCGCATGGTGCCCCAAAGACATGCCAGGTGTCCCGAGGGAACTCGCCGAGCACTCTCTCCATGTTCGACCGGATGCGAAGCCGGTCAAACAATCTTTATGCCGCTTCGCAGAAGAAAAGATAAAAACCATTGGTGAAGAGATCACACGGCTGCTCGCAGCCGGCTTCATCATGGAAGTTTTCCACCCGAAATGGCTAGCCAACCCGGTGCCAGTGCTGAAGAAGAACAAGACATGGCGCATGTGTGTTGACTACACCAGCCTCAACAAGGCATGCCCCAAGGATGCTTTCGCTGTGCCGCGGATAGACCAGGTCATCGATTCAACGGCCGGATGTGACTTGTTGTCTTTCCTGGACTCTTAGTCGGGCTATCACCAGATTAAGCTCAATGTAACCGATCAAATAAAGACATCATTCATAACCCCGTACGGGGCTTACTGCTACACCACCATGCCCTTTGGTCTGAAAAATGCAGGAGCAACCTACCAGCGCTGCATGCAGAAATGCTTGCATGCACAGATTGGTCAGAACGTGCACTCCTACGTCGACGACGTAATCATCAAGACCAACAAGCGGCACACGCTGCTCGAGGACCTGAAGGAAACGTTCGACAACCTCTGCTGCTTCTAGATCAAGCTAAACCCGGAGAAGTGCGTCTTCGGCGTCCCAGCCGGTAAACTCCTCGGTTTTCTCGTCTAAGAGCGAGGAATCAAGGCGAACCCGGAGAAGATAGGAGCCATCAAGCGCATGGAGCTGCCGTAGAACTTGCGCGACATGCAAAAGTTTACCGGGTGTTTGGCTTTCCTCAGCCGGTTCGTCAGCCAGTTGGGTGAGAAGGCCCTCCCCCTATACCAACTCATGAAGAAGACCAACAAGTTCGTCTGGACGGCTCAGGCGAATGAAGCTTTTCGCGACCTCAAGCGCATGCTCACCTCACCGCCCATCTTGGCGGCGCCGGATGCAAAGGAGCCAATGCCGATGTACATTGCATCCACCAATAGGGTTGTCAGCGTGGTACTGGTGGTGGAAAGGCTAGAAGAGGGGAAGGCCTAGCCGGTCCAACGTCCCGTGTACTACCTGAGTGAGGTGTTGTCACTCTCCAAGAAAAACTACCCCCACTACCAGAAGCTGGTTTATGGCGTATACATGGCTACCAAGAAACTCAATCACTACTTCCAAGAGCATTCCATCCGGGTGGTGGCACTGGCTCTGCTCGCAGAGATAATTGGCAACAAGGACGCCACCGGGCGTGTGGCGAAATGGGCCATAGAGCTTGCTGCGCACAACATTCAGTACGAGCCAAGGACGGGGATAAAATCCCAGGCGCTGGCCGATTTCATCGTCGACTAGGCAGAGACACAATACATGCCACCGGTCCCTGACTCAACATAATGGAAGCTGCACTTCGACGGCTCCAAGATGTGAGGAGGACTCAGAGCCAGAATCGTAATAACCTCACCTAAGGGCGACCGGCTGGAGTACGTGCTCCAGATCCACTTCAAGGCATCAAACAACATCGCCGAGTATGAAGCACTCATCCACGGGCTCAAGATGGCTGGGCAGATAGGCATTCAGAGAATACTCTGCTTCGGAGACTCCGATCTGGTGGTGCAGCAAGTATCAAGCGAATGGGACGCGAGGGACGCCAACATGTCCCTCTACCATTTATTTGTTCAGCAGCTGTTCGCTTGCTTCGAAGGGTGCGAGTTCCACCATGTACCCAGGGACAACAACGAAGCCGCTAATGCCTTGGTCAGAGTCGGCTCAACAAGACAGGCCATACCGCTTGGAGTCTCCCTCGAGCACCTGCACAAGGCCTCCATCACTCCATCCCCGGAGTCTGACTCCATATTGCTTGACGCAGACTTAGGGATAGCCGGAGCTGCGCACCCGGGGACTACATCGCCACACCCGGGGACTACTCTACCGCACCCAGGGACTGCATCACCGCAACCAGGGACTGCTCCACCACACCCGGGGACTGCCGCGCCGCAACCGGGGACTGCCGCCAGCGAGCTTCCACCCGGCGAACCCCCTGACGCTCCGGGGCCAGCTGACTGCGAGGAGATCAAGATCATCATGCAAACAGCGTACGCCATCCGGGAAACACCCGACTGGGTGATACGTCGGAAACGTATCTATAATTTTTGATGCTCCATGCTTGTTTAGTATCTACTTTGCTTTGCTTTGTCTACACTTTGAGATGTTTTTATATCTTCTCTGGAACTAACCTATTAACAAGTTGCCACGGTGCCAGTTGCCTGTTTTCTTCTGTTTTTGGTTCCAGAAAGGCAGACAATCAATATTCTCGGAATTGGACGTGACAAAAGCCAAACTCAATATTTTACGATGGGGGACAAGAATCCAGAAGACAAGACGGAGAAGCAAACCAGGGCGGCCAGACCCCCCTAGGCGCGGGTGGGACCACCCCGCGCCTGAGTAGGGTGTGGGTCCCCTGGCCGCGTCCCAGCCTCGCCTCTTCGCCTATAAGAAGCCCCCGATGCAGAAACCCTAGGCACCCGATAAAACCTCCACAAAACCTTCTGTAGCCGCCGCCACCGTCGTCCCTAGATCGGGGGGATCTGAAGTTCTTCCCGGCACCCTGTGTAACATTCCTAAAATCATGTTTCAAAAACTCATGCATATCATCCATGCATCCACGTCGTGGTGGTATCACGACAGATGCCATGGGTAGGCTAAAATATGGGGCCAATAGATGCTAGAGGGATCTGGGGAGGGAAGATGTAGTTGATTCTACACACAGAAGATTAAGGCGAAGGTCTTTATTTCTTCTTCCTTGGGCTACAAGTGCTCCTCGAGCTGTATATAGGGAGAAGAGAAGAACTTTACCAGCCTAACGGCTCTAACTCTAGTCGATGCCCCCTTCTGAGTCCAAGCCTCTCCTTATAAAGGAGAGCCCTGGGTTCCTCTAGGGCTGACGTGGCAAGCATATTCGAGGAATATGCTTTTCCCAATATAGTAGTTCGGCGCCCCCTTTCCCTGTCGCCCCTCTAACGACGACAAGGTTCCAGAGGGCCCCTCCTGTGCGCCTCGGTCTTCTGGACTGTCACCTCCGTGACCTCCTCCTACCTCTCTGTCGCTCTGCGCCTTTGTCCGTAGCGCTTGGCTTTGCTCAGATTCTCCCTAGCTTGCAGCTAGGGTTTGACTTCAGGCTTCTCCTTCTCCTGCAAGCTTCATATCATTCGAGGCTTCCTCGCATAGCTCGGATCTTCCTTCACCTGCATCAAGATTGCTCAGGCTAACCCGACCGACTCACGTAATATCTCGGCCGGGTAATGTATTAATATACATATACGAACCTCTCGCCTCCATATGTCGGCCGACTTCTACAGGATTCGGCCGACTTAGACTGTAACTCGGAAACCAGACGGGGGTCGTATCTTCGTCTTTCCCCGTCTTTAACCTATCCGGGGTCACCCCCCCAACATTAGTCCCCGAAGCTGGTGTGGCCCTGCCGATAACTTCGGCCGGGTCGTATCAGCTTCATCACATATTTCTGTATTGTTTCCGAGTTATCTGTTTCTCGTTCGAGGTACCCATGTTCCTTCTCTCGTACGTCTTGTCCTACGTGTCATCCCCATCATTGTTCTTCTAGTTTTTTGTTCCTCTACAGTATTTACTGACAAGCTACAGTTAACCCTGTACCTGCTGCGCCGGCGCTGCGACGCCTCGTGTGCCGTTTCCCTGGGGGATCGCAACCTTCTTCGCTGCTGTGTGGCCGTTGGTGCGGCTCCACTTAACGTCGTGCATTTGTGCCGCACCCACGATCTACACGGTCAAATGCTGCACCCACGATCCCACGACCTCGCTTGTGGCTCAACTATAAAGAGGGGCACGACGTCTGGGAATTTACTTTTCCCCTTCTCATTCGCCTGTGCCCTTCTTCTTCCTCTCGCTTCCGCGCCCTCTCGCAGCTCCGCCGCCGCGCGCTCATTAGAACTTTCGACGGCGAGGACTCCGCCGCGTCGTTCTGTCCGCCTTGCCTGCGCTCACCAGCTCCGGCACCGTCGCCGGTGAGTTCTTTCCGGCCGCATTGCCTAGGTTTTACCCTAGATTTCTCCGTTTCGATCTTGTATTCGTGCGGCGGTTCCTCTGCTCCTCCGCCACCGCTCCTGTGCGAAATCACGACGGGGCCTTGCAGCTCTAAACTTTCCTCCGCCGCCAGCTCTTCCTCCGGTGATCTTTCCGGCGAACCCATGTCTAGCTCGTTTAGTGGCGCTCTGGTAGAGGATGATGACGCTGGCTCTGGGCCCGAGTGAGGCTCGTGGCAAGGCTCTTCTGTTACACGCCGCGAGATTGAGTGGCTTATCCGAACTCGGAGGATTCCCGCCGAGGTATCTTGTCGCTTACCCGGCAGCGAGTCCTCTCTGGATGTTAGGGAGGGCGAGTATGTAGTTTTTATGTCGCACTTCGCCCGTGGCTTTGGTCTCCCTCTTAGCGATTTTGCTAGAGAATTTCTCGACTACTTCGGCCTTCAGCAGCATCATCTTCCTGCGAATGCCATCGCTTCTCTTTCTGCTTTTATCTCCGCCTCGGAGGGATACTTTGGCCTATGGCCGTCCGTGCACGTCTGGTCGAAGTTCTTCCAGATTCGTTCTAACGTCATCCCTGACAAGTCTCTGCACCCTTCCGAGAAATTGCTTACTCAATGTGGGGCAGTGTCCATTACACCTCGGAGGAAGTCCGTATTTCCTCGTGTCACCGGGCTAAAGTCATGCAAGAAGTGGCACAAATCCTTCTTTTACGTCAAGAATAGAGGGAAGGAGGACAAGATTCGGCTTCCTGCCTTCTCAATTGGTCCGCCTTCTAAGGTGAATTGGACTTACAATCCGAGGAAAAGTCATGCCTTGGCCGAGGCCTTTGAGATTCGGCTTAAAGAGCTGATCCGCGCCGGGTTATGTGGCGAAGACCTGATGGCTACCTTTATCAGTAGCCGAATCTGCCCATTCCAGAAGCGGACTCACAAACTGTGCTACATGAGCGGTCCTCTTGACCCTAACCGAGTCTCGACTGTGGAGCTGGACAATTACCTTATCTATAAGCGTGTCCGAGCTATCTTTAAGACGGAGATGCCTGAGGATTGGGCTTGGGGATTGAAACCGTTCACCCGCGATCATCCGCCTCCCGAAGTAAGCTTAATCAATAACGCTCTGCTATTCCATTGTTTTCGTAACGGATTCCGCTAACTTTCTTTTTCCTCGTCCTGCAGAGGTTCACAGAGCAGAAGAATGAGGATGCCGAAGTTTTGTTGCTTCCGTGGCCTGCGGACCGGAGCACCCCGGATACCGGTGAGCCGGACTCGGAAGAGTTCGTCCCTAAGTCGGATCCTGCCCCGGCTCGAGCTCGTGGCAAGACCTCGGCGCACGAGGAGGAAGGTAATTCGGACGAGGTCCAAGTTCTTGAGGTAGTTGCCGCAATGCCTATTTCTTATGCATTTCCGGCTTCTACTTTCCCAGCTAATCCGGCCGGTTAGGTTCACGACGCCGAGCCTATTGCTTCTCTCCCCCCTGTTACCTCGGGGAAACGCGGGGCTCCTGCTGGTGCCTCGGAGGCGGTCCCCAAGAAACGAATGAAGAAATCCGCTCCGAATCCTCCCAGGCGCAAGATTATGCCTGGGGTCGCCGGGTAAGTTCCTTTTGCTCGTATTTCTTGTTTCTCTCTTTCTGTTTTTCATACTGACACTCTTTTTTCTTTCTTACTTTTGCAGTGCTCCGCTTTCTGTTAAGCCCGGCGGTCCTAGCATGACTAACCGCCCGATTCGGTAGCCGTCTCCTTCCCCCGTCGATGATACCAGGATTCCCAGTCCTGCACGTGCTGCCTCTCCTCCAGCTCCGAATCCGTCGCCTCCTCGTCACGACGTACCTGAAACTCTTTTTGTCGACAGTGATTCCAATCGGCCCTGCGAGATTTTCATCGAACCCGTTGCCCCTTCTGTGGGTCCCAGCGCCGCTACTGAGCCTCTATCTGCCCCAGCAATTTCTACAGCCACTCCAGCCCCGGCCGAAGAGGTCGTTATCCCGGCGCCTTCTGCGACCGTGACTCCTGCTGCTCCTGAAGACACCGCCCCCATTACCGAGGTATCACTTCCTGCTGATGCCTCGTCTAAGGCGAGAAAAGCTCTTGCCACCAAGGCTTCCTCTTCCCAGAAAGGTCTTGTTGGCTCTTCTCAGCCGAGTATTGCCGACATGCTGCGCAAGGGAACTACGCCTACCAAAGCCTCCGTTGCCTCGGCTGCCAGCACTCAGCTTTCTCTTCATAAGAGCCCTGCGGCTGCAGTGATTACACAACATGTCCGGGGTAAGGTCTTAACTCGGACTGCTAGTGGGAACAGCCTTGGCTCGCTGGTGGAGTATGCCAATAACTGGAATGCTGCTGATCATTTTGAGGGTAATCCCATCAATCAGCCCTTTCAGCTTTCCGACATCAGCGACCATTTCGATCAAGCCGCCAAGTTCATCCTTGACACTAACAAGATGAATGAGGTAATTGCTGTTTTGCGGAGTTTAGATTAGTTCCCCAGATGTTACTATATGCTCTAGTCCCCGAAACTTGCAAGGAAATAACTTGTTATATGCTTGGAAGTTTAATGATGTTTTACTTAATTTAACTTTATTTCTAGGGTTCGAATATCCGGCCACTTAGATCCGAGTTAAGTTTTACTTGACTCGGATCTGATTTAGCTTCGAATACCCAGCCACCTAGATCCGAGTTAAGTTTTACTTGACTCGGATCTGATTTAGCTTCGAATATCCAGCCACCTAGATCCGAGTTAATTTTTGCTTGACTCGGATCTGACTTAGCTTCGAATATCCAGCCACCTAGATCCGAGTTAATTTTTACTTGACTCGGATCTGATTTAGCTTCGAATATCCAGCCACCTAGATCCGAGTTAATTTTTACTTGACTCGGATCTGATTTAGCTTCGAATATCCAGCCACCTAGATCCGAGTTAATTTTTGCTTGACTCGGATCTGATTTAGCTTTGAATATCCAGCCACCTAGATCCGAGTTAATATTTGCTTGACTCGGATCTGACTTAGCTTCGAATATCCAGCCACCTAGATCCGAGTTAAGTTTTGCTTGACTCGGATTTGGTTTAGCTTCGAATATCCAGCCACCTAGATCCGAGTTAATTTTTGCTTGACTCGGATCTGACTTAGCTTTGATTATTCATTTATCGTTTTGCTCCATTGTTCAGGTTGCACATGACCGGCGAACTGCCGAATTTCAGAGCTTGATTTTCTCGCATCGCAAACTGGAGGAAAAGTATGAGAAAATCCTTCCTGTGGTAAAAAAGGCTGGTAAGTAGATAGTTCCTTTTTGTTATTCTCGACATTCTTATTGATTTGTCTGCTAGATGTCGGCTCACTTTTTTGGTGAACAGGTAATATTAATAACCTCAACATTCGTCTTGAGAAGAAAGTCAAGAGCTTGGAAGGTTAGTTTCCCTTTTATCTTAGACCTTTTCCCTTTTTAACATGTGTGCTAAGCTTGTTTATTTCGTTTGGCTTTGGTAAAGCCGAGTTGCAAACCTTTGCAGCGTCTCACCAAGATTGCACGCCCATCCCTGACGTGATGCTGCATTTTTTAGAACAAAGCGCTGCTCATTCGGCACAGCTACAAGAAAAAGATGATGAAATAGCCCGCCTTCGAGCCGAGGTGGATACCCTTTAGCTCTCTCGGAAATCTGAACTAGAAAAGATCGACCAGGAATTTGCCAAGGAGAAGAATCGGCTAGTTTTGGAGCTACAGAAGAATAAAGAACTCCTCGAGGCTGCCGAACTGAAAACTCAGGGATTGAGCGAGGAAATTGCTCGTTTTGAGAAGAGCAAGGTCGATTGGGCCAAAGACCTTCAGCTAATGATGAGTTTCATTCATCGTAAGCTTCTTAGCACAGCCGAATTATATTTTTGTCTTTGTCTCTGCTGCTACCTGATACATTCGTGTTTTGCGCAGATCATTTTCCCGAAGCTAAGCCCGTTAGTTCTAAAGCGGTTCTTGCAGCTCGTGTGCGCCGAGGTGTTCTTGTTGCCGCTGACTCGGAGTATTCAATGGAGGATTTCCTGGTTGCTGTTGGTGCTGCAGTTGGTCCAATGAAGATTATGGGCCGGGATTTGGTGCAAGCAGCTATTCGAGCTTACCACGTTATTTGGCCGAACACTTCTGGGACTCCTGATATCAACGAGGTCGAATTACTAGTGAAAAGACTGATGGCATCTGAGAGGCAACTAAGTCTCTGGAGGGAATCAGCCGGGCGCGCTGGTGCTGATATGGCCCTTACTGTTATCATGTCATGGTAAGACATTTCTCTTGATATCCTAAGAAATCTGCGCACTGGTTCTCGTTGGGTTGAAGACCCCACTTTCGTCGCTCTTCGGCAAGCTCGCGCCTTCCAACTCGTCGAGTATGCCGACGTGCATACCTGGAATGAAGGGCCGAGTTTTCTTCCAAACCCGGATGAGGAGGTCGTAGTTGAGGATGCCTCGGATAACAATTCGGCTGATCAAGGGGAGGGTGAGGATGACTCGGCCACATCTGGCAGCTCCAGTTCAAGCTCAGACAACGACGACAATGCGCGGTCCTCCTCCAAAGGTACTGGGCATTCAACTGCACAGACTGATGCTGCTAATCAGCCTCGGGCTTCCGCTGAAGTTGCACCTGGGTCTATGGAGGGCGAGGCAACCTCGGTCGAAGTTCCTCCTACGTCAGAGTGCCCAGCGCCTGACCAAGTTGCTGCCTCTCCAGCGAACAATGCTTAAGTTATTTCTTATCCCTGGCATGCCGGGCGTATGATGTACCCGAAACATTTGTCCGCTTTCTGTATGATTTGAATTTCTTTTGCCGTGTACTGCTGTGACATATACGCTTGTAGTTGTTATCATTTGGTTAAGTGGGTGTTCGTCCGAATTCTTGCTTTGGTGGCCCGCAATTTCCTGATTTTAGGATTTATCCTTGCCTTTGTTTTTTCGTGGTTTATCCGAGTAGTCTAGGCGTGAGCTCTGAATATCATATAATATTGATCTGTTTCTAAACAGAGGTTGACTACTACCTTGGAACAATATATGGCAATCCCTGAATCACTGTTTATCGCGCCGAACTTCAATATGTAAACCAAATTTCAGAAATAATATAAGACCAATACCGAGGCGCTCCTCAGGGTAGTGCTCAACATAAAACTGGGGCAGCATATGGCAGTCCCCGAGTCGCTGCTTTGGATGTCGAGGTTCAAATATTTAATATGAAATGGAAATAATATATGGCATTCCCCGAGTCACTGCTCTGGGTGCCGAGATTTAGTACAGAAGATGACATTGAAATAAAAGACGACAGTCCCCGAGTCATTGCTCTGGGCGCCGAGGTTCAAATATATAACGTGATATTGAAATAACACACGGCAGTCCCCGAGTCACTGCTCTGGGTGCCCAGATTTAAATACATAACATGAAATTGAGATGACATATGGCAGTCCCCGAGTCACTGCTCTGGGCGCCGAGGTTCAAATACATAACATGAAATTGAGATAACATATGGCAGTCCCCGAGTCACTGCTCTGGGTGCCGAGGTAAAGCTACATTCCATGGACGCTTCATTGGTTCCTGACCAATGCTACGAGTAAAATGGTCGAAGTAAAGCTACATTCCATGGACGCTTCGTTTCTTCGCCATCTTTGTCTGCCTTGTTCCCTCCGGGGGGCTGAGCGTCGATTAGATAATAGGCATCGTTATGCAATGCTTTGCTCACAATGAATGGTCCCTCCCATGGAGGTGACAACTTGTGCATGCCGGCCGTGCGTTGCACCAGCCGGAGGACTAAATCTCCTTCTTTGAACACCCTTGGATTCACCTTCTTGCTGTGATATCGTCGCAGGTTCTGCTGATAAATAGATGATCGTGATAGTGTCAGTTCTCTGGCTTCTTCTAGCAGGTCTACAGTATCTTGCCGAGCTATCTCGTTTATCTCCGAGGTTGTATACTGAGTAACTCATGGCGAATCATATATTATGTCGGCTGGAAGTATGGCCTCTGCCCCGTATACCAGAAAGAATGGTGTATAACCTGTTGATCTATTCGGAGTAGTCCTGAGGCTCCATAGTACGGCTGGGAGTTCCTCAATCCAACATCCTGCCGACCTTTGCAATGGTTCGACAAGCCGTGGTTTTATTCCTGATAGCACCAGTCCATTAGACCTTTCCACTTGCCCATTAGATGCTGGGTGAGCCACAGAGGCAATATCTAGTCTTATGTGTTTCTCTCTGCAAAATCTGGCGAAGGCTCCTTCTGCAAAGTTTGTGCCATTATCTGTAATAATACTGTGCGGATACCCATATCTTAAGATAATATCTTTGAGAAATTTCACTGCTGTGGACCCATCGTATTTTTTTATTGGTTTCACTTCAATCCATTTTGTGAACTTGTCCACCATAACCAATATGTGGTTCATTCCTCCTCGTGCCGGCTTAAATGGTCCCACCATATCTAAACCCCATACAGAAAATGGCCAAGTGATGGGTATTGTTTTTAACTCGGCCGATGGCATGTGTATTTTGGTTGCGTATCTCTAACACCCATTGCATTTTTTAACTAATTCTTTTGCTTCTTTCAATGCCGTCGGCCAATAAAATCCATTCCTGAATGCTTTGGCTACCAAGGCACGAGATGAGGCATGGTGCCCACATTCTCCTTGGTGTATATCTAGGAGGATCTCCTGACCTTCTGCCGAACTCACACACTTCTGCAACACGCTTGTGACGCTTCTTTTATATAGCTCATTGTTTATGATTATATAAGCTTTTGCTCTCCTTACAGTTTGTCTAGCTAATACCTCATTACTCGACAACATCGAGTCTTTTAGGTAAGAAAATATGGGTTGCGCCCATAGCGGTGTGACTTTTTCTGGTGTGATCTCATTGTCTATTTCCATGTTTTCTGCCGACATACCTATCTCGGCTTTCCCCATGATTGTGCTTACTTCGGCTGTCCTCCTCTTGGGGGGTTCCGAGTTATATTGCTGATCTACTTCCATTGGCGCGTTACCTTTTGCTGAATTTGCCGAGATAAAGATAGATTCGAATTCTGGTGATGGGATTATTGATGGTTTCCTGAGGTGTTCCAGGGCAATACCCGGAGGAATTGATTGCCGGGTTGGCCCTAGTTTTGACAACGTGTCAGCAACATCATTTTCTGCCCGAGGTATGTGGTGAAATTCTCGTCCTTCAAAGTATCCACTGATCTTTTGCACGTGAAATCTGTATAAAGCCATATTAGCATCTAATGCATCCCAACTGCCTGAGACTTGCTGTACTACTAGATCCGAGTCGCCATAGCACAAGATTCGGCGTATGCCAATTTCTTTTGCTACTTTCAATCCATGGACCAGTGCTTCATATTCGGCTACGTTGTTGGACGCAGCAAAATGTATTTGTAGCACATACTTCAGTTGGTCTCTTTTAGGCGAGGTTAACACTATTCCTGCCCCCAAACCATTCCTTAGTTTGGAACCATCGAAATGCATAGTCCAGTAATTTGGGTCTGGCAATGGGGGCTCATACTGCACCTCGGCCCAGTCTACGAAAAAGTCGGCGACCGCCTGAGATTTGATTGCATCTCTCCTATCAAATTGTGGAGCGTATGGTGACAATTCGATTGCCCATTTTGCTATTCGGCCACTCGCGTCTTTGTTGCTCAATATGTCGGCTATGGGCGCCTCACAAATCACTTTGATGGGATGCTCTTCGAAGTAATGTTTAAGCTTTTTCGCCGACATATATACCCCATAGGCCATCTTCTGATAATGTGGGTAGTTCTGCTTTGAAGTGGATAACACCTCACTTAAATAGTACACCGGCCTCTGAACCGACTTACCATCTTCAAGTTGTTCCACTACGACTACATCACTCACTACTCTGTTGGTAGCCGCTACATAGAGTAACATAGGCTCTTTTAATAATGGGGAGGCCAAAATGGGTGCTGTGACTAACATCTTTTTCAACTCATGAAATGCGATGTCCGCTTCTGGAGTCCAAATGAATTTATCTGATTTCTTCATCAGCTGATAGAGTGGTAGCGCCTTCTCTCCTAGCCGACATACAAACCGGCTAAGCAAGGCCAGACAACCCGTGAATTTTTGTACATCATTTAAACATTTTGGCAATTCCATTCTTTCTACTGCCTTTATCTTTGTTGGGTTGGCCTCTATACCTCGGCTAGATACAAGAAAACCGAGTAATTTTCCTGCCGGCACGCCAAACGTGCATTTTTCTGGATTGAGCTTCATTCGGAACCTTCTCAGGTTCACGAAAGTTTGCCGTATATCTTCCAGTAACGTTTTTCTTTCCTTGGTTTTGATGACCACGTCATCTACATATACTTATACATTTTTTCCTATCTGATCGTGTAAACATTTTTGCATGCATCTCTGATATGTCGCTCCTGCGTTTCGCAAGCCGAATGGCATTGTGCGATAGCAATAAGCCCCGTACGGGGTAATAAACGCGGTCTTTATTTGATCAGCCGGATTTAACGGTATCTGGTGGAAACCAGAATACGCGTCTACAAATGACAATAACTCACAACCAGCGGTCGAATCAATGACTTGGTCTATTCTAGGCAATGGAAAAGGATCTTTTGGACATGCCTTGTTCAGGTTGGTGTAATCGATACACATTCGCCATACAATGGCTACATTGGGATCATCTTTCTTCTTCTCTACTAGCACCGGATTTGACAACCAATCCGGATACAGCACCTCCATGATGAACCCGGCCGCGAGGAGCCGAGCTATTTCATCTCCTATTATTTTTCTCCTGTCTTCGGCGAAGCGGCGGAGAGGTTGCTTCACCGGCCTTGCTCCTGGCCTTACGTTCAAAGAGTGCTCAGCCAACTCCCTCGGAACACCTTGCAGATCCTGAGTTGACCATGCAAATATGTCCCGATTCTCACGGAGGAAGTTGGTGAGCTCGCTTTCCTATTTAGCGTCCAGGCCTGCACCAATAGTAACAGTACGCTCCGGGAATTTCTCATCGATATGAAATTTCTTCGTTTCTTTAGTCGGCTGAAAAGAGACACTGCCATGCGGGTTGGCTAGCGCCGGCATGTTCAGCTGTGCCGACTGAGCGAGGGCTGCTACCTCTTGAATTCTTCTCTTTTCTCTTGCTATAACCAATGATTCGGCCAAATTTGACCCGGCTGAAGCACACTCCATTGACTTCTTGTAATCCCCTGCTACTGTTATCACTCCTTGTGGTCCGGGTAGCTTCATTTTCATATAACTTACATGACAGCTGCCCATGAATTTGGCCAACGCAGGCCGTCCGAGTAGAGCATGATAACAACTTTCTAGATCCACCACTTCAAACTCTAAGTTTTCTGCTCTGCAGTTATCTCTTGTGCCGAATAATACATCCACTCGGACTTTACCAATGGGTTCGCATGAAAGTCCTGGGACTATCCCATGGAAAGTGGTCCTCGTGGACTGCAACATGTTCTGCGATATTCCGAGTTTATGCATGGTATCTTTTGTAACACCCTCAGAATCGGACCTATGCAAGTTTTAGCGAAACCCGCCAAACCCGCATAGAAACGATTCAAAGGTGCCCACCAGGCACTTTCGTGCGGGTGGAAAACGAAGTAATAACATTACACAACAGTCCTCGATGGGACCCACAGAACAGATATATATAACAGCGACTCAAAGAGTCAAGAATACAGATATAATATACAAAGATCCAAATCACCTGGAAAATGATAGAGCGTCCGACTACGGACAAGATGCAAATGGGGCTAAGAGCCCTGAAGAATAACCAATGGCGTCCATAACCCTGCCCAGGCCAAGCCGGAAGGTTAACCCTGCTAACGACGTCGATCTCACAACCTGCTTAAACAAAAGGGGCGCCGACAAAGGGCAAAGGAAAAAGAGGAGCGTCAGTACTGAGGCCAGTACACGGCGAGGCTAGAATTCGGCGGTCCTCGCCTACATAGGTATGGTGGACTGAAGCGGCAGCGGCAGCATGCACTAAACAACCTATAGAGACTCGATACAACTGGCGGATATCAGAGAGGGATAAGAATGACCTAACCGGATCCAACCTGAAGCTATCACCAAACAAACCCATCCTGGTGTTTCCCCCTCGAGACCAAACGAGGAAGTCAACCGAGGAACTCACACAGTTGGCAGTTTTATTTATTCGGTTATCGTTGCAGTAATTACTAGTCAGGTCTAGATAATCATCCTGATAAAATAAGCAGTGGGCACTTTTAGTTAATCCTTCCGTTGTAGTTGCAACAATTACTAATCAGATACAGATAACATGAGATAAACCCAAAACCCAGCAGTTGTTGTTACTTTCATTTAGCCATTCCGTTGTAGTTGCAATACTTACTAGTCAGATACAACTATCGCAAGCGACACTTCAAACAAGCAATTGTGGGCAGTATTAATTAACCATTCCATTATAGTGAAGCTGATTACTAGTCATTATAAGTCCAATTTATAGCAGTAAACTTTAGTTATGCTTGTCTATGGTCGAGATACTGTGCTCCAAGTCGTCCATAACCGCGGACACGGCTTTCAGAAAGTTTTAACCCGACCGGGGTGCACAAATAGCAACACACACACGATCAACCTCGGAAAAACCAAATCAAAACCCAACGAGGTCTTCACGACAGAGCAATCACAAGATTCAGAAATATTTCAGGGGGCCACCCCATTGAGTAGAACCGCAATGAAGTAAGCAAGCTCCGAGACGGACTCAAGGTTTGGGTAGACGGCTGTGAACGACTGGGAACCCAAAACTGGGCTTGTCGACACCGCGGAATCGTGTCCCGATCCTAAACAGTACAGGTGCTATCTGTCGCACAATTTAATTAAAGCAGTAAAGCATGGCATAAGTACAGGATCGTAAATAAAACCTCAAACTAGTTTGTGGCCCCAAGAAATAAGACGGAATCAAGCTCTGGCTAAGGGGGGCCCATACTCCCCATATGTGGATAGCGCGATAAATCAAGGAACATGTATCAAGTACTCGGGGTCCTACGGGACACAAGTGGGCGTTCGGAAACCAAATATTATCTATCACCCACCGATGCCTCTGCTTACTTCAATTTTAGTTGTTAAACAGGAATTAAAGTGAACAATAAGTAAAACTCTGATCATCTCCATCATCAACATGCGGCAATACATCAACAACTGTGGCACTGGACGACACGCAACAGCACTTGAGCAAGCGACTACGACGCGCAAGTCCAACTAGCTACCAAACACAGGTAATAGGATGTGTCCAAGGCAATATAGGGCTGCACGGTATATCACAGGTACGGAAACTAAAGCATCGCAACACAGATAGCAATAGATCAACAGGAGGGAATAAATACTATAAAAGTAAGATAGGTAGAAAGGGGGAGATGCTCGCCTGAAAACATTGTCGAAGGGTTCATCCGAAGATCGGGGCGAAGCTCACATCACTCAACGGCCTTATCCGCGAAGAAGCAAAACAATTGAGGGGTCTCGACGGTCTTGGGGTTCCGGGGTTCGGGGTCGGTCTCAGGGTCCAGGGTTCGACGGAAACGTTCTCGGATAACAGAGGTAGGTCTTGGCGTTCCGCGAGGATGGGCTTGGTGGTTCTGACTTCACTTGTCGGTGCCGGACTCGGTTGCGGTAGATCTTGGCCATGTCGAAGTTCTTGCCGGAGGTTCATCGAGGGTCACCGGTTCGGTACGGTCTTCAAGTGGTAGATCTTGTTGAGTTCACTGCAATCGGCCTTGTGGTTCCGATGACGATCTTGGCGGTTATCTGGTGGCACCATGTACACCCCTCGAGCCCATCGGCACTGAGCCGGTCTTGTCGTTGAGCATCCCTGTACGAAGGTCTGGGTGTTCCGGTTCCATGGGCGATGGAGATCTTGATTCAACATCGTCGCGGCTTTCGAGGTTTCGGCTAGCGGAGCCGGGAAGGAGTTCTTGGGGTCCGGGGAGGAATTCCTATCGCATTCGAGGGGGTACTTGAAGTCCGTGATGGAGATCTTGACAGCTTCATGAAGGCGGCCTTGATGCTTCGGTCCGATGTCGACCTTCGGGTATCGGGGTCTCACGGCATGGTCCCCTCGGTTCAAGCGCCAAGGGTCTTGCGGTTCCGATGGTTCCATGTGGCATCCTCCGGGTACCGAGTTGGAGTTCGGGGTTCGGAAGGTGCCACGGCGGCGGGGACGGTGGCGAGACCCGGCGGCCGAGCGCGGCCGGCGGCGGCGCAGATGCGGGCCGCGGGGCCGGGCCAGAGCAGTGGCATGCGGCGGCTCCGAGGCGGGAACGGCCCGGGTCAGGGCGGCCGGCGACGAGGCGAGCGGAGGACGGGACCGACGGTGGCTCGCAGGCGACCGACGGCGCGCTGGCAGGAGGGGGCGCGTCTGGCAGCGGTGGGGACCTGCGGCGATCACGCGGCCGAGGCGGGGCAGACGTGGAACGCGCCGGGGAGGACCTGCGGCCGCGGGCGGCGCCGGCGGGGGGGGGGGGAGATGCGGGCGTGGCCGGGCGCTCCGGCGCGGGGCGGAGGAGGAGCGGGGAGGAGCGGCGGCGGTGGTTGCTGGTGCAGGCGGCGAGCGGCGGCAGAGGCCAGGGATGGGCCGCATCGGAGCTCGGAGGAGGCACGACGCCGGCGGGCGGCCAGGGGCAGGCGGGGGCGCGCGCGCGGGTAGGTGGGGGAGGTGGTTTCCGGGCGGCGCGCACGGGTCAGAGGCGGGGCGCGGAGGTGGCAAGCGCGGCGGTGAGGAGCTTGGCGGGCGCGACCGGCGACGCGCAAGCAGCGGCCGACGGCGGAGGCGCTGCTGCGGGGGAAGAAAGAGAGGAGCTCGCGAGAGGGAGAGAGAGGGCAGCGCGGCGCGGGAGCTCGCCGGCGAGGGGGAAGGTCGCAGGCGCGGCCGGAGAAGCAGAGCGGCGGCGCGGGGCGACGGCCGGCGCCGGAGGCGGTGAGGCGCGCGGGCGCAGAGAGCTGGGGAGGAGAGAGGCGCGTGAGGGAGGGGAGGATCGTGGGGGTCAGGGTGGGGCCACGGGGCTGCGCGCGGTGTGATGCTGGTGGGGCTAGGCGCCAGGGGGCTGGTTGGCTGGCTGGGTGGCGTGCGCGCAGGGTGTGTGCGTGTGTGAGAGGGTTGGGTGTGTTGGTTTTTTTGGGTGGGTGAGGGTAGGTCTAGGTGGCAGTACATGGTTGGCTGGGGGAAGGGAAAAGGGGAGGTGGCAAGCTGCTATTGGGTGTGGTGATGTGGAGGGGGTGTGGGTAGATTAGGTTGGGTAGACTAGGGATTTTTGGGATGGACCGATTTGGAATCGGGGGTGGTCGTTCGGGTCGATTTGGCCCGTTCGACTGCCCCCACTAAAATAATATAATATTTTATTTATTTTCAAATATCTTTTGTAACTAGTTTTAGACAAACAAAATATCCGGAACATCCGGGGTTTAATTTGAAATAGAAGGGGGGCTAGTTTCGGAAACCATAGTCTTTCGCAACATAGTTTCAGGTAAAATTAATATGCATGATGATGTAATGATGATGCAATGCACAAAAACAACGCGATTTTCTATTAGTGGTTTTTGCGGGATGCCACATCTTTGTACATGATGTTGATACTGCTTCCATTGTCAATGAGTACTTTTGAAAATTTCACATTGATGCTTGGTCCAACAAATGTTGGATCCAACACGAGTGCATACGAACCTGGATTCGGCATTATCTTGGGGTGATCCTTTATGCTCCAAGTTACCTCCTGATCTGACCAAGGCACATATCTTGGTACTGCCGGCATAACTGCATTTACTTCCATATGCCGGCGCTGCACACTCTGCTTGTCTTGCTGTTCCGTTGTGAACACACAGTAAGACTGATGATGTTCTCTGTAATCATTGCGTCCAGTATTCGCTGGATTTGTCCTTCCATCCTGGACTTGGTTCATCACTTGATGTACCGCATCTCTCCGATCCGAGTTATCGTACCTCGGGGGAGGAGGCGGTAACATCAGTTGCTGTGCATTTGCTCCAGTCAACTGCGGTTGATGCTGTTGATGCCCTTGATGGGGCGCTGCCTGAATGCCTACGGGGTTTCCCATTGCATTTTTCATCCATGCGCATTGGCGGGTCGTATGGTTGGCTGGCCTGGATGGGTTTGACGTGTGAAATTTACACGGCTGATCTAACATAGATTCGAACGTGTACTTTGGCCTCTCGTGCCACTGCTTCTTTTGTTCTGGGGTCCACTGTCTTTTTCCCTCATTCCTTGGTGTCCACTGCTGAGGACCATTCTTCTGCCGTTGAGTCGCTCCGTGACTCGGCGGATCCTGCACTACTGCTGCCACTTGGGCCGAATTATATCTATAATCCGGCCTTTCTTCTCTTCTTCTTCCTCTGAAGTCACTACGCCTGGATGACCCGGCCAAATCTCTTGCATATTGGTCTTGTTGCTCCCGATGATCTGCCGACATTGATTCTGGTTGCGTTGGATCTCCTAATGCGTAGGAGTCCGCTATTCTGATAGTTTCTGCCAATGTGGTTGGCATATCTCTTTGCAGACGTTGCCACAACACACTCGCATAACGACATCCTTGAGCGAACCAAGCTATTGCTTGCGACTCTATAACTCCTTCACATGAGTTTCTCAGGTTACACCATCGAGTTAAAAACTCTCTATCTGTTTCATTCGGCCTCTGCTTGCACATGGCTAACTGTTGCGGCCTGTTTGGCCTCTTGTATGTGCTGGTAAAGTTGCTGACGAACATTTCTTCAAAATCCAACCAACAGTTGATACTGCCCGTTGGTAGATTATTCAGCCATACCCTAGCTGGTCCTTCCAACATTTGTGGGACATACCGTACTGCCCATCGTAAGTTCCCACCCGCTATTTTCACAGCTGTGGCATAGTCAATCAACCAGTCTTGTGCCTTGGTACTCCCATTATATGTTTTCGTGCCTCTCGCTAGCTGAAAGTTCGGCACAGGTGGTTCGCCCATGATCCGTGGTCCAAAGCATGTCGGACCTGGTGGACCATGTTCTTCCAACAACTCGGACCGGTATAGCCGGTCCAGCTTCATTCTTGCATCATTTGATGGCAAATCTCTGTGCAGAATTCTGTCTTGCATTCCATAGCGGTTATTTCCACCATGGATCGCATATTCCATCTCGGAATAACCATCATTGTACCTTTCATTCACTTGATTGTGGCGTGCTGGCCTCACTTCTATTTCCTGCCGGGGTTCATGCCTTGGTTGCGGGTTGAGCGGCAGCTCTCTCCTTACTTCGACCGGGGTATTGTTCTCATGATTGCCTCTTGCGGGTTCTCTTCTGCCGACATCTCCATTGCCTCGGCTCCCGCCGTCTTTTTCCACACGGCCGTGGTTCCTCTCCCCACTGTTACCTTGGCTTGCATTGCCTCTGTTCTCATTTGCCTTTCTAGCCATTGCCGGATCATATGGAACAATTTGTTTGTTCCTCTTTCCTGAGGTTACTGCTTTGTCCCTTCGTGCATTATTTCCGGGTGAAGATGCTGCTGCCACGGATAAGGCAGGTGCTGCCCCTGCCGAGTGAACCATTCGCGAGGCCCCCGGCCTTGCCGGGTCTGCCTTGAGTATTTCTTCGTTTTGCTGGTTCGCAATGCGGACCAGCTCATTCACTATTTCCTGTTGTTTCTGTCGGGCTTCCCCGGTCAACCCCTCTAATTCCAATGCTGCGGCATTTGCCGCTCTTAGGTTCTTTGCCGGGGTACTGTACCTCGGCAATCCCAAGTCAACTGGTTCCGCCCTATGAGCATCATGCTCTTTGTTGATATCATCCATGAGGTTCTTCCCCCTTAATCTTAATTCGTCCACCCGTTCGGGTGCGACATCAAGCTTATTAGCTTTGGCATATTCTCTCAGGGTCCTGTTCAAGGACTCCCGCAAGGCCGATACCTTCTTGGCCTCTACCAGCACCTTTTGCCTGATTTCTTCTAACTCAGCCTGAGCATTTGCCGGATCAAGTATCGGCGCTACAGGTGTAGTCAAGTTTTCTATGGTCGCCTGAAGAATGTTTTCTGGCCTTTCCAGAGGTGGCCCTCTTACTCTTGGTGCTTTTGGGGTGGTGTCCTGCACCTCGGTCGGGTTGGTCACTGGCGGGATTACCTCGGTGGGTTGTGGTGCGGTCTGCCTAGGTGCGCCTTGTACGCCTGTGGCGGGTTCCCTGCTTGACCCGGCTGCTGCTGATCCAGTTTGCACTCCGGAAGCGACCATCACCTCGACGCTGCCCGCAGGGTGTGCTCTGGGTGGACGGCTTGCTGTGTTAAGAGGTGGCTCTCCTGCAACAACAACTCGGTGAGGATAAACGCCGGAGACGTCGACGCCGACGTAAACCTTGAGCCCGCCCAGGCTGATGAAGACACCATTACGCGGGGAAGTTTTCCCCCTGAAGCTCCCTGCATTGTCGCTGACATAGTCACAGATACCAAATCTCTGGACCAAGCCAGAAACAACGCGCTCGCCCGTGTTGATGAAGTTTCCCGTCCGGATCATAACTCCAGCTAGCACCGCTGCTGGCCCCACGGTGGGCGCCAACTGTCGTGGTGGTATCACGGTAGATGCCATGAGTAGGCTAAAATATGGGGCCAATAGATGCTAGAGGGATCTAGGGAGGGAAGATGTAGTTGATTCTACACACAGAAGATTAAGGCGAAGGTCTTTATTTCTTCTTCCTTGGGCTACAAGTGATCCTCGAGCTGTATATAGGGAGAAGAGAAGAACTTTACCAGCCTAACGGTTCTAACTCTAGTTGATGCCCCCTTCTGAATCCAAGCCTCTCCTTATAAAGGAGAGCCCTGGGTTCCTCTAGGGCTGACGTGGCAAGCATATTCGAGGAATATGCTTGTCCCAATATAGTAGTTCGGCGCCCCCCTTTCCCTGTCGCCCCTCTAACGACGGCAAGGTTCCAGAGGGCCCCTCCTGTGCGCCTCAGTCTTCTGGACTGTCACCTCCGTGACCTCCTCCTGCCTCTCTGTCGCTCTGCGCCTTTGTCCGTAGCGCTTGGCTTTGCTCAAATTCTCCCTAGCTTGCAGCTAGGGTTTGACTTCAGGCTTCTCCTTCTCCTGCAAGCTTCATATCATTCGAGGCTTCCTCGCATAGCTCGGATCTTCCTTCACCTGCATCAAGATTGCTCAGGCTAACCCGGCCGACTCACGTAATATCTCGGCTGGGTAATGTCTTAATATACATATACGGACCTCTCGCCTCCATATGTCGGCCGACTTCTACAGGATTCGGCCGACTTAGACTGTAACTCGGAAACCAGACGGGGGTCGTATCTTCGTCTTTCCCCGTCTTTAACCTATCCGGGGTCACCCCCCCAACAATCCATGATCATGTAGGGTTTATTTTCAAAATCATTTCAAAACAGGAGCATATGTGCTCATTATTTTATGTATGAATGTTCTAGCCTTTGTGCTACTTGCTATTGAGAAAAGTACTAATATTCTCTCAGTATTGTTTAGGATCCTAACTTAAGTGGTTTCAAAAGCTTAAGCAAAGTTTCAAAACAAAATATGAAATAAAACCAAATCTATGCCTTTTATCACCTCTCATAAAGGCTTGGTTTTATTTTCATTTTCAAATAACCCAAGGGTATTTGTGTTTACAGTATTGTTTGACTCATATTTGAGTGCAAGTTTCACTTTACAAAAATCTTGAGAAGGTTTGAATTCAAACTGAATTAAAATGAAGTTTGAACACCAATTCTAGAAAACCAAACAGAAAAAGAAAAGGATTAAGTGGAAAAAAAATAAACAGACAGCCATTCTGGCCCAACCCAGCCCAACTGGACCCAGCTAGCCCAGCAGCATCACCCCGCGAACCGTTTTATTTACTCGCCCCCGCACCCACTGAGTCGCTGACCGCCTGGACCCATCCCCACTCCATTTCCCTCGCTGGCAAGTGGACCCTACGACCACGTCACCCCTTCGTCCTCAATCAACGTCGACGACCACCTCTCCGCTGTCGTTTCCCCGCACTGATGCCGCGCTTAATTGCATTGATTCGACGAGTGATTTCCGCCCCCGCTCTGGCTACTTAAACCTCTCCCCTCGCCGCTCATTTTCCCTCACACCACTTGCTCGCTCCGCCACCAGGCTGCCCATATTTCGCCGAACTCTGCCGTGGTACCGACGAACTTCGGCAGTAAATTCCGGTGAGCTCCCCGCGCCCCTTGACTCCTATCTTCTCCAGAACAACCACTGCATCTTTGCGCTTCGATTGACACCGCTGCTGTATGCTAGGACAACCCCGAGCGTCGGCAACGTCGACGACTGAGCAAACCCGATGAGGCACTCAACTCCGGCGAGCAAATCTGGTTAGTCTGGAGCGCGCCTTGCCCTCTCTCTGATACTCACATGACTAGTATCACTCCCCGCATCTAATGCACCACAACGTCGGCAACGATGATGAACAGCCGTGCCCGACGACAGGCTCTACTCCGACGAGGAATCCCCACCGTGTCCGTGTGCCCCTTGACAAGCCACTGCCACGTTGACCTCCAGCACACCTCTGCGAGTCTGGTAGGCATCTCCAATCACTTCCTCGCTTCCTGTAGCCGCCGTGACGCCGTAGACCGAGCGCGCCGCCACTCACCGTCGCCACGCGCCGCCAGTTAGTGGTCGCTTGACCAGCGACCGTTAGATCTGGATCCATCGGCTGCGTTAGATTCATTTAGCGACGGGGTACGCGTTAGATCTGGCCGTGCATTTTCATTTAGATCGTGTGGCTCTCGTTGATCGATCCGCCCGAACCGGTACTAACCAATAGGAACACGCCGCGTGGCTAGGATTTGATTTTGAAAAAACTGGATTAGATCTATTAGATATTAAAACTTGTTTAATTCATAACTTTTGATTCCCACTTCCAAATTCGATGAATTCCCACTTCCAAACTTGTTCCTATCTTGCATGGATAAATTTTGGTCTTTATATGCTATGCTTGGGAAATCCTAGTAGTTGTAGAATTGCTAGAAATTTCTAAGTTAAGATGTTTATCTATGCCATTCTTAGCCTAGCTAGTAGCAACCAAGGGTGGTAAAATATTCATGCTATGATAAAATATTTCTAAGTCTTTGGACTATGTGTTTCCTTAATAAAACAACTAAGTGAATGAAACACCTGGGTGGAATGGAAGGAATGGTTTATGTTGAGTGGTTACACAAAGCCCATTTCTATGGTTTACCTTGTGTATATCACTTTTGGAAAGCCACCTAGGAACAAAGGGATTTGAGAGGCCAAATGTTAAGAAGCTTATAGTGCAGCCACTTGGCAATATTGGCTCTGCCTGGATCACATAGGTTGCAATAACTTAGCCATTTGGACAGTTGGTGGTAGTGGGATGATAGGTTGGAACGCGTCCATTTGGTCTAAGGGAAGGCTTCTGAAAGGTCCTGTCTTGGTGAAAATCAAGTCTTGTGGGGAAAGTGCACAACCTCTGCAGATGGAAGAATCTAAGTACTTAGCCATGTCCCTGGTATTGGACAATTTGAGCATCAAGACATGGAAGCTATCAAGAATCTCCTCATCCCAATTTCTAAGTTAAAACTTGTGGTTTAACAAGGGTGAAGGACCCCAAGGTCTATTGGTGGTTCCTTGGGAAAGATTTTGACAAAGAAAAACTAAGTGTTTTCAACTGATAGGCAAAACCTATTTTGAGCAAAGCAAGCCTAAGCTACACTTAGCCAAAAATGCATATAGTATATAGTCCACCAATATTCTACTAAGGTATCACTTGCCAATACTATTCCAATGTATTGACCCACTGTGGCTGTAACTTGTGATGTTGCGGGATCTTCTGATGATGATTAGGAGTCATGAGTCTACACTCAACATGCTTGCCTGTGGCACATGAAGATGAAGACTTATTTATCTTATTATATATTTGAACTCTTGTATTACGCCTGTGGCCATGGAGTGTAAAAGACTATGTTTGTCTCTGGAATGATATGTAATAATGACCTTTGTTTCTGTGTACTTCATCTTAAACTATGGATGCTAGCATTGATCCAGGGACTAGCATTGCAATCACAGGGATCATTTCCTTTACAAAGGAGGGATCTTACAGATGGTATCAGAGCACTGTGTTGCCTGTAGGATTATGACCCTAGGATTGGAAACCACTAAGGAAAAAATTTCAACAACTTCCACACTTGTCTTTTCTTCTCGTAAACTTTTCTAATCTTCTTTCTCATGTCTATTTGTAGATGAACTCCATCAACGAAGCCGTGAAGAAGGGACCACTCATGACTATGACTTTGGAATGTGAGACAGAGTTCCCCAAGGCTCTCAAGGACCTCATGGTTGCCATGGGAATACATGGTGCAGTTGTGTACAAAGGTTTTCCTGTGATGGATGAAGGAGTTGAGTACTGGTGGGTTCAACTTCACTTGTATAAAAACAAGGAAGACAACCACAAGGACTCAGGATTCTGCATGGTCACCAACACAATGATGCACACCACATTCTTTGATTCAGCAAGCGATGCAACTTGGAGGGCCATCAAAGAACTTGGTGATAGAATCAAGTGCAGAATGCTTAACACTCAAAATGATCTTAAGGAAGAGAAGAAACATGCCCAAGAGTTAGAGGCTACCAACCAAAGCCTAAGGAAGGACATCGTAGACTTAGCAATGGAGTCTTGTGATCTAGACAAACAGATTGCCTCTAGGGATGCCCTGTTAGCCAACTTGGCAAGTGAGATGGGATTGTAATGTACCACATTAGTTGGACCACCACACTTATCATTTTATTTCTCCCAAATGTTGTTTAAAATAAGTTGAACCTTGGTTGTTTGTAATGGATCCATGTATGCCATGACTTGTGTGTTTTGATTTCCAAAAGTTATGCATGTGATGCCTTGACTTGTGATTTGTCTTGAATTGTGTTGATTCTAACTTTTTCTATCTTATTAAATAGATGCCTAATGTTACTATCGGCACGGTTGAAGAGTTCGAAGGAAATCGTTTTGGCCCTTGTATTATTGAGCTCACTAGTTTGCTCAATCTCCCTCTTCCTACCATCATGGTTCTTCCCCTCACTAAGTTTGAGAGGAAAGACCTTTGGGGATTCAAGGTCAATCAGCCCGGACGCCAGACTGAGCCTACCACGGAGGCAATCATCTTCAAGCTCATGCATGATGACAAGGAGAGAGTCCTAGAGGTAGTCATGCAGGACTTGATTGGACGTCTGTTAGGGAGACACTCTTGACAGGTTAGAGGTACTCACTTCCACGCCTTCGGTAGACGTGATGAGGATGGTGAGGCCATTGACTTCGAGGATACTTCGAGGGAGTCAACAGAGCCGATTCATCTATACCTCCAGGACTTAGAGGTTCTTATTAGGCACGTGGACACTGATAGGACCAACATCATGCTCAGCAATGACGAACTCCAGGTGCAGCTTCGTGAGAAGGACAAGCTCTTCGCGGAACAAGATGAGATAGTCAAGGAGATGGAGGCCAAGTTTGAGAGTCAGGACAGAAAGTTTAGGAGTCAAGAGAAGCGAGTCCAAGATAGGAACAAGAGGATTCGAGACATGACTGCAGAACTGGAGGCCAAGGACTTCGAGCTCGAGCATTAGCAGACTGTGATTGAGAGGCTTCGTTCACAGAAGAGGGCTCTTAAAGCCAAAGTAGAGACCTTGACCACCACTGTCGAGGAATACAAGACCGTTATGGAGAATGCAGGTCTTACATTTGTTGAGGAGGAGGTTGATGTCGAGGAGTAGTGATGACTACTCATTTACCTTTAATTATCATGTCTTTGATTATTGAGTCGCAATGACCATCCAACATGTGGATGGCTTGCTATTGGTGTGTTTATTTTGCAAACTTGTCGTTTATGTTGTTGAACTTTTATTATTATGATGCATGTTTGGTGATTGTTTATGTGATGTAATGTGCATGTTAGCATCTATGGGTATCTCATTCTTATCTCTATTGAACAAACCACAGATGCCTCCCCGACGTGCCAATCCCAACCCCAACAACAACAACATCACCCCTGAGATGCAGCAAATGGTGACAGCTCAGACTCAGCTGATGCAAATGATGACTACGTTCATCCAGAACCAGAACAACAACAACAATAACAACAACAACAATCAGAACAACCCACCGGGTTTTGACATGCTTACCAGGTTCTTGAGACTGAGGCCAGCAAAGTTCTCAGGAACTACTGATCCTATGGTGGCCAATGATTGGCTACGCTCTATGAACAAGGACTTGGTAACAATTAGCTGTACTGATGAAGAGAAAGTCAGATTTGCAACTCACTTGTTGGAAGGACCAGCAGACACTTGGTGGGATAACTTCCAAATCACCACTCTCATTGAGGATGTGACATGGGCTATCTTTGAAGATGGTTTCCGTACTGCTCACATGTCATCCGGAGTGATGAGTTTGAAGAAGAAAGAGTTCCATAACCTGAAGCAGCGCCACCGCAGCATGGCTGAATATATTGAAGAGTTCAACAATCTGGCGCGTTATGCACCGGATGAAGTTGACACTGATGCTAAGAGGAAGGAAAAGTTCCTTGAAGGGTTAAATGATGAACTGAACCTGCAGTTATCTGTGGCCTATGTTCCCACATACCAGTCTCTTTGTGACAAGGCTGCTATTTTGGAGAGCAAAATGAAACAAGTGGAAAGCAGGAAGAGAAAGCACTTTGACAAGCACAACTCGGGATCGTCTCACAAGCGTTCCCATTATGATGATAGTGGGAGTTCAGGATCCCACAAGCATGGAAAATTCAACAAACACCACAACCAAAACTGTCATCATGACAACAAGAGTCACCGTAGTCATGACAATGACAAGTACAAGAATCATAAGGGTGGATACAAGAGCCACCCTAGTGGAAGTGGCAGTGGAAGCCAGCCTGTCAAGAAGGATCTTAGTCAGGTTGAGTGTTTCAAGTGCAAGAAGATGGGGCATTATGCAAATGAATGCCCAGAAAAGAAAGTTGAAGGACCCAACAAGCCCAACCCTTTTCAGAAGGGACAAGTGAACCACATCAATGTGGAGGAAATTTATGAGGAGCCTGATGCTGTTGCTGGTAAGTTCAAACTCAATTCTGTTCCAGCATTTGTTCTCTTTGATACTGGTGCATCTCATTCATTCATATCAAGAGCATTTGTTGAAAGAAATGAACTACCGGTAGAAACTATTGGGTGTCCTATAAAAGTAAGTTCTCCTGGCGGAGAAATGATAGTGAATTCAGGATGTCATGATCTAGTCATAGAGTTTGGGAAGTATAAGTTTCCTGTTAACCTGATAATCCTAAATTCCTAAGGATTGGATGTTATTTTGGGAATGGACTGGATGACTAAGCACAAGGGAGTGATAGATTGTGCAAACCATACTGTCTCACTCACAACTCCAGAAAACAAAAGGATTAGATTCAAGACCAACTTTGAAGCAAAAAGGAGTAAGCTTAATTCTCTTAAGGGGGTTAGCATAGACAGTGTGCCAATTGTGAGTGAATATCCAGATGTGTTTCCGGAAGAATTGCCGGGAATGCCACCAGATAGAGATGTGGAATTTCTTATTGATTTGCTACCAGGATCTGGACCAATAGCAAAAAGACCGTACAAGATGTCAGTCGATGAGTTGAAAGAACTCAAGAAGCAACTTGGAGAACAGTTGCAGAAAGGTTTTATCCAACCAAGTTCTTCATCTTGGGGAGCACCAGTTTTGTTTATGGAAAAGAAAGATAGAAGTCAAAGGTTATGCATAGATTACCGTTCACTCAATGAGGTGACTATCGAGAACAAATACCCTTTGCCTAGAATCAATGACTTATTTGATCAGTTAGAAGGAGCTTGTGTGTTCTCAAAGATTGATCTCCGGTCAGGTTATTTTCAGCTCAAGATAAGGGAACAAGACATACGTAAGACAAATTTCACCACTAGGTATGGATTGTATGAGTATACCGTGATGCCATTTGGTTTAACCAATGCACCAGCATACTTCATGAATATGATGAACAAGGTGTTCATGGAGTTCCTTGACAAGTTTGTTGTCGTATTCATCGATGACATTCTAATCTACCCAAGAGCAAGGAAGAGCATGAAGGAAATTTACGATTGATACTTGAGAAGCTTAGAGAGCATAAGCTGTATGCCAAATTCAGCAAGTCTGAATTTTGGTTAAATGAAGTTGGATTTCTTGGACACGTTGTGTCAGGAGATGGTGTAGCAGTTGATCCTGCTAAAGTTTCAGCTGTAACTGAATGGGAATCTCCCAAGTCAGTGAAAGAGGTTCGTAGTTTCCTTGGCTTGGCAGGATACTACAGAAGATTTATTGAGAATTTCTCCAAGGTAACTAAACCTATGACAGAATTGCTAAAGAAAGACAAGAAATTTGCTTGGTCTGAAGGTTGTGAACTCAGTTTCCAAGAATTGAAGAAGAGACTAGTGACAGCACCAGTCTTATGTTTGCCAGATTTGGAGAAAGATTTCCAAGTATATTGTGATGCATCTCATCATGGATTAGGTGCAATACTTATGCAAGAAGGGAAAGTTGTGGCTTATGCCTCGAGACAACTCAAAACTCATGAGGTAAACTATCCTACTCATGATTTAGAGTTATCCTCTGTTGTCCGTGCACTCAAAACATGGAGACATTATCTTTTGGGAAAGCGATGTGAAGTGTTCACAGGTCACAAGAGTTTGAAGTATATCTTCACCCAGAAGGAAATTAACATGAGACAAAGAAGATGGCTAGAACTCATCAAAGACTATGACTTGAGTTTGCAATACCACCCCGGTAAAGCAAATGTTGTAGCGGATGCTCTAAGCCGTAAGGTTTTCGTGAATGGCCTTACTAAGGGAGAATTGACAGATGATCTGTGTGCCCAATTTAGAGATCTCAGATTGGAGATTGTGCCTGAGGGACATCTTATGTGTTTGGATGTTCAACCCACCTTGTTGGACAAGATCAAAGAAGCTCAAAAGGCAGATAGGGAAATTGAAGAGATTAAGGAAAAGATTGGCAAGGGAAAAGCCAAAGGATTCCATGAAGACGAACAGGGTACTTTATGGCATGGAAAACGTATCTGTGTTCCACAAGATCCGGAACTTCGGAAAATGATATTACAGGAAGCACATAACTCACCATATTCTATTCATCCGGGTAACACCAAAATGTACATGGATATGAAGGAAAGATTTTGGTGGAATAATCTCAAGAAGGACATCGCCGAACATATTGCTTTGTGTGATGTATGTAGTAGAGTGAAAGCGGAACATCAGAAACCAGCAGGATTGTTACAACCACTACCTATTCCTGATTGGAACTGGGACAAGATTGGTATGGATTTCATTACAGGATTGCCAAGGACCCGGTCAGGATATGATTCTATTTGGGTAGTAGTGGATCGCCTAACTAAAGTGGCTCATTTTATACCCGTGAAGACAACTTATACAAGTGCTAAGTTAGCCAAGATCTATATGAGCAGAATTGTATGTCTGCATGGAGTACCCAAAAGTATTGTGTCTGATAGGGGAACCCAATTCACTTCTCATTTTTGGAGGCAACTACATGAATCACTGGGAATGAGGTTGGCATTCAGCACTGCATTTCATCCTCAAACTGATGGACAGACAGAAAGGACTAATCAGATTCTTGAAGATATGTTGAGAGCATGTGCTCTAGACTATGGAGCCAGTTGGGATGAAAGTCTGCCTTACGTAGAATTTTCTTACAATAACAGCTATCAAGCCAGTATTGAGATGGCACCATTTGAGTTTCTCTATGGGAGAAAGTGTACCACCCCATTGCTATGGAATGGTGTGGGAGAAAGAAGTTTGTTCGGACCAGAACTTATCAAAGAGGCTGAAGAGAAAGTCAAGTTGGTTAAGGATAGGTTGAAGATAGCACAGTCCCGACAAAAGAGCTACGCAGATCTTAAGCGTAGAGAAGTCACCTATGAAGTAGGTTATAGAGCTTATCTTAGAGTGTCACCACTTCGTGGAGTGAAGAGATTTGGCGTCAAAGGTAAATTGGCCCCAAGATATGTTGGACCATTCAAGATTCTGAGTCGTAAAGGAGAAGTCGCTTATGAGATAGAATTGCCAGAGTCTTTGTCTATTGTTCATAATGTGTTCCATGTGAGTGAACTTAAGAAATGTCATCCCGAAATGGAAGAAACTTCTTTGAAGGATACCATACCTTTGGAAGAGGTTCATTTGGAAAGTGATCTCACCTATGAAGAGAAACCTATCAAGATTCTTGAGACTGCAGAAAGAGTTGCACGGACTAAGACTATCAAATTCTGCAAGGTTCAATGGAATCATCATTCCGAAGAAGAAGCAACTTGGGAAAGAGAAGAGGATCTTCGGAAAGACCACCCTCACCTATTTGCTAGCCAATCCGAATATCGAGGGCGAGATTCACCTTAAGGGGGTTAGATTTGTAACATCCCTAAAATCATGTTTCAAAAACTCATGCATATCATCCATGCATCCATGATCATGTAGGATTTATTTTCAAAATCATTTCAAATCAGGAGCATATGTGCTCATTATTTTATGTATGAATGTTCTAGCCTTTGTGCTACTTGCTATTGAGAAAAGTACTAATATTCTCTCAGTATTTTTTAGGATCCTAACTTAAGTGGTTTCAAAAGCTTAAGCAAAGTTTCAAAACAAAATATGAAATAAAACCAAATCTATGCCTTTTATCACATCTCATAAAGGCTTGGTTTTATTTTCATTTTCAAATAACCCAAGGGTGTTTGTGTTTACAGTAGTGTTTGACTCATATTTGAGTGCAAGTTTCACTGTACAAAAATCTTGAGAAGGTTTGAATTCAAACTTAATTAAAATGAAGTTTGAAAACCAATTCTAGAAAACCAAACAGAAAAAGAAAAGGATTAAGTGGAAAAAAAATAAACAGACAGCCATTCTGGCCCAACCCAGCCCAACTCGACCTAGCTAGCCCAGCAGCATCACCCCGCGAACCGTTTTCTTTACTCGCCCTCGCACCCACTGAGTCGCTGACCGCCAGGACCCATCCCCACTCCATTTCCCTCGCTGGCAAGTGGACCCTGCGACCACGTCACCCCTTCGTCCTCAATCAACGCCGACGACCACCTCGCCGCTGCCGTTTCCCCGCACTAATGCCGTGCTTAATTGCATTGATTCGGCGAGTGATTTCCGCCCCCGCTCTGGCTACTTAAACCTCTCCCCTCGCCGCTCATTTCCCCTCACACCACTTGCTCGCTCCGCCACCAGGCTGCCAATATTTCGCCGAACTCTGCCGCGGTACCGACGAACTCCGGCAGTAAATTCCGGTGAGCTCCCCGCGCCCCTTGACCCCTAGCTTCTCCAGAACAACCACTGCATCTTTTGTCACATCCCAAGATTTTCCAAATCTTGTAATGTGAAAAATAAATAAACAAAATAAACAATTGTTGAAATTTAGGGTGAAAAGAAACTTTTGTTTCTAAATGGAAACTTAAAATCCCATCTTGAACAAAATTTGGCTAGTGTTTGAATCCAACTAAAATTCAAATAAAAATAAAATGCATTCCTCATAAAATGCATCTGGAAATTTAAACACTTGGAAAATAAATCCAAACCCTAAACCCTAATGGAATAAAAATCATTTCCAAGTTATCACCAAGCCTATGGATTTGATCCATATAGAAATTTATCATCAAACATTTATAAATGATCAAGAATGATAAATAGAAATATATTAAAGCCATAGAAATTGGTTTAACTTAAATTGGACCCATGAATAAAATCCTATGAATATAATAAGATAAGGAAATTAAATTTCCAAAGCTAATAAAGAACATATCTATAAATCCATACAAAATGGTGAACAATAATCCTAAAAAGATTTAAAAAGATAAACAAATAACAAATAAAGATTTTACAAATTGGAATCACCAAGTTTGGATCTCTAAATAAAAAGATATGGATTTTATAAGACAAAGATAGAAATATTAAATAAAGAATATTTGAAAGACCAAATAAATCTTGACCGAATCCATAAACAAGTGGAATGATTATAATACAAATCCAAATAAAGTATTGGATAAATAATTTCCAAAATAAAATAAAATGGCATTAACCATTCTATCCCTATTTTAATAAAGACAAATCTCTAATAAGAATAATTATATAATTCATGAGAAAATAGTATTTTGGAATTTACCCAAATGAAGTAAAAGTTGTTTAATTCAACTTAAATAAGATTTAAGAATTCTTCCAAATAAAATTTAGGGAATTAAAACTATATTAAATTCCATTGGAATTAAAACAAATACCCAATTCAAATGATTTATGAATCATATCAAATACTTTCCAAATATTCAAGATGAATTATTTGACACCCAAATGATCAAATTAAAACCTACTGGAAATATTTGGAAGGTTTAAGATTTCAAATGGTGTTTTTGAAAATAATATTAAATCTTATTTGATTTAAAACTAGGGCCTTTTTGAATAAATAAAAGACCCCAAAAAGAATAAAATTTTATTCCAAAATTGACTTCAGATTATATTACTAAACAGTATTTTAACCTACACAAATTTTGGTTGAGGTTTGAATTCAAATGGATGTTTGAAATAATTAAACAAAATCAAAACAGAATAAAAGAAAAGGAAAAAGAAAAACAGTCTGAACAAAAAAAAGAAAAGGACCCAGCCCAGCCAGCAGGCCCAACTAAGACCCAACAGCCCACTCCCTCGCACCCCGAACCATTTTTCTCCTTACTTAGAAACGCACCCGCTCAGCGACTGGCCGATGGACCCCACTCCCCCTCCCCCTCTTTCGCTGACGAGACAACCCCACACCACATCACCATCTTCTCCACCCGCGCGTAGACCACGCCCTCCTCCCGGCCGTTTCCTGCCATTAACTTCTCAGAGTAAATACGCTGCAATGGCTCGATGAATTAATCCCGTGATCACGCCTGATAAATCCCCTCCCTCTCCTCTTCATTTCCCCTCAAACCCTGCTGCCAGAGAGCCACCAGGCTGCCTCCATTTTTCTCTCCACTGTCGCTGTCTCCGGCGAGCTCCGTGAGTGATTCCGGCCAGTAGACGTCGCCCCTCGCCTCCTCAAGCATGATGGGGATATGCCTACTGGGGTATACCCAACAGAATGTTTCCGACTGGCCCGTAAGCTGGCGAGTGGGCCTGCAGAACGGCGAGTGGATTGAAGCCCAGCAAGGTACCGAGCGACTGGAAGCTGGAGGCCCGGGCGAGTAGATAGGCCCAGTCGGACTAGGTTAAACGATTACTGAAGCTGTAACCGAATCGGTTGAGATATGTAAACCCTAGGGGAGGTGAGCCTATATAAACCTCCCTATAGGGTGAGTAGAGACACGTTCCCTCATACACCCAAGCGACTCGCCGCCTAGCCGCCGAGCTCGCCCATTGTAACACCTCCATAATACAATCTAGCAGGAGTAGGTCTTTACCCTCCGGGGGGCCGAACCTGGGTAAAACCCTGTGTCTTTGCCCTCATCTCGCACCGCAGATGGCTGGCCGCCCTTCCCCCTCGTTCTACTACTCGCTGCCGATTGCAGCATCTGCCGTGACCATTCCCACGACAGTGGCGCCCACCGTGGGGCCTGGCCGGTCTGGCCGGTGTTCTGCGGCGAGATCCAATCTGCCCATCAACGAGACGGTCGCCACCAGCCGCATGATAGCGATCAGCGAGATGCTCCAGATCTTGCCGAGCAGCTACGTCCCGGCGGCGCGACCCGTCACGCACAGCGTGATCCTGCCTATCGGCACGATCAGCCTCTTCGTCGGCCTCACCGACGTCATCGTCTCGGAGGACTCGTTTCGCATCCGCGAGTCGCCGCCACGCGATCGGCTCTCCGGGAGCCAGATCCGCACGATCCACCGCCTCGCCTCCGAGTACAACTCGGCCCACAGCAACGTGGCCGGGAATTCAGCGGCCGCAGAGGATGCGGCCCTCACCGACGACGCCGACTCGGCGACCTCGGCGTCACTCGCCGGATCCATCACCGTGGCCTCGTCCGCGGGCTCCATCGCCCAGGTCTCCAACGCGGGAGACTTCGAAGACCCCTCCATCCTCGGGATCTTCGAATTCGACTCCGGGTCGGAGAACCCCGCCGACCTCCGCGACGTAACCGGTCGCCACGCCGCGACCTACATGGCCACCGGCGCCGATCCGCCGGAGGATCCTTTCTCCACCCCAAGCCCTCCTAACGCCACGACAATGGAGGTCGAGGAACTCCGCCTGAAACTGGCGGAGGCGGTGCGCAAGGAGCAGGTGACGGCGTAGGAGCTGTCACGCTACCACCAGCAGCGGATCAGGTCACGCCTGAACCCCACCGTTCAAGGGCGTGCCCTGAACTTCGACGACAAAAACGACCCGGCCCGCGTGGCCGAACGCGCGATCTTCGAGAACGCGCCACCAGGAGGAAGCGCCCGACCCCCGCCAGGATCAACGGCGAGGGGCGCCCCACCTCCACCCAACCGCACCCCTCCCAGGGACCAGCCGCGGATAGTAGTCTCCTCACGGGAGCGAGACGCAAACGGCATCCCACTATTCTCCACCCCAATGGACAACCTCGTGGCAGGACGAGCAGCAGCCGACAGCATCACAGCCACAGGCGACGGCGCCCTACAGATCCAATACGTCAGGGCCCTGCTCGCGAAGGCCGTCGAGCAGCAAAAAGCGGGAGCCGACTCGGCAGGTCGAGTATACTCGTGGTCATCGGGAAGCAGAGCGGCCTCCAGCGGCCGCCCAGCGGCGGCAAACACCCTCAACTGCCCGCCGCCAGAGCCGCTGCAGCTCCAACACCGACCCGCGAACGCGGCACTCTCCACCAACGACCCCAGGCCGGCAATCAACCTTGTCGCCGCCAACAGGCAACCCATCGATGCCCGCACCCACATCATCAACAACCAAAGCTGGCGCGCACGCCAGCCCGACGACTTGCGGCACACCCTAACTAATCGCCGCGACGGCGAGCCTATGGGGTCGCTCAGTCGACTCGGACCCAAGTGCTTCGGACCAATGATCCGAGGCGAGAAGTACCCGCCAAACTTCAAGGCGCCAAAGGAGATAGAAAAGTATGACTCCTCGTACGACCCCGCCGTCTGGCTCGACACATACCTCATGGCAATGGGGATCGCGGGCCACACTGACCTGCTCGCCGCCCGTTACCTCCCCCTGATGATGGAGGGGACGTGCAGGCAGTGGATCAACACTCTCCCCCAGGACAGTATCGACTCCTGGGAGGAAATGCGCGACGCCTTCGTCAGGCACTTCGAGTGCTCCTACACCCGCGCCACCACTATTGAGGACCTGGAACGGTGCGTCCAGGGACCCCGCGAGTCGACCCGTAACTGGGTCCAACGGTGGCAAGAGCTTTGGTACAACGCGGTCGGCATCCACCCGGACACCGCGATCCATTGCTTCAAGACCTCGTGCCGCTACGAGCCCCTAGTCGCCAAGCTCAAGCGACACTCCCGCACACTCGACAACATCCCCGACCTCCTCGAGATTGCAAAACGGTACGCCGAGGAGGACCCAAACCAGGAAACTGACCACGAGTCAGGAGGTTAACGCCGCGCAGGCAGCAACGACGGCGGACGCCGAACCGACCTACGCTACAGCGGCACTCGCCTCACTGGCAAGCGCCGCAATGACGGGCGAGTCGACTTCGTCGCCAACGCCGGGCACGCGCAGCGCGAGCCCAAGAGCTTTCGCCGCGACGGAGGGCAACGCCGCGACGGCGGCAACTACAAGAACAAGCCAAGGTTCGACCCCGCGGCCCTCCTTAACCAACCATGTGCGTTCCATAGCAGGGAAGGGAAGCCCGCAACGCACACCACCGCCGACTGCCACACCCTCAGGGAAATCGAGAAGGCACGGCAAGCGCGGGAGGACCCCGACAACGACCCGCCAAACGGCGGAAAATTTGGCAAAGTAGCCGGCTCGCTCCACACCTTCACAGGCTTCAACACGAAGCGCGAGAAGAAGGTCATCGCCCGCGCCGTTGCTGTCAACGCGGTGGCCCAAATAGACGTCCCCCAGTTCCTGAACTGGTCGGAGCAGCCCATCACCTGGAGCCACCAAGAGCACTCGCCGCGCATCGAGTACCCAGGACGAGTCGCCTTGGTGGTCAAGCCCAAGGTCGGCGACTACTGGCTCCCCAAGACACTGATGGAAGGCGGTAGCTCCATCAACATCCTCTACCTCGACACCTTCAGGCGGCTGCGGCTCCCGCAGTCGATGATCGAGACGACCCACACCACGTTCCACGGCATCATCCCCGGTCCGAAGGCGTACCCGATCGACAAGGTCACGCTGCCGGTCACCTTCGGCACACCGGCAAACTTCCGCACCGAGCGAATCGTCTTCGAGCTGGTGCCCTTCGACAACCCCTACCACTGCGTCCTGGGGCGCCAGGCGTTCGCTAAATTCATGGCAGCGCCCCACTACGCGTACAATGCGATGAAGCTCTCTGGGCCGTGCGGCGTCATCACCATCAACGGCGACCCCGACATGGCCGCCGAGTGCGAGGCGAAAGGAGCCGCACTCGCCGACGCCGTCATCGCAGCGGAGACTAATCACGCCGATGAGCTCGCCAAGTACGCGAGCGGGGTCAACAACGACGACCCCACAATACTCAAGAAGCCCAACTCAGAGGGCGCAAACACCTCAACCTTTGAGGCCACGATGCACACTCGCACCATCGAGCTGGTCCCAGGCGACTCCAGCCAGACGGTGACGATCGGGACATGCATGAGCCCAACATAGGAAGGCGCGCTCATCGAGTTCCTCCGTGAGAACAGGGACATCTTCGCATGGAAACCGTCCAACATGCCCGGTGTCCCTAGGGAGCTCGCTGAGCACAAGCTGAACGCCGACCCCAAAGTGCGACTTGTCAAGCAGTCGCTACGGCCCTTCAATGAAGAACGCCGTCGAGCAATCGCCGAGGAAGTGCAACGTCTACTCGCTGCCGGCTTCATCCGGCCAATCAAGTACTCCAAGTGGCTGGCAAACCCAGTCCTGGTCGAGAAGAAAAACGGGACCTGGAGAATGTGTATCGACTACACAAACCTGAACAGCGCCTGCCCAAAGGAGCAGTTCGTCCTCTCGCGGATCGATCAGATAATCGATTCAACCACGGGCTCGGAGTCGCTATGTTTCCTCGACGCCTACTCTGGGTATAACCAGATCAAAATGGTTGTCGAAGACGAGGAGAAGACGGCGTTCATCACGCCATTCGGAGCCTTCTGCTACACCGCCATGACCTTCGGCCTCAAGAACGCCGGGGCGACCTACCAGCGATGCATGCAAGAATGCCTCGCGAGCCAAATTGGCCGCAACATCCACGTCTACATCGACGACGTGGTCGTGAAGTCCGCTCGCCAAGGCGACCTACTCGCCGACCTGGCGGAAACTTTCGCCAACCTGCGAAAATACAAGATAAAGCTCAACCCAGGCAAATGCACCTTCGGTGTACCCGCCGGACAACTACTGGGCTACGTCGTCTCCAAACGAGGAATCGAGGCGAACCCCACAAAGATCGACACGATCACCCGGCTCGGCAAACCCGAGTGCCTGCGCGACGTCCAGAAGCTGGCCGGGCGAGTAGCGGCTCTCAGTCGCTTCATCCCCCGCCTGGGCGAAAAGGCGATGCCCCTATACCGCCTGATGCGTAAGAACCCCACCTTCCAGTGGGACAAGGAGGCGGACGACGCGCTCCGCGACCTCAAAAAGGTGCTACTCGCCGCACCACTACTCGCCGCCCCCGCCGACAAAGAACCCATGCTGGTTTACGTCGTGGCGTCCGAGCGCGTCGTCAGCGCCGTGATGGTCGTCGAACGACCAGAGGAAGGAAAGGAGCGCCCAGTTCAGTGGCCGGTGTACTACATCAGCGAGGTCCTCACCAAGTCGCGCCAGCGGTACCCACAGTACCAAAGGCTAGTATACGCGGTCTTCAGGGCTCAGCGGCGCCTGTCGCACTACTTCCAGGAGCACCCGATCACGGTCGTCTCCTCAGCACCACTGCAAGACATCATCCGCAATCGCGAGGCGACCGGGCGGGTCGCCAAGTGGGCCATCGAGATCGGCGTCCACAACATCAAATACGAGCCACGAAAGGCGATCAAGTCGCAGGCACTGGCAGACTTCATCGCCGACTGGGAGGAGGCCCAGCAGCCAGAGAAGCTGCCGCACCTCCACTACTGGAGCCTGCACTTCGACGGCTCCAAGAACGCGGACGGTGCAGGCGCAGGGATAGTGTTAACTTCACCAAAGGGCGACAAGCTCCGCTACATCCTCTGCCTCGACTTCACGCCCTGCACCAACAACATGGCTGAATACGAGGCCCTACTCCACGGCATGCGAGCCGCTATGGAGATGAACGTCAATCGCCTCCGCTGCTACGGAGATTCCGACCTCGTCACGGGGCAAGTCGCCGGCACCTGCGACACCGTCTCCCCTACCATGGAGGCGTACCGCCAAGCGGTGGACAATCTGGGCGGCCACTTCACCGGCTACTCTGTCGAGTGGATCGACAGGCGGAAAAACGAGGAGGCCGACGCCCTCTCTCGCATCGGGTCGGCTCGACTCGCACCACCCGCCGGCGTTTTCCTCGACACTATCTCCAAACCATCAGTCTCTCCCTCGAGGGAGATCGACATTGGAGTCCCACTCCAACTAGAGGCAGCCTTGGTCGCACTCGTCAACGAGCCAGACGACTGGACCAAGCCCTACATCGCCTACCTGGAAGCCGGCACCCTGCCAGCAGACGAGACAGACGCTCGAATGATCGCCCGTCGATGCAAGTCCTACACCATCATCGACGGCGAGCTCCACAAGCCCAGCGTCACCGGCGTATTCCAATGCTGCGTCCAACCAGCTGAAGGACGCAAAATCCTCCACGACATTCACTCAGGTGACTGCGGCCACCACGCCGCCGCTCGCTCCCTGGTCGCCAAGGCTATGCGACACGTCTTCTACTGGCCCACCGCACACGCCGACGCTGTCGACATCGTCCAGCGATGCGCCGGGTGCCAGAAGTACGCCAATCAGACGCACGTACCGAGCTCGGCGCTCAAAACAATCCCCATCACCTGGCCATTCGCTGTGTGGGGCATGGACATGGTAGGCCCCTTCCGGCTACACCCACCTGCTAGTCGCCGTCGACAAATTCACGAAGTGGGTGGAGGCCAAGCCAGTCCGGAAATGCGACGGGAAGACCGCCACTAAATTCCTACGCGAGCTCATATATCGCTACGGGTTCCCAAACAGCATCATCACGGACAACAGCACCAACTTCGCCAAAGGAGCCATGGCCGAATTCTGCGAAGAGCACCACATCCGGCTCGACCTCGCGTCAGTCGCCCACCCGGAATCCAACGGCCAGGAGGAACGGGCCAACCAAAGCATCCTCCACGGCCTAAAGCCGCGACTCCAAGTACCACTCGAGCGCACCGCCGGGTGCTGGGTCGAGGAGTTGCCCTCTGTCATCTGGGGGATCCGCACCTCAGTCAACAGATCGACGGGGTTCACTCCCTTCTTCATGGTCTACGGTGCTGAAGCAGTCATGCCCACCGACCTCGAACACGACTCGCCACGAGTCGTCCACTATACGGAGGCTGCAAACGAGCTAGCCCGCCAGGATGGGGTCGACCAGCTCGACGAAGCACGCGACCTCGCTCGGTCACGCACCGCCATCTACCAGCAAGGACTCTGCCGCTACCACAGCCGGCGGGTGAAAGCTCGCACCTTCCAGGAAGGCGACCTGGTGCTACGCCTCATCCAGGACAAGAAGGGCATGCACAAGCTTTCCCCTCCGTGGGAAGGCCAATTCGCTATCGGGCGCGTACTCGGCAACGACGCCTACTACCTCATCGACGTCCGCGGGGACGGCGAACTCGACGTCAAGCGACCATGGAATGTAAACCTCCTCCGAAAGTTCTACTCCTAGAACCCCACACATGTACTCTCCAGTCGCTATGAAATAAAAGAAATGGTTACCGCAAATTGCGCCTACTCTCCATGACTTGTGCCACTCGCACTCGTAAAAACAGCGTTATGCTAAATGCAGAAGTCAACCTTTGGTACAGCGATCGACACGGCTAAGTAGTGCGGTGTAAGAGCACTGAATCACTTCAGGTCTTGCATCGTCCACGAATAACGCCAACCCGGAGCCCCACTGGAGTCGCCTAGCTCGACTGGTTCTACGAGCCAAGACAACTGCCCTCGCTTCTCACGGCGACCTTGGTCCTCCGCATCCTCGGCATAGCGACTCGAACGGCTAAGTACCACGCTCGGGGACTGAATACCAGTTCGTCGCGAGCGGTCAGGGAAAACGCCAAGTAAGAGAGCATGCCCAGGACTCGCCAGGCGACTGACCCCACGGGCCAGGCAGGAGTGACGCGCTCACACCAACGCGCTAAGTCCTCAACCACCCTCGAGTCGCGCCTAGAACTACCAAGTACCACGCTCGGGGACTCGGCCACCCGACCTCGTTCGCGCACGGGAAAACGGTAAAATATAGAGCACTCAAGGGAGTCGCCTAGCGACTGGCTCTTCGAGCTCGGGCGAGTCGACTAAAACATCAAAACACATAACAACAACACATATATCATACACGAGGTAAACCCCACAAAAGGGCGGACGCGCTCGGGGACTCATTCAACATCAATCAAAAGCACACAAACAAATAACAAAATAGACACGACATCTCATTCAATTGCATGTTGCATTGTTTCGCGTTACAAAATATGCCTGCGTGGCAGAACTGCTGCTAACGCCACAAGGCAAACTACCCTACTCTGCAGGCTTCGACGACGACTCGCCAACATCCCGACGATTGCGGATGAACGCCGTGTACGGGTTTGATGGATACGTCGTCAGTTCACCCGCCATCGCCGCGCAAAAAGGCTGCTCTACCTTGAAGTCACGATGCGGCGGCTCGGGGTCGTTCGGCGCGACAACCGTCTCCTGGTACGGCAGGAGGTCGCCCATTGCCCAGACACGTTCCGAGTACGTGGCGGCACGTTCTTGCAACTTGAGGACCTCGGACAGCTCCACTGCGCCAGTCGACGATGGATACCCACTCGTCACATCGTCAACATCGAAATCTTCGGGGAAGTGGGCGAGTCCAAGGCTCAGCGCTGTCGACGCTCCACGCCGAAACGCCGACCGCGTCATGAACTCAACGACCGCGGGATCCTTCTCCAAATATTTCCACACCTCAACGAGGTCGCTGGGAATCACCTCCGTGGACGATATTTCTTGGAGGTAGGCGCGGATGCACGTCGCCGACAGCGTCGCCGAGTCGACGAGCATGCTTACGCACTGCCTCGCGTCGAGCGAGCTCGCTTCTTCTTCGCTATCAATGATGCGACCTGCGAGAAGAAGACAATGATGAGTACGACGGACACCACAAAAATCACAACTATTAGAAAGGGAAGATGCAATCACCAAGCAACGGGCGGGCGAGTCCCGTGATGAAGCACTGAAGCGACGTGTGGTCGTCCTGAAGCCCAGCAATAAGGACTTCCGACACCTTGCGATCCTCCTCTGCCGCCGCAATGGCGGCCTTAGCTCGCCCGTCCGCCAAGCTCGCCTCTTCTCTCGCCTCCCGCAATTCGCGCTCGAGGTCGGCGATCCGTTGTTCAGCGGCACCCAGAGCAGATCGCGCCGCCACCAACTCACCAGCGGGGACAAGCCCCTGGCGAGCTTCCTCTGCCTTCGCAGCAACAGCCTGAAGCCCCTTGTTCGCCTCCTGGACGATGGCCAGCTCCTTCTCCGCGCGCTGTTTCGCGGCCAATCGGTCCGCCGACTCAAGCTGCAGACCCTGCACATCACTGAAAAAGTTAGTTAAAAGAAATTCCTAAGTGCCCACCCGCTAAAATTTAGCGAGTGCGCACTCGGGGACTGGCGATCAAGAAATTCCTAAGTGCCCACCCGCTGAAATTCAGCGAGTGCGCACTCGGGGACTGGCGATCAAGAAATTCCTAAGTGCCCACCCGCTAAAATTTAGCGCGTGCGCACTCGGGGACTGGATACGAAAATAAAAGATGAGAAATTATAAGAATCACGCTGCTGCAAAGCACCGACCTGATCCTCGGGGACTGGATGTACCTGGATGGCTGCGCCAAGCATGCCATGGAGTTGGATCGCGTCCACGGACGCGAGTAACGCTGGCGTGTGCCCACGACGCTGGTCGACTTCAGCATCGGCGCTCCCCGGAGCGTGGCTCGAGGGCGCAGCCCCACTCGCCGTGGCCGCCTTGGTCACGAAGCGGGGGAAGGTGGCGATAGAGGCACCCGCTCCAAGGGAAGTCACCTCCGCCGTTCCAGGCAAGGAAGCGCCCTCCTTTGTAGACGCGGCTGCCTCCACCGCGGGCTCGGCCGGCGCGGCTGCCGTGTCATCAGAGATAGTGACGATGTCGTCGCCCTTGGCCTTCTTACTGCCATCCGCTGAGGCGACAACCTCGTCCGCCTTGCTCTTGCGGGAAGGATCCTCCTCGCTAGCGGCGGAGGGTACCTTGGCCACGGTCGGATGGCCCATCCTTTTCACTCCGGTCCTGCGCATTAATCGAATCAACAAAGACAATTGAAATAGTTATGGAAAATAAAGAGGGGTGAGCGCACTCACTTGGCGACTGGGATGAAACGTAGCCCCGTACGAAGGTCGGCCGGTTTTTCCAGTTCAGGGCCCAGTCGGCGACTGAGCCCCAGTTCCAGGACGTCGCGTGCCCAAGACACGGACGGCTTCTTCGTCGTTGAGGCCACAACTGGCGCCTCCGGGACATCCTCGGCGGGAGCTTCCTCGCGAGTTGGAGCCGCTACAGCCAGAGCCTCCTTGCGGGGCGAAGCCGCCGCAGCCGGAGCCTCCCTGCGAGGCGAAGTCGCCGCAGCCGGAGCCTCCCCCAGCCCAGAGACTGGGGCGAATGGCGGAGACATTGAGGCCAGCGGCACTTCCACGGTCGCCGTGTCCAGCGCGGTTGTCGCTGGTGGTGCGCCGTCACCAGCTGGGCTGGTAGCATCGGAGCTGCTCGCCGAGTGCGGCGGTGAGGCTGTCCTCGACGGCTTCATTTTCTTCTTCGGGGGGGGGGGGGGGGGGGGCTCGCCTCCCTCTCCTTCTTATTCTTCTTCGACGGAGTGGCTTGACGGCGCGAGGTGGTCTCCGGGAGCTCGTCGTCGTCATCATGACGCTCGAGGCTTCTGCTCTCCTCGATCTCGCGCTGACGTTGCCCGCGGGTCTTTCGGACCAGCGGGGCGACCTCCTCTTCGGATTCGTCCTCGTCGTCCTCGTTGCCCCTCGCGGGTGGCGATTCGCCTATGTCCTGGGCGGATGGGCCCGGGCTCTCATCATCCGAAGGTGGGAGCCACCCTTCCACCACTTGGAATAGCTGCGATAAATACAAAACAGAATCAGAATTACCGCAACTGCATACACTGCGACTGCGAACAAGGTAAAGAAATTACCGTTGGAGCCAGACGCTTCGCGGTGTAGGGGGCGATCCCGGCCTGCGCATCCAGGTACACCGCCTGGGTAATCTTCTTCAATGCTGGGAGATAATCTTCCAGCTTCCACTCGTCGAGGCAGGCCTTCGTCGAGTCTCCCCAACCCGTGTACTGGTACATGTAGTGGTCGTGCTGGGCGAGTGGAACGAGCCGCCGCCCGAGCCAGCAATTGTACAAATTTATTGTTTGAAGGCCCTTCTTTTTCAGACCACGGATGGTCTGGAGAATCTCGTCGACGACCATCCGCTGGTCGTCGGGGAGCTTGCCAACTTGGAGATGGCGCGGCTCGGAACGACTAGCGGAGTACCGCGGGATCGCCGCCTCGCCCTCCGGGGTCGCCTCGGTCACGTAGAACCACGACTTCTTCCAGTCGCTCGCTGCCTTGGCGGGTAGCATCAGATCAAAGAAGGAGGCTTTGGACTTGAGCTGGAACGTCAAGCCGCCCGCGGCTTGCATTGGGCCGCCTGCCTCCTCGCGGCTGATCCGTCCGTGGAACAGATCTTGCCACAAGGGAAAGTAGGGCCGGCAGCCCAAGTAGCATTCGCAGAACGCCACGAAGATGGCGAGCTGCTCGATGCTGTGGGGACCCAGATCTGAAGGCTGGATCCCGTAGTAGGCGCAAAGGCGCCGGAAGAACAAGGAAGTGGGAAACCCTAGCCCCCGCTCGAGGTGACTGGTGAAACAGACGAATTCCCTCTCTCGCGGGTTTGGGGTCGTTTCTCCGGCTGCGGGGATACGCCAACAGCCGGCTCGCAGGATCTCGGCCTCCTCGAAAGAGGCCAGCTGCGCCCTCGTGCACTTGGACCTACCCCATGGTTCGGTGGAAAGGGCCATGGCCGAGAGGTTGGTTGGAGATGGGAGGATTTCGGGTCGACTGGATCGCGGAGCAAAGGAAGGAAAATGCGCGCACTCGGAAGAAGTGGTGAGCAGTTGACTCTACGATTGCCTGCCATTCCTCTTATATAGCGGGAGTTACCCGCCAATTCAGGAGGCCGTTACCTCGTGATGATTACGCCAAAAGTTACCGTTGGATTACCCCAACGGCTAGTTTGACCGCGCCAGACGGTCCAACTCCAGCCACTCGGCTCGCCAAGTCAATCACTATGACCGCGTCTCGCCGACTCGACTCGCCGAAGCTGCGACTTGGTTCGTCGGATTTCCTCCTTTATACAGGAGCCCACCGACGATTCGACTGGATGCCTACTCTGAAGCCGTATACTCTGACTGCCAGCAGCCACTTACGCCTAATCGACGACGGTCTCGGGGACTACTGATGGGGATATGCCTACTGGGGTATACCCAGCAGGACGTTTCCGACTGCCAGCAACCTACACAAATTTTGGTTGAGGTTTGAATTCAAATGGATGTTTGAAATAATTAAACAAAATCAAAACAGAATAAAAGAAAAGGAAAAAGAAAAACAGTCTGAACAAAAAAAAAGAAAAGGACCCAGCCCAGCCAGCAGGCCCAACTAAGACCCAACAGCCCACTCCCTCGCACCCCGAACCATTTTTCTCCTTACTTAGAAACGCACCCGCTCAGCGACTGACCGATGGACCCCACTCCCCCTCCCCCTCTTTCGCTGACGAGACAACCCCATGCCACATCACCATCTTCTCCACCCGCGCGTAGACCACGCCCTCCTCCCGGTCGTTTCCTGCCGTTAACTTCTCAGAGTAAATACGCTGCAATGGCTCGATGAATTAATCCCGTGATCACGCCTGATAAATCCCCTCCCTCTCCTCTTCATTTCCCCTCAAACCCTGCTGCCAGAGAGCCACCAGGCTGCCTCCATTTTGCTCTCCACTGCCGCTGTCTCCGGCGAGCTCCGTGAGCGATTCCGGCCAGTAGACGTCGCCCCTCGCCTCCTCATGCATGATGGGGATATGCCTACTGGGGTATACCCAGCAGGACGTTTCTGACTGGCCCGTAAGCTGGCGAGTGGGCCTGCAGAACGGCGAGTGGATTGAAGCCCAGCAAGGTACCGAGCGACTGGAAGCTGGAGGCCCGGGCGAGTAGATAGGCCCAGTCGGACTAGGTTAAACGATTACTGAAGCTGTAACCGAATCGGTTGAGATATGTAAACCCTAGGGGAGGTGAGCCTATATAAACCTCCCTATAGGGTGAGTAGAGACACGTTCCCTCATACACCCAAGCGACTCGCCGCCTAGCCGCCGAGCTCGCCCATTGTAACACCTCCATAATACAATCTAGCAGGAGTAGGTCTTTACCCTCCGGGGGGGCGAACCTGGGTAAAACCCTGTGTCTTTGCCCTCATCTCGCACCGCAGATGGCTGGCCGCCCTTGCCCCTCGTTCTACTACTCGCTGCCGATTGCAGCATCTGCCGTGACCATTCCCATGACAATGCACACAAGCGTGATCCCCATCTCCTGGAGAACCTCCCCGTAGCACCAGCTCGCCCCCGTGCGCCCCAGAACTTCGGCAACAACGACGACCACCGCCGCCACCGTCTGCCTCCGCTCCGACGAGCACTGCTGGTGAGACCAGACCATCCCTCTCCCTCTCTTTCACACACGCATCCTCGCCGTGACCCCGCGCATCTAACTACACTACCTTTTCTCTCTGGCGTGCACCATACCTCCACCGTCGTCTTCAACAGGACGAGCCCGAGCCAGAGGACAACTCCGGCAAGAAATTACCTTCATCCTCGTGCGCCCCCTACCTTCCCGAGAGCCCGTTGAGCATCCACATAGTTCAGCGAATCCGGTGAGCCCCCTCTCTCGCTTTCGAGCTTCCTGCATCTCCGGCGACGCCACTGCCAGGCCGCCACCGCCGCGCGTCAGAGTCTAGCGCCGCCAGTTCTAGGTCATTAGACTAGGACCGTTGGATCTTGATCCTGAGGCTTAGATAGAATCACTTAAAGCCGAAGGGGTATGTGATCTGTGCCGTGAGATCAAGTTGGATCCTGCGGTCTGTGTCTGTCGATCCAACCGAAGCGGTACCGAGGAATAGTATCACGCCACGTGGCCTCTGTTTGATTTAAAAACCAGAAACTTATCTAATTGATGTTCCAATTTGAATAATTCATAACTTTCAAACCACACGTCCAAATTTTTCAAATTTTATATCAATGGAATCATCAAGACAAGTACTTTCTGACTATGCACTTTGTTTAGTAAAATGCTTCTGTTAAATTGAGTGTTTTTGCAGAAACTTGTGTATGCATGTTTAGAATATAAAAATTGTTCTAAAATGATTTGGGGACAAAATCTTTGGAAAATGGTTTGTTTTGAACCTACTGACCTTAGGAATCAATTGGTGGTTTCAAAAATGTATTTGGTGAAGCAAAATAATGAATCTTTTATTTAAACCATTTCTAGTCAAATAAAAATATTGTTTATTTGTTAAAAATGATTTTGGAGGAAAACCTTTGAGAAATGTTTTGGAAATAAACTCTCTGACCCTAAACACAAGGTTTTATGGTTTGAAAACATATTTTGTGAACCCTATAGAATGTTGCCTTAATAAAAGCATTTCTTCACCACATAAAATAATGACATGGTTTAAAAATGGTTTATGAAGTAAAAACTTTTGCAAATGGTTTTGTCACTTTATAAAATGACCAATAGGTGTTTCCAAATGTTTATAACCTACTATAAACCACTCTTACAAATAAAACAACCTTTTGCATGCTTGCCTGCATTTCTTTGTTTTTATCATTTTATGTGATGTTGCTTGAATGGTAGATTGAAATTGTGCCCTTGCTTGATTGAATTGTAGTGATTTGAAGTGTATGAACATTGCAAGGACAAGGATTGCACTCATACTATCTACCAAAAAGGCAAGTGATGCTTCATACTTTTGTCCCATTATTTTCACTATGCATTAGTGATATTTCTAAGTAGGACTTGCATGGAATTTTTGCTAAGTATAATCTATGCTATGGGAAATCCTAGTAGATGAAACCTTAGTAGAATTTCCTAAGTTAAGATTCCTACTACTATCATGCTTAGCTTAGCTAGTAGAAAACAATGGTGGAATATATATCCATGCTATGAAATATTTCTAAGTCTGAGGACTTGTGTTTTGTTTAATAAAACAACTAAGTGAATGAATCACCTGGGTGGAAAGGAAGGAATGGTTTGTGTTGAGTGGTCATGCAAGTCTAGTATGCTGGGGAAAACTTGGGCAAAACCAAGTCCAGTATGCTGGGGGAAAACTTGGTGTCTCACTTGTGGATGGCCACCCAGGAACAAAGAGATTTGAGATGTCAAATGTTGAGAAGCTTCAAGTGCAGCCACTTGGCATTATGGGATCTGCCTGGATCATATAGGTTGCAATAACTTAGCCAAATGGACAGTTGGTGGTAGGGGTTTGATAGGTTGGAGCGCGTCCATTCTGGTCTAAGGGAAGATTTCTGAAAGATCTTGTCTTGGTGAAACCAAGTCTTGTGGGGAAAGTGCACCACCTCTGCAGAGTGTAAAATCTAAGTACTTAGCCATGTCCCTGGAAAAGGACAATTTGAGCATCAAGACATGGAATCTATCAAGAATCTCCTCATCCCAATTTCTAAGTAAAACTTGTGGGTGAACAAGGGTGAAGGACCTCAATGTCCATTGGTGGTTCCTTGGGAAAAGTTTTGGTAAAGAAAAACTTAGTGTTTTCAACTAATAGGCAAAACCTATTTTGATCAAAGCAAGCCTAAGATCCACTTAGCCAAATGCATATAGATGATAGACTCCACTATATTACCATAGTATCACTTGCCAATACAATTCAAATGTATTGAACCTTGTGGCTGTAACTTATTATGTTGCAGGTTTGTTTGATGTTAGAGAAGTTATTGATTTAGGATTACAAGTCTACAACCAACATGTCTGCCTGTGGCACTTTGAAGATGAAGGACCCCATGCTATTGTTATATTCTGCTGCATTGTAATGAGATAGCCAAATGAGCTATGTAAGATGTAATAAATTATTTTATTCCTGGTTATAAAGTTGTAATATGACCTTTGTTTCTTGATATTACATCTTATCTGTGGATGCTAGCTATTGATCCAGGGACTAGCATTGTAAACAAAGGGATCTCTACCTTATTAAAGGTTGGGAACCTTACAGATGGTATCAGAGCATTGTGTTGCCTGTAGGATTTGTAACCCTAGGATTGGACAAAACCCTTAGAAAAATAGGAGTTGTTTTTGTTCCAAAAAAAACTTATTTACAAACAATATTGTAAACTCTTTCCTCAACCATTTTGGTTTTGACTCTACATCTCTTCTATTTCAACTTGATGGACAAGCCTACCCCATGGCCAAAGACTTCACCATGTGCAAAGGACTTCATCAACTCTAATGACTTCAACATCATCAACTCTAATGACTTCAACATCTTCAAGTGATTTCAACCTTATTCTCACCAAGGACTTCAACTTGGATATCGCTAAGGACTACAAGTGAGACAAGAAATATTGCTCAAGAATTGAAGACTAAGGAAACACAACTTAGAAGGAACCATCCTCCCCTTGAAGTTTTGAGACCAAGATGCAAGAAATTCTCTAAGGATACAAAGATCTTGTTCAAGAAGAATCAACCAAGAAGGATGGAAAGATTTCAAGTGAACCATATAGATGGACCACCATATTTAGTTTAAGTCAAACCCACCAACTTATGTGGTGTAACAAAAATATTTTTGGTTGCCTAAAAATATGCTTGAGACTTGTTGTTTGAGTGGAATGCTTGTTTGTGATTGCTTGCACTTTGCTTGTGTGAATTGTAATGTGTGTGATTATAATTATTCCCTTAGAAATCTTTTGCCTATTCTAATCCCAATCCAACCCAAACAGATGACTTCTCCAAGAGACTCCAACCTCAAGGATGGTGACAACAACAACAACAACCAAGAGGACAACATGAGAGAACTCATAGTAACCCAAACCCAGTTGAACCAAGTGACAACTCAATTTTTAGCCAACACCAGTGAGTTAGACCCAACCATACAAAGTATTTTGAAAATTCAATCCCATTTGTTGCAAGGGATGGCCACTCAAATGATCAACATGGAAGACAACCTTTCCCAAGGAGTTTGTGACAACAAGGATGACAAACATGATATTTTAGAAGGAACCCAATCTTGCAATATTTGTGGAGACAAGGATCACACTTCCAAAGAGCATGAAGATCAATGCCCCAATTGTGAAGAGAAACATCCAGCTAATCAATGCCCCACAACCCAAGCTACTTGTTACCTATGTGAAGGAAATAATCATGTCCCTATCCAATGCCCCATCTATTCCATAGTTCAACAAAGGAAACAAGGTGGAGTGCAACAACTGATTGCAGACTACCATGAGAGAGCCAAGTCTACCAAGAAGGATGAAGACAAAGGAAAATCTCAGCTTGCACCTCCGTGCAATATGACCCAATTTAAAGGACCAAAGAGGAGACATATGTATTATCTAAGGAATAATAAAAGGTCAAGGAGACCAGGAAACTTTCCTACCTTTGAGATAACATATGAAGAACATGAATTAGAAGCACTCTTAGCTTTGGAGAAACCCAAGAAAAAGAAGGACAAAAGCCATGTGCAATGTTGCCATTGCAAAGAAATGGGACACTATGCCAATGAATGTCCAGAGAAGAAGAAGTATAAGGAAATTAGCCAAGTGTGGTGCAACAACTGCAAAGAGCTAGGTCATTATGTAGCAACTTGTCCATAGAAGATACGTGAAGAACTCAATCTTATCACATGTTATAATTGTGGTAACCAAGGACACTATGCAAGCAATTGTCCAGAAAAGATGAAGCACAAGATAAAGCCTATGAAGGATCTCAGCCTTGTCACGTGTTTCAAGTGTGGAAACAAAGGACACTATGCAGATGTTTGCCCAGAGAGACTTCAACAAGATCCCAAGCAAGCCAAGATGTAATGTTGTTGGAAAATATTTAAGGGTGGTAGTACCCTAGATGCTTTGAGCCAACTTGTAACCCCTAGCCTTCCCAAATCTCGAGACGAGATTTATTTTAAGGGTGGTAGCCTGTCACATCCCAAGATTTTCCAAATCTTGTAATGTGAAAAATAAATAAACAAAATAAACAATTGTTGAAGTTTAGGGTGAAAAGAAACTTTTGTTTCTATGAACAAACTTTGGTTATTGTTTGAATCCAACTAAAATTAAAATCAAATAAAATGCATTCCTCATAAAATGCATCTGGAAAGTTAAACACTTGGAAAATAAATCCAAACCCTAAACCCTAATGGAATAAAAATAATTTCCAAGTTATCACCAAGCCTATGGATTTGATCCATATAGAACTTTATCATCAAACATTTATAAATGATCAATAATGATAAATAGAAATATATTAAAGCCATAGAAATTGGTTTCACTTAAATTGGACCCATGAATAAAATCCTATGAATATAATAAGATAAGGAAATTAAATTTCCAAAACTAATAAAGAACATATCTATAAATCCATAAAAAATGGTGAACAATAATCCTAAAAAGATTTAAAAGATAAACAAATAACAAATAAAGATTTTACAAATTGGAATCACCAAGTTTGGATCTCTAAATAAAAACATATATGGATTTTATAAGACAAAGATAGAAATATTAAATAAAGAATATTTGAAAGACCAAATAAATCATGACCTAATACATAAAAAAGTGGAATGATTATAATCCAAATCCAAATAAAGTATTGGATAAAGAATTTCCAAAATAAAATAAAATGGCATTAACCATTCTATCCCTATTTTAATAAAGACAAATCTCTAATAAGAATAATTATATAATTCATGAGAAAATAGTATTTTGGAATTTACCCAAATGAAGTAAAAGTTGTTTAATTAAACTTAAATAAGATTAAAGAATTCTTCCAAATAAAATTTAGGGAATTAAAACTATATTAAATTCCATTGGAATTAAAACAAATACCCAATTCAAATGATTTATGAATCATATCAAATACTTTCCAAACATTCAAGATGAATTATTTGACACCCAAATGATCAAATATAAACCTACTGGAAAGATTTGGAAGGTTTAAGATTTCAAATGGTGTTTTTGAAAATAATATTAAATCTTATTTGATTTAAAACTATGGCCTTTTTTAATAAATAAAAGACCCCAAAAAGAATTAAAATTTATTCCAAAATTGACTTCAGACTAAACATTATTTAAACCTACAAAAAAATTGGTTGAGGTTTGAATTCAAATGGATGTTTGAAATAATTAAACAAAATCAAAACAGAATAAAAGAAAAGGAAAAAGAAAAACAGTCTGAACAAAAAAATATGAAAAGGACCCAGCCCAGCCAGCAGGCCCAACTAAGACCCAACAGCCCACTCCCTCGCACCCCGAACCGTTTTTCTCCTTACTCAGAAATGCACCCGCTCAGCGACTGACTGATGGACCCTACTCTCCCTCCCCCTCTTTCGCTGACGAGACGACCCCACGCCACATCACCATCTTCTCCACCCGCGCGTAGACCACGCCCTCCTCCCGGCCATTTCCTGTCGTTAACTTCTCAGAGTAAATACGCTGCAATGGCTCGACGAATTAATCCCGTGATCACGCCTGATAAATCCCCTCCCTCTCCTCTTCATTTCCCCTCAAACCCCGCTGCCAGAGAGCCACCAGGCTGCCTCCATTTGCTCTGCACTGCCGCTGTCTCCGGCGATCTCCGCGAGCGATTCCGGCCAGTAGACGTCACCCCTCGCCTCCTCGTGCACACAAGCGTGATCCCCATCTCCTGGAGAACCTCCCCGTAGTGCCAGCTCGCCCCCGCGCGCCCCGGAACTTCGGCAACAACGACGACCACCGCCGCCACCGTCTGCCTCCGCTCCGACGAGCACTGCTGGTGAGACCAGACCATCCCTCTCCCTCTCTTTCACACGTGCATGCTCGCCGTGACCCCATGCATCTAACTACACTACCTTTTCTCTCTGGCAGGCACCGTACCTCAACCGTCGTCTTCAACAGGACGAGCCCGAGCTAGAGGACAACTCCGGCGAGAAATTACCTTCATCCTCGTGCGCCCCCTGCCTCCCCGAGAGCCCGTTGAGCATCAGCATCGTTCAGCGATTCCGGTGAGCCCCCTCTCTCGCTTTCTAGCTTCCTGCATCGCCAGTGACGCCACTGCCAGGCCGTCGCCGCCGCGCGTCAGAGTCCAGCGCCGCCAGTTCTTGGTCATTAGACTAGGACCGTTGGATCTTGATCCTGAGGCTTAGATAGAATCACTTAAAGCCGAAGGGGTATGCGATATGTTCCGTGCGATCAAGTTGGATCCTGCGGTCTGTGTCTGTCGATCCAACCGAAGCGGTACCGAGGAATAGTATCACGCCACGTGGCCTCTGTTTGATTTAAAAACCAGAAACTTATCTAATTGATGTTCCAATTTGAATAATTCATAACTTTCAAACCACACGTCCAAATTTTGCAATTTTTATATCAATGGAATCAGCAAGACAAGTACTTTCTGACTATGCACTTTGTTCAGTAAAATGCTTCTGTTAAATTGAGTGTTTTTTGCAGAAACTTGTGTATGCATGTTTAGAATATAAAAATTGTTCTAAAATGATTTTGGGGATAAAATCTTTCGCAAATGGTTTGTTTTGAACCTACTGACCTTAGGAATCAGTTGGTGGTTTCAAAAATGTATTTGATGAAGCAAAATAATGAATCTTTGATTTAAACCATTTCTAGTCAAATAAAAATATTGTTTATTTGTTAAAAATGATTTTGGAGGAAAACCTTTGAGAAATGTTTTGGTAATAAACTCTCTGACCCTAAACACAAGGTTTTATGGTTTGAAAACATATTTTGTGAACCCCATAGAATGTTGCCTTAATAAAAGCATTTCTTCACCACATAAAATAATGACATGGTTTAAAAATGGTTTATGAAGTAAAAACGTTTGCAAATGGTTTTGTCACTTTATAAAATGACCAATAGGTGTTTCCAAATGTTTATAAACTACTAGAAACCACTCTTACAAATAAAACAACCTTTTGCATGCTTGCATGCATTGCTTTGTTTTTATCATTTTATGTGATGTTGCTTGAATGGTAGATTGAAATTGTGCCCTTGCTTGATTGAATTGTAGTGATTTGAAGTGTATGAACATTGCAAGGACAAGGAGTGCACTCATGCTATCTACCAAAAAGGAAAGTGATGCTTCATACTTTTGTCCCATTATTTTCACTATGCATTAGTGATATTTCTAAGTAGGACTTGCATGGAATTTTTGCTAAGTATAAACTATGCTATGGGAAATCCTAGTAGATGAAACCTTAGTAGAATTTCCTAAGTTAAGATTCATACTACTATCATGCTTAGCTTAGCTAGTAGAAAACAAGGGTGGAATATATATCCATGCTATGAAATATTTCTAAGTCTGAGGACTTGTGTTTTGTTTAATAAAACAACTAAGTGAATGAATCACCTGGGTGGAAAGGAAGGAATGGTTTGTGTTGAGTGTTCATGTAAGTCCAGTATGCTGGGGAAAACTTGGGCAACACCAAGTCCAGTATGCCGGGGGGAAACTTGGTGTCTTACTTGTGGATGGCCACCTAGGAACAAAGAGATTTGAGATGTCAAATGTTGAGAAGCTTCAAGTGCAGCCACTTGGCATTATGGGATCTGTCTGGATCATATAGGTTGCAATAACTTAGCCAAATGGATAGTTGGTGGTAGGGGTTTGATAGGCTGGAGCGCGTCCATTCTGGTCTAAGGGAAGGCTTCTGAAAGATCTTGTCTTGGTGAAACCAAGTCTTGTGGGGAAAGTGCACCACCTCTGTAGAGTGTAAAATCTAAGTACTTAGCCATGTCCCTGGAAAAGGACAATTTGAGCATCAGGACATGGAAGCTATCAAGAATCTCCTCATCCCAATTTCTAAGTAAAACTTGTGGGTGAACAAGGGTGAAGGACCTCAATGTCTATTGGTGGTTCCTTGGGAAAAGTTTTGATAAAGAAAAACTTAGTGATTTCAACTAATAGGCAAAACCTATTTTGAGCAAAGCAAGCCTAAGCTCCACTTAGCCAAATGCATATAGATGATATACTCCACTATATTACCATAGTATCACTTGCCAATACAATTCAAATGTATTGACCCTTGTGGCTATAACTTATTATGTTGCAGGTTTGTTTGATGTTAGAGAAGTTATTGATTTAGGATTACAAGTCTACAACCAACATGTCTGCCTGTGGCACTTTGAAGATGAAGGACCCCATGCTATTGTTATATTCTGCTGCATTGTAATGAGATAGCCAAATGAGCTATGTAAGATGTAATAAATTATTTTATTCCTGGTTATAAAGTTGTAATATGACCTTTGTTTCTTGATATTACATCTTATCTGTGGATGCTAGCTATTGATCCAGGGACTAGCATTGTAAACAAAGGGATCTCTACCTTATTAAGGTTGGGAACCTTACATCTTTGCGCTTAGATTGACACCGCTGATGTATGCTAGGACAACCCCGAGCGTCGGCAACATCGACGACTGAGCAAACCCGACGAGGCACTCAACTCCGGCGAGCAAATCTGGTTAGTCTGGAGCATGCCTTGCCCTCTCTCTAATACTCACATGACTAGTATCACTTCCCGCATCTAACACACCACTTGTTTGACTCTGGCTTGATCTACAACATCGGCAACGATGATGAACAGCCGTGCCCGACGACAGGCTCTACTCCGACGAGGAATCCCCACTGTGTCCGTGGCGCCCCTTGACAAGCCACTGCCACGTTGACCTCCAGCACACCTCTGCGAGTCTGGTAAGCATCTCCAATCACTTCCTCACTTCCTATAGCCGCCGCGACACCATAGACCGAGCGCGCCGCCGCTCACCATCGCCGCGCGCCGCCAGTTAGTGGTCGCTTGACCAGCGACCGTTAGATCTGGATCCATCGGCTGCGTTAGATTCATTTAGCGAAGGGGTACACGTTAGATCTGGCCATGCATTTTCATTTAGATCGTGTGGCTCTCGTTGATCGATCCGCCCGAACCGGTACTAACCAATAGGAACACGTCGCGTGGCTAGGATTTGATTTAAAAAAAACTGGATTAGATCTATTAGATATTAAACTTGTTTAATTCATAACTTTTGATTCCCACGTCCAAATTTGATGAATTTTATATCAATGGAATCAGGAGAGAAATCCCTTTCCATATTTGCAATGTGTTTAATGTTTTGTTTCTATTAAAATTGTTATTTTTTTACAGAAACATGTGTAGTCCTATTTTGTATATAACAATTAATTTGGAATTAGTTTAATTTTCAAATAAAGGTTGTTTGGCAAGTTTTGAACTTGTTTATGAATCAGTACTATGCACTTGTCTTGTTGAGTATAGAAAGTCATCACATAACATATTGCATGCATCCATATATTTTTGCTTGTATTTATGTTGTATGTGATTTGGTGATATCATTTTATGTGTAGATTTTGGTGCTAATAGTGATTGTGATTGTGAGGATTGTAGCTACTCTCCAAACTACCAAGGCAAGTGGTGCTTCATGATTTTATTCCTATGTTTTTCAAATATGCATTAGAAATATTTTTGCTAGACTTGCATGGAAATTTTTTGGTCTTTATATGCTATGCTTGGGAAATCCTAGTAGTTGTAGAATTGGTAGAAATTTCTAAGTTAAGATGTTTATCTATGCCATGCTTAGCCTAGCTAGTATCAACCAAGGGTGGTAAAATATTCATGATATGATAAAATATTTCTAAGTCTTTGTACTATGTGTTTTCTTAATAAAACAACTAAGTGAATGAAACACCTGGGTGGAATGGAAGGAATGGTTTATGTTGAGTGGTTACACAAGGCCCATTTCTATGGTTTACCTTGTGTATCTGACTTGTGGAAAGCCACCCAGGAACAAAGGGATTTGAGAGGCCAAATGTTAAGAAGATTCTAGTGCAGCCACTTGGCAATATGGGCTCTGCCTGGATCACATAGGTTGCAATAACTTTGCCATTTGGACAGTTGGTGGTAGTGGGATGATAGGTTGGAACGCGTCCATTTGGTCTAAGGGAAGGCTTCTGAAAGGTCCTGTCTTGGTGAAAATCAAGTCTTGTGGGGAAAGTGCACAACCTCTGCAGATGGAAGAATCTAAGTACTTAGCCATGTCCCTGGTATTGGACAATTTGAGCATCAAGACATGGAAGCTATCAAGAATCTCCTCATCCCAATTTCTAAGTTAAAACTTGTGGTTTAACAAGGGTGAAGGACCCCAAGGTCTATTGGTGGTTCCTTGGGAAAGATTTTGACAAAGAAAAACTTAGTGTTTTCAAGTGATAGGCAAAACCTATTTTGAGCAAAGCAATCCTAAGCTACACTTAGCCAAAAATGCATATAGTATATAGTCCACCAATATTCTACTAAGGTATCACTTGCCAATACTATTCCAATGTATTGACCCACTGTGGCTGTAACTTGTGATGTTGCAGGATATTCTGATGATGATTAGGAGTCATGAGTCTACACTCAACATGATTGCCTGTGGCACATGAAGATGGAGACTTATTTATCTTATTATATATTTGAACTCTTGTATTAGGCCTGTGGCCATGTAGTTGTAAAAGACTATGTTTGTCTCTGGAATGATATGTAATAATGACCTTTGTTTCTGTGTACTTCATCTTAAACTGTGGATGCTAGCATTGATCCAGGGACTAGCATTACAATCACAGGGATCCTTTCCTTTACAAAGGAGGGATCTTACACCCTGCCAGAGGGGAGATAATCCCGGAGGCCTTCTTCTCCGGTATGATGCGTGAGTAGTTCCACCTTGGACTATTGGTCCATGTAGTAGCTAGATGGTTGTATGTCCTCCTTGTGCTTTCATGTATAGATCTTGTGAGCTCCGTTCATGATCAAGATCTAATCTATTTGTAACCATGCATGTTGTGTTTATGGGGATCCGATGGATATTGAGATTATTATGTCAGTTTGGATAATGGTTTTGTCTTTATGATTCTATCATGTTTGTTTTGTTTGTGATCTTGCATGCTCTCCGTTGTTAGTAGCTATATTGGCTGAGTAGTTGCTAGTGACTCCAAGCGGGGTATTTATGCTCAATAGTGGGTTCATGCCTCTAGTTTCCAAGGAAAGTGACAGAAATCTCTTCGGTTGTAGATGTGTTGTTGCTACTAGGGAGAAAACAACGGTCTCTTGTTCATGGAACAAGTGGATTGTTTACCGTACACACTTTGCTTAAAGCAGTTGTCTGGTGCTTGCAACTTAATACCGGCGGGGGTTCGGATGATAACATGAAGGTGGACTTCTAGTCATAGATGCAGTTGGATGGCGGTCTATGTATCTTGTTGTATTGCCCAATCGAATCTCATAGGATCTTTTTGACTAGTATTGCATTGTTATGCCTTGCTTACTTCCTGTCAATTGCCCTGCTGTAATTTGTTTACCCTTCATGTCATGTTGTTTATATAAGGAGAGCACCTCTAGTGAACTATGGACCCCGGTCCAATCTTTACCATTGATACATCTTCCACTGTTACTTGTTTACTTGCTGTAAACCATTACCTTCCACACCATATAGTTAATCCTTTGTTACAGCAAACCGGTGAGCTTAACAACCTCACTGATTCGTTGGGATAAAGTCTCGAGTTTGTGTTGTGCAGGTCTCCACGTTGTTTGCAACACCTGTGTGACCTTTCCTTCCTCCTTATGGTTCGATAACCTCGGTCTCTACTGAGGGAAACTTGCTGATGTGCTCATCACAACTTGCTCTTGGGATTCCAACGAAGTGTCCCACGACAACGCTGGGTGCACGCATCAAAGATTTATGGCGCCATTGTCGGGGAGGCTAAGGACGTCTTCACTAGGGGAGTCCTTCACTTCCTTTCTCTTTACTTTGTTTTTAGTTTTCTTAGTTTATTTTGCTTGGTTTTGTTTTCCTCTTTTCAAAAAAAAACCAAAAAATTAGTCAAGTTTGGTTTGCTTGCTTTATTAAAAAACACACAAAAATTAGTTCCTGCTCTAGCTGCTGCTGTTTTTGGCTTGCCCACCTTTGCCAAAATGAACTCTGCTGAGAGCACCAAGTTGTGTGACTTCACTAGCACCAACAACAATGATTTCCTAAGCACTCCTATTGCTCCACCTGCTCCTGATGCTACCTTTTATGAAATTAAGCCTGCCTTGTTGAATCTTGTGATGAGAGAGAAATTTTCTGGTGCTAGTTCTGATGATGCTGCTGACCATCTCAATAACTTTGTTGAACTTTGTGAGATGCAAAAGTATAAGGATGTAGATGGAGATATTATTAAGCTCAAGCTTTTTTCCTTTCTCCTTGAGAAGAAAAGCTAAAGAATGGTTGCTATCTCTGCCTAAAAATAGTATTGATTCTTGGACTAAGTGCAAAGATGCTTTTATTGGAAAGTACTACCCTCCTTCTAAGATTATATCTATGAGAAGTGACATTATGAAATTTAAACAACTTGATAATGAACATGTTGCTCAATCTTGGGAAATAATGAAATCTTTGGTTAAGAATTCTCCCACTCATGGACTCACTGCTTGGATGATTATCCAGACTTTTTATGCAGGTTTGAACTTCTCCTCAAGAAACCTGTTGGATTCAGCTGCTGGAGTTACCTTTATGAGCATCACTTTGGGTGCTGCAACTAGACTCCTTGATAATATGATGGTTAACTACTCTGAATGGCACACTGAGAGAGCTCCACATGGTAAGAAGGTAAATTCTGTTGAGGAAACTTCCTCTTTGAGTGATAAGATTGATGTTATTATGGCTATGCTTGTTAATAGGAAAGCTCCTTTAGATCCTAATAGTGTTCCCTTAGCTGCTCTTGATGGGGAAGTCTCGTGATGGAAAGTTCACTGCTACTCCTTTCATCATGGGGAAGTCTCGTGATGGAAAGTTCACTGCTACTCCTTTCATCATGGGGAAGTCTCGTGATGGAAAGTTCAATGCTACTCCTTTCATCATGGGAAAGTCTCGTGATGGAAAGTTCCCTATTTTACCATCCACTACAAGAAGAGGTACAGTCCTAAACACCCCTGCTGCTCTTGATTCACCACCTGTTATAAGTAAGCTTGTCACACCACCACCACATACACATGCTACACACACTGCTACTACTGCTGAGTCTGAAACTGCTTTTGATGCTCATGATGTTACTTTTATTGTGCTTGATACGAGTGGTTCATTAGGTCCTTTTCTAGATGCTACTATGGCTAGTCTAGGAAATACCAAAACTCCTAGTGAATACACTGTTACACCTGTTAGCTCACCTGAGTCTAGTGAGAGTTATGATATTAATGATGGTTACATTGAGCTCACTGATGATTTTGTTGAAGAGTGCCGAAACACACATGGTACTAGTGATATGAAGAGTCTCCTTGCTAGACGTACTATTATGCCTAAGTTGTCCTCTGATCCTAAGTTTGCCACCTCTCCCATAGATATTAAAGATGAAGATTATGATTTCTCTCTTGATTTGTATTATTTATATATTGTTGAGAAAGAACCTTTTTGTGGGACTGAAAATGAGAGTGTTGTGGCTCATATGAATGAGCTTTCTACTATGAGTGCTTTGTTCTCTGATGATTTTAAGATGCGTAAGTACTTTGTTACTAAGATCTTCCCTTTTTCACTAAAAGGAGAAGCTAGGGCTTGGTTTAATAGATTACCTCCTGGTTCCATTGATAACCATGATTTCTTGATTGCTTCTTTCTTCCATAAATATTTTCCTCCCAGTGCTAGACATGCTGCTTTGCAGAGACTTTTTGATTTTAAATAGGGAGAAGGAGAGAAATTGCCTGAGTCATGGAAAAGATTATGTACCTTGATTCATGCACATCCTGGATGTCCATTACCTAAGAATGAGCTTCTTGATATTTATTATAATGGACTAACTGATGATTCTAGGACCTACCTAGATAGCTTTGCTGATTGTGTTTTCAGGAAAAGGACTCCTACAGATGCTGAAGAATTAATGACTAAGATAAGCAAGAATTATGATGATTGGACTTCAACTGAGCTGAATGCACCTGAGCCTATTACTCCTGAACCAGTTATTCCTGAACCAGTTCCAACACCAACAACAAAGAAGAGGTGAGTTATTGCATTAAATGATGAAGTGATGAAGGAAGCTAAGAAGTGTCTAAAGGAGAAAGGTATTAGTGCTAAAGATGTGAAGAATCTACCTCCTATAGAAGAATTATGTAAGCCAATTCCCCACTCATCTACTATTGAGGTACACTCTCTCCAACACTTTAATGAAGGTGATATTCCTTATGGTAAGCCTCCTGATCAATGTTTAGAGGAACTTGCCATCTTTATTGTTAAACAAGGTCATTTTAATAAACAAGTTCAGAATCATTTATTGGAAAACTCTAGAGCTATTCAGGAGTTGAAAGATATTGTGGAAAGAACTTCTAATGATATTAAAATGCTTTGTAAACACTTTCAAATGGTTCAAACCCAACTTGATCAACTTGATAAAGTACAAAAGGATATGATAGTTAATGCCCCAGGAAATAAACATGCTTATGGAATTAGAACTAGGGGTGGTGCAGCTACTCAAGATCCTTTATATCCTGAAGGACACCCTAAAAGAATAGAGCAGGATTCTCAACAAGGTGAAGATAGTGGTAGTCCTCGTAAGAGGAAGAAAAAGAAACATAAAGTAGTTGAGGAACCACTTGAACCTGCTGTTGATCCTAATAGTATATCTGTCTCTGGTGTTGAAATTGAGAGTGGTAATAATAATAATGAATCTCCTGATAAGGAGGAAGGTGAGGAAGAACCTAAGAAGCACACTAAGAACACTAGGTACACAAACGAATATTTTATTACTAATAAACATGGTAAAGAGAGAGAACCTTGGGTGCAGAAACCTATGCCTTTTCTAGGTAAGAAACACAAGTCAAAGGAGGAAGAACACTACAACAAGTTTTTTGAGTGGATGAAACCTTTATTCTTGCAAATTCCTTTGACTGATGCTATTAAGTTGCCTCCTTATTCAAAGTATATGAAGGATATTGTCTCTAATAAAAGGAAGATTCCTACTGAGGAGATTTCTACTCTACATGATAATTATTCCTTCAATGGTAAGGTTCCAAAGAAACTTGGTGATCCAGTTATACCAACTATTCCTTGCTCCATTAAGAATAATTATATTAGAACTGTTTTATGTGATTTGGGAGATGGAGTTAGTGTTATGCCTTTTTCTCTCTATAAGAGACTCCAGCTAGAAAAGTTGATACCAACTGATATTTCTTTGCAAATGGATGATAAGTCAACTACTATCCCTGTTGGTATATGTGAGGATGTTCCTGTTCAAGTTGCTCATAATTGCATGGTTCTAACTGATTTTGTTGTGCTTGAAATGCCTGAAGATGATAATATGTCTATTATTCTTGGGAGACCTTTTATTAATACTGCAGGTGCTGTCATCAATTGCAATCAAGGGAAAGTAACATTCCATATTAATGACAAAGAGCACACTGTTTATTTCCCCAAGAAGGTTGTTAAGAGCTATTGCCTGAATTCCATTGAAAATATTAAGGGCATCAAGGTTGGAGAAATATATTGTCCCATTCCACAAGAAAATTTTGAAACTATTATGATTGGGACAATTGCTATCAAGTATGAGGTAACACAATCACCTTGTGGAATGCAAAGTTTTGCTTCATATAAGATTGTTTTGGTAACAAGACTTGATCAACCTTGTTAACAAAAGGATTTTAATGAACAAAATAATGTTTCCACTATGGTTATTCTTGCTTTCTTTTTCTTTTCTCCTTCCTAGTCTTTGCTTTAGCTCTAGTTTTGCTAGTTGTTTCCTTGTTTGAGTTTCTTAGAGATCCTATAGTTTGGCTTTTGGTTTGCTTTTGCTTCTTCTGAAGAAAACTGTTTCTGCGAGAAAATCAATTATCATACCCTGAAAATTGGCCAAAAATAAAGTTTCCCGAAAAATCCCAGAAAATTCAAAATAATTTTTTCCTCAAAAAAAGGGGCAGAGAGGTACCAGAGGTGACCCAGGGGGCCACCCCAGGCCACCACACCTAGGGTAGGCGCGACCTACCTAGGGGTGGCGCCTAGGGGGGTCTGGCCCACATGGGCCCCTCCAGGCTGCCTCCTCAAAGCCACCTTCTTTCTCTCTCCCGAAAAACACCGGAAAACTTTCTCAAGCTCAAGTTCTTGTTGTTCTTGCTTGCGATTTTAGATCTACTTGTTCAGCCCATCTCAAGTGCTGATTTTTTGAGGGTTTTCTCCTTGGTATGTGCCTCCTCCACTTGTTCAATTAGATTTGTGATTGGTAGATTGTATCTTGAGTATTTTGCTGCTATAGGTGACAGGTTGTTTGAGCTTGCATGCTTGTTCTTTGCTTAGAAACTTTGTTTTGATGCATGTGTTGTCCTCTAGCAAGCTCCTATAGTAGTTTATCATCATTTATCAACTTAGAAATCACTTGGTTTGATGGTTGTTTAAAAAATTTAGCGAAGGGAAATCATGGACCACCACACCTTTGGTGACATTTTTGAGAGTGATGCACCTAGAAGGGCAAGGCTTCCAAGGTCATCTACCAGTTCTATACCCTCATACAATGAGAATCTCATCACTCCGCGATTTGGTGACGAGGGAGATGAAGGGGATGCGCACCCCTCCACCTTTCCTTGTCAAACTTTCTTGTGAGATGCTGGGATTCTTAATGATTTCATGGATTTGATTGAGAGGGCTGGTCTAACAAGTTTCATGCAGGATGAGAGTGCAGAATATGCTTTGCTTACTAAAACATTTGTGGAGAGCTTCTCTTTCACCAATAGTTAGTTCAATCCTTCTGTGTCTTTCAGACTTTATGGCAGGGCTCATTCTATGTATTTGAAGAAATTTTGCAAGGCCCTAGGACTTGGTACAACTGGGTCATCAAAGAATATTACATCTCTACCTCTTGATCTGTTAGAGAATTACCGAGGACTAACCAAGGATGATGACCGTGAATCTCAATGAGGGAAGATAAAGAACATCTAACTTCCAGCCATCGGGTATTTTTCCTACTATCTTACCACCAGTGTTCTTTGTAGGGAGAACACTAGTAATATCTCCAACTATCAATTGGACCTCTTAGTTGTTGCGCTCTATGGTGAGGATAAGTATAATATTGGTTCCCTCATTGCTCGTCGTCTAGCTGCTAAGGGACCCATTTATGGGGGAATTATTGCTACTCATACTGCTGCCGCCTTGGACATTGTTGTTGATCCACATGATACAGTTTTGGCTCCTGTGAGGCTTGATCTTGCTGCCATGAAGGCGCACCACTTTGTCATCACTAGCTCTACTCTTGAGAACTTGGTTTATAGAATGTTGTTTACTGACGGGGAAGAGAGAGAGAGAGAGAGAGAGAGAGATCCCTCTACCCCAAACCACTTTGTTCAGTATTTCTTAGGGACCTTGGTCACGCATGAAGGAGGAGATGGATGACAAGCTGCATTCTCTCAACTTCCACGGGCACTATCAGGGGGAAGCGCCCTCATATGCCCTGCGTATTACACAGGGGAGGCCTCGAGCTCGTATCAGGACGAGGGAGCTTCCTCGACATACTACGGGGACGCATCTTCTTGGACACCATGGGATTGAGCCCCACTTAGGCCAAAAGCCTAAGCTTGGGCGGAGGTATACCAACATCACACACTCATATATATACCATGTTCGGTCGGTTCTTTGTATATCCATTGTTTTTGCTTTCTTTTTGGTTTTTGTTGCTTCTTTCTAAAATACCAAAAATATTTTTGTTGTTTCTCTTGGTTTGTTTCTTTGTTCCTTTGCTTTGGTTTGCCTTAAAACAAAAATCCAAAAATATTTTTCTTTGTTTGGTTTGCTTTGTTTTTGTTTGGTTTTTCTTTGTTTGCTTGTTTCTAAATTTTTTCGAAAACACCAAAAATATTTGTTCTTCTTCTTTGGTTTTGTGAGTTCTTTACAGGGTTCATCCGTCCTCAGTGGATTTTGGTTTCATGTTAATTATTCAAGTCACACAAGTGAAGGGCAATAATGAAGATTAAGACAACTCGAGGTGTGGTAAGAGGCTGGTAACGAACTCTATTTGTTTCATTTTTGTACATATACTCATCATTGTGAGCATGCTTAGCCTGTTTGTGTAAGGTGTATGTCATTATGGATGCTTCGTAGTTCTTGCTTGTCTATGATTAGCTCCAGCTTGCTAATAGTTTGTAGCATGTCATATGAATGTTTGCTTGCATTGTTTTATTCATACTTTGGTATGATATTGTGGTATCCTCCTATGACTGTTCATATGAATCGACTTGGCACATGCTCACGCATGCATATGACTAATCAATAGTTAGTAAGCCTCGATGATTTATTTTGCCTCAGAGTTCTTGTATCACTTTCATGTCATAGTTAGTCATGTTTTGTTGCAAGCATGATTATGACAGCTATTGCTCTCTCGTTTGTCGCTCCCTCTCTATTGCTAGCCTTCACTTGCACTGAGTATGTGCTCTACATGTGTTTCCAACTCCCCAAAAACCAATATTGCCAGCTGTGTCCACCATACCTACCTATTAGAATCATTTGCTACTGCAGTGCATATTCTATATGCCATGTTTCTTCCAAAATAAAATGTTTGTCTATTTTGAGAAAGTTAGTTAGTATAGCTCTCACGAACCTGATGGCACACTTTATTCTTTGTGTTTAATAATCTTGAACCATTGTGACTAGTCCATGAAAGTTATATGCTTGCTAATTATATACTAGGAGTCAGCAGAAAAGTGCTATCACGGGGAACACTTTCAACACTTCTTGGATACCTCATCCAATTGATTCCTTGCTCTTTTGTTTATGGATGTCGACAATGTGAAATAAAAGGGGAAGTTGTTAGTTCATGGAGTTTATACATTGTGTTAGAGAAACGCCTGGGCCGCTAGCCTAAGCCATGCTTAATCATGGGGGAAACTTGCAGCATCACTATAATGAGCATCTATGAAGCGTCCTAAAAAAAGCTATGCATATGGTAAAAAAAAGATTGCTAAGATGCTCATTGTCTGCTTGCATTGTCATTTTGGTTATGGGAAAGCTCATGTACCATGTGCAAGGGGTACCCCGTTGGCGGTTCTCGATGATATGCATGTATTTACAATGACAAGAACTTTCAGGTGACCAAAGTTGAGTAGCATGCGGAGCGACCCTCGTACTCAAGGGACTTGGGATTTCCAGTTTATTGTCACATCCCAAGATTTTCGAAATCTTGTAATGTGAAAATAAATTAATAAAATAAAACTTTGTTTGAATTTCAGAGCCAGAAGAAACTTTTTGAATGCAATTGGAACTTCAAACCCATTTGAATTTAATAAAAACTAAAGGGATTTAAAAAGATAAACATTTAATAAAAGGAAAATAAAAACATTTGGAAATACTATTTTGAAACAATTAAATGAAAAGATTTGTTTTCAAAAGAAATAGAAGTTTTACAAATAAGGATTATTTTATAAAGCCAAAATTAAAACCTTGGCCAAGCTTTGGGAATTAAAACATTTAATTTTAAAATAAAATTAGCAAAGGTTTATTTAAATAAATTAATAAGGATTTAATATCCAACTATGCCTAAATAAAAAGTTTTACCAATTTAATTGAAACATCAAAACTTATTAAAATTTATTTAAAATAAGTTTGCCAAATATTTTATACTCTCTAATAAAACCTACTAAAGTGTTTTAGTTTTATTTTAGTTTTCAAAATAAAGATTTTAATAAAACAAATCCTATTGAATTAAATAAATAAAAATCTATCCATTTAATTGTTATTGGACCTTAAAATAAAATGGTATTTTATTTCAAAACAAGTTTCCAAGTATTCCTTATTTCCAAATAAAACCTACTGATTTGGTTTTGAAAATATTTGGATTTAAAATGGAGATTTTATTAAAGGAACCAAACCCTATTTTATTAATAAACCATGGTCCATTTTTATTTAATTAATAAATGGAACCCTCTTCCGTTTCCCCCAGACGCCCCTCCTCGACACGCCCCCAGGCCGCCACAATTTCTCCCTGAACGGCTCTGTCCCGACGACACTCCGGTGCCGATTCCGGCGACTCAACACCGCCCCGTGCCTCCCTGAACACACCAGGAAACTCCCCATCTCCCTACGTACCTCCCAGAACCATCACCACATCCGCGCGTGCTCTAGAACGCCGACAAGGAACACGACTGAGCGCCGCCGTCTGCTGCCGTTCTCCGACGACGTCTCCCCGGTAAAAATCTGACCACCCTTCTCTTCCTCGTGGATACGATGATGACCGCCATGCTCTCGCGGACCTAATGGTGCTATTCGTTTTTCCTAGGACGCTCCTTATCCTCGCCTGTGACGACCTCCAGGACCACCCGAGGCTCAGCTCGTCTCCGGCGAGCAATTCCAACTGCCCCTGAGCGCCCCTCGACGAGATGCCACGACGTTGAGCATTAGCAGGCTTCAGCGATTCTGGTAAGCTACCCCTCTGTTCCCCTCGCCTCCTAAATCACCGGCGACCTCACCGTCCGACCGTGCGCCGCCAACCACCGCCGCCAGCGCCGCCACTTTGTGGTTGATTGGATCAGGACCGTTCGATTTTGAACAGACGCGTAGAAACAGACGACTTAAACGAAGGGGTAAGATAGATCCTGCGCCGCACGTTCTACTTTAGATCCTGCGGTCCATGTTGCTGATCCATGCGAACCGTTTTCGTCCAATCAGTGACAAACATGTGGCCAGTGTTTGATTAAAACAGAATTAGAAACCAGATTTAAGTGCCAATTTGAAACCTTTGTAACTTTCAAACCACACGTCCAAATTTTACAAATTTTATATCAATGAATTCAGGAGAACAAGACCTAGCCAACCATACCCTTAGTTTAGCAAATAGTAGCTGTTAGCTTGTTTGAAATTGCAGAAAAATTTGTATGCTTGCTAAGAATGTAAAAATTGTTTTAAATTGAATTTAGGGTTAAAATCTTTGGCAATTGGATTGATTTAAACCTACTAACCCTAGGAAACACTTTGTGGACTCAAAAATGTATTTGGAGAAATTAAGAAATGATTCTTTGATTTAAAACCATTTCTAGTCAAATAGAAATGTAATTTATTTATTGAAAATAATTGTGAAGTAAAACCTTTGCAAATTGGATTGTTGTGACCTTACTGACCCTAGGAACCAACCCTTGGTGTTAAAAATGATTTTGGTAAAATTTAGAATGGATTACTTGACTTAGCCATTTTCTAGCCAAATAAAAAGAATGGTTTTTGTTATAAAAATTGCTTATGGAAAGAAAACCTTAAGAAAATGGTTTGATCAAACCCACTGACCCAAAACACCAAGTTTTGCAAATTAGCAACTCATTTGGTGAACAACTTAAGAATTTTGCCTTAATAAAAACATTTTTCACCACATAAAATGATGAATGGATTTAAAAATGGTTTTGGGCAAAACCCTCTAACTAATGACTTTGCCACTTTGGTAAATGACCAATTTGGAACTTACAAAGTTTAGAAACCCAATAGAGGCCCTCTTTGCAAAATAAAACTATCTTGTGCATGCTCCCATGCATGACTTAGATTCCATTACTTTGTGTGTGTGAAGAATTGTTTGTTTGACTTTGATTTGGAATGTGAATTGAATTTGTGTTTGCTTGATTGATTTGTAGTGAAGTGTGAGACTAGAAAGATCAAGGAGTGAACCACCATTCTCTACCAAAAAGGCAAGTGATGCTTCATACTTTTTGTCCCATTACCTTTTCTATGCATTAGTGATTTTGCTAAGTAAACTTGTATGGATTTTGCTAAGTATAGATCTTGCTATAGGAAAACCAAGTAGATGAATCCTTAGTAGGATTTTCTAAGTTAAGTTTCCTATTACTACCAAGCTTAGCCTAGCTAATAGAAAACATGGGTGGAATATATATATTCACACTATGGAAAAATATTCTAAGTCTGAGGACTTGTGATTTTGTCTAATAAAACAACTAAGTTAATGAACCTCCTGGGTGGAATGGAAGGATTGGGATATGTTGAGTGGTTACACAAGGCCATGGACTTGGGTTGTGTATCTCACTTGTGGAATGCCACCTAGGAAACAAAGGGATTTGAGATGTCAAATGTTGAGAAACTTCAAGTGCAACCACTTGGCAATATGGGCTCTGCCATGATCATATAGGTTGCAAGAACTTAGCCATATGGACAGTGGGTGGTAGTGTTTGATAGGTTGTAACACGTCCATTTTGGTCTAAGGGAAAGCTTCTGAAAGATCTTGTCTTGGGAAACCAAGTCTTGTGGGGAAAGTGCACCACCTCTGCAGAGTGTAAAATCTAAGTACTTAGCCATGTCCCTGGTAAAGGACAATTTTGAGCATCAAGACATGGAAGCAATCAAGAATCTCATCATTCAAATTTCTAAATTAAAATCTTGTGGTTTGAATAAGGGTTGTTTGAATTCTTCAATCATTGATGGAGAGATGGCTTGGTACAAGGATCTTGAAATCTTTGATTGAGGAAAAATGATTTTGTCAAGCAAAAACTTAGTATTTTCAAAATGATAAGAAAAATCTATTTTGAGCAATGCAAGCCTCAACCCCACTTAGCCAAATGCATATAGAGGATAGACTCCACTTTACTATCATAGTATCACTTGCCAATACAATTCAAATGTATTGACCCTTTGTGGTTGTAACTTGTATGTTGCAGGTTTGATTGATTTTAGTGAAGATTGATTGTTTAGGATTACAAAGTCTACAACCAACATCTGCCTGTGGCACTTTGAAGATGAAGGACCCATGACTATATTTATTCCGCTGCAATGTAATGTAATAGCCTAATGAGCTATGTTTGATGTAATAAAATTATGTTATTCCTGGTTATAAAGTTATATTATGACCCTTGTTTCTTGATATTACATCTAAACTGTGGATGCTAGCTATTGATCCAGGGACTAGCATTGTGAAACACAGGAGGGATCAATCTTATCTAAGATTGGGACCCCTACAGATGGTATCAGAGCACTGTGTTGCCTGTAGGATTTGTAAACCTAGGATTGGACAAAAAAACCCTTGGAAAATTAGGAGTTGTTTTGTTCCAAAAACTTATTTACAAAACACTTGTAAACTCTTTCCTCAACCACTTTGATTTCAACTCTACATCTCATCTATTTCAAACTTGATGGAAAAACCTACCCCATGACCAAAGACTACACTATGTGCAAAGGACTTCTTCAACATCTTCAACTCTAATGACTTCAACATCTTCAACTCTAATGACTTCAACATCTTCAGCATGTTCACCAAGGACTTCCAACTTGGATACCACTAAGGACTACAAGTGAGACAAGGAAATCTTACTCAAGATTTAGAGACTAAGGGAATGCAAAATAAGAAGGAACCATCAACAAACTTTGAAGTATTGTAACCAAGAGTTTTTCTCAAAGAAACCATGATCTCATACAATAAGAATCATGAAAGAAGGAAAGATCACAAGTGAACCATGTAGATGGACCACCATTTATAGTTAAAGTCAAACACACCAAATTATGTGGTGTAACAAAAATATTTTGTTGCCTAAGTATGTGCTTGAACTTGTCTGAGTGAAATGATTGTTGTGATTGCATGCATATTGTTTGTGTGAATTGTGATGTGTGTGATTAGAAATAATTCCTTAGAAATATTTTGCCTATTCTAATCCCAATCCAACCCAAACAGATGACTACTCCAAGAGACACCAACACCAACCAAGAAGACAACATGAGAGAACTTATAGCAACCCAAAACCAGTTGAGCCAAGAGACAACTCAGCTTTTAGCCAACAACAATGGACTAGACCCAGCTATACAAAGGATTTTGAAACTTCAATCCCAATTGTTGCAAGGATTAGTTGCTCAAATGATCAACATGAGAGAAAACTTTTCCCAAAGAGCTAATGACAACAAGGTTGACAAAGATGTTGCTTTAGAAGGAACCCAAACTAGCAATAATTTTAGAGACAAGGATCATGCATCCAAGGAGCATGAAGATCAATGCCCCAAGAAGAGAGAAAGATCTCCCACCTCTGAAGAACATGAACTAGAAGAACTCCTAGCTTTGGAGAGACCCAAAAAGAAGAAGAAGAAATGCCCCAACACTAGCAAGAAGGATATTACACAAGTGCAATGTTTCAAATGCAAAGAGATGGGACCCCTACAGATGGCCAATGAATGCCCAGAAAAGGAGAAGAGCCAAGAAGACAAACAAAGGCTAGTGAAACCTAAGATAAGGAAGGATATTAGTCAAGTGATGTGCAAACACTGCAAAGAGTTAGGACATTATGCAAGCAACTGTCCAGAAAAGATGAAGCATAAGATAAACCAGCCTATGAGGGATCTCAGCCTTGTCACATGTTTCAAATGCAAGGAACTAGGCCACTATGCAAACAATTGTCCAGAAAGGATGGAGAACAAGTTAAACAAGTCTATGAAGGATCTCAACCTTGTCCCCTGAGTCAAGTAAAGAAACAAAGGACACATGCAACTGTTTGCTTAGAGAGATTTTTCCCAGAATCCCAAGAAGGACAATATGTAATTTTTGTTTGAAAATTTTTAAGGGTGGTAGTACCCTAGTTGTTTTGAACTTGCTTGTAAACCCAGCCTTCCCAAATCTCGGGACGAGATTTATTTTAAGGGTGGTAGCCTGTCACATCCCAAGATTTTCCAAATCTTGTAATGTGAAAATAAATTAATAAAATAAAACTTTGTTTGAATTTCAGAGCCAGAAGAAACTTTTTGAATGCAATTGGAACTTCAAACCCATTTGAATTTAATAAAAACTAAAGGGATTTAAAAAGATAAACATTTAATAAAAGGAAAATAAAAACATTTGGAAATACTATTTTGAAACAATTAAATGAAAAGATTTGTTTTCAAAAGAAATAGAAGTTTTACAAATAAGGATTATTTTATAAAGCCAAAATTAAAACCTTGGCCAAGCTTTGGGAATTAAAACATTTAATTTTAAAATAAAATTAGCAAAGGTTTATTTAAATAAATTAATAAGGATTTAATATCCAACTATGTCTAAATAAAAAGTTTTACCAATTTAATTGAAACATCAAAACTTATTAAAATTTATTTAAAATAAGTTTGCCAAATATTTTATACTCTCTAATAAAACCTACTAAAGTGTTTTAGTTTTATTTAGTTTTCAAAATAAAGATTTTAATAAAACAAATCCTATTGAATTAAATAAATAAAAATCTATCCATTTAATTGTTATTGGACCTTAAAATAAAATGGTATTTTATTTCAAAACAAGTTTCCAAGTATTCCTTATTTCCAAATAAAACCTACTGATTTGGTTTTGAAAATATTTGGATTTAAAATGGAGATTTTATTAAAGGAACCAAACCCTATTTTATTAATAAACCATGGTCCATTTTTATTTAATTAATAAATGGAACCTAAAAAGATTTAAAATATTATTTTATTTTGGAAGTTGGTTTATGCTACTAAACAGAACCAAAAACTCATTACAAGTTTGAATTGTTTGAATGGTTTGCATTGTTGATTGAATCATTTATTTGAATATCAAAGCAGAAAATAGAAATAGAAAAGGATAAAACAAACAGGCAGAAAAAAATATGGAAAAGGACAGACCCAACCCAGGCAGCCCAATAGGCCCAGCAACAGTCCAGCTTCTTTCCCCGAAGAAAACGTTTGGCACCAATTCTCTTACCCACAGAACCAATGACTGGTGGACCTATCCCCACTTCTTTCACCTCGCTGACAGAGGACCCCACCACCGGCCCTCTTCTTCCTCACCCGCCACGGACTGGTTCTTCCCCCTCTCCTCGCCGTTGCAGACTTAACTTCTCGGCTTGATTACGCCTTAACGCGACAATCTTTACTCGTAGTGATCGCGCACCTTAAAGCGCCAGCCTCCCCTCTTCCGTTTCCCCCAGACGCCCCTCCTCGACACGCCCCCAGGCCGCCACAATTTCTCCCTGAATGGCTCTGTCCCGACGACACTCCGGTGCCGATTCCGGCGACTCAACACCGTCCCTTGCCTCCCTGAACACACCAGGAAACTCCCCATCTCCCTACGTACCTCCCAGAACCATCCCCACATCCGCGCGTGCTCTAGAACGCCGACAAGGAACACGACTGAGCGCCGCCGTCTGCTGCCGTTCTCCGACGACGTCTCCCCAGTAAAAATCCGACCACCCTTCTCTTCCTCGTGGATACGATGATGACCGCCATGCTCTCGCGGACCTAATGGTGCTATTCGTTTGTCCTAGGATGCTCCTTATCCTCGCCTGCGACGACCTCCAGGACCACCCGAGGCTCAGCTCGTCTCCGGCGAGCAATCCCAACTGCCCCTGAGCGCCCCTCGACGAGATGCCACGACGTTGAGCATCAGCAGGCTTCAGCGATTTTGGTAAGCTACCCGTCTGTTCCCCTCGCCTCCTAAATCACCGGCGACCTCACCGTCCGACCGTGCGCCGCCAACCACCGCTGCCAGCGCCGCCACTTTGTGGTTGATTGGATCAGGACCGTTCGATTTGGATCAGACGTGTAGAAACAGACGACTTAAACGAAGGGGTAAGATAGATCCTGCGCCGCACGTTCTACTTTAGATCCTGCGGTCCACGTTGCTGATCCATGTGAACCGTTTTCGTCCAATCAGTGACAAACACGTGGCCAGTGTTCGATTAAAACAGAATTAGAAACCAGATTTAAGTGCCAATTTGAAACCTTTGTAACTTTCAAACCACACGTCCAAATTTTACAAATTTTATATCAATGAATTCAGGAGAACAAGACCTAGTCAACCATACCCTTAGTTTAGCAAATAGTAGTTGTTAGCTTGTTTGAAATTGCAGAAACATTTGTATGCTTGCTAAGAATGTAAAAATTGTTTTAAATTGAATTTAGGGTTAAAATCTTTGGCAATTGGATTGATTTAAACCTACTGACCCTAGGAAACACTTTGTGGACTCAAAAATGTATTTGGAGAAATTAAGAAATGATTCTTTGATTTAAAACCATTTCTAGTCAAATAGAAATGTAATTTATTTATTGAAAATAATTGTGAAGTAAAACCTTTGCAAATTGGATTGGTGTGACCTTACTGACCCTAGGAACCAACCCTTGGTGTTAAAAATGATTTTGGTAAAATTTAGAATGGATTACTTGACTTAGCCATTTTCTAGCCAAATAAAAAGAATGGTTTTTGTTATAAAAATTGCTTATGGAAAGAAAACCTTAAGAAAATGGTTTGATCAAACCCACTGACCCAAAACACCAAGTTTTGAAAATTAGCAACTCATTTGGTGAACAACTTAAGAATTTTGCCTTAATAAAAACATTTTTCACCACATAAAATGATGAATGGATTTAAAAATGGTTTTGGGCAAAACCCTCTAACTAATGACTTTGCCACTTTGGTAAATGACCAATTTGGAACTTACAAAGTTTAGAAACCCAATAGAGGCCCTCTTTGCAAAATAAAACTATCTTGTGCATGCTCCCATGCATGACTTAGATTCCATTACTTTGTGTGTGTGAAGAATTGTTTGTTTGACTTTGGTTTGGAATGTGAATTGAATTTGTGTTTGCTTGATTGATTTGTAGTGAAGTGTGAGACTAGAAAGATCAAGGAGTGAACCACCATTCTCTACCAAAAAGGCAAGTGATGCTTCATACTTTTTGTCCCATTACCTTTTCTATGCATTAGTGATTTTGCTAAGTAAACTTGTATGGATTTTGCTAAGTATAGATCTTGCTATAGGAAAACCTAGTAGATGAATCCTTAGTAGGATTTTCTAAGTTAAGTTTCCTATTACTACCAAGCTTAGCCTAGCTAATAGAAAACATGGGTGGAATATATATTCACACTATGGAAAAATATTCTAAGTCTGAGGACTTGTGATTTTGTCTAATAAAACAACTAAGTTAATGAACCTCTTGGGTGGAATGGAAGGATTGGGATATGTTGAGTGGTTACACAAGGCCATGGACTTTGGTTGTGTATCTCACTTGTGGAATGCCACCCAGGAAACAAAGGGATTTGAGATGTCAAATGTTGAGAAACTTCAAGTGCAACCACTTGGCAATATGGGCTCTGCCATGATCATATAGGTTGCAAGAACTTAGCCATATGGACAGTGGGTGGTAGTGTTTGATAGGTTGGAACGCGTCCATTTTGGTCTAAGGGAAAGCTTCTGAAAGATCTTTTCTTGGGAAACCAAGTCTTGTGGGGAAAGTGCACCACCTCTGCAGAGTGTAAAATCTAAGTACTTAGCCATGTCCCTGGTAAAGGACAATTTTGAGCATCAAGACATGGAAGCAATCAAGAATCTCATCATTCAAATTTCTAAATTAAAATCTTGTGGTTTGAACAAGGGTTGTTTGAATTCTTCAATCATTGATGGAGAGATGGCTTGGTACAAGGATCTTGAAATCTTTGATTGAGGAAAAATGATTTTGTCAAGCAAAAACTTAGTATTTTCAAAATGATAAGAAAAATCTATTTTGAGCAATGCAAGCCTCAACCCCACTTAGCCAAATGCATATAGAGGATAGACTCCACTTTACTATCATAGTATCACTTGCCAATACAATTCAAATGTATTGACTCTTTGTGGCTGTAACTTGTATGTTGCAGGTTTGATTGATTTTAGTGAAGATTGATTGTTTAGGATTACAAAGTCTACAACCAACATCTGCCTGTGGCACTTTGAAGATGAAGGACCCATGACTATATTTATTCCGCTACAATGTAATGTAATAGCCTAATGAGCTATGTTTGATGTAATAAAATTATGTTATTCCTGGTTTTAAAGTTATATTATGACCCTTGTTTCTTGATATTACATCTAAACTGTGGATGCTAGCTATTGATCCAGGGACTAGCATTGTGAAACACAGGAGGGATCAATCTTATCTAAGATTGGGACCCCTACATCTATGGTCTGTCAAGCATATGATTCAGAGTGGACCTCACTTTCACCTTAACCACATGAAGATTCCTATGATAGGGGCAATGAGATCTCAAAGCTAATGAGTACCTTCCTTTCAGCATTGGGAAGCCTTTCAAACCTTCACAAAACCGTTTTCACAACCTTGTTGAGTCACCACTTATTCTATGAGCACCTTCTTGAGAGCATAGTTGTCATTCTTGTGTTTGTTCCAAAACTTGGTTAATTATGTCATGACGATGCTTGTATCTTTGATATCTTTATCTCTAGTCTTCATGTGAACTTCAGAGGTGCCTTGGAATTTATATTGTGCTCTTCAAACAAAGGCAAGCGAGATACCACTCTATCATACTTTATTATGAGCATTGCAATGTTGCTTATGTTTATGTTTCATGCTACTTATTATTATTGAGTTCGTTTCTCTTCATAGCTTGCAATAACTATTGAGTAGACTTAGTTGCATACTCCTTATTATGAATTGTCTAAGCATCTACTCATGTGCTGAGAATATTTACATCATATGAAGCAATGTGTTCGTGAAAGTTCTTTTATCGCACTCAATTTTCAACTGAATTGCTTGAGGACAAGCAATAAGCTAAGGTTGGGGGGAGTTGATACGTCCAAAACATATCTACTTTCTCGAACACTTTGCTATTGTTTATTCTCTAAACTTGTGTGATTTGGATACAACTAACACGGATTGACGCTGTTTTCAGCAGAATTACCTTGGTGTCTTGTTTTTGTGCAGAAAATGAACTATCAGGAAAAATCCCAGAAAATATGCCAAAAACTATTTCTCACCAGAAGATCCACGGAGCCAGAATGGGAGACAGAGAGGAGGCCTGGGGGGCCCAGACCCACCCCAGGAATGGGCCCACCTGACCCCGCGCCTGGGGGAGGTCTGGCCACCCCAGGAAGCTCCTCGGACTCCCTCCGCGCGTTTAAGTTGCCTTCTGACCTAAAAACTCAGGGGGGTTCGACAGTTTTCCAGAAAGAGTTCCGCTCCACCGCCGCTACCAGAAACCAAGATTCGGATCCAGAAACTCCGTTCTGGCACCCTGCCGGGACAGCGAATTTGGAGAGGATCATCTCCATCGTCATCACCAATGCATCTCCATCGACCATCAATGTTTCCCTCATCCATGAGTGAGTAATCCCACGCTGTAGGCTTGGGGATGGTAGGGATTGGATGAGTTCTATCATGTAATCGAATAAGATTGTTAGGGCATAGTGCCTAGTTTCTCTTGTGATATTTGACTTTGTTGCAACTTGTTGTGCTTAATGCTTGTCACAAGGGCCCGAGTGCCATGATCTCAGATCTGAACTTATTATTGAATCATTATGATAGTATTGTTTGTGATCTTATCTGCAAGTTGTGTACACATATCATTGTCCGAATCCAAAGGCCCCAAAGTGACAATAATTGGGACAACCGGAGGGGATGGCTGTGGTGTGAGGATCACATGTGTTCATGGAGTGTTAATGCTTTGCTCCGGTGCTCATTAAAAGGATCACCTTAATTGCCAGTAGTTCCCTAGAGGCCCCGCTGCCACGGGCTGGCTGGACAGAAGATGTTTTGCAAGTTCTCATTGCAAGCACGTATGACTATATTTGGAGCACATGCCTAGGATTCTTTAGTACTTAGATACTTGTTATTATTTATCTGCAATGCCCTAGATCTTGAAGTTACATGTTTAGACTCGTCCATGCAACGCCCGTCCATCCATCTGTATGCCTACTGCACTCGAATCCTACTGTTACCGTTAATGTTACTATTGCTCATGTTTCACTGTTGATCTTACTGTTGCTATTTCTTTGCTATTGCTACTGATAAACTTCTGTGAGCAAGAACTATTTCCAGGTGCAGTTGAACTGACAACTCAGTTGTTAAGGCTTGCAAGTATTCTTTGGATCCCCTTGTGTCAAATCAATAAATTGGGTAATACTACCCGCGAAGACTGTTGCGATCCCCTATACTTGTGCATCATCACCCTTATGAGCTTTGAAGGTATCCTATGCATCTATTTGCTACTCTATGAGGGACAAGATGAATGCCACTATGCTATGTTTTCTGTATGTGAAACAAACAAACGTTTTCAATGTATGTTATTCATGATCTTTGTTTGTAGTCTTTCATGTTGCATGCATAGTTACTATGTACTATTGTTAGAACTCCATCGTTCATGCACATGTTTAGATTTCTTTGATCCCATCTTTCAATGCTTCAAATGGTTTGATCTTGGTTTTGATGGTGCATGTCACCTCAAAAATTATTATTTTTATCACTTACCTACTCGAGGACGAGCATGAGTTAAGCTTGGGGATGCTTGGTACGTCGGAAACATATCTATAATTTTTGATGCTCCATGCTTGTTTAGTATCTACTTTGCTTTGCTTTGTCTACACTTTGAGGTGTTTTTATAACTTTTCTGGAACTAACCTATTAACAAGTTGGCACAGTGCCAGTTGCCTATTTTCTTCTGTTTTTGGTTCCAGAAAGGCAGAAAATCAATATTCTCGAAATTGGACGGGACAAAATCCAAAGTCAATATTTTACCGTGGGGGACACGAAGCCAGAAGACGAGATGGAGAAGCAAACCAGGGCGGCCAGACCTCCCTAGGAACGGGTGGGCCCACCCCGTGCCTGGGTAGGGTGTGGGTCCCCTGGCCGCCTCCCAACCTCACCTCTTCGCCTATAAGAATCCCCCGATGCAGAAACCCTAGGCACCCGATCAAAACTCCACAAAACCTTCTGTAGCCGCCGCCATCGTCGTCTCTAGATCGGGGGATCTGAAGTTCTTGTTGGAGATATGCCCTAGAGGCAATAATAAAAGTGGTTATTATTATATCTTTGTGTTTATGATAAATGTTTACATTCATTCTATAATAGTATAAACCGGAAACATTAATACTTGTGTGATTTGTAAACTAAATTAGAGTCCCTAGTGAAGCCTCTTTGTAATACTAGCTTGTTGGTTAATAGATTGTAACAGCCCAAGTTTGTAATATATGTAATTAGTACTTAAGCATTGCATGCATCTATTTAAATCAATAAAATGTTTGCATGTGATCAAGTGAGTGGATCAAAACACAAGTACAAACCCTAAAACCCTAGTCCTTTTCCCCTTCTCTTTTAAACTACATACAAATGGGGTTTTGAGTTTGAAAAGTATCAAAATGTGTGGAGCCCAAGCTGAATATAAGGGCCCCCTAAAAATTTCTACACTTATATAAACCCCTCTGGTATATTCAAACTACCCAAAACATATTGGAAATTTCAAACACAAACAGGAAATATAAAACAGAAAAGGAAAAGTTTTTGGAATAAAAAATAGCCAGGCAAGCTAACCAGGCCGCAACCCAGATAGCTCACCTCCCTCCTCTCTCTTCCCTGTCGCTCAGCGCACGGCCGCAGCTCGTAGCCAGCCCATGCGCGGCCTACTCGGCCCATACCCCTTTGTCCTCTTCGTCTTCGACGACGACGCGAAGCAGCTGCATGCCCGCGCCGCCGCCGGCGATCGCCGTCTACCGCCGCGATGCGCCCCGCCGCCCCTGATTGAGGATAAGAACACCGTGTTGTGTCTGTCTCATCCTCCCCTAGCCTTATACCCTCCTCTCCCGCTCTGGCTATCTCCCCCTGTGAGCTTCCGAACCCTAGCCGGCATGGCCGCCGGCTAGCCGCTGTCTCCGGACTCCCCTCGCCCAGCCAACACCACCTCGAGCATCGCCATGCTCCACTCTGTCTCCCCGCAGGAGGAATCGAAGAGGGGTGCCCTAGATCATCAGCATCAACGTCTTCTTCCCCAACCTCGACGCCCATCGCCGCTGACATCGCCATCGGCCCTAATCTCCTCCGGCCTCGCCAACACCACAGGCGCACTCAGGGTGAGCTTGCGGTCCTCCCTGTGCCCCTCGTTTGTCTGCGTGTCGCCCTTAGCTATAGGTCGCCGTCGCTCTGTCGCCGCCGTCGCTGCTACTCGCTGTGCCGCCGTCCCTGGTGACCATATCTGAGTGCCGCCGCCTCCATCATGCTTGCCTAGTTGAGCTGAATCGAACGCACACGCTCGCGCGCCCCAGTTCCCTCCCAAGCGCCGCCATTCTCCATCGTCTGCGCGTGCTCCCCAGCGAGCCCATGTGGCGCTGATGTGGCGTTGACGTGGTACCTGCATGGCCCAAGCCCCACCCGTCAGCCTCTCCGGCTAGAGACAGCTCTAGTGAGAAAAGCCCCTAACCCCACTTCGCGTGTGTGGCTGCCGATGTGGCTCTGAGGCCCACCGGTCAGCAACTGTGGCTAGCCCAGCCCTCAGTGTAAAATGATTTAGGGTATGTGCGGATGTCAGTCCTGTGTCACAGTGACGCAATAATTCAATTTAAATTGTTTAATAATTTCAGAAAAGGTTTAAATATTGTAAAATCAATAACTAAATATCTATAAGTCAGAAAAATAAAAATGATATATCAAAATGTTCAGAAAAATGAGAACTATCCAATTACACTATAATCATGCATTGTTAAGCAACTTACATGACGAGTTTAATTAGAGAACAAAATCAACCCCTCGCATGTGTCTCCGGAGTTTCCCTGAGTTAGGGTTCTCAACCCTCGGAACCCCATTTAAACTGTCAAGCATGCCTTAGGGTTTCATTTCAACGCAATTTAACTTGTCATATCAGCATCCATGCTTGAGCATTGTATCGATGCCATGTCTTGATTGTCGCCTTTATTTCCGGTATTGGTTCTTCGCGATAGGATACGAGCCCGAGGCTGAAGTCAACGACACCAAAGATCCATACCTGTCTACTGACGGACAAGGCAAGCGTAGCCTCTCATTCTGAACCTACTTTTACAAAGTATATTACTATCTGGCTATGATGCACACGATTCCAATGTGGTCTTTTGTCAGTACTTAGTGTTACCTATCTGCTGCATAGTTTCCCTCGTGTAGCCTTATACTCCTGATCCACTGCTCCTAGCATACCTAGGTCTGGAATTTGAGCGTTGCTAGAGCTCCTGTGATCGACATCTTAGCCATGCATAGTAACAACGTCTGATCTGTCCGAATGATGAATCAGAGATGCCGGAGAATCTAGAAAGGTAGGAGATGGTGACATCATCGAAGGAGTTAACTAAACATGCTAAGGCTTGTATGGGAGTCCACGTTGGGTGTGGTATTTGTAGTCCCATGCTCGCCACCACTAGGAACTGAGTTCTTTCCTTTGGAACCGAGACGAGAGTACAACCACACGGGGCTTGGGAACCCCTCGAGTGACTAACTTGCCTAGTATATTCCATGAGTCACATATTTCGGGCTTTCCATTTGACATACGCATTGAAAACATTTTCAAAAGAGGAGGTGATGGAGGTGCATCATAACAGGTAGGGAAGCGTGGACCGGGTTGCTTGGGGTCGATGGAGCCCCTGGTGAACCAACCTCGCCTCACATCTTTAAGTACCGACTTCGGGATTTGACCCGTTACAGCGGAACCATACTTATTGTGTGACTCATGGTCTCAGCGAAAACAAGGTAAAGGCCGTGGTCAACCACCCTCTGCCGGCCTTCCAAGGAAGAGGGCTAATAATATTTGGCATTAAGAGTCGGTTGGTACGTGTGGGTAAAGTTGTACACCCCTGCAGGGTATTAATCTTTTTGAAAATCCGTGTTCACGGTTATGAACGCTTGGTGACCAGATTCTAAGATCATAGATAACTTTAACCATGATAAAACTTGTTTATCCACGTGTGCTTAAGGATGCTTCCTCTGAGTCGAGGGGGATCCTAGATGGGAGGTTCTGATGAAGCTGGTGGTTATCAAGATGTGATGAACAAGATGAAGAAGTCGTTATCTTATCCCTTTTAATAGATTCTGAGTAGACGAGCCTCTTCTCTCTCTCTTGTTTACAAATAAAGATTTCTTTCCGCAAAAGTAAATCCAGAGAAAGCCTTTCTATCCAGAGCATGTAGATACTAGGTTATCTAAGTCTTGCGGAGTACATTCTCGTACTCAGCCTTGCGCCATTGTTGTTTTTCTACAGATGATCTAGTTGCAACTGAAGGTGGCTTCTACGTTGACATCGACGAGTAGTTGGGGGTCCCAGGTAGCAGCCTGAGGACTATGGGATGGACGTCGCTTCTGTTTATGGCCTCTTAGTCCTTTTGCTAAGTTGTTGTGTAGAACAACATAATTTTCTTTCGCTGTGTGATGTAATGTTGGGTCTATGACCTCTAGTTTTTAATAACTAATATCTTACTATGTTAAGAGTTTAAACCTATGTTGTTGAATCCCTGTGTTTTGTAATGTTACCGAATCATACTATGATCTTCCGTGTTTGGAGTTGAACTTATCTTAGATGGAGATCTGAGGTTAGTTTAACACTAATCCCAGGGGGTGCTACATGTTTTGGTATCAGAGCAGGACTGCCTGTAGGAAACCCTTTTATTGGTCGATGTTGAATCTAGAAGTTGACAAAACTATTTGAAAGTTAAAACTATTTACATAAACTCTGACTAGGATCCTTTTTACTCCTTCTCTGGTGTGTTTCTGATGCTGGAGTTTTTCTTACCTTATTTGGTTTGAAAAGTTTTTCATTCCTTACCCCATATCTCAAAACTTTTAGGATCGTGGTTTTGGGGTTATTTCTCTAAAAGTACTCCGTACTTGGTTGTTATTCTCAGAGTTCCAAGATATCTTAGTTTTGCTTGGTGTGTAACATCTTAGCATTCCATTGCCATGGTTTGTAAGTCAGCTGGTTAGTGTATACATTAGTATGCTTCGATACTACCATGCTTGATAAGATGATACGTTTATATCAAGTACTCTTTGTTCATCTTCCGTCTTGTTCCTTTGGATCCCTTGTCTAACCTTATTTTTGTTCTTTCAGGATGGGTGACACGTCTCGTGCCCGTACCCGTGCTCATGCTCGTGGTGCTGCAAATGAGGGTGAATCTTCCAACCTTCCTCCACCACCGTACATGGTTCAACTCATGGCCATGTACGAAACCAACCGTGCTGACAACATGAGGCTCCTTGAAAGGATTGAGCGCAACACTGCTCAACGCCAGAATAATCAAGTTGGTATCAAGGACTTCACACGTCTCACTCTGCCAGTTTTTAGCTGTTCCACTGAGCCACTTGATGCGGACTACTGGCTTTGCACCATGGAGTGCAAACTTCAGGTTGGTCGTGTTGCTCAAGCTGATTGGGTGACTTTTGCTGCCTATCATCTGGAGGGAGCAGCTAATTCCTGGTGGGAAAATTTCTTGGCTATGCAAGAAGCTCAACATCTTGTTACATGGCAAGAGTTCACTGAAGCCTTCCGAGCCTATCATATTCCGGAGGGTCTGATGGATCAGAAGAGGGAGGAGTTCCTCAAGATAAAGCAGGGCACTGGTTCCGTGTGTGATTACCAGCGCAATTTCAATCGTCTTGCCTATTATGCTACTCAAGAAGTCTCCACTGATGCTAAGAAGCAAGCTCTATTCCGCAAGGGACTGGATCCTGAGGTTCGCCGTGATATCCACCTCATGGACTTTGGTAACTTCCAAGGTCTTGTCAACAAGGCTATGAAGGCCGAGAGTGGAAAAGTGGAGTATGAAGAAGCCCGTAAGCATCCTCAGGAGGGGTACAACAAGGTTGGTTCAAGCAATAAGAAGCGCCATGTCTTCGTGCCTTACAGTGATGTGCCACGTGCTCCTTATACTCCAAGGTATTCTGGATATGCTCCTCGTCTGAATGCTACCTCAAATAATGCTGGTGAATCAAACTACCCTCCTGCTGGCAATGCATCAGGTTTTATTTGTTTCAATTGTCGCCAGTTGGGCCACTATGCAAAGGAGTGTCCTCAAAAGAATGCTGCTGAGAAGGCACCACCACCAAAGAAGAATGATAAGTACCAAGGTGCTAGAAGAGGTCGCCTGAACCATATCTCTGCTGAGGAGGCTCGGGAAGATCCAAGCGTCATCATGGGTACGCTTCGTATCAATCAAATTCCAGCTAAAGTTTTGTTTGATTCTGGAGCATCACATTCATTCCTGTCACAAGCTTTTGCTCAAATGCATGGGATAAGTTTTGAGGGGTTGTCTATTCCTCTACTAGTTCAGTATCCTGGTTCTAGGTGGTGTTCCACCATGGTTAGTCATGGGAATCTAATCGAAGTTTCATTCCAACTTTTCCCCACATCCCTTATTGCCCTCAAGTCAAGCGACATTGACATCATTCTGGGCATGGACTGGTTTACCCGCTATCAAGATATCCTCGATTATACAACCAAGTCTGTGACTCTGACTAGTCATGCTGGCATAACCGTCAAGTATTGGACCGTAGGGTCATTATCTCCTTCAGTTGTATCTACTCCTGAAGCGGAGTTGTATGCTCTTGAAGTTCTACCTTCGTTAGAGATCCAACATGTTTTAGTGGTCTATGAATTCCCGGATGTCTTTCCTGAGGAGTTGCCTGGCATGCCACCTGATCGAAGTGTGGAGTTTGTCATAGAGTTAGTTCCTGGAACTGCTCCTATTTCTAAAAGACCCTATCGTATGCCTCCTCATGACCTTGTGGAGTTGAAGAAGCAATTAGAGGATTTAGAAGGAAAATAATACATTCAGCCCAGCACATCTTCTTGGGGATGTCCTACCATCTTTGTCAAGAAGCGGGATACCAATATACCGCGTATCGCCCACTCAATGCTGTGACTATCAAGAATAACTATCCTCTCCCTAGGATCAATGATCTTTTTGATTAGTTAAGTGGTGCCACTGTCTTTTCCAAAATGGATTTAAGGTCAGGGTATCACCAGATAAAGATCCGTAAGGAATATATTCCAAAGACTGCTTTCACTACTCGTTATGGTCTTTACGAGTATACAGTCATGTCCTTTGGTCTTACCAATGCTCCAGCCACTTTTATGCGGCTTATGAACTCTGTCTTCATGGAGTATCTTGACAAGTTCGCCGTGGTCTACATCAATGATATTCTGGTCTATTCCAAGACTGAAGAAGAGCATGCTGAACATCTTCGTTTGGTGTTGACAAAACTTCGAGAACATCGTCTCTATGCCAAGTTTTCCAAATGTGAGTGTTGGTTACAAGAGCTCGTATTCCTTGGTCATGTTGTTTCCGCCAAAGGGGTTGCTGTTATCCTAGATAAGGTCCAAACTATCCTCGACTAGGAGTCTCCCAAATCCTTCAAGGATGTCCGAAGTTTTCTAGGGATGGCTGGTTATTACAGTCGATTCATCGAGAACTTCTCTAGGATTGCAAAGCCCATGACCGATCTTCTTAAGAAGGATAAGAAGTTTGAATGGTCTGATAAGGCTGAAGACAGCTTCCAGATGTTGAAAACCAAGTTAACCACTGCTCCGGTGTTAGTTCTTCCAGACACTAGCAAAGACATTGTTGTCTTCTGCGATGCTTCTCACCAAGGTCTCGGATGTGTGTTAATGGAAGATGGACATGTGGTGGCTTATGCCTCCCGTCAGTTAAAACCACATGAGAACAACTACCCAACTCATGATCTCGAGCTTGCAGCTGTTGTTCATGCTCTTAAGCAATGACGACGTTACCTTCTTGGTAGTCATTGCGAGTTATACTCGGATCATGAGAGTCTAAAGTATCTCTTCACACAACCTGATCTGAATCTCAGGCAAAGAAGATGGTTGGAACTCATCAAGGACTATAATTTGGGTCTCAAGTATCAACCTGGCAAAGCCAATGTTGTTGCTGATGCGCTGAGTCGTAAATCTTATTGCAACACCCTGATGATCAAACAACCTCAACCTTCTCTTCATGAGGAATTTGCTCGATTGAATCTTGAAGTAGTTCCTCGTGGATTCCTTTCTACTCTTGAAGTGAAGTCTTCTCTAGAGGATCAGATCAAAGCTGCTCAAAGGAAAGATCCTGAGATGTACTCTATTAAAGAGAACATTGCTAGCAGAGTTTCCAAATGTTTCTCTGTTAACGAGGAAGGTGTACTATATTTCGGTACACGTTTGGTAGTACCAAATGGAAAGGACTTGAAGCAGGTAATTCTTACTGAAGCTCACGAATCACCTCTTTCTATCCACCCTGGAGGTACCAAGATGTACCGGGATCTTCGTCAAAGATTCTGGTGGTCTGGTATGAAAAAGTATATCGCTCGTTTCGTTGCAGAATGTGATGTTTTCCGTCGCGTCAAGGCTGAGCATCAAAGACTCGCTGGTCTCCTGCAACCACATAAAATCCCGGAGTGGAAATGGGATGAAGTTGGTATGTATTTCACTACTAGTCTTCCTAAGACTCAGAAAGGAAATGATGCCATCTGGGTAATAGTTGACTATTTGTCCAAGGTTGCTCACTTTCTACCTGTTCGCAAGAATATCAATGCTAGTCAGTTAGCAGATCTGTATATCTCTCGAATAGTTGTCCTTCATGGCGTACCAAAGAAAATCGTCTCTGATCGAGGGAGTTTGTTCACCTCAAGGTTCTGGGCAAGTTTCCAACAAGCTATGGGAACTCGTCTACAGCTTATCATCCTAGCACCGGTGGCCAGACCGAAAGAGTGAATAAAATCCTTGAAGACATGCTTAGAGCGTGTGTCATATCTTTTGGCAAGAACTGGGAGAAATGCCTTCCTTTTGCTGAATTCTCCTATAACAATAGTTATCAATCCAATATAGAGATGGCACCTTTCCAGTTCTTATATGGAAGAACCTGTCGTACTCCTTTGAACTGGTCAGAAACCGGCGAAAGAAAGTTCTTTGGACCGGATATGATCCAGGAAGCAGAAGATCAAGTTCGTATCATCTGAGATCGTTTGAAAACTTCTCAGTCTCGCCAGAAAATCTATCATGATCGCCACCATCAACATGTTGAATATGAAGTTGGTGATCAAGCTTATCTCCGGGTCACTCCTTTGAAGGGTGTCCATCGTTTCAGCATCAAAGGCAAACTAGCTCCTCGCTATGTTGGTCCTTTTCGTGTTCTGCCCATGCGCGGCCCACTCGGCCCATACCCCTTCGTCCTCATCGTCTTTGAAGACGATGATGCGAAGCATCTGCGTGCCCGCGCCGCCGCCGTTAATCGCCGTCTACCACCGCGATGCGCCCCTCTGCCCCTGATTGAGGATAAGAACACCGCCCCATGTCCGTGTCCTCCTCCCCTGGCCTTATCCCCTCCTCTCCCGCTCTGGCTCTCTCCCCCTGTGAGCTTCCGAACCCTAGCCGCCATGGCCGCCGGATAGCCGCCGTCTCCGGCCTCCCCTCGCCCAGCCAACACCACCTCGAGCTCCGCCACAGTCCACTCTGTCTCCCTGTAGGAGGAATCAAAGAGGGGTGCCCTAGATCGTCTGCATCAATGTATTCTTCCCCAACCCCGATGCCCACCACCGCTGACATCGCCGTCGGCCCTGATCTCCTCCGGCCGCGCCATCACCATAGGTGCACTCAGGGTGAGCTTGCGGTCCTCCCTGTGCCCCTCGTTTTCCTGCGTGTCGCCCGTAGCCGTAGGTCGCTGTCGCTCTATCGTCGCCGTCGCTGCTACTCGCCGTGCCGCCGTCCCCGGTGACCAAATCCGGGTGCCGCCGCCTCCATCGTGCTTGCCTCGTTGAGCTGAATCGAACACACACGCTCGTGCGCCCTAGTTCCCTCCCTAGCGCTGTCGTTGTCCATCGTCTGCGCGTGCTCCCCGGCGAGCCCATGTGGTGTTGATGTGGCGTTGACGTGGTGCCTGCGTGGCCCAAGCCCCACCCGTCAGCCTCTCCGGCTAGAGCCATCTCCAATGAGAAAAGCCCCTGACCCCACTTCACGTGTGTGGCAGCTGATGTGGCTCTAAGGCCCACCGGTCAGCAACTGTGGCTAGCCCAGCCCTCGGTGTAAAATGATTTAGGGTATGTGCTGATGTCAGTCCTGTGTCACAGTGACGAAATAATTCAATTTAAATTGTTTAATAATTTCAGAAAAGGTTTAAATATTGTAAAATCAATAACTAAATATCTATAAGTCAGAAAAATACAAATGATATATCAAAATGTTCAGAAAAATGAGAACTATCCAATTACACTATAATCATGCATTGTTAAGCAACTTACATGACAAGTTTAATTAGAGAACAAAATCAACCCCTCTCATGTGTTTCCGGAGTTTCCCTGAGTTAGGGTTCTCAACCCTCGGAACCCCGTTTAAACTGTCAAGCATGCCTTAGGGTTTCATTTCAACGCAATTTAACTTGTCATATCATCATCCATGCTTGAGCATTGTATCGATGCCATGTCTTGATTGTCGCCTTTCTTTCCGGTATTGGTTCTTCGCAATAGGATCTGAGCCCGAGGCTGAAGTCAACGACACCGAAGAACTATACCTGTCTACTGACGGACAAGGCAAGCGTAGCCTCTCATTCTGAACCTACTTTTACAAAGTATATTACTATCTGGCTATGATGCACACGATTCCAATGTGGTCTTATGTCAGTACTTAGTGTTACCTATCTGTTGCATAGTTTCCCTCTTGTAGCCTTATACTCTTGATCCACTGCTCCTAGCATACCTAGGTCTGGCATTTGAGCGTTGATAGAGCTTCTATGATCGACAGCTTAGCCATGCATAGTAACAATGTTTGATCTGTCCGAATGATGAATCAGAGATGCCGGAGAATCTAGAAAGGTAGGAGATGGTGACATCATCGAAGGAGTTAACTAAACATGCTAAGGCTTGTATGGGAGTCCAAGTTGGGTGGGGTATTTGTAGTCCCATGCTCGCCACCACTAGGAAATGAGTTCTTGCCTTTGGAACCGAGACGAGCGTACAACCACACGGGGCTTGGGAACCCCTCGAGTGACTAACTTGCCTAGTAGATTCCATGAGTCACATAGTTCGGGCTTTCCATTTGGCATACGCATTGAAAATGTTTTCGAAAGAGGAGGTGATGGAGGTGCATCATAGCAGGTAGGGAAGCGTGGACCGGGTTGCTTGGGGTCGATGGAGCCCCTGGTGAACCAACCTCGCCTCACATCTTTAAGTACCTACTTCGGGATTTGACCCATTATGGCGGAACCATACTTATTGCGTGACTCATGGTCTCGGCGAAAGCAAGGTAAAGGTCGTGGTCAACCACCCTCTGCCGGCCTTCCAAGGAAGAGGGCTAATAATATTTGGCATTAAGATTCGGTTGGTACGTGTGGGTAATGTTATACACCCCTGCAGGGTATTAATATTTTCGAAAAGCCGTGTTCACGGTTATGAATGCTTGGTGATCAGATTCTAAGATCATAGATAACTTTAACCATGATAAAACTTGTTTATCCACGTGTGCTTAAGGATGCTTCCTCTGGGTCGAGGGGGTGATCCTAGATAGGAGGTTCTGATGAAGCTGGTGGTTATCAAGATGTGATGAACAAGATGAAGAAGTTGCTATCTTATCCCTTTTAATAGATTCTGAGTAGACAAGCATCTTCTCTCTCTTGTTTACAAATAAACATTGCTTTCCGCAAAAGTAAACCCAGAGAAAGCTTTTCTAGCCAGAGCATGTAGATACTAGGTTATCTAAGTCTTGCAGAGTACATTCTCGTACTCAGCATTGCTCCATTGTTGTTTTTCTACATATGATCTAGTTGCAACTGAAGGTGGCTTCTACGTTGACATCGACGAGTAGTTGGGGGTCCCAGGTAGCAGCCTGAGGACTATGGGATGGACGTCGCTTCTGTTTATGGCCTCTTAGGCCTTTTGCTAAGTTGTTGTGTAGAACAACATAATTTGCTTTCGCTGTGTGATGTAATGTTGGGTCTATGACCTCTGGTTTGTAATAACTCTAATATCTTACTCTGTTAAGAGTTTAAACCTATGTTGTTGAATCCTTGTGTTCTGTAATGTTACCAATCATACTGTGATATTCTGTGTTTGGAGTTGAACTTATCTTAGATGGAGATCTGAGGTTAGTTTAACACTAATCCCGGGGGTGCTACATAGATGATCGTGGTTTCACGATCATGAACATTGAGATGTTGTTAACAACAAGATCATATCATTAGGAGAATGGTATGATGGACATACTCCTATAGATAAGCGTAGCATTAAGATCAAGTCATTTCAATAGTTCATTTGCTATAAGCTTTATGATACATAGTAACCTAATTCCTTCGTCCATGAGATCATTCTAATCACCATCACTGGAAGGATGCTTTGATGACATCAAACACCACACCATAACTGGGTGGCTATAAAGGTGGCATTGAGTGTTCGGAAAGTATGTGTTGAGGCACATGGATCAAGAGTGGGATTTGTCCTTCCATATGACGGATAGATATACTCTAGGCCCTCTTGGTGGAATGTCATCCAATTGGCTTGCAAGCATGTGACTGGATCACAAGGGATCACATATCACGGGAACGATAAAAGAGTACTTATCGGTAACGAGGTTGAACTAGGTATGCAGAGATACCGACGATCAAACCTTGGATAAGTAAACTACCGCGAGACAAAGGGAAATTGGTATCATATGTAAGTGGTTCATTCGATCACAAAGTAATCGTAGAAATATGTGGGAGCCATATGAATTTCCATATTCCTCTATTGGTTATTGATCAGAGAAGTGTCTCGGTCATGTCCGCATAATTCACGAACCGTAGGGAGACACACTTAAGGATTCAATGTTGTTTAGCAGATATGGAATGTAAGTAGGGATACCGAATGTTGTTCGGAGTCTCGGATGGGATCCGGGATATCACGAGGAGATCCGGAATAGTCTGAAGAATAAGATTCATATAAGGAAAGTCCGATTCCGGAGTTCGGGAATGATTTCGATGTTTTCATCGGAGAGGTTCTAGAAGGGTCTAGAAGGTTCACCGGACCGGAAGGGGAATGGTCCATGAATGTTTCATGGGTAAGTGGAATGATTGGATCATGTCCTAAGTCACTTTGGTTGGGCATTTGCGAGAGAGAAATAAAGCTCTAAATTGAAAGTCAAAAGGGAGGTTTGAAAACTCAAACTGGAACAATGGTTTCCTAGTGGAAGAAGAAAAGAGTCCTTCCTTCTATCCAACTTGGGTTTAGGTATGGATTCAAACTCCCCTCTCCCAAGCCTCCCTCCCTCTCATAAATAGAGGGGCAGGGCTGCCCCAAAGAAGACACAACCAGCCATCCCCACCTGTGCCGCGCCGCCACCTCCGCCGCACGCTGCCGGCCCGTCGTCGTCGCCCTAGCCGCCGCCGACACCACCTCCTCCTCTCCGGCCTTCTAAACCTAGATCGCCGGAATCCACCATAACTCGCACCGGATTAGGAGAAGCCATGCGGGATCTTCCCTCTACTTCCGACACCATGTCGTCATGCTTCCAGAATCGCGTGGGGAGAACTACAACCTCTGCTGCCTACTGGAACAAGGGAGAGGAAGGTCTTCATTGAGTACTGAACGTGTGACCGACTGTGAAAGCGCTGCCGGAACGCAGCGCCGGAAGGATCGTCTACGCGATCTTGAGATCGACAAGTGTACGACTACATCACCCACGAGAATCTGCTCTCGTTAACGGCTTTGGAATCTTCGAGGGTGAGTACTCTAATCGATTCGTTTCTACAATCTAGTAGATAGATCTTGGCTTGTTTGTGTGCATGTGGTAGAATTTTTTTGTTTTCCATGCTACGAACCCCTACAGTGGTATTAGAGTCGTGTCTATATGTAGATCTATTGAACGAGTAGAACACAATGGTCATTGTGGGCGTTGATGCTTTTGTTGTCGATTGTTTGTTGTGTACTTTGCATCTTGCGGTATGGTGGGATGAAGCGTCCAGGGCTAACCTTACATGACATCATTCATGAGACTTGCTCCACGCTTGACATGCAACTTGTATTGCATAAGTGGCTTTGCGGGTGCCTGTTTCTCCCAACATAGTTAAGATTCAATTTACAATGGGTGATTGACAATACTCGTATCGACGTTGTGGTTCTTGTTCATAAGTTAGAATGACACTTATTGAAAGCCCCAAACCACGTAAAACATGCAAAGAAAATTAGAGGCGTCTAACTTTGTTTTGCAGGGGTGTGATATGATATGGCCATGATTGTGATTATATATGATGTATGCAATGTTCCTTAATGTAAGTCGGCAACCGGCAGGAGCCATATGGTTGTCTTTTAATTCCGTTAAGACATGCGTGTCTATTATTCAAAGTAGTTGTAACAGTTGATGCTGGTGGATGACAACCATGAAGCGGCGCCATTGACCTTGACGCCATGTCGGTGATGATGGAGATCATGTTCGTGCTTGAATATGGAGATCGGAAGCACAAGAAGGAAGGCCATATCATATCACATATTATGAATTGCATGTGATGTTAATCCTTTTATGCATCTTGTATTGCTTAGTTCGCGACGATAGCATTATAAGATGATCCCTCTAGCACAAAAATTTCAAGTTATAAAGTGTTCATCCTTAGTAAGCAACGTTGCTAAAGCTCGTTGTTTCGAAGCACCACGTGATGATAGGGTGTGTTAGATTCTGCGAGTGTATAAAACGAGAGCATGCCAGATTTGCTCATGTGGAAGCTAAGGTTTGATCTTGACGAGCCTAGCATGTACAGACATGGTCTCGGAACACAGATCACCGAAAGGTAAAGCATGAGTCATATAATAGATATGATGGACATGTTGATTGTTCGCCATTAAAGTTGCATCAACTCTCGTGATGTTCAGTTTTGATGTGGTGGATTTGGTTCGTGTGATCACTAAAACAATGTGAGGGTTATTGTTTTGAGTGGGAGTTCACCTAGATTAATTTAACTATTAATTAGAACTCAATTTGTCATAAACTTAGTCTAAATTATTGCAAATATGTTGTAGATCAATGGCGGCCCCTACCATCAATTTTAATGTGTTCCTAGAGAAAGAAAAGTTGAAAAACAATGGAAGCAACTTCGCGGATTGGTTCCGCAATTTGAGGATTGTCCTCAATGCTAGTAATTTGACCTATGTGCTGGATGCACCGCTGGGTGACCCACCTGCAGCTGATGCTACCGATGAGGTAAAGAATGTTTTCCTCGCTCGGAAGAATCAGTACTCCACAGTTCAGTGTGCTATCTTGTATGGTTTGGAATCGGAGCTTCAGAAAAGGTTTGAGAACCATGACCCACATGATATTGTCCGTGAACTCAAAATGATATTTGAGGCTCACGCGGCAGTTGAGAGTTATGAGGCTTCTGAAAAGTTATTTAACTGCAAGATGGAAGAGGGCAGCTCCATCAGTGAGCACGTGCTTAAGATGTCTGGGCATGCAAGCAAGCTTCAAAGCTTGGGTATAGTGATTCCTAATGCTTTGGGGATTCATCATGTCCTCCAATCACTACCACCAAGTTACAAGAACTTTGTGATGAACTACAATATGCAAAACATGGACAATTCGTTGCCCAAACTCTTCTCCATGTTAAAGTCTGCAGAAGTGGAGATCAAGAAAGAGCACCAAGTGTTGTTGGTCAATAAGACCACAAAATTCAAGAAGCAAGGCAAGTCTAAGAAAAAGGGAAACTTCAATAAGGGCGGTAAGAAAGTTACCGAGCCGGCGAAGAAGACCAAGGTTGGGCCTAAGGCTGATACTGAGTGCTTTTACTGCAAGGGAGAAGGTCACTGGAAGAGGAATTGCCCTAAGTACTTGGCAGATTTGAAGTACGGCAACATCAAGAAGAAAGGTATATCCGATATACATATTATTGATGTGTATCTCACTAGTACTCGTAGTAGTACCTGGGTATTTGATACTGGTTCGGTTGCTCATATTTGTAACTCAAAACAGGTGCTGCAGAATAGACGGAAACTAGCGAAGAACAAGGTGACGATGCGCGTTGGAAATGGATCAAAGGTTGATGTTATCGCGGTCGGCACGCTACCTCTTCATCTACCATCGGGATCAGTTTTATACTTAAATAATTGTTATTTGGTGCCTGCGTTGAGAATGAACATTATATCAGGATCATGTTTATTGCGAGAAGGTTACTTGTTTAAGTACAAGAATAATGGTTGTTCGATTTATATGAGTAATATGTTTTATGCACATGCACCTTTGATAGATGGTCCATTCTTATTGAATCTCGATTGTAGAAATACACACATTAATAACATTGAAGCTAAACGTTTGAAATTGAGCGATAACTCGACCTATGTGTGGCACTATCGTCTTGGTCACATTGGAGTGAAGCGTATGAAGAAACTCCATTCCGATGGACTTCTTGAATCACTTGATTTCGAATCACTTGAAAGATGCGAAGCATGTTTGATGGGTAAAATGACTAAGACTCCATTTTCTGGTATGATGGAGCGAGATACAGACTTATTGGAAATCATACATACCGATGTGTGTGGCCAAATGAGTGTAGCATCGCGCGGTGGTTATCGTTATGTTCTTACCTTCACGGATGATTTGAGTAGATATGGGTATATCTATTTCATGAAACATAAGTCCGAAACTTTCGAGAAGTTTAAGGAATTTCAAAGTGAGGTAGAGAATCAACGTAACAAGAAGATTAAATTTCTACTATCTGATCATGGAGGTGAATATTTAAGTTATGAGTTTGGCGAGCATTTGAAGAAATGCGAAATACTTTGACAATTGACACCGCCGGGAACACCACAACGTAATGGTGTGTCCGAACGTCGTAATCGAACTATCTTAGATATGGTTCATTCTATGATGTCACTTACATATTTACCGCTATCGTTTTGGGGTTATGCATTAGAAACAGCCGCATTCACTTTAAATAGGGAACCATCTAAATCCGTTGAAATGACACCGTATGAATTATGGTTTGGAAAGAAACCTAAATTGGCGTTCCTTAAAGTTTGGGGTTGCGAAGCTTATGTAAAGAAGTTACAGCCCGACAAGCTTGAACCCAAAGCGAAAAAATGTGTCTTCATAGGTTACCCGAAGGAAACTATTGGGTATACCTTCTATCATAGATCCAAGGGAAAAATATTCGTTGCCAAGAATGGATCCTTTCTAGAGAAGGAGTTTCTCTCGAAAGAAGTGACTAGAAGGAAAGTAGAACTCGACGAGGTTATTGAACCTTCTCTCGAACTTGAGAGTAGCGCAGCACCGGAAGTAGTTCCTGTGGCGCCTACACCAATAAGAGAGAAATCTAATGATGTTGATCATAAAACTTCGGTTAAAGTAACTACGGAGCCTCGCATGTCAACGAGAACTCGTACCACTCCTGATTGGTATGATCCCGTTATGAGTGTCATGTTGGTGGATAACACCGATGACCCTGAGACATATGAGGAAGCAATGATGAGCCTAGATTCCAATAAATGGCAAGAAGCCATGAAATCCAAGATTGGATCCATGTACGAAGACCAAGTATGAACTTTGGTGGACTTACCAGATGGCCGGAAGGGTTGTCGAGAACAAATGGATTTTCAAGAACAAAACACATGCTGATGGTAATGTTACTGTCTGTAAATCTCGACTTGTCGCAAAAGGGTTTCAACAAATTCAGGGAGTTAACTACGATGAGACTTTCTCACCGGTAGCGAAGCTAAAGTCTGTGAGGATTTTATTAGCAATCACTGCATATTATGATTATGAGATATGGTAGATGGATGTTAAAACGGCGTTCCTCAATGGGGACATTGATGAAGAGTTTTATATGGTACAACCCAAAGGTTTTGTCGATCCTAAAGATGCTAACAAGGTATGCAAACTTCAACGGTCTATTTATGGATTGAAGCAAACATCCCGAAGTTGGAATCAAATTTTTGATAAGGTAATCAAAAGCTTTGGTTTTATACAAACTTATGGAGAAGCTTGTATTTACAAGAAAGTGAGTGGGAGCTCTGTAGCATTCTTAATACTATATGTAGATGACATATTGTTGATTGGGAATGATGTAGACCTTAATAGTGTCAAGGATTATTTGCATAATAGTTTTTCAATGAAAGATCTTGGCGAAGCAGCTTACATATTAGGCGTAAAGATTTATAGAGATAGATCGAGACGCCTAATATCATTGTCATAGAGTACATATTTGGACAAAGTTCTAAAGAGGTTTGGAATGGAAGATAGCAAGAAAGGGTTCTTGCCCATGTTGCCCAATACGACCTTGAGTAAAACTCAAAGTACTGCAACGGCAGAAGATAGAGAAAGGATGAGTAAGACTCCCTATGCCTCAGCCATAGGATCTCTTATGTATGCCATGTTATGTACTAGACCCGACATTGCATATGCTGTTAGTTTGACTAGCAGATATCAAAGTGATCCAGGAGTGGATCATTGGACAGCGGTCAAAAACATCCTTAAGTACTTGAGAAGAACTAAGGATATGGTTCTTTCTTATGGAGGTGATGAACAGCTCGTTGTTAATGGTTACACCTATGCTAGTTGGAACACCGATCCGGATGATTCTAAATCTCAATCTGGATACGTATTTACTTTGAATGGTGCAGCAGTTAGCTGGAGGAGTGTTGTCACATCCCAAAAATTTCCAAATTTTGAAATGTGAAAAATAAATAAACAAAATAAAACTTTGTTGAAATTCAGGGTGAGAAGAAACTTTTTGAATCCAATTGGAAACTTTCAAACCTATTTTGGATCAAATAAAATCCTAAAGGGATTTAAAAATATAAATAAACAATAAAGTCAAAATATTTGGAATCACTAGTTTTAGATCTTTTAATAAAAAGGTTTGGTTTTCAAAAGAAAAGTAGAATTTATAAATAAAGATTATTTTATAAGAGCCAAATTAAATCTTGGCCAAGCTTTTGAAATAAAACATTTCTATTTGATAAAAAGAATAAAGGTTTATTTAAATAAAATAATGAGGATTTAATATCCAATTTTATTTAAGTAAAGGCTTATCCATTTTAAATAAACACTAAAACTAATCAATTTATTTTAAATAAGTTTTCCAAGTGTTTTATATTTTCAAATAAACCCTACTGAAATGGTTTTGGTATTATTTAGATTTCAAATAGAGTTTTAAAATAAATTAAAACCTATTTGAATTAATAACTAAGGACTATTTTATTTAATTATTAAATCGATCCTAAATGAATAAAGTATTATTTTATTTTGGACTTTGGAATTATGTTGTTAAACATAACTAAAAATAATGCAAAGTTTGGTGGTAGTTTGTTTCCATTTGTTGTTTGAATTGTTTGTTTGAATTTCAAAACAGAAAATCAAATAGAAAAAGAAAAAGGCAATCAGTATAAAAAAAATGAATCAAACGCAGCCCAACCCATCTGTCCCAACAGCCCAGCAATGCAGCCCACCAGCTCGCCCTCAGCGAAACGTTTTTCTACACGCAAACCCACCCGTAGAGTCACAGACAGGTGGCCCCCTCTCCCTATCTCTCTCCCTTGCTGACAGCACGCCCCACACTCCTGTTCATCGTCTTCACCACGACCCCGCCGCCCCTGCCGTTGCAATCGAGTAACTCCGGCGTTGATTACGCGTTGATAGCGTCCTTGACTCCTCCCAGTAACCATACCAATTTAATCGCACGTGCCTTCCCTCTCTTCCCCCCCCCCCCAAGTAGCTCCTTCCCTCTACCCATAGGCTGCCCCGAATTCCCCTTGCACCGCCACTGCTCCGGCGAGCGTCTCCGAACGATTCCGTCCACACCTCGCCACCCCTCGCCCCCACTGCACCCTAGCATGCTCTCCAGCCCCTTGCGCGTCTGCACATAGCCTCATCTAGCTCCCGTGCACTCTGGAAGCTCGGCTTCGTCGACCTCGACTCGCCACCGCCGTCTGCCATCGCTCCGGCAGAGTCTTCCTGGTAAGCCAGACCACCCCGAGCCCTCATATTGAAGCTCCCACCTTCCCCAGATCACTATGCATCTGACTGTGTCCTTATTTGACCTTGGGGTGAACTGCAGCGTCGCCCTCGATGACCTCCAGAGCCGCCTGACGCCGTCACCAACTTCGGCGAGCAATCGTCGCCTCTCTGGTGCGCCCCTTGCCAATCCGACCACGCGTTGAGCTTCACCATCTCCCTGCGAGCACGGTGAGCCCCTTCCCCCTCTTCCCCGCTCCCTGCATCGTCGGCAATCTCGCCGCCAGAGCGTGTGCCGCCGTCTGCCACCGCGCAGCGCCGCCAGAGTTTGACCATGTGTCTGTGTCCGTTAGATCACGATCTGATGGCTGAGATTAGAACTACATGAAGAGGTATGAGTTGATCAGCATCGTTCGTTTTAAGTTAGATCCTACGGTTCGCAGAGGCCGATCCGCACGAAACGGTACCGGCCAGTAGAAACACGCCGCGTGGCACTGGTTCTGTTTAAAACGGAATTTAGAATCTGATTTAAATGCAAACTTGTAAATTGCATAACTTTAAATCTACACGTCCAAAATTTTCAAATTTTATATCAATGGATTCAGAAAAACAATCCCTAGCCAACCATGCACTTTGTTTAGTAAAAAGCATCTGATAAAATGTTTGTTTTAGTAGAAACTTGTGTAGGCTTAATTTGAATATAAAAATTGTTCTAGATCAAATTTTAATGTGAAATCTTTGCAAAATGGTTTGTTGTGAACTTACTGACCCCAGGAACCAACTCATGGATTTAAAAATGTATTTTGTGAAGTTTAGGAATAAATACTTGAATTAGCTCATTTCTAGTCAAATAAAAATATTGATTTTGATATGGAAATAATTTTTGAGTAAAACCTTTGGGAAATGATTTGATTCAAACCTTCTGGCCCTAAACACCAAGTTTTGTGAATTAACAACTTATTTGGTGAACAATATAAAAATTATTGCTTTGCTAAAAGCATTTTCCACCACATGAAATAATGATTTGATTTAAGAAATGGTTTATAGATAAAACCCTTTTACAAATGGTTTTACCACTTTAGAAAATGACCACTTTGAACCTTACAATGTTTAGAGCCTAGTAGAAACCACTTTTGCAAATGAAATTATCTTTTGCATGCTTGCATGCATGACTTTGTTTCTATTATTTTATGTGTGATGAATGGTTTGAATATTGGTTGGAATGCTAGTTGAATCTATGTTTGCTTGATTGATTTGTAGTGAAGTTAGAAGAGTGTGATATTAGCAAGATCAAAAAGTGAACCAACATCCTCTACCAAAAAGGCAAGTGACACTATCATCCAAGTCCTACTATTTTCATTATACTTAGTGGATTTTGAAACATGCATGATAAAGTTTACTATATTTTATGCTATGCTAAATCCTAATAGGATACCCTTATATATATTCCTTAGTGAAAACAATGTAGTTGTAGTATGCTTAGCCCAACTATATATTGGGATGGGATACATGTTATGATTATATGAAGTATTGAAAAGACTTATGTTTTATATAATAAAACAAGTACTCAATGAACCACCTGGGTGGACAAGGATACTCAAGCTTTTGGACAAGGTGGCAACAAAATGAACCATGTTTATATGGCAATCTCTTTTTGTTGTGCACTAGAAGAAAACCACCCAGGGACTTAGAGATTGAACATGTTTCTCGTACAGTGGCTTCCGTGTACAGCCACATGCTAAATGGGCTCTGGCTTAGTCAACTAGATAGTGGAAGACCCATGCATTGTCATCTTCAGGTTAACTAGAATTGTGTAAGGGAACTTGAAACCCTACATTGGTGCCTGGATGACAAGCTAGAATTGTGTATTGGGAGGACTCCTATGGAAAGACTTTGTCACATTCTCAATCTGCCAGTACTCCATCTTGGTGAGTACTTATCCAGCGGCCACTGGTGGCATCAAGATGAGATTGTGTCATGTGGGTAAAGTGTACAACTTCTGCAGAAGATCAAATTCTAAGTACTTAGCCGTGTCCCCGGTTACGGACAACTCTGAGCAACTAAGGCCTGAAGCTATGGAAGATCTCGACATTCCAATTTCTCAAAGTTAAAACTTGATGGTGACAACAAGGGATTAGAAGCACTTGGAGTTTTCCAAGGAGTTCAAAAAGATTTTTGAAAGATCAAAACTATTTTGAAAAGATAGGATAAAACTATATTGCTTTCTGCAAATGAGCCTAAACCCTACTTAGACAAATATGCATATATTGATAGGTTCCACTTATTACTACATAGTAGTGAAACTTGCCAATACAATTCAAATGTATTGACCCTTGTGGTTGTAACTTATTATGTTGCAGGTTTGTTTGATGTTAGTGAAGTGTGTTAAATAGGATTACAACTCTACAACCAACATGACTGCCTGTGGCACTTTGAAGATGAAGGACTCCATGCTATATAGTTATTTATGCTGCATTGTAATGAGATAGCCAAATGAGCTATGTAAGATGTAATGTATTATTTTATTCCTGGTTATAAAGTTGTATTATGACCTTTGTTTCTTGATATTACATCTTAAACTGTGGATGCTAGCTATTGATCCAGGGACTAGCATTGTAAACACAGGGATCTCTACCTTATTAAAGGTTGGGAACCTTACAGATGGTATCAGAGCACTGTGTTTCCTGTAGGATTTGTAACCCTAGGATTGGACAAAACCCCTTAGAAAAATAGGAGTTGAATTTGTTCCAAAAACTTATTTACAAACAATCTTGTAAACTCTTTTCTCAACCTTTTTGGTTTTGATTCTACATCTCTTCTATTTCAACTTGATGGACAAAACCTACCCCATGGCCAAAGACTTCACCATGTGCAAAAGATTTCATCAACTCTAATGACTTCAACATCTTCAACTCTAATGACTTCAACATCTTCAACATTTTCACCAAGGACCTCAACCTTAGACATCACTAAGGACTACAAGTGAAAAACCAGGAGACATTAGATTGCCTACCAAAAACATTGATATCATGTTAGTGTATGGATCATATTGACCTATGAGGTATGACCATACCAAGTTAATTATTTCAAGAAAACTTGTTGTTTCCTTCAACTCATGAGTTAAGCTCATAAGTTGTTAAGTGGGTAGTTGCTTGTTGATCGTTTGATGGTTTGATTGTTTGATTGAACTTGGTTGTTTTTTAATTATGTGTTAAAACTTCTTTAAAAACCTATCCACCAATACTTAACCCTATCAAACCAACAGATGCCTCCTCGTCGTGCCAACCCCAACCAAAACAACAACATCACCCTTGAGATGCAGCAGATGATGGTAGCTCAGACACAGTTGATGCAACAGATGACCACATATATACAGAATCAGAACAACAACAACAACAACAACAACAACAACAACAACAACAACAACAACAACAACAACAACAACAACAACAACAACAACAACAACAACAACACAACAACAACAACAACAACAACAACAACAACAACAACAACAACAACAACACAACAACAACAACAACAACACAACAACAACAACAACAACAACAACAACAACAACAACAACAACAACAACAACAACAACAACAACAACAACAACAACAACAACAACAACAACAACAACAACAACAATCAGAATAACCCTCTAGCACTTGACATGCTCACCAAGTTTCTGAAACTTAGGCCTGCAATGTTCTCTGGAACAACTGATCCAATGGAAGCTGATGATTGGTTATGTTCAGTGAACAAAGACCTAGTGACTGTTGGCTGCACCGATGAAGAAAAAGTTAGGTTTGCAGCATTTCTGCTTGAAGGACCAGCAGGAACATGGTGGGACAACTTTCAAATCACTACTCCCCTTGAAGATGTAACTTGGGCTATTTTTGAAGATGGATTCAGAACCACTCACATCTCACCTGGATTAATGTACTTGAAGAAAAAGGAGTTTCACAATCTGAAACAACGTCACCTCAGTGTGGCTGAGTATATTGAGGAATTCAACAATCTGGCACGCTATGCACCGAATGAAGTTGATACAGATGCTAAGAGAAAAGAAAAATTTCTTGAAGGACTTAATGATGAGTTGAACCTGCAGCTAGCTGTTGCCTATGTCCCAACTTATCAATCACTCTGTGACAAAGCCACAATATTGGAAAACAAGATGAATCAAGTTGAGAACAGAAAGAGGAAGCATAAACTCAAGAATCACTCAGGATCATCAAAGAAGAAGCATTCATTCAGAAAGATCAATGAGGATTCTGAACCACATCAAGATCACCACAACAACAATGGAAGTGAGAATAATGGAAATTATATTTACAATGGAAATGACCTTGGTCAGAACCAACAAGACACTTTCAGGAAGAAAGACATTAGCCAGTTGCAATGCTATAATTGTAAGGAACTTGGACACTATGCATCAGACTGTCCTGAGAAGAAAAAGAACAAGGATGCTAGAAGAGCCAATGGAAATGACTCCAAGGTGACCTATAAAGGACATGTGAACCACATTGACATGGATGGAAACTTTGAAGAGATAGAAGAAGTGGATATCAGAAACTAGTTAACTCAGAAGAGTCAAATAAGGATTCCTTGTCAGGATATAAAGTGTTGAACCGATAGTCAAGTGAACCATCAATGTAACCCTATGAGACTTTATTTTTAAGGGTGGTAGTACCCTAGTTGCATTGAAGCCAACTTGTAACCTTTAGCCTTCCCAAATCTCGGGACGAGATTTATTTTAAGGGTGGTAGCCTGTCACATCCCAAAATTTTCCAAATTTTGAAATGTGAAAAATAAATAAACAAGTAAAACTTTGTTGAAATTCAGGGTGAGAAGAAAATTTTTCAATCCAATTGGAAACTTTCAAACCTATTTTGGATCAAATAAAATCCTAAAGGGATTTAAAAAGATAAATAAACAATAAAGTCAAAATATTTGGAATCACTAGTTTTAGATCTTTTAATAAAAAGCTTTGGTTTTCAAAAGCAAAGTAGAATTTATAAATAAAGATTATTTTATAAGAGCCAAATTAAATCTTGGCCAAGCTTTTGAAATAAAACATTTCTATTTGATAAAAAGAATAAAGGTTTATTTAAATAAAATAATGAGGATTTAATATCCAATTTTATTTAAGTAAAGGCTTATCCATTTTAAATAAACACTAAAACTTATCAATTTATTTTAAATAAGTTTTCCAAGTGTTTTATATTTTCAAATAAAACCTACTGAAATGGTTTTGGTATTATTTAGATTTCAAATAGAGTTTTAAAATAAATTAAAACCTATTTGAATTAATAACTAAGGACTATTTTATTTAATTATTAAATAGATCCTAAATGAATAAAGTATTATTTCATTTTGGACTTTGGAATTATGTTGTTAAACAGAACTAAAAATAATGCAAAGTTTGGTGGTAGTTTGTTTCCATTTGTTGTTTGAATTGTTTGTTTGAATTTCAAAACAGAAAATCAAATAGAAAAAGAAAAAGGCAATCAGTATAAAAAAATGAATCAAACGTAGCCCAACCCATCTGGCCCAACAGCCCAGCAATGTAGCCCACCAGCTCGCCCTCAGCGAAACGTTTTTCTGCGCGCAAACCCACCCGCAGAGTCACAGACAGGTGGCCCCCTCTCCCTATCTCTCTCCCTCGCTGACAACACGGACCCACACTCCTGTTCATCGTCTTCACCACGACCCCGTCGCCCCTGCCGTTGCAGTCGAGTAACTCCAGCGTTGATTACGCGTTGATAGCGGCCTTGAATCCTCCCAGTAACCACGCCAATTTAATCGCCCGTGCCTTCCCTCTCTTTCCCCCTGCAGCTCCTTCCCTCTGCCCATAGGCTGCCCCGAATTCCCCTTGCACCGCCACTGCTCAGGCGAGCGTCTCCGAACGATTCCGTCCACACCTCGCCGCCCCTCGCCCCCCACTGCACCCTAGCATGCTCTCCAGCCCCTTGCGCGTCTGCCCATAGCCTCAGCTAGCTCCCGCGCACTCTGGAAGCTCGGCTTCGGCGACCTCGACTCGCCACCGTCGTCTGCCATCGCTCCGGCAGAGTCTTCCTGGTAAGCCAGACCACCCCGAGCCCTCATATTGATGCTCCCACCTTCCCCAGATCACTACGCATCTGACTGTGTCCTTATTTGACCTTGGGGTGAACTGCAGCGTCGCCCTCGACGACCTCTAGAGCCGCCTAACGCCGTCACCAACTCCGGCGAGCAATCGTCGCCTCTCCGGTGCGCCCCTTGCCAATCCGACCATGCGTTGAGCTTCATCATCTCCCTGCGAGCACGGTGATCCCCTTCCCCCTCTTCCCCGCTCCCTGCATCGTCGGCAAGCTCGCTGCCAGAGCGTGCGCCGCCATCTGCCAGCGCAGCGCCGCCAGAGTTTGACCACGTGTTTGTGTCCGTTAGATCACGATCTGATGGCTGAGATTAGAACTAGATGAAGAGGTACGAGTTGATCAGCGTCGTTCGTTTTAAGTTAGATCCTACGGTTCGCAGAGGCCGATCCGCATGAAACGGTACCGGCCAGTAGAAACACGCCGTGTGGCACTGGTTCTGTTTAAAACAGAATTTAGAATCTGATTTAAATGCAAACTTGTAAATTGCATAACTTTAAATCTACACGTCCAAAATTTTCAAATTTTATATCAATGGATTCAGAAAAACAAGCCCTAGCCAACCATGGACTTTGTTTAGTAAAAAGCATCTGATAAAATGTTTGTTTTAGCAGAAACTTGTGTAGGCTTAATTTGAATATAAAAATTGTTCTAGATCAAATTTTAATGTGAAATCTTTGCAAAATGGTTTGTTGTGAACTTACTGACCCCAGGAACCAACTCATGGATTTAAAAATGTATTTTGTGAAGTTTAGGAATAAATACTTGAATTAGCTCATTTCTAGTCAAATAAAAATATTGATTTTGATATGGAAATGATTTTTGAGTAAAACCTTTGGGAAATGATTTGATTCAAACCTTCTGACCCTAAACACCAAGTTTTGTGAATTAAAAACTTATTTGGTGAACAATATAAAAATTATTGCTTTGCTAAAAGCATTTCCCACCACATGATATAATGATTTAATTTAAGAAATGGTTTATAGATAAAACCCTTTTACAAATGGTTTTACCACTTTATAAGATGACCACTTTGAACCTTACAATGTTTAGAGCCTAGTAGAAACCACTTTTGCAAATGAAATTATCTTTTGCATGCTTGCATGCATGACTTTGTTTCTATTATTTTATGTGTGATGAATGGTTTGAATATTGGTTGGAATGCTAGTTGAATCTATGTTTGCTTGATTGATTTGTAGTGAAGTTAGAAGAGTGTGATATTAGCAAGATCAAAAAGTGAACCAACATCCTCTACCAAAAAGGCAAGTGACACTATCATCCAAGTCCTACTATTTTCATTATACTTAGTGGATTTTGAAACATGCATGATAAAGTTTACTATATTTTATGCTATGCTAAATCCTAATAGGATACCCTTATATATATTCTTTAGTGAAAACAATGTAGTTGTAGTATGCTTAGCCCAACTATATATTGGGATGGGATACATGTTATGATTATATGAAGTATTGAAAAGACTTATGTTTTATATAATAAAACAAGTACTCAATGAACCACCTGGGTGGACAAGGATACTCAAGCTTTTGGACAAGGTGGCAACAAAATGAACCATGTTTATATGGCAATCTCTTTTTGTTGTGCACTAGAAGAAAACCACCCAGGGACTTAGAGATTGAACATGTTTCTCGTACAGTGGCTTCCGTGTACAGCCACATGCTAAATGGGCTCTGGCTTAGTCAACTACATAGTGGAAGACCCATGCATTGGCATCTTCAGGTTAACTAGAATTGTGTAAGGGAACTTGAAACCCTACATTGGTGCCTGGATGACAAGCTAGAATTGTGTATTGGGAGGACTCCTATGGAAAGACTTTGTCACATTCTCAATCTGCCAGTACTCCATCTTGGTGAGTACTTATCCAGCGGCCACTGGTGGCATCAAGATGAGATTGTGTCATGTGGGTAAAGTGTACAACTTCTGCAGAAGATCAAATTCTAAGTACTTAGCCGTGTCCCCGGTTACGGACAACTCTGAGCAACTAAGGCCTGAAGCTATGGAAGATCTCGACATTCCAATTTCTCAAAGTTAAAACTTGATGGTGACAACAAGGGATTAGAAGCACTTGGAGTTTTCCAAGGAGTTCAAAAAGATTTTCGAAAGATCAAAACTATTTTGAAAAGATAGGATAAAACTATATTGCTTTCTGCAAATGAGCCTAAACCCTACTTAGACAAATATGCATATATTGATGGGTTCCACTTATTTCTACATAGTAGTGAAACTTGACAATACAATTCAAATGTATTGACCCTTGTGGCTGTAACTTATTATGTTGCAGGTTTGTTTGATGTTAGTGAAGTGTGTTAAATAGGATTACAACTCTACAACCAACATGACTGCCTATGGCACTTTGAAGATGAAGGACTCCATGCTATATAGTTATTTCTGCTGCATTGTAATGAGATAGCCAAATGAGCTATGTAAGATGTAATGTATTATTATATTCCTGGTTATAAAGTTGTATTATGACCTTTGTTTCTTGATATTACATCTTAAACTGTGGATGCTAGCTATTTATCCAGGAACTAGCATTGTAAACACAGGGATATCTACCTTATTAAAGGTTGGGAACCTTACAAGTGCAAAGCATAGCATTGTGGCAAGATCTTCAACTGAATCGGAATACATAGCTGCTTCGGAGGCTTCACAAGAGGCGATATGGATGAAGGAGTTCATTACGGAGCTCGGTGTGGTTCCAAGTGCGCTGGACTCAATGTCTATCTATTGTGATAACATGGGTGCCTTAGCCAATGCGCAAGAACCAAGGTCACACAAGAAGCTGAAGCATATCAAGCTACTTTTTCACGCTATTCGAGAGCATGTCCAAGATGGTGACATAAAGATTTGCAAAGTACACACAGATCTGAATGTGGCGGATCCGTTGACTAAACCTCCCCCGAGGGCAAAACATGACCAGCACCAAACCGCCATGGGTGTTCGGTATATTACCATGTAATCTAGATTAGTTGACTCTAGTGCAAGTGGGAGACTGTTGGAGATATGCCCTAGAGGCAATAATAAAAGTGGTTATTATTATATCTTTGTGTTTATGATAAATGTTTACATTCATGCTATAATAGTATTAACCAGAAACATTAATACTTGTGTGATTTGTAAACTAAATTAGAGTCCCTAGTGAAGCCTCTTTGTAATACTAGCTTGTTGGTTAATAGATGATCGTGGTTTCCCGATCATGAACATTGAGATGTTGTTAACAACAATATCATATCATTAGGAGAATGGTATGATGGACATACTCCTATAGATAAGCGTAGCATTAAGATCAAGTCATTTCAATAGTTCATTTGCTATAAGTTTTCTGATACATAGTAACCTAATTCCTTCGAGCATGATATCATGCTAATCACCATCACCAAAAGGATGATTTGATGACATCAAACACCACACCGTAACTGGGTGGCTATAAAGGTGGCATTTAGTGTTCAGAAAGTATGTGTTGAGGCACATGGATCAAGAGTGGGATTTGTCCATCCATATGACAGATAGATATACTCTGGGCCCTCTTGGTGGAATGTCATCCAATTGGCTTGCAAGCATGTGACTGGCTCACAAGGGATCACATATCACGGGAACGAGAAAAGAGTACTTATTAGTAATGATGTTGAACTAGGTATGCAGAGATACCGACGATCAAACCTCGGATAAGTAAACTATCACGAGACAAAGGGAAATTGGTATCATATGTAAGTGGTTCATTCGATCGCAAAGTAATCGTAGAAATATGTGGGAGCCATATGAATTTCCAGATTCCTCTATTGGTCATTGATCAGAGAAGTGTCTCGGTCATGTCCGCATAAATCACGAACCGTAGGGAGACACACTTAAGGATTCGATGTTGTTTAGTATATATGGAATGTAATTAGGGATACCAAATGTTGTCCGGAGTCTCGGATGGGATCCGGGATATCACGAGGAGATCCGGAATAGTCCGGAGAATAAGATTCATATAAGGAAAGTCCGATTCCGGAGTTCGGGAATGATTTCGATGTTTTCATCGGAGAGGTTCTAGAAGGGTCTAGAAGGTTCACCGGACCGGAAGGGGAATGGTCCATGAATGTGTCATGGGTAAGTGGAATGATTGGATCATGTCCTAAGTCACGGGTAAGTGGAATGAGAGAGAAATAAATCTCTAAATTGAAAGTCAAAAGGGAGGTTTGAAAAGTCAAACTGTAACAATGGTTTCCTAGTGGAAGAAGGAAAGAGTCCTTCTTTCTATCCAACTTGGGTTTGGGTATGGATTCAAACTCCCCTCTCCCAAGCCTCCCTCCCTCTCATAAATAGAGGGGGAGGGTTGCCCCAAAGAACACACAAGCCGCCGCTGCCACCGCCGCGCCGCCATCGGCCCGTCGCCCTAGCCATCGCCGACACCACCTCCTACTCTCCGGCCTTCTAAACATAGATTGCCGGAAACCCTAGATCCACCATAACTCACACCGGATTAGGCAAAGCCCTGCGGGATCTTAACTCTACTTCCGACACCATGCCGTCGTGATGTCGGAATCGCGAGGGGAGAACTACAACCTCCGCTGCCTGCTGGAACAAGGGAGAGGAAGGTCTTCATTGAGTATCGAACGTGTGACCGACTGCGGAAGCGCAGTCGTAATGCAGCGCCAGAAGTATCGTCTACGCGATCTTGATATTGACAAGTGTACGACTACATCACCCACGAGAATCTGCTCTCGTTAACCGCTTTGGAATCTTCGAGGGTGAGTACTCTAATCGAATCGTTCATACAATCTAGTAGATAGATCTTGTCTTGTTTGTGTGCATGCGGTAGAATATTTTTGTTTTCCACGCTATGAACCCCTACAGTTCTTCCCGGCACCCTGCCGGAGGGGAGATCGTCCCGGACGACTTCTTCTCCGTCATGATGCGTGAGTATTTCCACCTTGGACTATGGGTCCATGTAGTATATAGATGGTTGTATCTCCTCCTTGTGCTTTCATGTATAGATCTTGTGAGCTCTGTCATGATCAAGATCTAATCTATTTGTAACCAGGCATGTTGTGTTTGTGGGGATCCGATGGATATTGAGATTATTATGTCAGTTTGGTTATTGGTTTTGTCTTTATGATTCTATCATGTCTCTGTTGTTTATGATCTTGCATGCTCTCCGTTGTTAGTAGCTATCTTGGCCAAGTAGTTGCTAGTGACTCCAAGAGGGGGTATATATGCTCGATAGTGGGTTCATGCCACTAGTTTCCAAGGGAAGTGACAGAAATCTCTTCGGTTGTAGATGTGTTGTTGCTAATAGGGAGAAAACAACGGTCTCTTGTTCATGGAACAAGTGGATTGTTTACCGTACACACTTTGCTTAAAGCAGTTGTCCGTTGCTTGCAACTTAATACTGGAGGGGGTTCGGATGATAACCTGAAGGTGGACTTCTAGTCATAGATGCAGTTGGATGGCGGTCAATGTATCTTGTTGTATTGCCCAATCGAATCTCATAGGATCTTTCTGACTAGTATTGCATTGTTATGCCTTGCTCAGTTCCTGTCAATTGCCCTGCTGTAATTTGTTTACCCTTCATGCCATTTTGTTTATCTAAGGAGAGCAACTCTAGTGAACTATGGACCCCGGTCCAATCTTTACCATTGATACATCTTCCACTGTTTACTTGCTACAAACCATCATCACCTTCCACACCATATAGTTAATCCTTTGTTATAGCAAACCGGTGAGCTTGACAACCTCACTGACTAGTTGGGACAAAGTCTTGAGTTTGTGTTGTGCAGGTCTCCACGTTGTTTGTAACACCTGTGTGACATTTCCTTCCTCCCTATGGTTCGATAACCTCGGTCTCTACTAAAGGAAACTTACTGCTGTGCTCATCACACCTTGCTCTTGGGGTTCCAAGGAAGTGTCCCACGACAACGCTGGGTGCACGCATCACTGGGCGAAACCATTCATGAACTTATTGGCCAAGGACGAGCTGCTAGAGGAAGAAGTGGAGGCACGACAAGTGAGATGAAGGGCAAGCGCATACACCATCATCAACAACGAGCTATAAAAGAGCAGCGCCGAAGGCATCTATCAACGATGCGTAAGCCAAGAGGAAGGAATCAAGATCCTAGTGGACATACACCAGGGCGAATGTAGCCACCACACTTCGTCAAGAGAAATAGCAGCCAAGGTTCTTCGCCACGGTTTCTATTCTCCAATAGCACTAAAGGATGCTCAGGAACAGGTCAAAGCATGCAATGGCTGCCAACGATTTGGCCAGCTGAAGCACGCGTCGTCTGCAGTGCTCAGATAATACCGATCACCTGGACGTTTGCAGTCTGGGGGCTGGACATGGTTGGACCATTCAAGACATCTCGATCTGGCATGACGCACCTGCTCATAGCCGTGGACAAATTCACCAAATGGATCGAGGCAAAACCCATAAAGAAGCTAGACGGAGCAATAGTGATCAAGTTCTTCACGGACATCATCATTCGATTCGGCTACCCACACAGTATCATCACAGACAATGACACCGATTTCGCTAAGGGGTTTTTTGCTCACTTCTGTGGAGACAAGGGCATCCGCCTGGACCTAGCCTCGGTCGTGCACCCTCAGTCAAACGGGCAGTGCGAGCGCGCTAATGGCCTAGTCCTAGCCGGAATCAAACAAGACTGATCGAACCACTCATCAGGTCACATGGATGCTGGATAGAGGAGTTGTCAGCCGTGCTATGGAGCCTGCGCACCACCCCGAACAGTTCAACCGGCTTCACGCCATTCTTCCTTGTCTATGGGGCAGAGGCCGTCTTTCCCACTGACATCCAGTTCGACGCACCCCGCAAACAGCTCTACACTGAGCAAGAAGCCAAGGAAGCACGGGGGGATAACGTGGACCTGCTTGAGGAGGCGCGCAAGTTGGCCCTGTCCAGATCAACAATCTATCAGCAGGACTTGCGCCGCTACCATGCCAGTCGGATCCGTCCCACCTCTTTCCGTGAGGGGGATCTGGTGCTGCGCCTGGTCCAGAGCACGAAGGGAATGCACAAGTTGTCTCTAGCGTGGGAGGGGCCATTCATCATCAGCTGAGCGCTACACAACGACTCATACTACATGATCGATGCCCAGCAACCGGTGAAGAACAAGGCAGATCACTCTGACGAAGAAACCGAACGCCCATGGAACGCGAACCTACTCCGTCCATTTTACACTTGAGCTAGAAGTGTATGTATCTTCCTTTTCATATAATAAATGAACAAGCTTGGAAGCCTCGGCCTTCAAACCAGCTCTGGCAATCTTCACCACAAGGTTTACGGCTGGCCCGGATGCCCACGTTTTCTACGGGCGGCCGAGTATTGTACGGGGCGCCTAGAGCCCACTCTTCGGTTCCGGCTTCAGACCGCAAGCCGACTGTCGACCCGGAAAGACCAAAAGCTCGAAGTACTCCCTACAAGAAAGTACCCAAGGATAAAACAAAGGCGCCTGGGTGAACCAGATGCGCCTGCTCGAGCTAAGCCAATAACAATACACCAAAGTATCACGAGGAACGCCAACCTAGCTACTCCTTTGGTTCCGACTGCAGACCGCAACCCGGCTAGCAGCCGGCAAGGTCAAAGCTTGAAAGGCCAATGCTTGCTGAGAAAAAGAACCTGTTAATGGCCTAGTTCGAAAGGGCATCATTTTCGTGTTCTATCTTAGCTATGAAAGAACGCACAAGTAATGAAACTAACTCAAATGACGCTGTGTCTTGTACTACACGAGCCACAACTTGACGGGAAATAAGGTGGAAAGGAGCTTCGACCCGGCTGGCTACACCAGTCGGCCCAAACCTCGGGGACTACATCCAGTGGGCACGCTCCCGCGCACCCATCAAAGCAAATAAGGTGGCAAAGAGCTTCGACCCGGCCGGCTACCCCAGCCGGCCTGAACCTCGGGGACTACACCCAGTGGGCGCCCTCCTGCACCCATCACAACAATCAAGGTCGGCAAAGAGCTTCAACCCGGCTAGCTAACCCAGCTGGCCCGAACCTCGAGGACTACACCCGACGATCGCGCGACCACGCGTTTGCATATAAATGCAAGGACAAAACGTCCAAGAAGAAAAGAGATAAATTCAACTTAAACCAAAAGGGGCATCAAGCCGATAAGCGGAACACGAAGGTTCCGCACAAGATTCAAAGTCTTATAGCAAGGTTCTTCGCCAGACGGAACTGATGCATGGCAATTTTCAAAACAAATACTCCTGGCATCCCAGGGATCAAGGCTCGGGAGGTGGACTTGTGGAAGGAGCATCGGCTGCCGGAGTAGAAGTCGGTCCCGTAGAAGGAGCACTGGCGCTGGCCGCAGGAACTTGGCTGCAGGAGGCAATATCGGCGAAGTTCGTGGGAGCTGGGATCCAGTGGAACGGCACCAGCTCGGAGGGGTCGCGGAAGTCACACTCCAGATCCACGTACATGCCAATCTTTACCCCGCAGGACCTGATCGCCGGAATACTATCGCGGAGGCTCTCGTAGCTGGTCCTAGTTTGGAAGCCACGAGTGAGCATGCCCAGGTCCGCATCCGGATACCAGGACTTCACCAAGGCCAGAGCCATCTCCATGCCGCCACGCGCCGCCCACTCCTTGTGGATCTCCAGCACGTCGATACCGCGGGACAGGGCAACCGCCAAGATGGAAATGTCGTGTGGCTCACCCGTCTCCGGCCAGATATACTAGAAGAAGTTGTTGGCAACGCCGCGAAGACCGTTGCTTTCCTTCGCCAACACCTTGACCAGGTCCCAGGCGGTCAGATCGCGGCCAGCCTCCTCTGCCGGCAACTTCTTGAGAGCCATCTCGGTCGACTCCTGGTAATGAGCTGTAGTCGGAGGAAGGAGTGAGCGGCGAGAAATGGGTCGGTTCACCACAGTATAGAAGAGGCAAGGAGAAGCAAACTTACTAACGACCAGCTCGGAGATTCCTTGAAGCTGCCAGGTAAGTTCCTCCTCCCGAGAATGGAGAGCCTTGACCGTATCCTCCCTTTGGGCAAAGGTCGACTCCAAGGTCTTCAGCGCCTCCCCCGGGATGTCAGCCGCGTTCTTGCTCCTCTCCACAGCAACCTTCGGCTTGTGTTTGGACGCGACCAGTTGGTCGAACTGCACCTGCCGTGCCTTGTTCGACTCCTCCAGCCGGGCAACTTGGGCTTTGAGGCGCTCCACCTCCCTCTCCTTATCCAAGATGATGGTTGTAGGAGGATACCCGATGGTCAACAAAAAACGGGAAAAGGAGGCCAACCGCCAAGACAGGTCATAGGAAACAATCTTACGGCCCAGCTCATGAGTGTTCTTCACAGACTCTGAAAACACTTTTTGTAAAGAGAAGGGAGTAAGGAAAAGAGTGGGGATCCGGCTACAAAAGCTGGGTGCAGCAAAAGAGAATGTTGAGAGACACCTACCTCCATCAAAACAAACAAATTTTTGGCCTCGCCAAGGCCCTTTTCCATTCCCTCGACCAGGTGGCGAACCTGGCTGACTGCGACGGGCACCGCGCCCGAGAGCTGGGCGAGGATCGCACCGGGCGTCAGCACAGTCGGAGCTGGCCTCGAGCCGGTCACTATAACCTCGTCTTCATCAGCGGCCGCGCCCAAAGGCGCAGCCACCACCAGCTCCCTCCCTACCGAGCCGGAGGCGCCCGACTGGTCGTCACCCGCCGCAGCTGCCTGCACCACCGCGGCCTCCTCCGTCACATCCGTGATGATGGGTCGGGCAGAACTGGCTGGAGCATTGCTCCAGGACGGGTTCATGCCAACCCTAGGATGGAGGAGGAGGGTCTCGAGGTCCTGAGAGGCCGTGAAGAGCTGTCCCACCCGCGAAGACACGGGTGCTTGGTGTAGCACTCCCACGGCCGGGGAACCCTGAGGAGCCATAGGCGGAGTCGGCGGGGTAGGCGCAGCCGGTGCAGGTGTAGACGGGGACCCTGCCTCCTCCTCAAACACCGGAGGCGGGGGAGGGGAAACGACGGCGGCACCAGAGCCGCCCAGTGACATCGCCTCGCTGCAAGGGGGAAAAGTAAGAAAGCCTCAGCAGAAATAAAAGGAAAATGAGGCAAACAGAGCTAGGGAGAACATTCACCCAGCGACGGATGGCACGATGACAACTTGGCGCGCTCGGCGCGTCCTCTTCTGCTCAGCCGCAGCCGGCGCGACAACGATTGCCGCCCTCTTTCCCCAAGCTTTCGCCGCAGCCCTCTCCCGAACGGCCTCATCCTCGGCGGCACCGACTGCAAGAAAAATAAATTTCAACCACAAGACCCCACGGGCCAAGACAAAGGCAGAAGCTGCACCTGGAAATTACAATGAGGATCCGAGGGGCCGTCGTCTGACCAGACGGGAAACCCTTCAGGCTCTGTCTCGGGGTACTTCTTCGGCTTCCGGTCATCCAGGAAGGTGGGGAGCATGAGGTCGCCAACACCGTCCTCAGTATGCTGCGTCGTAAATAATTACTCAAAAAGGGGAGCATAAGGCACCCAAGGAAAAACTACCGGGGAGAAAGATAAACACAAAAAGGGGAGAAACCAAGAGCAACTCATCCGAGGCGGCAGGCGGCCACGGTGGTACAGCGGACAGGAGTACGCCCAGTTCCGCAGGTCCTGGTATGGCACGTCCTTTCGTGACGTCCACGTAGGGTCATCGACGGTCGAAAGGTGGCACATCTCGTGCGACCGCTTCTGCAACGGAAGCATGCGGCGTGCCATCCACGACAGCGTGATATCCCGGGCAGTGAGCCGCTCCGTCGCCACCGTCGCCTCCACCCAGGCGGCCATCCGGTCGATGTCCGCCTGGGCCCCCATCCCCTTCAACGTCCAGGCCTTTTGCGTCGAGGGCACGTTGACGAACGGTGGCAGGCCGATCCAGTCAACCTCCATGGCATTGCTCACATAAAAATATGAGCGCTGCCATTGCTTGACAGTGTCGGGAGCTCGAACCGCGGCATCGGCGATGAGGGCCGCGGGTAGACGGCGCAGCAGCCCGTCTCCGTCAGCGGGCCATCCTTGATGGTGTTTTGGGCCTTGAAGTGGAAGAACTTGAGGAAGTTCGCCACCTCAGGCCACACCCAAAGGTACGATTCACAACATGCCGCATGATGCGACAGCTGCGCGATGGTGTTGGCACCGAGGTGGTGGAGTTGGAGGTCGAAGAAGACGAAGAGCTGAAGTAGAAAGGGGTTGTCGGGGATACCAAAGCCGCGAGCGAAGTGCGTGAGGAAGACGACGCGCTCCCCTGGCCAGGGGTTAGGCACCCACTCCCCCTCCGGCGTGAGCCGGTGCTTCACCATCATAGACAAGGGGAAAAACTTCCCCCGCCAGTACTTGTAAACGAGATCGTCGGTCACAAAGGACCCGCACCAGCCTCCGTGCTGCTCCGACAGCATGTCAGCAGGTGGAGCATCCGTGGCGGACGGTGGCTAGTGGTTTCGGCGACCACAAAGAGGAGTCACAAAGAGCGGAGTGCGAGAGAGCACAACGAGACAGGGAAGGAGGAGCTGGAGGAAGACGAAGTGCGAGCCGCGTTCCCCTCTAGGGAACTATTTATCCCCGCGGGGGGCACCGTCGCCTCCTCAGCTCCCGCACGACACGTGGCCACAAGGCACTCCAGACGCACGATGCTACGGCTTCGAATCCTTTGCGCCGTCGCGACCCATCACAGAAGATCCACATGCATTACCAGGAGACGAGGCATGCGCGCTCGCCTCGATAAACTGTTGCGGCAAGTGGTGTGCGCAGTTACCAAAATATTGGCGCGGCGACGCTGAAGTCAAACTAACGCGACGTGTGCCAGAGCAACAGTCGTGGCTGATGACATCTTCGACCTCATCAAACAGACACATTGGCTCCAGCTTCGCCAGCCGGTTGCTGCCTTCGCTGTTTACACCCAGTGGGCGGCCATCGATTCCGCAGCCGGTTGAATCCAGTCGGAAAGCAAAAGTAAAAGCCGCAACTGAACCCGGTCAACCAACTACACCAAGGTACAAAGGAGATCGGAAGACCTTACCCACCGGACAAGTCCTTACACGCTCGGGGACTAGTGTCAGGGGGATAACCCCCGGGTGTGGAAAGCCAAGCCTAAGTAGGCCGGCTCTATAAGATACATGCCGCTTGGCCATCAAGCAGGACAACTCCAGCCGTCTGGCTAGTACCACCAGGCTGGGTTTAAGCTTTCCCGGCTGGCCCGTCTAGCCGGATAGCCAGAAGAACCGACCGGGTGGCCGCTTCCACCCGGCTAACCTCGGATTCGATGGAAAGTGCAAAGGGGGAGATGCTCCTTGCGGGGTACGCCTCTGGCTCCCTTCATCATCAGGCTGGTTGGCGTGCCGTCACGACCTGTGCTACCCGATGAAGATAAAGCAAAGTGGTCGGCTAACCGTCAAAGCATTCCGGGTGACCGTTAAAGAAAGGGTGACGCCCCAAAGGAAGCCCGGGTGACCGTTAAAGAAGGGCATGCCACTAAAAGAAGGGCGGACTGGGTCCTCGCCCACCGGCTGGACCCTGCATCCGGCCCTGCCCTGTAAACCCATATCCATACAGTAAACCCTAGACCCCAAATTGTAATCTACCTCCCCCGACCAGTATATAAGGGAGGGTAGAGCTAGGGTTCTAGGGAGGTAACATCCATAGTAGCAAGTGTTGGAGATATGCCCTAGAGGCAATAATAAATGTAGTTATTATTATATATTTGTGTTTATGATAAATGTTTACATTCATGCTATAACAGTATTAACCAGAAACATTAATACTTGTGTGATTTGTAAACTAAAATAGAGTCCCTAGTAAATCCTCTTTATAATACTAGCTTGTTGGTTAATAGATGATCGTGGTTTCCTGATCATGAACATTGATATGTTGTTAACAACAAGATCATATCATTAGGAGAATGGTATGATGGACATACTCCTATAGATAAGCGTAGCATAAAGATCAAGTCATTTTAATAGTTCAATTGCTATAAGATTTCTGATACATAGTAACCTAATTCCTTCGACCATGAGATCATGCTAATCACCATCACCGGAAGGATGCTTTGATGACGTCAAAAACCATACCGTAACTGGGTGGCTATAAATATGGCATTGAGTGTTCGGAAAGTATGGGTTGAGGCACATGGATCAAGAGTGGGATTTGTCCATCCATATGACGGATAGATATACTCTGGGCCCTCTTGGTGGAATGTCATCCAATTAGCTTGCAAGCATGTGACTGTCTCACAAGGGATCACATACCACGGTAACGAGAAAAGAGTACTTATCAGTAACGAGGTTGAACTAGGTATGTAGAGATACCGACGATCAAAACCTCGGATAAGTAAACTATCATGAGACAAAGGTAAATTGGTATCGTATGTAAGTGGTTCATTCGATCGCAAAGTAATCATTGAAATATGTGGGAGCCATATGAATTTCCAGATTCCTCTATTGGTTATTGATCGGAGAAGTGTCTCGGTCATGTCCGCATAATTCACGAACCGTAGGGAGACACACTTAAGGATTCGATGTTGTTTAGTAGATATGGAATGTTAATAGGGATACCGAATGTTGTTTGGAGTCTCGGATGGGATCCGGGGTATCACGAGGATATCCGGAATGGTCCGGAGAATAAGATTCATATAAGGAAAGTCCTATTTCGGAGTTCGGGAAAGTTTCCGATGATTTCATCGGAGAGGTTCTAGAAGGGTCTAGAAGGTTCACCGGTCCGAAAGGAGAATGATCCATGAATGTGTCATGGGTAAGTGGAATGATTGGATCATGTCCAAGGTCACTTGGTGTTGGCATATGCAAGAGAGAAATAAAGCTCTAAACTGAAAGTCAAACAGGAAGTTTGAAAAGTCAAACTGGAACAATGGTTTCCTAGTGGGAGAAGAAACAAGTCCTTCTCTCAATCCAACTTGGGTTTGGGTTTGGGTTTGGATTCAAACCCACCCCTCCCAAGGCTGCCCCTCCCTCTCATAAATAGAGGGGGAGGGCTGCCCCAAACAACACAAGTTCCAAGCCCTCTCCACGAGCCGCCGCCGACCCGCGCCGCCGCCGCCCAGCGCCAACACCGCCGCTCGCCGCCGCTGCCGCACACCGCCGGTCCATCGCCGCCGCCCTAGCCGCCGCCGACACCTCCTCCACCTCCCTGATTTCTAAACCCTAGTTTTTCGGGAAACCCTAATCCACCATAACTCGCATCCGGCTTAGGCGAAGCCCTGTGGGATCTTCCCTCTACTTCTGACACCACGCCATCGTGCTGACGGAATAACGAGGGGGAACTACAACCTCCGTTGCCTGCTGGAACAAGGGAGAGGAAGGTCTTCATCGAGTACCGAACGTGTGACCGACTGCGGAAGCGCTGCCGGAACGCAGCGCCAGAAGGATCGTCTACGCGATCTTGAGATCGGCAAGTGTACGACTACATCACCCACAAGAATCTGCTCTCGTTAACCGCTTTGGAATCTTCGAGGGTGAATTCTTATATCGACTCGTTGCTACAATCCAGTAGATAGATCTTGGCTTGTTTGTGTGCATGCGGTAGAATTTTTTTGTTTTCCATGATACGAACCCCTATAGCAAGATCTTGCCTCTAATTCTTCTTCTTCCTCTAGCCTTCGATAGTAGCTAAGGAAACAACTCCACGAGCACTTGTATTGGGCGTTCGCCCCCATATAGTTGATATTGCAGGAGTAGGGGTGTTACCTCGCCGAGAGGGCCCCGAACCTGGGTACGCCACTGTTTTTGCAGTTCACCATGCCCAACCCGTTGCGTGAGCCACCGATTACACTAGAGTGTCCCTCTTTAGCCATCCCGATGGCACTGCCGTGTTCCACACCACGACATTTCGTGAGAGAGTTCTCGTTTCGATCACTCAAACAGTTTTTCACAAAAATGATGATACTCATGGAAGCACTTCCATATCTGGTTCCACAAGGGCGTTCGCTTTTGCTCAGCACGGGTGATTGCATCTTGGCTAATTTCTAGCCATGCACCACATAGCATCTCATCCTCGAGGGTTGTGTACGATACGGTCCTCATGTTGCTGCCTACCCGAGCTTGCCGCGATAGTTCATCCTCAAACAAGGGTTTGGTATCGATTGAAATACCGGAGGTGGGGGTGTATCTTGTTGGGTGTTTTGGGTTTCCTATAGGGACACAAATTCACCATTGTTGTTTGGCAAACTGTAGGTGCAGGGACGACATCATACAAGGGACTAGAGTCATACATGTACGGGAGTTGGGTTTGGAGTTTCATTGAACGGTGTGTAGGGAGCGGTCATGCTGCCACCGAGAATGGTCCTTGGGGTTTTGCTGCTTGTCGAGGACCCGCTGCCGCTCAACGGTGTCACATTGAGATCAATGCGTGGTGTTGGCATAGGGAAGGAGTCGCCCATCTCCAGTGAGGGCTCCCGCATGTTGGAAACCAGGTACGGTACCGCGTCCATGCCAGGAACCGATGGCTTGTTGGCAGACTAGTGGAACTCACTGACACGGCATATGCCATGGCCTGCTGCTGCTACTTTATGAGTTGAAGGGTGGCCACTTGCCTGGCAAGGGACAATGCGTTGGCCTTTGCCTGAATGACCACGGCGAGGGCTTGCCATTTGCCCCTTTCTTCGGCAAGGGCGGCCACTGCTACGCGTGCTCTTTTCTTTTCTCGGCGCAGGCCCCAATTCCTCGACTCCTCCAGCTACTGCTCGGTCTTTCGCTCCTTTTTTACCCTTGCACGCCATCGGAGGCAAGGGTGGTGGCTTCAGGTTTTATCGGAGGTGGAGGATTTGTTGCGGCTGACGGAGCTAATCCGGATGGCACGAACGGGACCAGCCGGGGGCAACGGCGGAAGGCGTGGAGAGGTGGTTGTCGGCCACGGAGTGCGTGCGGGGGAGTGGTGGAGGAGTGCGTGCGGGCGAGTGGCGGCGGAATCCGTGCGGGGGAGCGGGATGGCTACCACTGTGGGATGGGTCAGGGGAGGACATCAGTCGAATGTGTGAGTCGTCCTCCTCCCGCAAACACGTCCAAATTTTGTGCTGCCAATGCGCTAAAACGAACAGACACGCGTGTCCGACTGCATTTATGGGTGGTCGTTGGGGCCGTGGCATCGATCCGTTCGGACTGCTTTGGACCCACCCAGTCTATTTTAGGGGGATCGTTGAAGTTATCCTTAGATCGAGACCGCGAACCAAGAGCCAAGGACTAGGTCTAGAGCGACATAGACTTAGCTGGCAGGCTTTTCAAATGGCCCAAACCGGCATATTTTATGTACCTTCCCTACTGCCTTGGAATAGGAACAAATGGAACTCTCCTGCATGTCATCAGTGGCGCCCCTAGTAAAAAATCGATCTTTTTTGGCGGAGCGCTCCCGTGCTGACATATGTTACACGTGGAGCGTCCCTCCACACATGTACTTCTGACGCGAGGGATGTATTTCTAAAGTGTTACGGGCATACATACTTTTAAATACGGCGGTGTGAACATATAGAGTACATATACACATAAGACAAAGTACAAAATACACAGTAAACTGAATGCAAGTACATTAGAAGTACAAGTACAAACAAGACTCAGTGCAAGTCCACAAGTACAAACAAGACTCAGTGCAAGTCCACAGAAGACTAAGTATAACTGAAAATAGAGTGCTAGTACAAGAAGAAACAAAGTACTTTCTTTGGTCTATATTAATAACCTCAACTTTGTTTAGATACAAATGCATCTAATCTAAATATTTAACTAAATATATATATAAATCTATATAAAGTTAATATCATTAATATGGACCAGAGGGAGTACAAAATACACTACTCCCTCTATTCCAAATTACTTGCATTCTGGGTTGGTCAAAGTCAAACCTTTTAAAGTTTGACCAAACATATTTAACAAGATACTAACATTTATAATATCCATTGCATATAATCTAAAACTATGTTTTATAGCGAGTACAATTATGTTTACTATATATTTTATTAGATGTTGATTTTTTATATACGTAGTTAAAGTTTAAAGTGTTTGAAATTTGACTAAACCCAAAATACAAAGTAATTTGGGACGAAGGGAATATATAAAACCTAAGTGTAAACCCGTACTTTGAAAAGTATACAAAAGTTCATCAAAATCTAAACACCACGAGACCTAGTTTTAAGGATCTCGACATGAGAAGCTCAAAAGTGAAAATGATTCGAATTCAGACCGAATGGTCGAAAATATATTTATTTTCTAAAAAAATGCGCTTACTTCTCACATGCCGAAACTATACATCGTGTGGCAAAGTTTTTTACTCCCTCCGTCCGAAAAAGGATGTCATAGATTTATTTAAATTCAAATATATCTAAAGACATTTTAATATATAGATACTTTTAAATATATATATATATATAAACTTTGCGACGATGAAGGGAGTATTTATTTTGGCAAACGGCAGAGTTTCGTTAGAGTCGGCATTTTTCTGGAGACTACCGAAATGAAACCCTTTTCGGACCCGTGGAAATACCACTGTGATGGGCCAGAAAGCGGCCTACGAAGCGGCAGCGAGGGCCTAAACCGCGGCTAAGAAACAACGGCCGGGACCTATACCGCGGCTATGAAACGATGTGCCTCTTTCCAGTGTACCTCTGGACAACTCGAGAGATGACGTGATGGTCGACGCATGTGAGTACTTCTTGGCATGCGGGAGTACTTCAGGTCACACTGCCTAGTTGCATTCCCAGGCCGCTAGTTTAGTTTCGACCTGTATGTATATATAAACCCACCGGCCGTTGATAGCTTCATACAGTCAAACCGCTCAACCCCTTGTTTCCACTTTCAACGTCCTCCCAGAACAACCCGCTTGTTCCCCTTGTTTCCACTTTCCGAGCCTTTTCCGCGCGCAGTCCGCCTAATTCAGCTGAGGTTGTATCCATGTGCGGCGGCGCCATCATCTACGACTACATCCCGGCTCGCCGCCAGGCGTCCGCCGCCGACTTCTGGTCAGACGCCGCTAGCGATTATGACGCCCACGACCACGACGCTGCCCCCGACAAAAAAGGTACACGTACGCACCCGCCCGCCCTGTTCTTCGTGCTAGCTACCTCGATCGTCCATGCAACTGCAAACTAGGGACCGACGTACTGATCCAGGGTGCTTTGCTTTGCTTTGCATTGCATTATATTGCATGCAGATGCAGCAGCGCGCCGAGCGATTAAGCGTGAGCGGAAGAACCAGTACCGCGGCATTCGGCAGCGGCCATGGGGTAAGTGGGCGGCGGAGATTCGGGACCCTGTCAAGGGCGTCCGCGTCTGGCTAGGGACCTACCCAACCGCCGAGGCCGCGGCGCGCGCCTATGACCACGCGGCGCGACGTATCAGGGGCGCCAAGGCAAAGGTCAACTTCCCAAACGAGGTCTTCAATGGCGCGCGCCCCCTGCAGCACGTGCACGCCTCTTCATCTTCATGCACGGTGACGGTGGCAGCGCCGGCTTCTGCTCCGCCGGCGCCGGCTGTGCTCCCCTCGCCCAAGAAGGAAGAGGAGTTCGAGCCGGCCGCCGCATGCTCCGGCGAGGTCAAGGACCTCTCCGATCAGCTCATGGCGTACGAGAACTACATGAATTTTCTTGGAGTCCCGTACATGGAGGGCGGGAATGCAGCAGCAGCCCCTGCTGCCGTGGTCGCTGTCTCCCAATCCCAATCCCAAGAGGAGCCTGCCGCCCTATGGAGCTTCGAGGACAACTACACGCCATGTCTCGAGCTCTGACCATACGCCGGGAATTATTCCTACCGTACGTACTCGCACTATAGACTTAGCGTCGACGACATTCCCCTGTGCTTTGTTGAATAGTACTTCGTTGACTCGAAACGTTTGGAATGCATTTTTTTTTCTTTTCACTTTGCAACTGTTTTAATTTGACATGTACAAACGTGTAATTTTCTCTATTGCAGTTCTCCAGCTGTTTTTTCTTTCTGCCGACCTATCATCTTATTGCTGATTCCTGAATCGGGTATATATTGGCCTGTCCGTGGCCATTGTATCTCCAAAACGAGACCATACATCCAAAGTGATAATGGACCGCTGTATCCTTTTGCTCGCATACACTTAGTTTGTTTTAATCGTGTGAGAATGCTTAACCAGCATTAGATCTAAAACGTGCCACATTTAAATTGCTGCAGCATTAGAATCAAAATGTGCCAGATTTAAATCCTTGCAACATTATAATAAGAAGACACACATTGATTTACCTAAATACATCATACTCCATAATAAGCAGTCTTCTACCACTTGTTCACTTTAAATATAATTAACAGACAACAGATGATACCTCCTCTGTTTGGGATTATAAGCCCCGCACGGATAACTAGGTTGGCAATTTGAACAATAAAATATAAATAGTATAGCATAAAAATTATATCATTAGAAACTTTAGAGGTTATATTTTCTAACGGTATAACTTTTGTGATATATAAGTTATATTTTGTTGATTAAATTAACAACCTAGATATGCGCGTAGGACCTATAATCCCGAACGGAGGACCTATAATTCTCTCTACTTCTAAAGCATGAAATCTCTCTCTACTTCTAGAGCACTGAGCTAAACTAACAATGAGAGATGACAGAATAAAGTTGCTAACCTTTTAGAACCTTGGATTGATGGGTGCCAATAAATCTTGACAAATCTTGGACAAAAAATATGGATGAACTTGAGCTAGCTTGGAGAAAAATGGTCATGGGCTCGGGCAGGGAAGAAGCAATGTATATATAGAAAAATATTAGCTCCGGTTGGTATTACAAATCGGGACTAGTTTATGACCTCTAGTCCCGGCTTGTAACCAACCAGGACTATAGGGTTTCCTGTATCCTAGCCGTTGGCATCACACCTTTAGTCCGGCTGGTATTACCAACCGGGACTAGAGGTCCCTATCGAACCGGGACTAGTCACGTGTGGCCTCCTAGCCGTTGGAACGGGGATGAACCGGGACTAGAGCTCATGGCAGCTCCAAACCAAATGCCGGTTTTCTACTAGTAATTTCCATCAAGGCCTGCGCTGGCCATGTCGCTGCCCCCAACGGTGATCCGCATCGGTCTGGCCTGTTGGCCATTTTTCTTCTAATAGGGACACTCGAAATAAACATGTTACAAATACCAGGACGCAAAATACTCACTCGAAATAAGAAGACCACTTGTCTAGTCTTTGTTCTCTGTCCCACAAACCCAAAATAACAGCATACGAAATCCATACATGCACGAAAAAAAGATAAAAGATCGAGGATCATGCATCTCGATCAAGGATGAACATTTTCCTCCTTTCGAACCAAGCCATGCGCATTGGATCCATGGCTTCGATGCCGGTGGTCATGCTTCTACTTTTCTCCACAAGTATGGAGAGCTCCACTTCCTTTGTCTTGAGATTCAATTTTCTAGTTTTTGAGCGGACATTTAGCTCTAATAGCTCTAGCTTCTTGGATTGCATCTCATAGTAGCTCTTCATGGCATCCTCGCTCTCTTTCACTTTCTTTCTTCCCTCTTCTCGGTCATCATATCCTTCAACGTCTCTTGGATGGAAATTGACAAAGCCTCACGCTTGACATCGAGCTTTGTGTTGGTCCTTCCACTCGGCCTTTTCACTTTACCTCCACTTGGGGTTGGCTCATCAACGTCGGTGACTATGGATCTTCCTCCCTTTCCATCCTCACCACAATAGAAATTCTTCCATTTCTCGCAATCTTTGAGCTTCATCCAACAATGGGGAAATATGAAGGACTTGTTATCTCGGACAATATTGATGAGCCCGCACTACAATTTTATGCAAGTTTTCACATCATTTACCCCCACGGTAAGCACCTTCTGCTTCAAGGGAACTCGATAAATTACTTGAAATACTTAAAAGTGTGATTGGGTATCTAACACCTCGCACTACAATTGTTTACAAGTTTTCACATCCTTTACCCCCACAGTAAGCATCTTCCGCTTCAGCAAACTCGATAAGTGCACTACGCTAAATGAGATAAACATGTGTTGTAGGGGTTCGTAGCATAGAAAACAAAAAAAATTCTACCGCATGCATACAAACAAGCCAAGATCTATCTACTAAATTGAAGCAACGAGTCGATTAGAGTACTCACCCTTGAAGATTCCAAAGCGGTTAACGAGAGCAGATTCTCGTGGGTGATGTAGTCATACACTTGACGATCTCAAGATCGCGTAGACGATCCTTCCGGCACTGCGTTCCGGCAGCGCTTCCGCAGTCGGTCACACGTTTGGTACTCGATGAAGACCTTCCTGAAGAGTTCGCAGCATAGAAAACAAAAAATTTCCTATGATGGGAACTAAGTACCAAGATTTATCTACTAGATACAAACAACGGGCAGATGTATATCCGTAGAGAACATAACCTTGAAGACCGACAAAGCTTAACGAGTTGAACTCGTGGTTGATGTAGACGATCTCTTGCCGATCTCAAGATCGAGAGGAAGTCCTAGCGCCGCAAAGCAACAACGCATCCGTGCTCGCACACACGTACAAGACACCGAGCAACCTCCGCCTCCTCGCTCCAGCGATGCAGCGGAAGCACAACCCTTTCTTGCCGAATAGCCACCGGGAACATGTGCCTCGCTAGTTCGAGACCATGGGGGATAAATTCTAGAGGGGGAGAGAGATCCTTCACGAGAAGGTGTGAGTGAGAGAGAGGGAGAGGGGTGCCTTTTATAGGAGGAGGGGGAACCCAAGGGGGTGGCCTCCGGCCATGGGGGCTGCCACCTCCCCTCATTCATTCATGTGGGTGGACACTCCACTCACAAAAACCTCTTCAATTTCCTCCACTCAAAATCCCACTCAAAATTGCTATTAAATTTCCACCAAATTTAATGCAAACTCTCATTAAATAAAACTCTTTTTATTTATTCAGAATTTTGTCAATTACTTTAATGACAAATATTCACATATAACCCCTTGCTAGAATTTCATTTCACACACAAAAACACTTTCTGCAATTTCACCCGAAAACCTGTTTCGGTATCTAGTGAAATAAATTCCTGTGCTTGTTATTCTTTTCGGCATGAAACTTTTGCTCCAATTGGATGTCAGTGTCCCTTAAGTGTGTCACCCTACGGTTCGCGAATAATGCGGACATGATTGATACCCTTCTCCGATCAATAATCAGAAGTGGGACATGGAGATCCATACTGACTCCCACACATTCAACGATGACTTTCCTGTAATCGTCGGAACCTTTTACGCTAGTATCTTAATCCCTTTGTTTCACGATATATTACATGTCCGAGATTCAATCATCGGTATCTCCGTACCTATTTTGATCTCATTACCGACATGCACTCTTTTCTCGTTCCCGTGATATAACATTCTAGTGATCAAATCACTTGCTTGCAAGCTAACCAATGTGATATCACCGAGAGGGCCCAGAGTATATCTATCCGTCATTGGGATGAACAAATTCCACTCTTGATCCATGAGCCTCAACATAACACTTTGGTAGTTTTGAAGCCATCTTTATAATCACCCAGTTACGGTGTGACGTTTGATGTCATCAAGAAACTCTTCTGTGTTAGTGATTGACATGATCTCATGGTCTAGGGATTAGGATCACTTCGTAAGTTGTTTATTGCAATATAAACTCAATGACTTTTATCGTAATGCTATACTTTGGATGAATGTTCATCACATCATTACACTAATGTTGTGATCTCGTTATTAACAACATCCAATGTCTATGATCAGGAAACTGTGATCATCTTGTTAATCAACGAGCTAGTTTATTAGAGAGGCATAACTAGGAACTTTCTGTTTGTTTATTAAACACACATGTATTAATGTTTCCGTATTAATACAATTATATCATGCAAAATAAACATCTATCATATACTTGGAATACACATAATAAACGATTTATTATTGCCTCTCAGGGCATATTCCCTTCAGTCTCCCACTTGCACTAGAGACAATAATGTAGTTACATAGTGATGTATCTAACGCCCATGGAGTTCTGGTGTAGATCATGTTTTGCTCTAGGGAGAGTTTTAGTCAACGGATCTGCTACATTGAGATCCGTATGTACTTTACAAATCTTTATATCTCCATCCTTGACATGCTCGCGGATGGAGTGAAACCGACGCTTAATATGCTTGGAATGCTTGTGAGACCTTGGTTCTTTGGCATTGGCAATGGCACCATTGTTGTCACAATAGATCACCATTGGGTCCAACGCATTTGCAACCACACCTAGTTCATATATGAACTCCTTCATCCAAACTGTTTCCTGAGCCGCTTCCGAAGCAGCAACATATTCGGCCTCCGTTGTTGATCACGCCACCACAGGTTGTTTGGAGCTCCTCCAACTAACCGCTCCGCCATTCAAGAGAAACACGTATCCGGATTGAGACTTAGATTCATCCGGATCGGTGTCAAAGCTAGCGTCAACATAACACTTAGCGATGAGCTCTTCTTCACCTCCGTATACAAGAAACATATCCTTAGTTCTTCACAAGTACTTAAGGATATTCTTGACCGCTTTCCAGTGTTCCGAGCATGGATCCGATTGGTACCTACTAGTCAAACTAATAGCATGTGCCACATCCGGTCTTGTACATACCATGGCGTACATTATAGAGCCTATGGCTGAAGCATAGGGGACTTTGTCCATTATGTCTCTTTCTTCCGCCGTAGCCAGACTTTTAGTCTTACTCAATGTCGTGCCTTGTGTCATAGGTAAGAACCCCTTCTTACTTTCGTCCATTTTAAACTTCTTTAAAATCTTATCAAGGTATGTACTTTGCGATAGCCCTATTAGGCGCCTAGATCTATCTCTATAGATCTTTATGCCTAATATGTATGACGCTTCACCTAGGTTCTTCATTGAAAATTTGATGTTTAGATAACTTTTAACACTGTTTAAAAGATCTATATCATTTCCGATCAATAATATGTCATCCACATATAGTATCAGAAATGCCACATTGCTCCCACTCACTTTCTTGTAAATACAAGCTTCTCCATAAGTTTGGACAAATCCAAACTCTTTGATCACCTCATCAAAGCGGAGATTCCAACTTCGTGATGCTTTATTCAACCCATAGATGGATCGCTGAAGCTTGCACACCTTGTTAGCATCCTTAGGATCGACAAAACCCTTTGGTTGTATCATATACAAATCTTCTTCAATATTAACATTGAGAAATGCGGTTTTGACATCCATCTGCCATATCTCATAATCGAAATATGCAGCAATTTCTAACATAATCCTAACTGATTTTAACATCGCTATGGGAGAGAATGTCTCATCATAGTCAACTCCTTGAATTTGTCGAAACCCCTTTGCGACAAGTCAAGCTTTATAGACGGTCACATTACCATCAGCATCAGTTTTCCTTTTGAAAATCCATTTATTCTCCACGGCCTTTCAGTCGTGAGGTAGGCCCACCAAGTTCCAAACTTGATTTTCATACATGGATTCCATCTCGGATTTCATGGCTTCTAACCATTTGTTGGAATCCGGGCTCATCATCTCTTCTTCATACGTCGCAGGGTCACCATTTTCATCAACCATGAAATTCATGACAGGATTTCCGTACAGCTCGGGAGCTACACGCGTCCTGCTAGACCTGCGAGGTTTGGTAGTACTCTCTTTTGGAGTTTTATGATCACTATCATTAGTTCCCTATTCAACTGGTGAAGCCAACTCCGGAACGATTTCTGGCGCTGTGCTACTCGCCATACTTTGAAGAGAAGGTTCAATAACCTCTTCGAGTTCTACCTTCCGACTACACACACCTTTCGTGAGAAACTCTTTCTCTTGAAAGGATCCATTCTTGGAAACAAAAACCTTGCCCTCGGATCTGTGATAGAAGGAATACCCAATAGTTTCCTTAGGGTATCCTATGAAGACGCATTTTTCCGCTTTGGGTTCGAGTTTATCTGGTTGAAGTTTCTTCACATAAACATCGCATCCCCAAACTTTAAGAAATGATAGCTTAGATTTGTTTCCAAACCATAATTCATACGGTGTCTTTTCAACATATTTAGATGGTGCCCAATTTAAAGTGAATGCAGAAGTTTCTAGTGCATAACCCCAAAATGACAACGGCAAGTCCGTCAGAGACATCATAGATAGAACCATATCTAATAAAGTACGATTACGACGTTCTGACACGCCATTTCGCTGTGGTGTTCCGGCAGGTGTGAGTTGTGAAAAAATTCCACATTCTTTCATGTGAGTGCTAAACTCGTAACTTAGATACTCACCTCCACGGTCGGACCGTAGAAATTTGATCTTTCTATTACGATGATTTTCCACTTCATTCTGAAATTCCTTGAACTTTTCAAAGGTTTCAGACTTGTGTTTCATCAAGTAGATATAACCGTATCTACTCAAATCATCCGTGAAAGTAACAAAATAACGATATCCACCTCGCGCCGACACACTCATTGGACCACATACATCAGAATGTATGATTTCCAATAAATCTGTCGCCCGTTCTAGTGAACCGGAAAACGGTGTTCTAGTCATCTTGCCCATAAGGCATGACTCACATGTATCAAATGATTCAAAATCAAGTGATTCCAAAAGTCCATCCTAATGGAGCTTCTTCATGCGTTTAACGCCAATATGACCTAAACGGAAGTGCCACATATATACAGATATATCATCATTAAGTTTAATCCTTTTAACATCAACATATGAATATGTGTAACATTACTATCGAGATCCAATAGAAATAAACCATTCATCATCGGTGCATGACCATAAAAGATTTCATTCATATAAATAGAACAACCATTGTTCTCGGATTTAAATGAATAACCACTTCGCATCAAACACGATCCAGATACAATGTTCATGCTCAGTGCTGGCACCGGATAACAATTATTCAAGTTTATTACTAATCCTGATGGCAAGTGGAGAGGTAGCGTTCCGATGGCGATCACATCAACGCTTGATCCATTGCCGACACGCATCTTGACCTCACCCCTTGCTAGCGGTCGCTTGTTCCGCAGCCCCTGATTTGAGTTACAAATATTAGCAATTGAACCGATATCAAATACCCAGGTGCTACTGCGAGCACTAGTCAAGTACACATCAATAACATGTATATCATATATACCTTGTTTGCCTTGCCGGCCTTCTTGTCTGCCAAATACTTGGGACAGTTGCGCTTCAAATGGCCAGTCCCCTTACAATAGTAGCACTCGGTATCAGACTTAGGCCAACTCGGGGTTTATTTTCAGGCACGGCAATCGGCTTTCCGCCCTTACTTCCCTTCCGTTTTCCCTTCTTGTCTTTCTTGAAACCAGTGTTCTTATTGATCATCAACACTTGATGTTCCTTTTTGATCTCCACTTCTGCGTTTTTAAGCATTCACAGAAGCTCGGGGAGAGACTTCTTCATGCCTTGCATATTATAGTTCATCACGAAACTCTTATAGCTAGGTGGCAGAGACTGCAGAACATGATGGATGCCTAAGTCAATGGGAATCGTTATTCCCAAGGATACAAGCTTATCGGCGTAACCCGACATCTTGAGTACATGCTCACTAACGGAGCTGTGCTCTTCCATCATGCAACTAAAGAACTTTTCTGAAGCATTGTAGCTCTCTATAGCAGCATGTGTGTCGAAAATCATTTTCAACTCACCCATTGTATCAAATGCATTGCCGTTTTAGAAACGCTTTCGAAGTTCTGGCTCTAGCCCATACAATATGCCGTAATGAACTAAGTTGTGGTCCTCCTGACGAGTCTGATAGACATTCTTCTCCTCGTCAGGGGCATCCTCAAAAGGTAGGGGGCCTAGCGGCGCTTCTAGCACATATTGCTTTTGTGCAGCAGAGAGGAGAATCCTCAAATTCATGGCCCATTCGGTAAAGTTGCTACCATTCGTTGCAAGTTTCTCTTTCTCCATGAACACATTGAAATTAAAAACAGGTGGTGCCATCTACAACAGAATTTGTAAAGTTTAGACTAAGTTTATGATAGATTGAGTTCAACTAATCCTCATTACGAATGAACTCCCACTCAAAAACGACATCCCTCGTGCCTTTTTGGTGATTACATGAACCAAATCCACTACACCAAGTCCAATCATCACGTGAGTCGGTGTAGCTTCAAATGCGAGCATCAAATGGGCATCATATCTACTATATGACTCATGCTTAACCTTTCGGTCCGTGTTCCGAGGCCATGTCTGTACATGCTAGGCTCGTCAAGTTAGAACCTTAGTATTCGCGTGTGTAACTGTCTTACACCCGAAATATGGTCGTGGATCCAAGAACACCCGATCATCACGTGATGCCTTGGAGCGACGAAAACATAATCGGTGCATACTAAAGTAAGAACACATTATTATCTTGATATTTAAATGAGGGATCATCTTATTATGCTAATAAAGCGCTAAACAAGCAATATAAGATGCTATCAAACATCACATGTTTATTAGTGAAATGATATGGTTCCCGCATATGATCTCTATCATGTGCATCCTAGTATGATCACTATCATACCTTTATGTGTAAGGCCAAGGTCTATGGAACTTACACGTTATGTGTGTTGTAAGAGTATCATCTCATACTTCTACTTATAACAACACCATATCATAACACTAGCCCAACAACAATCTAAACTAGACACCTCTAATTTATCCATTGCAAGTTTTACGTGGCTTAGGGCTTTCGAAGATAGAACCGTCCTTACCTACGAACATAAACCACAACGAGCAAAACAAAATTGTTTACAACTCGTTGCAAAATAGATATTAACTATAGTAGGAGAGATAGACACCCGCTAGCCACTTATGCAAACTAGTTGCATGTCAAGCATGGAACAGGTCTCATGTGCGAGGACATGGAAAGTTTGCCCGGGCCGCTTCATCCCACTATGCCACCAATATCAAAAATTACAACTAAGAAGCAACAACATGATCATCATCGTCCACATACTTATATGTGTACTACCCGTGTAAAGCATCTATGCATAGATCCGGCTCTAATACCACTAAAGGGTTTGTAGCATAGGAAACAAAAAAATTCCTACGATGGGAACTAAGTACCAAGATCTATCTACTAGATACAAACAATAGGCGGATGTATACCCGTAGAGAACATACCATTGAAGACCGACAAAGCTTAACGAGTTGAACTCGTGGTTCATGTAGACGATCTCTTGCCGATCTCAAGATCGAGAGGAAGTCCTAGCGCTCCAAAGCAGCAGCGCATCCGTGCTCGCACACACGTACAAGACACCGAGCAACCTCCGCCTTCTCGCTCCAGCGATGCAGCGAAAGCACAACTCTTTCTTGCCGAATAGCCACCGGGAACATGTATCTCGCTAGTCCGAGACCATGGGGGATAAATTCTAGAGGGGGAGAGAGATCCTTCACGAGGAGGTGTGAGTGAGAGAGAGGGAGAGGGGTGACTTTTATAGGAGGAGGTGGGGCACCCAAGGGGGTGGCCGTCGGCCATGGGGGCTGCCCCCTCCCCTCCTTCATTCATGTGGGTGGACACTCCACTCACAAAAACCTCTTCAATTTCCTCCACTCAAAATCCCACTCAAAATTGCTATTAAATTTCCACCAAATTTAATGCAAACTCTCATTAAATAAAACTCTTTTTATTTATTCAGAATTTTGTCAATTACTTTAATGACAAATATTCACATATAACCCCTTGCTAGAATTTCATTTCACACGCAAAAACACTTTCTGCAATTTCACCCGAAAACCTGTTTCGGTATCTAGTGAAATAAATTCATGCGCTTGTTATTCTTTTCGGCATGAAACTTTTGCTCCAATTGGATGTCAGAGCCCCTTAAGTGTGTCACCCTACGGTTTGTGAATAATGCGGACATGATCGAGACCCTTCTCTGATCAATAATCAGAAGCGGGACCTGGAGATCCATACTGACTCCCACACATTCAACGATGACTTTCCTGTGATCGTCGGAACCTTTTATGCTAGTATCTTAATCCCTTTGTTTCACGATATATTACATGTCCGAGATTCAATCATCGGTATCTCCATACCTAGTTTTATCTCGTTACCAACATGCACTCTTTTCTCGTTCCCGTGATATAACATTCTAGTGATCAAATCACTTGCTTGCAAGCTAACCAATGTGATATCACCGAGAGGACCCAGAGTATATCTATCCTTCATTGGGATGAACAAATTCCACTCTTGATCCATGAGCCTCAACATAACACTTCAGTAGTTTTGAAGCCATCTTTATAATCACCCAGTTACGGTGTGACGTTTGATGTTATCAAGAAACTCTTCCATGTTAGTGATTGTCATGATCTCATAGTGTAAGGATTAGTATCACTTCGTAAGTTGTTTATAGCAATATAAACTAAATGACTTTGATCGTAATGCTATACTTCGGATGAATGTTCATCACATCATTACACTAATGTTGTGATCTTGTTATTAACAACATCCAATGTCTATGATCAGGAAACTTTGATCATCTTGTTAATCAATGAGCTAGTTTATGAGAGAGGCATAACTAGGAACTTTCTGTTTGTTTATTAAACACACATGTATTAACGTTTCCGTATTAATACAATTATAGCATGCAAAATAAAAGTCTATCATATACTTGTAATACACATAATAAACACTTTATTATTGCCTCTCAGGGCATATTCCCTTCACTTCCTCTCCCTAGTTCCAGCAGGCAGTGAAGGATGTAGTTCTTCCCTCGCGATTTCGGCAGCACGACGGCATGGTGTCGGAAGTAGAGGGAAGATCTCGCAGGGCTTCGCCTAAGCCGGTGAGAGTTATAGTGGATCTAGGGTTTCCAGCGATCTAGGTTTAGAAGGCTGGAGAGGAGGAGGTGTCGTCGGCGGCTAGGGCGATAGCGACGGGCCGGCGACGGCGGCGTGGGCAGCGGCGACGGTGCATAGGTGGGGAGGGCTTGGTGTTGTGTGGTCTTGGGGCAGCCCTCCCCCTCTATTTATAAGAGGGGGGTAGTCTTGGGAGAGGGGAGTTTGAATCCATACCCAAACCCAAGTTGGATAGAAGGAAGGACTCTTTCCTTCTTCCACTAGGAAACTATTGTTCCAGTTTGACTTTTCAAACCTCCCTTTTTACTTTCAATTTAGAGCTTTAATTCTCTCTCGCAAATGCCCAACCAAGTGACCTAGGACATGATCCAGTCATTCCACTTACCCATGACACATTCATGGACCATTCCCCTTCCAGTCCGGTGAACCTTCTAGACCCTTCTAGAACCTCTCTGATGGAAACATCGAAATCATTCCCGAACTCCGGAATCGGACTTTACTTATATGAATCTTATTCTCCTGACCATTCCGGATCTACTCGTGATATCCTGGATCCCATCCGAGACTCCGAACAACATTCAGTTTCCCTACTTACATTCCATATCTACTAAACAACATCGAATCCTTAAGTGTGTCTCCCTACGGTTCGTGAATTATGCGGACATGACCGAGACACTTCTCCGATCAATAACCAATAGAGGAATGTGGAAATTCATATGGCTCCCACATATTTCTACGATTACTTTGTGATCGAATGAACCACTTACATACGATACCAATTTCCCTTTGTCTCGCGATAGTTTACTTATCCGAGGTTTGATCGTCGGTATCTCTGCATACCTAGTTCAACCTTGTTACCGATAAGTACTCTTTTCTCGTTCCTGTGATATGTGATTCCTTGTTAGCCAGACACATGCTTGCAAGCTAATTGGATGACATTCCACCGAGAGGGCCCAGAGTATATCTATCCGTCATATGGATGGACAAATCCCACTCTTGATCCATGTGCCTCAACACATACTTTCCAAACACTCAATGCCACCTTTATAGCCACCCAGTTACGGTGTGGTGTTTGATGTCATCAAAGCATCCTACCGGTGATGGTGATTAGCATGATCTCATGGTCGAAGGAATTAGGTTACTATACAGAAAGCTTATAGCAAATGAACTATTGAAATGACTTGATCTTAATGCTACGCTTATCTATAGGAGTATGTCCATCATACCATTCTCCTAATGATATGATCTTGTTGTTAATAACATCTCAATGTTCATGATTGATAAACCACGATCATCTATTAACCAACAAGCTAGTATTATAAAGAGGCTTTACCAGAGACTCTAATTTAGTTTACAAATCACACAAGTATTAATGTTTCCGTTTAATACTATTATAGCATGTATGTAAACATTTATCATAAACACAAAGATATAATAATAACCACTTTTATTATTGCCTCTAGGGCATATCTCCAATAGTCTCCCACTTGCACTAGAGCCAACTAATCTAGATTACATGGTAATATATCGAACACCCATGGCGGTTTGGTGCTAGTCATTTTTTGCCCTCGGGAGAGGTTTAGTCAACGGATCCGCCACATTCAGATCTGTGTGTACTTTGCAAATATTTATGTCCCCATCTTGGACATTCTCTCGAATAGCGTGAAAATGTAGCTTGATGTGCTTCATCTTCTTGTGTGACCTTGGTTCTTGTGCATTGGCTATGGCACCCATGTTATCGCAGTAGATAGACATTGGGTCCAGCGCATTTGGAACCACACCGAGCTCTGTAATGAACTCCATCATCCATATCGCCTCTTGTGAAGCCTCTGAAGCAGTTATGTATTCCGATTCAGTTGAAGATCTCGCCAAAACGCTTTATTTTGCACTCCTCCAGCTAACTATTGCACCATTCAAAATAAATACGTATCTAGATTGAGATTTAGAATCATCCGGATCGGTGTTCCAACTAGCATCGGTGTAACCATTAACAACGAGCTATTTATCACCTCCATAAGAAAGAACCATATCCTTAGTTCTTCTCAAGTACTTAAGGATGTTTTTGACCATTGTCCAATGATCCACTCCTAGATCACATTGATATCTGCTAGTCAAACTAACAACATATCCAATGTCGGGTCTAGTACATAGCATGGCATACATAAGAGATCCTATGGTTGATGCATAGGGAATCTTACTCATCCTTTCTCTATCTTCTGCCGTTGCAGGACTTTGAGTTTTACTCAAGGTTGTATTGGGCAACATGGGCAAGAACCCTTTCTTGCTATCTTCCATTCCAAACCTCTTTAGAACTTTGTCCAAATATATACTCTGTGACAATGATATTAGGCGTCTCGATCTATCTCTATAAATCTTTATGCCTAATATGTAAGCTGCTTCACCAAGATCTTTCATTGAAAAACTATTATTCAAATAATCCTTGACTCTATTAAGAAGGTCTACATCATTCCCAATCAACAATATGTCATCTACATATAGTATTAAGAATGTTACAGAGCTCCCACTCACTTTCTTGTAAATACAAGCTTCTCCATAAGTTTGTATAAAACCAAAACTTTTGATTACATTATCAAAACGTTGATTCCAACTTCGGGATGCTTGCTTCAATCCATAAATGGACCGTTGAAGTTTGCATACCTTGTTAGCATCATTAGGATTGACAAAACTTTTGGGTTGTACCATATACAACTCTTCATCAATGTCTCCATTGAGGAACGCCGTTTTGACATCCATCTGCCATATCTCATAATCATAATATGTAGAGATTGCTAACAAAATCCTCACAGACTTTAGCTTCGCTATCGATGAAAAATTCTCATCGTAGTCAAATCCTTGAATTTGTCAAACCCCTTTTGCGACAAGTCGAGCTTTATAGATAGTAACATTACCATCAACATCTGTTTTCTTCTTAAAAATCCATTTGTTCTCGACAGCCTTCCGGCCATCCGGTAAGTCCACTAAAGTCCATACTTGGTTTTCGTACATGGATCCATTCTCGGATTTCATGGATTCTTGCCATTCACTGGAATCTGGGCTCATCATCGCTTCCTCATATGTCACAGGTGTTGGAATTATGCCCTAGAGGCAATAATAAAGATGTTATTATTATAATTCTTGTTCATGATAATGTTTATATTCCATGCTAGAATTGTATTAAGCAAAAACTTTAATACTTGTGTGGTTTGTGAACAACACCGTGTCCCTAGTACGCCTCTATGGACTAGCTCATTGATAAATGAGCGTTAAAGGTTTCCTAACCATGGACATGAGTTGTCGATTAATAATGAGATCATATCATTGGGAGAATGATGTGATGGACAGACCCAAACTAAGCGAAGCAATTAGATCGTGTCATCGTGTTCGTCTTTGCGAAGCTTTTCTTATGTCAAATATTGTATTCCTTAGACCATGAGATAATACAACTCCCTGGTATCGGAAGAAAGCTTTGAGGTCATCAAACGTCATCCTATGAGAGGGTGATCATAAAGGTGTCTCTCAGGTGATCGGAAAGTATCTGTTGGGTTGTATGTATCGAGATGGGATTTGTCCCTCCCAAGTCGGAGAGATATACTTCGGGCCCACTCGGTAATCGATATCAAGACCGCTTGCAAGCATGTGGTTAAGGAGTTAAACACAAAGTGATATCGGATTACGGAACGAGTAAAGTACTTGCTGTGAACGAGATTGAACTAGGTATGACGGTACCGACGATCAAATCTCGGGCAAGTAAAATATCGCGAGACGAAGGGAATATATATATATGATTGATTGAATCCTGGCATCGTGGTTCATCCGATATGATCATCGATGAATGTGTGGGAGTCAATATGGGTGCCCAGACCCCGTTGTTGATTATTGATAGAAGATCATGTCTGCATATTCTCGAACCCGCAGGGTCACACACTTAACGTGTCTCGACGCTAGGATAGATTGGATAATTGGTTTATGAGTTTTTGTTCAGAGTCTCGGATGGGATCCGGGACATCACGAGAGGTTCCGGAGTGGTCCGGAGAATAAGATTCATATAAGGCAGTGCAGTTTTTGGAGTTCGGAATTCTTCCGGGTTAATCGGTATTGTACCGGAAGCTTCTAGAACCTTCCGGAAGGGGACCAACGTGGCCCCACCTTCCGGGAGGGGGCATGTGCCTATGAGGGAGTGCCCTGGCCGCATTGGGACAGGGGCACAAGGCCCCATAGGGCCCAGCCGGCCAAGGGGGTTTTAAACTCGAGATGGACCTTCTAGAAGGGGGGGTTTCCTTGCCCCCCACTCCTTCTCCTTGGGGCCGCCGGTTTGGGCTTGGGGGAGGGGCTAGGGCTGCGCCCACCCCTCTATATAAAGAGGGTTGGGGGCGCACCAACCCCCCACACCTTCCCCTCCAACCCTAGCCGCCCTGCTACCTTCCTCTCTCCCTCCCGACTGTTTGTAGGCGAAGCCCTGCTGCAGAAATTCTCCACCATATACACCACGCCGTCGTGTTGTAGATCCAATCCGTCTCTCCACCATACTTGCTGGTCCAAGGAAGGAGGATACGTCAAGGTGCTGCACGTGTGCATCTCACGGAGGCATCGCCACTTGTGGTGCTAGATCGGATCGGATCGCGAGGAGGAGAAGCGAGTACGACTACATCACCCACGTTCCGACGAACGTTCCGCTGTGCGAATCTTCAAGGGTATGAAGATCTAATCCAATCTCTCTCGTTGTTTGCATCTCCTAGATTAGATCTTGGCTTTCCCTCTGTTCGCATCCGTAGAAAATTTTGATTTACTATGCCGCGAAACCCTTCAGTGGTATCAGAGCTAGATCTATGCGTAGATGTGTTTCACGAGTAGAACGCAACATGGTTGTTGCGGGCGTTGATGTTTTCTGTTGCAAGCCTCTTGTTTGTGTTCTTCTTATGACATGGGATAGTGAGATTAAAGCGGTCCAGGCCAACCTTACGCGACGTCGTTCGCGAGACCGGCTCCGCACTTGACGTGTGGCTTGTTTCACACATGCGGCTGGTGGATGCCAGTTTCTCTCACTATAGTTGTCATGGGATTAACACCGGAGTTTGGCAACCATAATATCCCCGTTGTGGCTTTCCGTAGGTAAGAATCATTCTTAGCATCTACTCCCATAAGCCACGTAAAACATGCAACAACAAAGTAGAGGCGTCTAACTTGTTTTTGCAGGGAGTGTTTTCTGTGATATGGTATGGCCCAAGATGTGATGTGTATAATGTATGCGATGATCATGTTTTGTAATGTTTCACGACTTGCATGTCGATGAGTACACAACCGGCAGGAGCCATATGGTTGTCTTTATAATTGTGTGTGACCTGTGTGTCAACTTCTTATACGCCATGTAATAGTTTCACTTTATCGCTAAGTAGTTAGCAATAGTTGTAGTTGCTATTCGTGGTGGAGGCAATCATGGTGGAGTGACGGAGATCATGCCGGAACGCACAAGATGGAGATCATTGCGGGAAGATTGGCTATACCATGTCACATAAAGTTATATGCATGTGATGTTTATCCTTTTATGTATCTTATTATGCTTAGATCGCGACGGTAGCATTATAAGATGATTCCTTACTTAAAGATCAAGATAAAAACTGTGTTCTCCCCAAGTATGCACCGTTGCGAAAGTTCGCCGTGTCCAAGCATCACGTGATGATCGGGTGCTATAGACTCTACGCTCACATACAACGGGTGCAAGCCAGTTTTGCACACGCGGAAATACTTGGGTCTAACTTGACGAGCCTAGCATGTACAGACATGGCCTCAGAACACATGAACCGAAAGGTTAAGCATGAGTCATATGAATGATATGATCGACACTTCGTTGTCCGCCATTGAAACCACATCTCTTCTCGTGAAGATCGGATTAGGTGTGGTGAATTTGGATCGTGTTCACTAAACAACTTGAGGGATGTTGAATTTAGTGGTAGTTCATCTAGTAATTTGATTAAAAGTTGAACTAGTTATCATGAACATAGTCTAATTTGTACTTGCAATACTGTAGATCAAATGGCTAAGTCCAACTTCAACTTCAACGTTTTCGCTGAGAAGGAAAAGCTTAGAAATGATGGGTCTAACTTCACCAATTGGTTCCGCAATCTAAGAATCATTCTATTTGACGGTCAAAAGGACTATGTCCTTGGGAAAGCGTTAGGTGACCCCCCTGCTGCAACTGCGCCGGCTGATGAGAAAGTTGTCTATCAGTCGCGCAAAGATGATTATGGTGTGATTAAGAGCACCATGTTGTTTGCTATGGAACCAGAACTTCAAAATCGTTTTGAAGACTATCCCGGGCCATTTGAGATTCTCGAAGAGCTGAAAACCATGTTTCAAACTCAGGCCCGTTCTGAGAGATATGAGATCTCTGAGAAGTTCTTTAACTGCAAGATGGAGGAAGGGAGTTCCGTTAGTGAGCACGCCATTAAGATGACGGGCTACACTCAACGCCTTGAGCAACTGGAATGCACGATTCCAGAGGAGCTCAAGATTGACAGGGTTCTGCAATCACTCCCTCCCAGCTACAAAAGTTTTGTAGTGATTCATAATCAGATTGGTTCCACTGATACGATCACCGAGCTCTTCGCAAAGCTGAAGGCCGCGGAAGTGTACATCAAAAAGGATAATCATGTGTTGATGGTCAACAAGCCCACCTTCAAGAAAGGTAAGGGTGCAAAGAAGACCTTCAAGAAGGGCGGCGGCAAGCGCACTGCCCCTGCTGAGAAGAAGCTCAAGTCTGGTCCTAAGCTGGACACTGAGTGCTTCTATTGCAAGGACAAGGGTCACTGGAAGCGCAACTGTCCGAAGTACTTAGCGGACAAGAAGGCTGGCACCATCAAAGGTATATTTGATATACATGTTATTGATGTTTTCCTTACTAGCCCTCGTTGTAGTGCCTGGGTATTTGATACCGGTTCAGTTGCTAATATTTGTAACTCGAAACAGGAGCTACGGAATAGACGGCGGCTTGCGAGGGATGAGGTGACGATGCGCGTTGGCAACGGATCAAGAGTTGATGTGATGGCTGTCGGCACGCTCTCCTTAGTTTTACCTTCGGGATTAGTTTTAAACCTTAATAAGTGTTATTATGTGCCTGCGTTGAGCATGAACATTATTTCTGGATCTTGTTTATTGCAAGACGGTTATTCATTTAAATCGGAGAATAATGGTTGTTCTATTTATATGAGTAACATCTTTTATGGTCATGCACCTATTATGAATGGTTTATTTCTTCTAAATCTCGAAAGGGATGAAACACACATCCATAACATTAAGGCTAAGAGATGCAAAGTAGATAGTGATAATACTACTTCTTTGTGGCACTGTCGTCTAGGTCATATTGGTGTAAAGCGCATGAAGAAACTCCATTCTGATGGACTTTTGGAGTCTCTTGATTTTGAATCATTTGACACATGCGAACCATGCCTCATGGGCAAGATGATCAAAACCCCGTTCTTCGGTATGATGGAGCGAGCAACGGACTTGTTGGAAATCATACATACCGATGTATGCGGACCGATGAGTGTTTCGACGCGCGGTGGATATCGCTATTTTCTCACTTTTACCGATGACTTAAGTAGATATGGGTATATCTATTTAATGAAACATAAATCTGAAACATTTGAAAAGTTCAAGGAATTTCAGAATGAAGTGGAGAACCATCGTAACAGAAAAATTAAGTTTCTACGATCCGATCGTGGAGGTGAATATTTGAGTTATGATTTTATCACGCATCTTAAAGCAAGCGGAATCGTTTCGCAACTCACGCCACCCAAAACACCACAGCGCAATGGTGTGTCTGAACGCCGGAATCGAACCCTATTATATATGGTCCGATCAATGATGTCTATTACTGGTTTGTTGTTATCATTTTGGGGTTATGCATTAGAAACCGCTGCATTCACTTTAAATAGGGCTCCATCTAAATCCGTTGAGACGACACCGTATGAACTGTGGTTTGGTGCTAAACCTAAGTTGTCGTTTCTTAAAGTTTGGGGATGCGAAGTTTACGTCAAGAAGTTGATGCCGGACAAGATCGAACCCAAAGCGGAGAAATGCGTCTTCATAGGATACCCTAAGGAAACTATTGGGTATACCTTCTATCACAGAACCGAAGGAAAAGTGTTTGTCGCAAAGAACGGTTCATTTCTTGAGAAGGAGTTTCTCTCGAAAGAAGTGAGTGGGAGGAAAGTAGAGCTAGACGAGGTTATTGAACCTTCTCTTGAATTGGAGAGTAGCGCCGCACCTGAAATTGTTCCAGTGTCGCCTGCACCAACAATAGAGGAAGCTAATGACAAGGATCATGAAGCTTCGGACGATGCTGCTACTGAACGTCGCAGGTCGACAAGGCCACGTGCCCCTCCTGAGTGGTACGGCAACCCTGTCTTGACTGTCTTGCTAGTAGAATACAGTGAACCTACGAACTATGAGGAAGCGATGATGAGCCCAGACTCTGAGAAATGGCTAGAAGCCATGAAATCCAAATTGGGATCCATGAACGAAAACCAAGTATGGACTTTGGTGGACCCTCCTAGCGACCGAAAGGCCGTTGAGTGCAAGTGGATCTTCAAGAAGAAAACGGACACGGATGGTAATGTTACCGTCTATAAGGCACGGCTTGTCGCAAAAGGTTTTCGACAAGTTCAAGGTGTTGACTACGATGAGACTTTCTCTCCCGTAGCGATGTTTAAGTCCATTCGGATTTTATTAGCAATTGCTGCGTTTCATGATTATGAAATATGGCAGATGGATGTCAAGACTGCTTTCCTCAATGGCAACATTGATGAAGAGTTGTATATGATGCAACCCGAAGGTTTTGTCGATCCTAAGGATGCTAGTAAAGTATGCAAACTTCAGCGTTCCATTTATGGACTAAAGCAAGCATCTCGGAGTTGGAACCTTCGTTTTGATCAAGTGATCAAGAGCTTTGGATTTGTTCCAAATTGCTACGAAGCTTGTATCTATAAGAAAGTGAGTGGGAGCTCAGTGACGTTTCTGGTACTATATGTGGATGACATATTGATTATTGGAAATGACATCAACATGCTTAACGATGTGAAGAGTTATTTGAACAAGTGTTTTTCAATGAAAGACCTAGGTGAAGCTGCTTATATATTGGGCATCAAAATCTATAGAGATAGACAAAGACGCCTGATAGCTTTAAGCCAGAGTACATACCTAGACAAAGTTCTGAAAAGGTTCAGAATGGATAAGGCAAAGAAAGGTTCAGTGCCTATGTTGTCAGGTAAGATATTGAGCAAGGCTCAGTGTCCAGCTACGATAAATGATAGGGAAGCTATGAGCAAAGTGCCTTATGCCTCGGCCATAGGTTCGATCATGTATGCCATGCTGTGTACTAGACCGGATGTGTCCAATGCTCTTAGTTTGACGAGCAGGTATCAAAGTGATCCAGGAATGGAACACTGGACAGCTGTGAAGAACATCCTAAAGTACCTAAATAGAACTAAAGAAATGTTCTTAGTCTATGGGGGTGATGAACAGCTTGTCGTAAAAGGTTACATCGATGCTAGTTTCGACACCGACAAGGATGATTCTAAATCTCACACAGGATACGTTTATATTTTGAATGGAGGAGCTGTGAGCTGGAGAAGGTGCAAGCAAAGCGTGATCGCGGGATCTACAATAGAAGCGTAATACATGGCTGCTGCAGAAGCGTCAAGTGAAGGAGTTTGGATCAGGAACTTCATCACTGAGCTTGGCGTGGTTCCAAGTGCATTGGACCCACTGGAGATATTGTGTGACAACACTGGCGCCATAGCACTTGCTAAGGAACCAAGATATCATCCAAATACCAAGCATATCAACCTCAAGTTTCATATAATCCGAGATTATATAGCAGATGGAGATCTGAAGATTAGCAAAGTACATACAGATCTGAATGTCGCAGATCCATTGACTAAACCTCTTCCACGTATAAAACATGATCAGCACCTCAATGCCATGGGTGTGAGATTGTTGCCAAATGTAAACTAGATTATTGACTCTAGTGCAAGTGGGAGACTGTTGGAATTATGCCCTAGAGGCAATAATAAAGATGTTATTATTATAATTCTTGTTCATGATAATGTTTATATTCCATGCTAGAATTGTATTAAGCGGAAACTTTAATACTTGTGTGGTTTGTGAACAACACCGTGTCCCTAGTACGCCTCTATGGACTAGCTCATTGATTAATGATGGTTAAAGGTTTCCTAACCATGGACATGAGTTGTCGATTAATAATGAGATCATATCATTGGGAGAATGATGTGATGGACATACCCAAACTAAGCGAAGCAATTAGATCGTGTCATTGTGTTCGTCTTTGCGAAGCTTTTCTTATGTCAAATATTGTATTCCTTAGACCATGAGATAATACAACTCCCTGGTATCGGAAGAAAGCTTTGAGATCATCAAACGTCATCCTATGAGAGGGTGATCATAAAGGTGTCTCTCAGGTGATCGGAAAGTATCTGTTGGGTTATATGTATCGAGATGGGATTTGTCCCTCCCAAGTCGGAGAGATATACTTCGGGCCCACTTGGTAATCGATATCAACACCGCTTGCAAGCATGTGGTTAAGGAGTTAATCACAAAGTGATATCGGATTACGGAACGAGTAAAGTACTTGCTGTGAACGAGATTGAACTAGGTATGACGGTACCGACGATCAAATCTCGGGCAAGTAAAATATCGCGAGACAAAGGGAATATATATATGGGATTGATTGAATCCTGGCATCGTGGTTCATCCGATATGATCATCAATGAATGTGTGGGAGTCAATATGGGTGCCCAGACCCCGCTGTTGATTATTGATAGAAGATCATGTCTGCATATTCTCGAACCCGCAGGGTCACACACTTAACGTGTCTCGACGCTAGGATAGATTGGATAATTGGTTTATGAGTTTTTGTTCGGAGTTTAGGATGGGATCTGGGACATCACGGGAGGTTCCAGAGTGGTCCGGAGAATAAGATTCATATAAGGCAGTGCAGTTTTTGGAGTTCGGAATTGTTCCGGGTTAATCGGTATTGTACCGGAAGCTTCTAGAACTTTTTGGAAGGGGACCAACGTGGCCCCACCTTCCGGGAGGGGTCATGGGCCTATGAGGGAGTGCCCTGGCCGCATTGGGCCAGGGGCACAAGGCCCCATAGGGCCCAGTCGGCCAAGGGGGTTTTAAACTCGAGATAGACCTTCTAGAAGGGGGGGTTTCCTTGCCCCCACTCCTTCTCCTTGGGGCCGCCGGTTTGGGCTTGGGGGAGGGGATAGGGCTGCGCCCACCCCTCTATATAAAGAGATCTGGGGGCGCACCAACCCCCACACAACTTCCCCTCCAACCCTAGCCGCCCTGCTACATTCCTCTCTCCTTCCCGACTGTTTGTAGGCGAAGCCCTGCTACAGAAATTCTCCACCATATACACCACGCCGTCGTGTTGTAGATCCAATCCGTCTCTCCACCATACTTGCTGGTCCAAGGAAGGAGGAGACGTCGAGGTGCTGCACGTGTGCATCTCACGGAGGCACCGCCACTTGTGGTGCTAGATCGGATCGGATCGCGAGGAGGAGAAGCGAGTACGACTACATCACCCACGTTCCGACGAACGTTCCGCTGTGCGAATCTTCAAGGGTATGAAGATCTAATCCAATCTCTCTCGTTGTTTGCATATCCTAGATTAGATCTTGGCTTTCCCTCTGTTTGCATCCATAGAAAATTTTGATTTACTATGCCGCGAAACCCTTCAACAGGGTCATCGGTGTTGTCCACCAACATGACACTCATAACGGGATCATACCAATCAGGAGCGGTACGAGTTCTCGTTGACCTGCGTGGTTCCATAGTTACTTCAAACGAAGTTTCATGATCAACATCATTAGCTTCCTCTCTTATTGGTGTAGGCGCCACAGGAACTACTTCCGGTGCTACGCTACTCTCAAGTCCGAGAGAAGGTTAAACAAAATCGTCGAGTTCTACTTTCCTTCCAGTCACTTCTTTCGAGAGAAACTCCTTCTCTAGAAAGGATCCATTCTTGGCAATGAAGATTTTGCCCTCGGATCTATGATAGAAGGTATACCCAATAATTTCCTTTGGGTATCCTATGAAGACGCATTTTTCGCTTTGGGTTCAGGCTTGTCTGGCTGTAACTTCTTTACATAAGCTTCTCAACCCCAAAATTTAAGGAATTACAATTTAGGTTTCTTCCCAAACCATAATTCATACAGTGTCGTTTCAACGGATTTCGATGGTGCCCTATTTAAAGTGAATGCAGCTGTTTCTAATGCATAACCCCAAAATGATAGCGGTAAATATGTAAGTGACATCATAGAACGAACCATATCTAAGAGAATTCGATTATGACGTTCGGACACACCATTACGTTGTGGTGTTCCCGACGGTGTCAATTGTGAAAGTATTCCGCATTTCTTCAAATGCTTGCCAAACTCGTAACTTAGATATTCACCTCCACGATCAGATCATAGAAATTTAATTTTCTTGTTACGTTGATTCTCTACCTCACTTTGAAATTCCTTAAACTTCTCGAAAGTTTTAGACTTATGTTTCATGAAATAGATATACCCATATCTACTCAAGTCATCCGTGAAGGTAAGAACATAACGATAACCACCGCGTGATGCTAAACTCATTTGACCACACACATCGGTATGTATGATTTCCAATAAGTCCGTAGCTCGCTCCATCATACCAGAAAATGGAGTCTTAGTCATTTTACCCATCAGACATGCTTCACATCTTTCAAGTGATTCGAAATCAAGTGATTCAAGAAGTCCATCGAAATGGAGTTTCTTCATACGCTTCACTCCAATATGACCAAGACGACAGTGCCACATATAGGTCGAGTTATCACTCAATTTTAAAAATTTAGCTCCAATGTTATTAATGTGTGTATTTCTACAATCGAGATTCAATAAGAATAAACCATCTATCAAAGCAGCATGTGCATAAAACATATTACTCATATAAATCGAACAACCATTATTCTTGGATTTAAACAAGTAACCGTCTCGCAATAAACATGATCCGGATATAAGGTTCATGCTCAACGCAGGCACCAAATAACAATTATTTAAGTATAAAACTAATCCCGATGGTAGATGAAGAGGTAGCGTGCCGACCGCGATCACATCAACCTTTGATCTATTTCCAACGCGCATCTTCACCTCGTTCTTCGCTAGTTTCCGTCTATTCTGCAGCACCTGTTTCGAGTTACAAATATGAGCAATTGAACCAGTATCAAATACCCATGCACTACTACGAGTACTAGTGATATACACGTCAATAACATGTATATCGGATATAACTTTCTTCTTGATGTTGCCGTTCTTCAAATCCGCCAAGTACTTAGGGCAATTCCGCTTCCAATGACCTTCTCCTTTGCAGTAAAAGCACTCAGTATCAGGCTTAGGCCCAGCCTTGGTCTTCTTCGTCGGCGCGGTAACTTTCTTACCGCCCTTCTTGAAGTTTCCCTTTTTCTTATACTTGCCTTGCTTCTTGAATTTGGTGGTCTTATTGACCATCAACACTTGGTGCTCTTTCTTGATCTCCACTTCCGCAGAATTTAACATGGAGAAGAGTTTGGGCAACGAATTGTCCATGTTTTGCATATTATAGTTCATCACAAAGTTCTTGTAACTTGGTGGTAGTGATTGGAGGACACGATGAATCCCCAAAGCATTAGGAATCACTATACCCAAGATTTGAAGCTTGCTTGCGTGCCCAGACATCTTAAGCACGTGCTCACTGACGGAGTTGCCCTCTTCCATCTTGCAGTTAAAGAACTTTTCAGAAGCCTCATAAATCACAACTTCCGCGTGAGCCTCAAATATCATTTTGAGTTCACGGACAATATCATGTGGATCATGGTTCTCAAACCTTTTATGAAGCTCCGATTCCAAACCATACAAGATAGCACACTGAACTGTGGAGTACTGATTCTTCCGAGCGAGGAAAACATTCTTTACCTCATCGGTAGCATCAGCTGCAGGTGGGTCACCCAGCGGTGGATCCAGCACATAGGTCAAATTACCAGCATTGAGGACAATCCTCAAATTACGGAACCAATCCAAGAAGTTGCTTCCATTGTTTTTCAACTTTTCTTTCTCTAGTAACGCATTAAAATTGATGGTAGGGGCCGCCATTGATCTACAACATATTTGCAATAGTTTAGACTAAGTTTATGACAAATTGAGTTCTAATTAATAGTTAAATTAATCTAGGTGAACTCCCACTCAAAACAATATCCCTCACATTGTTTTAGTGATCACACGAACCAAATCCACCACATCAAAACTAATCATCACGAGAGTTGATGTAGCTTCAATGGCGAACAATCAACATGTTCATCATATCTACTATATGACTCATGCTTTACCTTTCGGTGATCCGTGTGCCGAGACCATGTATGTACATGCTAGGCTCGTCAAGATCAAACCTTAGCTTCCACATGAGGAAATCTGGCTTGCTCCTGTTGTATACACTCGCAGAATCAAACACACCAGATCATCACGTGGTGCTTCGAAACAACGAGCTTTAGCAACGGTGCTAACTAAGGATGAACACTTTATAACTTGAAATTTTGTGCTAGAGGGATCATCTTATAATGCTACCGTCGCGAACTAAGCAATACAAGATGCATAAAAGGATTAACATCACATGCAATTCATAATATGTGATATGATATGGCCTTTCTTATTGTGCTTCCGATCTCCATCTTCAAGCACAAACATGATCTCCATCATCACCGGCATGGCGTCAAGGTCAATGGCGCTGCTTCATGGTTGTCGTCCACCAGCATCAACTATTACAACTACTTTGAATAATAGACACGCAGGTCTTAACGAAATTAAAAGACAACCATATGGCTCCTGCCGGTTGCAGACTTACAATAAGGAACATTGCATACATCATATATAATCACAATCATGGCCATATCACATCACAGCACACCCCTGCAAAACAAAGTTAGACGCCTCTAATTTTCTTTGCATGTTTTATGTGGTTTGGGGATTTCAACAAGTGTCGTTCTAACTTACGAACAAGAACCACAATGTTCTAGTATTATCAATTACCCGTTGTAAATTGAATCTTCACTATGTTGGGAGAAACAAGCACCCGCAAAGCCACTTATGCAATACAAGTTGCATGTCAAGCGTGGAGCAAGTCTCATGAACGATGTCATGTAAGGTTAGCCCGGGCCGCTTCATCCCACCATCCCGCAAGATGCAAAGTACACAAGAAGCAATCGATAACAAAAGCATCAACGCCCACAATGACCATTGTGTTCTACTCGTGCAACAGATCTACATATAGACACGGCTCTGATACCATTATAGGGGTTCATAGCATGGAAAACAAAAAAATTCTACCGCATGCATATAAACAAGCCAAGATCTATCTACTAGATTGAAGCAACGAGTCGATTAGAGTACTCACCCTCGAAGATTATAAAGCGGTTAACGAGAGCAGATTCTCGTGGGTGATGTAGTCGTACACTTGCCGATATCAAGATCGCGTAGACGATCCTTCCGGCGCTGCATTCCGGCAGCGCTTCCGCAATCATTCACACATTCGGTACTCGATGAAGACCTTCCTCTCCCTTATTCCAGCAGGCAGCGGAGGTTGTAGTTCTCCCCTCGCGATTCCAGCAGCACGACGGCGTGGTGTCAGAAGTAGAGAGAAGATCCCGCATAGCTTCGCCTAAGCCGGTGCGAGTTATGGTGAATCTAGGGTTTCCGACGATCTAGGTTTAGAAGGACAGAGAGGAGGAGGTGTCGGCAGCGGCTAGGGCGATGACGATGGGACGGCGGTGGCGCTAGGCGGCGGCAGCGTGCAGCGGCGGCGGCGTGGGCAGCGGTGGCGGCGCACGGGTGGGGAGGGCTTGGTGTTGTGTTGTAGCACCCCGGGTAAAACCACTTCTAGAAATCGCATGTCTTTATCTTTGTGCATCATCATGCATATTTTGTCTCGTAAAAATATTTTTGTCTAAACCTATTTCATCTCTACAGTTTCTCCGCTCTTGTATTTGTCTAAAAATATTTACAAAAATTTAAAAAGTAAAACTAAAAAAATAAAATGTTTTAAACCGGGAAGGCAGCCCAGCCCGTAGGCCAGGCCACCTACGACCCCGGCAGGCCCGACCCAGTCCAGACCAATCACCTCAAACCCTAAATCTACCTCAGCCTGAAACCCTAAATCCTATCTACCAAGACCCGCCGCCGCCGTGTGAGCACACGCACCCGCGCACAGCAAGCACGCAACACACACCACCACGCGGTCACTCACGCACACAGACCCACCCAGCACCCTGGCCCCACCTTGGCCCCACCCTGGCCGTGTCATGTGACCCTGCACGACCGCATCCCCGCACGGGAACCTCGTCCTCGACCCGCCTCCTTCCTCGCGAAGCACAAATCCTGCCGCCTCCCTCTATGCTCCTGACCACCGTCGCCGCCACAGGCGCCCTCAGCCGCCTCCCGCGAGCCTCCCCGTGGCGCCGCTGCCCTGTTTGCGCCCCTTCTCCAGTTGCCGCTGCATCGTCCCGCGTACGCCGCCGCCCTGCTCCCTACCCCGACCCAAGCCGGCGCGACCCTCCTTCCTCCTCCTCCTTGCCGCCGCTCCCCAACTCGCCCTCCCACCTGCGTGACCAGCGCCTGTCGCCGCCCAGGAGCCTCCACCTCGCGACCCCCGCCGCCGCTGCGCATCTTCTCCCGGGCACCGCTGCGTTGGGCCGCACCAGGTGCTCCTTTCCCTCCTATCAGTTGCCTGCGCGACCGCGGATACCTCTCCTCGCCGTCGGGCCTCACGTCTCCGCCTCTCCTCTCTCGGTCGCGCGCCTGCGTCCCTCTCTGGCCCACATCGACAGTAGCTGCTGCGAGACGCCGCCCGCAGGAGCTTCCTCTGGCCACCCCTGCCTCTCTAGCCAGCCGTCGCACCATCGCCCCTCCTCTCCGTCGCCATGGCCACAGTGCGCCGCCGCCGAGAGTTGCGCCGGACTCCCTGCCAACGCACGCCGATCTCATCACCATCCTCTGCTCGCGTGGCTCCCTGGTTGTTTGAGGTGTACGTGCTACCATGTAGCTCCCTTTGCTCCTGCAGCACGTACGCCTAACTAGTTGCTTTGCTAGTTGCTTGTATCCTTTATCTCTAGACCAATTTTTATTTCTTGTGTTTTCCTTCCGGGCACAAATAATCTCTCTGCCTTGGTTTAGTTTGTCCATGTGACTCCTCGTTTCTCGAAAGACCCCGATTCTGGACCCCATCGACAAGTCCGACACCGACATGAGGCCGTTTTTTTTTTCGAAGGACGACCACGACGACGAACCCCAAGTGAAGCTCAAGATCGCCATTTGCAACCAAGCCGAAAACCTCAAGGGATCCTTCCAGGAACCACCAAGATCGACAAGGTCTCCTTCACGGATTCGATGATCGAGACCCCGATCTTCGAATCCGAAGGCGCCGAGTGTGCAGGCATGGACCCTCAAGATCTTCGTCTTGGAACCGAAGACCGAACCTCGTCGAACCCTCGGAACCCCAAGATCGTCGAGACTCCCCCATGTGTGACCCCGTTCCGAGCCCTATTTTATAAATGATATGTCAATTGTTGCATATTAAATTGTTCATGCTTGCACTCATATCATGCGGTATGGGGGCTTTTGCCGATTCACCTCATAATTAAATATGGAAGCCATATGAGGGCAACTCTAGTCTTATATTGGCTTCATTTAAATTTGTCTAGCGAACCAATGATATAATTTTGCCATGTTAAGACAACATTTAAATTGCGGGGTAACTAAACAACTACAATCATCTATTTAATTGTCGGGACCCCGGTTCCGCTTAATATGGCCTAATTGCATTGCACCTTTGACATGTCATACATCATACATGCATCATGCCCGATCTTCTGCCGTAGTATTAAATATTGCATCCGGTGTTTTTGCTAGTGCTTTGCTTCTTCACGGATTAGGCCGATGAGTTGACGCGAGAGTCGACCCGATGTTCGGATGAACCTTCGGCAATGTTTTCCAGGCGAGCATCTCCCCTCTTTCTACCTATCTTACTTTTGTAGTCTTTATTTCCTCATGTTGATCTATTGCTACCTATGTTGCGATGCTCTAGTTTTCGTACTCGTGATATCCCTTGCAGCCTTAAATTGCCTTGGACACATCCTATTACCTGTTGTTTGGTAGATAGTTGGACTTGCGTGTCGCAGTCGCTTGCTCAAGTGCTGTTGTGTGTTGTCAAGTACCACAATTGTTGGATAAATGCCTTATGCTTTTATGTTGGAGATGATCATGGCTTTAATTATCGTTTAATAACTAAAATTTAAGTAAGTAAATAATGCAGAGGCACATGTGGGCAATAGATGTTATTTGGTTCTTATCCGTCCACTTGTGTCCCGTAGGACCCCGAGTACTTGATACCTGTTCTTTGAATATTCGCACTATCCGCATGTGGGACCATGAATCCCCCTATCCAGAGCTTGAGTCATATTTATTTCTTGGGGCCACAAAGTATTTTGGGGCTTTATTACTATCCTGTACTTATGCCATGCCTTACTGCTTTATTTACGATTGCGCGTGGAGCGCCTGTACTGTTTAGGTAAGCAGAGTGTTTTCGCGGTATCTACAAGCCTAGTCAAACTTTCGGGTTCCCAGTCATTTACAGCCATTGACACAAACCTCTGGGTCCGTTTCGGAGCCGGCCAACTTCGTCGCGGGTAGCTTGGTGGGGTGGCCCCCTGAAATTTATATGAATCTTGCAATTGCTCTGTCGTGATGCCTCGTTGGGTTTTTATTTGGTTTTTCCCGAGGTTGATCGTGCGTGTGTTGCTATTTGTGCCCCCCTGCAGGGTAAAACTTTCTGAAAGCCGTGTCCGCGGTTATGGACGACTTGGAGCACAGTATCTCGATCATAGACAACTATAACTAAAGTAGTGCTATAAATTTGACTTTATAATGACTAGTAATCAGCTTCACTATAATGGAATGGCTAAATAAAAGTGCCAACAATTGCTGGTTTGACTTGTCACCTGTTACCCTTGTATCTGACTAGTAATTATTGCAACTACAACGGAATGGCTAAATAAAAGTACCAACAACTGCTGGGTTTTGGGATGCCTCATGCTCTATGTATCTGACTAGTAAGTTCTACAACTACAACGGAATGGTTAACTAAAATTGCCCACTGCTTATTATATCAGGATGACTCATGCTATCTATATCTGACTAATAATTGCCGCAACTATAACGAAATGAATAAAACTGCCAACCGTGTGAGTTCCTCGGTTGACTTCCTCGTTTGGTCTCGAGGGGGAAATACCAGGATGGGTATGCTTGGTGATAGTTTCAGGTTGGATCCGAATAGGTATTTCTTATCCCTAACTGATAGCCGCCAGTTGTATTGAGTCTCTATAGGTTGTTTAGTACATGTTGCGCCGCCGCTTCAGTCCACCATACCTATGTAGGCGAGGACCGCCGAATTCTAGCCTCGCCGTGTACTGGCCTCAGTACTGACCGCTCTTTTTTTTTCTTTGCCCTTTGTCGGCACCCCTTTTGTTTAAGCAGGTTTTGAGATCGACGTCGTTAGCAGGGTTACCCTTCCGAGTTGGCCTGGGCAGGGTTATGGCCACCATTGGTTATTCTTCAGGGCTCTTAGCCCCATTTGCATCTTGTCCGTAGTCGGACATTGTATCGTTTTCAAGGTGATTTCGATCTTTGTATTGTATATCTGTATTCTTGGCTCTTTGAGTCGTTGTTGTATATATCTGTTTTGTGGGTTCCATCATGGACTATTGTGTAATGATATTACTTCGTTTTCCACCCGCACGAAAGTGCCTGGTAGGCACCTTTGAATCGTTTCTATGCGGGTTTGGCGGGAATCGCTGAGACTTGCATAGGGTCGATTCTGAGGGTGTTACATGTGTGGTCTTGGGGCAGCCCTCCCCCTCTATTTATGAGAGGGGCAGCCTTGGGAGAGGGGATTTTGAATCCATACCCAAACCAAAGTTGGATAGAAGGAAGGACTCTTTCCTTCTTCCACTAGCTAACTATTGTTCCAGTTTGATTTTTCAAACCTCCCTTTTGACTTTCAATTTAGAGCTTTAATTCTCTCTCGCAAATGCCCAACCAAGTGACCTAGGACATGATCCAATCATTCCACTTACCCATGACACATTCATGGACCATTCTCCTTCCGGTCCGGTGAACCTTCTAGACCCTTCTAGAACCTCTCTGATGAAAACATCGAAATCATTCCCGAACTCCGGAATCGGACTTTCCTTATATGAATATTATTCTCCGGACTATTCCGGATCTCCTCGTGATATCCTGGATCCCATCCGAGAATCTAAACAACATTTGGTTTCCCTACTTACATCACATATCTACTAAACAACATCGAATCCTTAAGTGTGTTTACCTACGGTTCGTGAATTATGCGGACATGACCGAGACCCTTCTCCGATCAATAACCAATAGAGGAATGTGGAAATTCATATGGCTCCCACATATTTCTACGATTACTTTGCGATCGAATGAACCACTTACATACGATACCAATTTCCCTTTGTATCACGATAGTTTACTTATCCGAGGTTTGATCGTCGGTATCTCTGCATACCTAGTTCAACCTCGTTACCGATAAGTACTCTTTTCTCGTTCCCGTGATATGTGATCTCTTGTGAGCCAGTCACATGCTTGCAAGCTAATTGGATGACATTCCACCGAGAGGGCCCAGAGTATATCTATCTGTCATATGGATGGACAAATCCCACTCTTGATCCATGTGCCTCAACACATACTTTCTGAACACTCAATGCCACCTTTATATCCACCCAGTTACGGTGTGGTGTTTGATGTCATCAAAGCATCCTTACGGTGATGGTGATTAGCATGATCTCATGGTCGAAGGAATTAGGTTATTATGTATCAGAAAGCTTATAGCAAATGAACTATTGAAATGACTTGATCTTAATGCTACACTTATCTATAGGAGTATGTCCATCATACCATTCTCCAAATGATATGATCTTGTTGTTAATAACATGTCAATGTTCATGATCGAGAAACCATGATCATCTATTAACCAACAAGCTAGTATTATAAAGAGGCTTTACCAGGGACTCTAATTTAGTTTACAGATCACACAAATATTAATGTTTCCATTTAATACTATTATAGCATGAATGTAAACATTTATCATAAACACATAAATATAATAATAACCACTTTTATTATTGCCTCTAGGGCATATCTCCAACATGTGTAAGAAAGTCTCAAACATAAAATTACCAGAAATTTTACATCGCATTTGACATTACCTTTACAATAACTCTTGCATAGGTTTAATATCGCCTAGATTGTCCTCTTTCTTCTTGTCCTTATCCTTACTCTTAGTCTCCACCTTAGTGAGAGAATCAAGGTAGTAAACTTTGCTCAATGTATTCAAGATGACAATCATTACCTAGTGGTTTCTGCATGAATAGAAGAACTCCTAAATAGTGTGGACTGAAGGCAATGTATATATAGACGTATATAATTAACTTAGACATCTCTAAAGTGTGCATAATCAATGCACATATTAGCATCAGCCTAGAATGTAGTAACTATTTGTTCTTCACAATATAATTGCAAAGTATATTGAAAATACAGATTCTCAAAGATGTTATCTTGAAAAATACTTCAATATGCTTCCTGCCTGACCATATGCCAAATCCCTTTGACGCCTACTCTGTAAGTGATTGTTGTGATCACGATAAATGTAGCCAAGATTCATTCATCCTCCAACTTGGCGACTAGCCAACTCATGTGCATTTCTTGGCCTAATTCCGGAGTTATCAACAGTTTCAATTTCAAAAGCTTGTAATTTATTAATCCTCCTTTGTGATGAAATCAAATAGAAAGTTTGTGGCAAGTGACGACTGTCTACACACAGCATGTTGGGAACCCCAAGAGCAAGGTGTGAAGCAGCAAGCAGCAAGTTTTCCCTCAATTGAGACCGAGGTTATCGAACCATAAGGAGGAAGGAAATGTCACACAGGTGTTGCAAGCAACGCGGAGACCTGCACAACACAAAGTCAAGACTTTGTCCCAACGAACAATGAGGTTGTCAAGCTCACCGGTTTGCTGTAACAAAGGATTAAACGTATGGTGTGGAAGGTAATGGTTTACAACAAGTAAACAAGTAATGGTGGAAGATGTATCAATGGTAAATATTGGACCGGGGTCCATAGTTCACTAGAGGTGCTCTCCTTAGATAAACAACATAGCATGAAGGGTAAACAAATTACAACGGGGCAATTGCCAGGAACTGAGCAAGGCATAACAATGCAATTACTAGTCAGAAAGATCCTGTGAGATTCGATTGGGCAATACAACAAGATACATAGACCGCCATCCAACTGTATCTATGACTAGAATTCCACCTTCAGGTTATCATCCGAACCCCCTCCAGTATTAATTTGCAAGCAACAGACAACTGCTTTAAGAAAAGTGTGTAAGGTAAACAGTCCACATGTTCCATGAACAAGAGACCATTGTTTTCTCCCTAGTAGCAACAACACATCTACAACCGAAGAGATTTCTGTCACTTCCCTTGGAAACTAGAGGCATGAACCCACTATCGAGCATAAATACCCCCTCTTGGAGTCACTAGCAACTACTTGGCCAAGATAGCTACTAACAATGGAGAGCATGCAAGATCACAAACAACACAGACATGATAGAATCATAAAGACAAAACCATTAATCAAACCAACATAATAATCTCAATATCCATCGGATCCTCGTGTAACACCCCAGTTTTAGCTGTTATTATATTAGGGTTTGATTGTGCATCATTAGCATCATCTCTTAAAAATGCATGCAAAGATATTCATGCAACGGAGGTCTGGGATTTGTTTAGCCCTGATCCCGGGGGTGTCACAGTTCTTGGTATCAGAGCAGTACCGACCGTAGGAAAACCTTGTTATTGGTCGATGTGGAGTCTAGTGCTTGTGAAAACTATTTTAAAAGCTGAAAAGTATTTGCGAAAACTCTAGTATGCTTCTTTTTCTCCTTATCCAGTTTCGCTCTAACTCTAGGTTATCTTATCTGGTGTTGACTTTGGAAAAGTTTTGATGTCTTCTCTGGTATTTCAAAACTTAGGTGCCTTCTTGGCATGTCGTTTATAAGCCAGTTGACCTAGTGTTGAGTTCTCTAGAGTTGTGTGTGTTGTGAATTCCTTGTTCCCCTTGCTCTTGCTCATCCGAGAGATTCCTTTCTATCATGATCTCTCTATCCTTTGGACCCACAATATTATATTGTTGGATATGTAGTGTTCTGCTCTAGGCTTTGAGGTTCTCTTTTGCCTCGTGTGCCTCCTTTTCGTTTGTTTGGTACTTCAGAAGTCGTTTCTTCTCTTGGAAGCTACCTCGTAAATACTATCTTGCAGTGTACACTATGTCACTCAAGTAGTAGTTACTCCTTTCTTTGGGTTTTAACCCTAGGACTTTAACTTAAGATCCCCGATTGTGCTAGATTCTGGTGTTGTGAATCTTGTACATGAAGCTGACCTTTAATCCAAGATCCATTCCTTTGATCCCTGTTGTTAATGTTCACACATTACCTCAGGATGGCTGGTACTACAGTTCTAGTCTTCAAGCTTGTGGTTTTTGTCGCGATTGAGTTGTGACAACCAAGGACTTCCCCTACCACTAGCTATGGCAGATGTTCTTTAATGGAACCAAATAGATCACGACAAGAGTACTCCTCGAGAGTCTCGTATCTATACTCGTGACTCTACCACACCTTACCCTTTCTTTGCATTGGTTCTCGGAAGGTTATTGACTTATGCATCCACATCTCGGGATTCTATCCTGAGCATGTTCTTTCTCCCTTGTTGTTTTCCGACCTTTGTTTACCAGTTGGTAGCCAAGTAGTAAATGTGCATCGGTGTCTTCCGATATAAGATACTCTTGTGGTCCGTCATGACAAACCATTTCGGAATGTCAGGAGAAACAAACTCCAGTACCTCGTCATATCTAGGACCAGGTCAAAGTGTTGTAATCCGCAGATCAAGAGACATTGATTGTCTCCCATCTGTTCTATCTTGAAGTATCACACTCTTTCATACCAAGAGGTCGTGCTGATTTTCATGACCCTTAATGAAGTGATGCTCTTACACATATTTACCCACCCTTTATCGAGCTTTCGTGCTCGTGAGTGATGCGTGTGCGTAACAATGTGACTATCTGAGATTCTTAGCAATTATTATTGTTTTTAACTCTAAGGACGTTTGTATCATTCTTAGCGTGCTTGGTTAATCCCATCACTAAGCAAAGGATGATTGTACTACCAAGTCTGTTATTCTGGTACACTCTCTTCGGTCAAAGAGTTAGGCTGTTGCTGAAGCTCTGAGACTACGTCTCCTTGCCTTACCAAGCAAGTTTCATCTCGAACTAAGTGACATATCGGTGGTTCGCGATATTAAAGATGTCTACTAGAAGCATCGCCATGTTGCCACATGATCGTGTTGTCAAGTTCTTGAGCAAGCAAGTTCTCTGAACTGCTCATTTCTCCAAGAATCCATATTGGATACTCCTGAACTAGTTGGTTGAGCTTAAACAACAACTTGGAGAGTTGTAAGACAAAAGTTCTATCCGACCCAGTTCCTCCTTAAAGAGAAATCTAGTTTTGTTCGTGTTGAAGAACGATAATACTTCCTTCGTGGATATGTTATCTTTTCCCACCTTTGATTTGATTTGGGTAATCATCAAATCAAACTCAGTTCCAAGGACTATCTTTTGATGGTGTTGCTACTTGTGATGTTTCACTTAAGTACATCTTCATGTCCTTTGGTCTGACCAATACTACTGTCTTGTTCAAGCAACATATGAGTAAATCTTAGTGGAGTGTCTAGATAAGTTTGTTGTTGAGCCCATCAATGACATTCTTATCTTCCTCATACTAGACAAGATTCATCTGGAACATTTGGCATTAATGTTGGAAAATTTCGAGAACCATCTTCGTGCTATCTTGAAGTATGTGTTATGGATGTTAGAAGTGACCTTCTCTGATTCAAATGCAAATGTGGAAAGATGTCGCTGTGGATTCGAGAAGAGTTACCTTCGTTACTTAAGGACACATGTGTGGTTTATTGTTAGTATTTTATGTATGTGCAGTTGTCCTTCGACAAGTTGCTAATGCATAGGTCTAGCAATCTAGCTCGTCTTTCGGATCTTGACCTTGTAGTCCCTGTCTTGGGAATCTAGTAACTTTATCTTTGCGGTAAATGTTGCAAACTTTCTATTCGGACATGCTGAGTCTGAAGTATCATACCACTTCACCAAATCTTAATCTCAAGAAGATACGATGGTTGGTGCTCCTCAAGGTTTTGACATAGGTCTCTTTGTAAATATGGCAAGATTGATGTAATGGTTGACACACTTAGCCAGAAAGACCTCTTGTCATATTCTCTTGAATCAGCAATAACAACCACTCTTCATGAGGCTTCTTCTATAATTAATTATAGGAGTTGTGCTTATGGTTTCCTTGTATCCGAAGTCCGACCTTTACTTGGTGTCTGATTTCTCGAACATCAAGGAGAACATTTAAAGTAGTGTTGCTAAATGTCTCTCGGTCGATCCTCCAGAACCTTTATGTTGGCAAGCGTCTTGTTGTGCCAAGTAATTGGAGTCTGAGAATGAAGTTCCTTTCTTCTTGTGTTATCAGGAATCTTCTTACCAATTAGTGTAGTGGTGTAAAGTGATATCACAATCTTTGGCAAATATTTTGATAACCCTGGATGAATTAAAGAGTTTCCTTCTTGTTCACTTAAACATGTTCGAAGAGTGACCATGATTTTGGTAATCTGTAGTTTCTCTTGTCACATGTTTCTTGTGACTCTTACGAGTCCTCTCCACCAAAACACATTTCCGTCTTGGCCTTCTGTTGAATGAAAAAGTGACCCTTCTGTGTCAAAAGTAGTTCAACAACTTGGTTTTGTTGATCCATATCTCTGCAAAACGAATTCTCTACTTAAGCCATTTAGTAGAGCTTCCTTCTGTCAAAAGTCTGTGGTTATGTTCTTTCTGTTGGAAGCTTTCTTCTTCAGAAGCTTCAAACTCTCCTGTAAGTTCCATGGTCCTTATGAATACCATGAAGGGAATATGCCCGAGAGGCAATAATAAATTGGTTATTACTGTATTCCTTGTTTATGATAAATCTTTATTTTGCATGCTATAATTGTATTAATACGGAAACATTAATACATGTGTGTTTAATAAACAAAAAGGAAGTTCCTAGTTATGCCTCTCTTATAAACTAGCTTGTTGATTAACAAGATGATCAAAGGTTTCCTGATCATGGACATTGGATGTTGTTAATAACGAGGTCACAACATTAGTGTAATGGTGTGATGAACATTCATCCGAAGTATAGCATTACAATCAAAGTCAATGAGTTTATATTGCTATAACAACTTACGAAGTGATCCTAATCCTTAGATCATGAGATCATGTCAATCACTAACACCGGAAGAGTTTCTTGATAACATCAAACATCACACCGTAACAGGATGATTATAAAGATGGGTTCAGAACTACTAAAGTGTTATGTTGAGGCCCATGGATCGAGAGTGGAATTTGTTCATCCCGATGACGGATAGATATGATCTGGGCCCTCTCGGTGATATCACATTGATTAGCTTGAAAGCAAGTGATTTGATCACTAGAATGTTATATCACGGGAACGAGAAAAGAGTGCATGTCAGTAACGAGATCAAACTAGGTATGGAGATACCGACGATCGAATCTCGGACATGTAATATATCGCGAAACAAAAGGATTAAGATACTAGCATAAAAGGTTCCGACGATCACAAGAAATTCATCGTTGAATGTGTGGGAGTCAGTATGGGTCTCCAGATCCCGCTTCTGATTATTGATCCGAGAGGGGTCTCGATCATGTCCACATTATTCACGAACCATAGGGTGACACACTTAAGAAATACTGACATCCATTTGGAGCAAAAGGTTCATGCCGAAAAGAATAACAAGCGCAGGAATTTATTTCACTAGATACCGGAACGGGTTTTCGGGTGAAATCAGAAAGTGTTTCTGCATGTGAAATGAAATACTAGCAAGGGGTTATATGTGAATGTTTGTCATTGAAGTAATTGACAAAATTCTGAATAAATAAACGGAGTTTTATTTAATGAGAGTTTGCATTAAATTTGGTGGAAATTTATGTAACATCCCAAAAATACTAAGCTTGGATCATCAAACTCTAATCATCAAAATTAGGGTTAACAAAAACTTTTCTAAATAAAATTATGAATGCATGCATATGTGTATGCATTGATTTTGAATTATTTTAAAACCACCTTGTTTGTTTGTTTCACTGCTTGTAAAATGTTTCTTAGGTGAAATAAACATCATCTAAAACATTTCCCACACTTTTCCTAAAGACAAGTAAATCAAAACACATATATTAAATGAATGGTCACTTTGACCAATTTAACTCTCATGCCTACTTTGGCTGTCTCAAACTTTCAGAACCTAACAGAAACTTTTCTGGATCTTTGCACCCCTTGAATGTACTCATAACAAAGTATCAAGGCCCACTTTGTGATCATACAGAAACTTTCAAATGCATAGTTTAAATGACAATTCAAAATTGAATCTTTATCATATGGGAAGATCCCAGTTTTTCAAAAACCACTCAAACAAGCTCAACTTTCAAAACCCAAGCATCTGCAGACTCACCAGCACCAATCTAGCAAACCCACCAAAAATCTTTTCAAAATTAAAAACTTGATTTCATGCGACCATTTCATCAAACAGGTTGCAGACACAAATCAAAAAAACATCAAACACTATTGTGAGCAGTGATTCTTGCCTAACTTGTTCCCTAGTTAGCTCACAACCAGCTCAGTAGATCATCTAGGAAGATTAGCCAAGCACTAGCACCACTGTGAGCTTGCCATTGCCATCAATGGTGAACAGCCGAGTACACCCTTGCCACCCCATAGTCGACATCAAGCTAGGAGCAGCCACAAGCCTAGCCAGCATGTCTAGGAGGCAGCCCACCGTCCATCGCCACTCCCTGTCCCAGCTGCGAGCATTGCAAAGCCCTGGACCACACGCACGAACCATGCCAACCTTGCCAGCGACCATGCCGAGCGTGCGCCAGAGCACCACCCTCAACCAGCGCCCACAGACCGCGCGCCGCCCTCGCCGCGTGCATACACGATCGCCACCTACCCAGGAGACCGCCAGACATCCCCGTTTGCCGCCCCGTGATGCACAGCCACCGCCCGTCGTTGAAGACGCCGCCTCTACCGCGCAGAGCATCGCCCGTTCCAGACCAAACCGCACCGCCCATGCCTCGCAACCATGTCGTTGAGCATCGCCAGGAGACACCGCACCGTCCCCTACCCTTGCCCATGCCATTAGCCGCATGTAACATCGCCCCCGACGAGCTCACCGTGCGCCCCGACGGTCCCCTCGCTCGATTATAAATAGAGGCCACCGCCACTCGATTTCTTCACACCATCTCACTCCCCTCTCCACACTGATCGTGCCACACCGTTCTCAGAGCAAGGCGAGCACCACCCCGCCGGAATTTCACCAGAGCCCGCCGCCTCTGGAGAAGAAGGGAGCCATCGATTTCGTCCACCCCAGGAGCTGCCGTGACCACCCCTGAGTTTGCCGTCGTCGACTTCGTCGTTCGGCCGCCTCGCCGACCCTCGCTCGTACCCCGGTGAGCCCCCAGCACCCCTCACTGGCCGCGCTAGGTTTCTTTCTCGCCGGCGTTGTCTCGCGTCGACGATGACTCTCATCTGTCGGATTAGAACTAGATCGAACGACCCACGTTGCCCCATACCTCTTCGCCCAGCCCCGTGTCACTGACGAGTGGGGACACCCACTTAAGCATCCCGCGGGAGCACTGCGCTTAGCAGGCCGGCCCGTTAACTTTTCCCGCGCAGCCCAGTTATTCAAATTAAACTTTTTCCATTTCAATTCAAACACACTTCTGTACCCAACTTCAAAAATCAACCCAGATTGATTAAGTGCACTAAATTGAATGAAACCAATTTTGTTGGAACGGTCTGTGAATTCTGAATCCAAGCCCGTTGGATTCAAGTCATTTGGATCTATAGATCACTCATGGTAAAAATAACAAGGCAGAAGCTTTTCTGCATTCAAACATTTTTCAAATTTAAACCATAATAGCTTTTGAGTTGATTCCAACTCTCAAAAATCACATTTAACCATACCTTTCAAAATATATAAAAATATATAGGTTTACATGCAGAAATAATATTCAAGTAATAAAAGAATGCCCCATAGGCATTACTAGCCACTTTAATTAATTAAAATAAAAGGGTAAAACCTTATTAAATTGTGACACCACTTTAAATCACATTCCCATGGACTACAATATGTGGTGATGACATGTGTCAATATGATCCCATGTTGGTTTGGAGAATATTAAATCTTAAGTAGTTTTTCAATGAGTAGAAATTACTTTTCTAAAAATAAAAGGAATTAAATCAAGCCTTAACCTTGTAATGATAGAGATGATGCTAGATCATCTATAGGACCCTTGTGTGTGATGATTGCAAGTAGTTAAGTATTGTTTGGTGATTGTGTACCTCGTATTTATTCATAGACGCTAGTACCGACCAAGGATACGAGGAGGAAGGAGGATACTACGAAGAAGAAGCCGAGGAGAACTTCAACCACTGCTCTGCACAAGGCAAGCTTATACTGATATTGATGCAAGTTGATACTATACCAATGCAAGCTAAAACTTGCAAGACATTCTACTTTAGCAAGCCTCATACTACTAGTGAATGTGCAAGCTTATATTGACATTGATGCAAGCTAACACTTGCAAGATACCCTACTAATGCAACAAACCCATACTTGTTACCATGCCTACTATATGCTTTAAGCATATGAGATCACACCCACTTGATAAACCAATCCTAGTTTTATTTGCAAGCTTCTACTTTATTTCTTATCAAAGCTTCAACTTAGAGTTGACTTAAGTGACTTGGAGATACTAGAAAGATTCTGAAGGTTGCATAAAGAGCATAAAATTTGGCCTAAGTTAGAAACCTTGATATCAGCCTAAGATATAAGGTTAGACTTAGATGAAACTCCACTAGTCTACCACCCCTCATCAGTACTACCCCCACCTGTAGATGCTAGTGCTAAGCATAAAACTTGATCAACTTTAGATGGGAATACTTGGTGGAAAAATGGTTATGAAAACCTTGGAATGATGGATCATTCTATTGAAATGTTTTGGACATGTGTTTCCAAACACTTGATGATTTTGGTGATGAAAATGTTGAGGCATGAGCCTTAGCCCTTTATAAAACTGATGGTTGTCTGGATGCGATACCATTCCAATTTTATCGTACAACCACAATACCCGAATATTGGCTAGGGCTTGACTGGAAACTTATATCCCTTAGTATTAGTTACCTCACGGCCAAGGTCTGAGCTGAGGCTACCTTGTGAAGATTGTCCACCTGTGTAGTACCCAAGATGACAGTTGGTCATGGTTGGGAGGACAAACTCACAGGAGAGGTGCTTATACTAGGGCGTGTAATTGAAAGGTTATGATTGATTATCCGCATACTGAGTATGGTGAATTCAGGATTTGTTCCTGACGGATGTATCGAATGTTGTGGTGAAAGTGTACAATCTCTGCAGAGTGTCAAACTATTCGAATAGCCGCGTCCGCGGTTATGGACAGTTGGAGTGGCCATACTGTTCCCCCGTCAGACTTTTCAAAATGACTTGTGAAATGAATTGAGACTTTGACTTGACCACAACAGAGTTGTGATATGAAATACAAGTTCCCACTTAGGAGTTATAAAATTGTGACTAGCTTTGGAACCTAGTAGAGATAAATTTGGCTTTTGCAAAACAACCCTAGAGCCTAGTGTCCTATTATCCAAAAACCCCTTTACCTGTTAGTATTAGTTTGCGAGTACTTAAAGAGTACTCATGGCTTTGTCCCTGGCTATTCCCATGGCCAGACTATGAAGAGGAGTACCTGGAAGATGGACCCTAGGAAGGTTACGACAACTAGGATCATCTCCCATCGTCAGCATTGCCTGTGACCCCGAAGATGGAGCTTCGCCTACGCTACCGTTATTATTACGTATTCCGCTGCTTGAAGTTGTATTAAGAACTGGATCATGAGATCCCTATTTGTGTGAGAACTTATGTATCGTTTGTAATGGATGATGTACTATGGTATCCAATTCTGTTATGTCTCGCAAAAATGGTAATCCTGGGATTGCGATGTATGGCATAACAGGCATCTAGAATTGAAAATTTTGGGTGTTGACACGTTGGTATCAGAGCCATCCTGACCATAGGAGACCCTAGTTAGATTGGACGTTGAACCAAAAACTTAATTTCAAAACCAAAGAAAACAAATATTTACAAAAACTTATTTTCATTCTTATCTCTTTAATTCTTTCATAAAAATTCATGTTCCTCAAAAACTCTTGCAAAATATATAAAATTTTGACACACTTGATCACCCTGCTAATCTACTCATCCTCTATTTTTATAGATGGACGTGAAGTACAGCAAGTTTTACCAACTTGGGAATGGAGGAGACCTTATCTTTGAGAGGGATCTGGATCAGCTTTCGGAACTTCTGGAGCGTCCGCACCCCGAGTTCTTCGGAGCTCCGCTCAGTGATCAGGGAGGAGAAGACCTGCAGTGGCTAATTGTTGCAAGTCTCCGAGGAAAAATTGAACCCCCCACTGCGGAGGGAATTCAGTTTACCTTGAGGGAAAACAACTGGCTCGATGGACTTGCCAGAGCAATGCAGGAATCTCTTTCCCGTCTGTGTGGGCAGAGCATCAATCAGATCAAGGGTACTCGCTTTGAGTTTTGCCCAAGGCGTGATGCAAATGGACAACCCCTGGAAGCCCCATACCACCCCGAGTTGAAGACTCAACTGGACCACCTTAGCTTCATGATGTATGATCGTCAGCAGGAGTTGGACAACTGCCGTGACTACTGCAACCACAAGTCTGCCATCATCAAGACAAAGGACCAGACCATCGCCATGCTAGCAAGGGATCGCAAGTCTCGCCACCGTCAGCTCGACAAAAAGGGGTGCATTATTGCCCGTCTGCGCCACCGCATCTCATCTTTGGAGGAGACCATCCACGAGAGAGACATGCAGTTGGAGGAAAGGGAGAATGCAGGAGAGGATCTTTGCGGAGACCCTTACTCCTATCTCAGCGATGACGATGATTTTCTGGAGGATCAGGCCATGGACTTCTTCACCGATGAGGATGATTTCGCCTTCATCGATGATGATGAAGATGATGAAGCAACAGACTCCGAGGAGTAGTAGCACTTGAGCACTAGCGTAGTGAGTAGTAGTCGGTCCCACTGTATCGTAGTTCCTAGAATGGTTCTTAAAACCATCTGTTTTTCTTTGTTGTGGTGTGTGTTGTACTGGGTGCTATGAATGAATGAATGAAAAAGCAAGTTGCTAGAAAAATCTGAGTCAAACCTTTAAAAACTTTTCAAAGTCCCCGAAACCTTAGAAATTTCCCTCTTTTCTCATGATCTATCTAAATCTTCAGATGCCACGTGGAGGAAGTGGTTCAGCCCCGGGCCCGATGTTGCAGATTCTGCAAATGTTGACTTCTGACCGCGAAGCTAAAAGAGCGGAACGTCAAGACAACCTAGCCACTCTGCAACAGATAGCCCAGCTAGCCCACAACAACCAAGGCCACGGAAATCAGGATAACCATGGATCTAAGCTCAAAAATTTCCAAAACACCAACCCACCTATTTTCACTAAGTCAGAAGAGCCCCTAGACGCCGATGATTGGCTGCAAACCATGGAAAATAACCTAGAATTCGCCGGAGTGGAAGCCAACGAGAAAGTCCTGTTCACCACCCATTATCTAGCCGGAGATGCCAGGGCATGGTGGAACAGTGTTCGCGCAATGACCGGAGGCCAGATGATGACCTGGGAGGAATTCAAGGTCAAGTTCAGCAGGACCCATGTACCACCAGGTTTGATCAAGAGAATGAGAGACGAGTTCAGAGAGCTGAAGCAAGGAAGGATGACGGTAGTGGAATACCATGACAAATTTTTGTCATTAGCTAGGTATGTCCCGGATGAGATCGACACCGAAGCCAAGAAGAAAGAAAGATTCCTGAATGGTCTGCATGACGAGATGCATACGGTGTTAGGCAATATCCCCTTTGCAGATATTGAAGCCCTTGTCGACTCTGCTATCTAGATGGAAGGGAAGATCAACCAAGCCAATGAGAACCACAAGCGTCGTACGATGCATCAACCAGGAACCAATCAGACCCCAAAGTACCGCCCCAACCCATCTCCAGGATTTGCCCCAAGAACCAACAGACCCCCGATGAACTGTCCGACCTATCCCCACCGTGGAAACCCTAGACCCGGAGGAAATCACAACACCCCCGACAACTCTAGAAATTTCACCCGTGCCCCACCCAAGTTCAACACCAACAATGCTACCGCCAACCCCAACACTGCCCCGAGGACTGGAAGCAATGTTGTGCCTGTAGCAGCCAAGGACAAGTCGCAAGTGACCTGTTATGACAGTGGAAATAAAGGCCACTATTCTAACGAGTGCCCCAACAAGAAGAATGCTACAGCCCCCAATGCCAATGCCCCAGCTCAACAGCAGCGTCGTGTTCGGCCCGGAAGAAGATTTGCCCCAGGGAATTCACTCAACCGCAATGGCCGTCTTTTTCTCATGCATGCTGAAGAAGCTCGGGAAGCGCCAGACGTCGTGCTGGGTATGTTTTCTGTTAATTCAGTACTTGCAAGAGCGTTGTTTGATTCTGGTGCATCGCATTCATTTGTCACCGAAGAATTTGCATGCACTAGTAAAATTCAACCAACCAAATTGAAGCATGTGATGATTGTGCAAATTCCCGGATCAACCACCAAGGCTAGGCAAATTTGCAAAGCCATCCCTATCCGAATCCATGGCATAGATTTTTATGCTAATCTGATAGTACTGAGAACTAAAGGTTTAGAAGTAGTACTACGAATGGATTGGATGTCCAAACATAAAGGATTGATTGACTGTGCCAAGAAAGCCATCACTATGACCAGTACAGCCGGAATATCAGTAGAGCATATATATGAAACCTAACCTCGTCAATTTAAATGCAACAAGAGTATAGCCCAGCCTACCATTGACCAAGTCCGGATAGTCTGTGAATACCCCGATGTACTTCTAGATGTTTTGCCCGGTATGCCCCCAGATCGGGATATCGAGTTTATCATTGAACTAATCCCCGGAACCGGACCCATAGCCTAGAGACCCTATAGTATGAACCCGTCAGAGCTCGCAGAACTGAAGAAGCAACTAGATTCCATGTTGGAAATTGGATTGATTCAACCAAGTGCGTCCCCATGGAGATCACCTGTCTTGTTTGTGGACAAGAAGGATGGAGGTAACCGTTTGTGTACGGATTATCGGAAGTTGAATGATGTCACCATCAAGAACAAGTACCCCTTGCCCAAGATAGAAGATTTGTTTGATCAGTTGACCCGTGCCAAAGTGTTTTCTAAGATTGATCTTAGAACTGGCTATCATCAACTCAAAATTCGTGCAGAGGATATCCCAAAGACTGCCTTTACCACCAGATATGGATTGTATGAGAATACGGTCATGTCTTTCGGATTAACCAATGCCCCCGCTTATTTCATGAACCTCATGAATAAGATTTTTATGGACTTTCTAGATAAGTTTGTCGTTGTTTTTATCGATGACATTCTGATTTATTCCAAATCAGAAGAACATGAGCTACACCTAAGGACCATTCTTGGAACCCTCAGAGAGCATCAGTTGTATGCCAAGTTTAGCAAATGTGAATTCTGGTTACAGGAGGTAGGATTCCTCGGTCACATTGTATTAGTCGGAGGAATTGCCGTTGACCCTGCCAAAGTGAAAGATGTAGAAGATTGGCAAGCCCCAGCCACTCAAACCCAAGTTCGTGCTTTTCTCGGATTGGCGGGATATTACCGCAAATTCGTAGAAGGATTCTCGAGTATCGCCAGACCCATGACCCAATTGCTGAAGAAGGACAAGAAGTTTGAATGGACAGACAAATGTGAAGCGAGTTTTCAAGAACTCAAAAGGAGATTGATTTCAGCCCCAATCTTGATCATGCCGGATATCACGAAGCCCTTCGATGTGTATTGTGACACATCCAAGATTGGTCTCGAATGTGTGCTAATGCAAGAAGGCAAAGTTATATCTTATCTATCTCGACAATTGAAGCAACATGAGCAAAACTACCCAACCCATGACCTCGAACTCGCAGCCGTAGTTCTAGCCCTGAAAACATGGAGACATTACCTGATGGGAAATTGTTGTGAGATTTATTTGGATCACAAGAGACTAAAGTATATATTCACTCAGAAGGAGCTGAATATGAGGCAGAGAAGATGGATTGATCTCATCAAGGATTATGACCTGGACATTCACTATCACCCTGGTAAAGCCAACGTGGTAGCCGATGCCCTTAGCAGATTGCTGTGCCACTTGAACTCCATGATTTTGAAGGAGCAACCAAGTTTGCACAAAGAGATGGAAGATTTTCAAATGGAATTAGTAAGTGAAGGATTTTTGGCTAGCATAGAACTCCAGCCCACTTTGATCAGTCAGATTAAGGAGGCGCAGAAGGAAAATGCTAGTATCGACGGAATCAAACATCGTATCGGTACAGGCAAAGTACCCGGATTCACCGAGGACAAAGAAGGAGTGTTGTGGTACAAAGGACGCCTTTGTGTACCAGCAGATTCTGAGTTGAAAGAAGTTATTTTGAAGGAGGCTCATGATACTCTTTATTCTATCCATCCCGGAGGAACTAAGATGTATCAAGATTTAAAAGAGAAATTTTGGTGGCATAAGATGAAGAGAGAAATAGGAAGCTATATCGCCAAGTGTGATATATGTCAGCGAGTCAAGGCAGGACATCAAAGACCCGCTGGATTGTTGCAACCTTTGCAGATTCCGGAATGGAAATGGGATTCTGTAGGAATGGACTTTATCACTGGACTACCTACTTATAGTAGGGGAAATGACTCTATCTGGGTCATAGTGGACAGATTGTCCAAAGTCGCCCATTTCTTGCCCGTCAAAACCACATATCAGAGTTCGAAGCTAGCGGAGTTGTACATCGCTAGAATCGTCAGTTTGCACGGAGTCCCCAAGAACATAGTATCGGATCGCGGAACTCAGTTTACCTCGAGATTCTGGAAGAAAGTTCAAGAAGGTTTAGGAACCCGCCTAGATTTCAGTACCGCGTATCACCCTCATACCGATGGACAAACGGAGCGAGTAAATCAAATACTCGAAGATATGCTGAGAGCATGCGTGTTAGAATATGGATCCAAGTGGGAAGACTGTCTGCCGTTCGCAGAATTTTCTTACAACAATAGTTATCAAGCCAGTCTGCAAATGGCCCCATTTGAATTCATGTATGGAAGAAAGTTTCGTACCCCTTTGAACTGGTCGGAAGTAGGAGAGAGTCAGATTTTTGGACCCGACATCCTACGAGAAGCAGAAGAGAAGGTTCACAAGATTCGTGAGCACCTCAAGACCGCCCAATCCTGATAAAAGAGTTACGCCGACAAGAGACGTAGAGACCTCACCTTCAATATAGGAGATTTTGTTTATCTGAAAGTGTCGCCATTGAAGGGAATGCAGTGTTTCCAACTCAAAGGAAAGTTAGCCCCCAGATATATCGGACCTTTCAAGATCCTGAACCGTCGAGGAGAAGTATCGTATCAATTGGAGCTACCTGAAGAGATGTCATCCGTGCACAACGTGTTCCATATCTCGTTACTTCGCAAGTGTCTCGAAGTCCCCGAGAAGACCGAAGTATTCAAAAATATCGATTATCAGACCATAGAGATCAATGATGACCTGACCTATCCCGAAGTACCCATCCGCATTTTGGAAGAAGCTTTTCGAACTACCTGAACCCGAAGCATCAAGTTTCTCAAGATTCAGTGGAGAAACCACACAGAAGAGGAAGCTACCTGGGAGCGCGAAGATCACATCAGGACGGAGTTTCCCGATCTCTTCAAATCCTAGGTAATCTTTTCGTCTTTTTTCAAATCTCGGGACGAGATTTTGTTTAAGGGGGGAAGGTTTGTAACATCCCAAAAATACTAAGCTTGGATCATCAAACTCTAATCATCAAAATTAGGGTTAACAAAAACTTTTCTAAATAAAATTATGAATGCATGCATATGTGTATGCATTGATTTTGAATTCTTTTAAAACCACCTTGTTTGTTTGTTTCATTGCTTGTAAAATGTTTCTTAGGTGAAATAAACATCATCTAAAACATTTCCCACACTTTTCCTAAAGACAAGTAAATCAAAACACATATATTAAATGAATGGTCACTTTGACCAATTTAACTCTCATGCCTACTTTGGCTGTCTCAAACTTTCAGAACCTAACAGAAACTTTTATGGATCTTTGCACCCCTTGAATGTACTCATAACAAAGTATCAAGGCCCACTATGTGATCATACAGAAACTTTCAAATGCATAGTTTAAATGACAATTCAAAATTGAATCTTTATCATATGGGAAGATCCCACTTTTTCAAAAACCACTCAAACAAGCTCAACTTTCAAAACCCAAGCATCTACAGACTCACCAGCACCAATCTAGCAAACCCACCAAAAATCTTTTCAAAATTCAAAACTTGATTTCATGCGGCCATTTCATCAAACAGGTTGCAGACACAAATCAAACAAACATCAAACACTATTGTGAGCAGTGATTCTTGCCTAACTTGTTCCCTAGTTAGCTCACAACCAGCTCAGTAGATCATCTAGGAAGATTAGCCAAGTACTAGTAACACTGTGAGCTTTCCATTGCCATCAATGGTGAACAGCCGAGCACACCCTTGCCACCCATAGTCGACAGCAAGCTAGGAGCAGTAGCAAGCCTAGCCAGCATGTCTGGGAGGCAGCCCACCGTCCACCGCCACTCCCTGTCCCAGCCACGAGCATTGCAAAGCCCTGGACCACACGCACGAACCATGCCAACCTTGCCAGCGACCATGCCGAGTGTGCGCCAGAGCACCACCCTCGACCAGCGCCCATAGACCGCGCGCCGCCCTCGCCGCGTGCATACACGATCGCCACCGACCCAGGAGACCGCCAGACATCCCCGTTTGCCGCCCCGTGACGCACAGCCACCGCCCACCGTCGAAGACGCCGCCTCTGCCACGCAGAGCATCGCCCATTCCAGACCAAACCGCACCGCCCCATGCCTCGCAACCATGTCGTTGAGCATCGCCAGGAGACACCGCACCGTACCCTACCCTTGCCCATGCCATTAGCCGCATGTAACATCGCCCCCGACGAGCTCACCGTGTGCCCCGACGGTCCCCTCGCTCGACTATAGATAGAGGCCACCCCCGCTCGATTTATTCACACCATCTCACTCCCCTATCCTCACTGATGGTGCCACACCATTCTCAGAGCAAGGCGAGCACCACCCCGCCGGAATTTCACCAGAGCCCGCCGCCTCTGGAGAAGAAGGAAGCCATCGATTTCGTCTACCCCAGGAGTTGCCGTGACCACCCCTAAGTTCGCCATCGTCGACTTCGTCGTTCGCCCGCCTCGCCGACCCTCGCCCGTACCCCGGTGAGCCCCCAGCACCCCTCACTAGCCGCGCTAGGTTTCGTTCTCGCCGGCGTTGTCTCGCGTCGACGATGACTCTCATCCGTCGGATTAGAACTAGATCGAACGACCCAGGTTGCCCCATACCGCTTCGCCCAGCCCCGTGTCACTGACGAGTGGGGACACCCACTTAAGCAGCCCGCGGGAGTACTGCGCTTAGCAGGCCGGCCCGTTAACTTTTCCCGCGCAGCCCAGTTATTCAAATTAAATTTTTTCCATTTCAATTCAAACACACTTCTGTACCCAACTTCAAAAATCAACCCAGATCGATTTAGTGCACCAAATTGAATGAAACCAATTTTGTTGGAAAGGTCTGTGAATGCTGAATCCAAGCCCGTTGGATTCAATTCATTTGGATCTATAGATCACTCATGGTAAAAATAACAAGGCAGAAGCTTTTCTGCATTCAAACATTTTTCAAATTTAAACCATAATAGCTTTTGGGTTGATTCCAACTCTCAAAAATCACATTTAACCATACCTTTCAGAATATATAAAAATATATAGGTTTACTTGCAGAAATAATATTCAAGTAATAAAAGAATGCCCCATAGGCATTACTAGCCACTTTAATTAATTAAAATAAAAGGGTAAAACCTTATTAAATTGTGACACCGCTTTAAATCACATTCCCATGGACTACAATATGTGGTGATGACATGTGTCAACATGATCCCATGTTGGTTTGGAGAATATTAAATCTTAAGTAGTTTTTCAATGAGTAGAAATTACTTTTCTAAAAATAAAAGGAATTAAATCAAGCCTTAACCTTGTAATGATAGAGATGATGCTAGATCATCTATAGGACCCTTGTGTGTGATGATTGCAAGTAGTTAAGTATTGTTTGGTGATTGTGTACCTCGTATTTATTCATAGACGCTAGTATCGACCAAGGATACGAGGTGGAAGGAGGATACTACGAAGAAGCCGAGGAGAACTTCAACCACTGCTCTGCACAAGGCAAGCTTATACTAATATTGATGCAAGCTGATACTATACCAATGCAAGCTAAAACTTGCAAGACATTCTACTTTAGCAAGCCTAATACTACTAGTGAATGTGC